>CM051025.1:62488380-63178380 GCA_027627225.1 Congeria kusceri | reverse complement strand
TTGGGCAGGAGGCCAGAAACGGAACTAATTTCTTTTGGGCCTTAAACAAATTGCTCGATAAACGCAGAGGTATCCGGCATAATGAAACGTACACATTTATACTGAAACAATTAAAATAACTACTTAATTATTCAATCATTAGGCACATTTCAGAATAACAAAAGACGTCCGTACACATTTGACAACAAAATTCAAGCGTATGCTAAACTTGTTTAATTGTATTTTGCGACAGAAAAGCATTTATCATGCTTATACGCTAATACATGTTGTTGTTGTTGTTGTTGTTAAACTTGTGTTTTCATACTCAATGACTTGAATACCCGTTTGTTGCATTATGTAGCTAATTATGAGAACAGATGGATTATTTTTGCCCCAATTATAATACAACCGCAATATACTCTTTACCCATTCGAGTGTGGTACAATGCTGGTTCAATATTGTTGATTATTAAAGTACTCGATTTAAAAGAACTGGGATAATTTGACATAACATCAAGGTTTCATGTTTAACCTTTACAATAGATAAACCCCGCTCCAATCTGTCTGTCGCGGAACACTAGATATATTCTTCTGCATGAAATCACTTCGAGGATGTGCAAGTAGTGTTTAATTTTAAATTGCTGACACTGACATTAAGGTTTGTATTGCAATACATTAAATCCGCGCTAATAGTGTAAAGATGTGCGTGATAAGTCAACATATTTAATGAATGGCAGTACATCTAGGTCACCATGTCTTCAGTGTAGACGATTATAATAGAAATCATCGGGATATTAAAATGGTTTTGATTACTCCTTTCAGATGTATATATTCAACGTGAAGTTTAAATATGATTCGTTGTTTTGTTTTTTACATCAGACCTATTACAAAATATATATATTAACTGCTGCTTAAAAGGACTGTGTCTACAAACATATCGAAAATACCCTTGGGAGTGGGGTGGGTGGGCAACAACAGTAACAAATTTTACAGTTGGATATTAATATTGCCATATAATAGAGGTAACAAAATGTAAATATAATGCGAAAAAGTCTTACGTTTTATCAGAAATTATCATTCTATAATTCAGTTTGTGTTTGTTTTGCCTTTTCTTGTTTACATGTTCAAACACGCGTGAAGGTAAGGGCATATTTTAACTCGGATTTATCACAAAAATATATTAGTGATCAGGTTTTAAATAAATCATACTACATGTAATACGGTTATTATTTATAAAACATACACTATTTAATGTTGGATTAAAAAACTCAGTAGGGCTAACTGGTTTAAAAACCTGCTGATGTCTTAGATGCGAAACAGTTTCAGTCGATAATTCGCTTTTGTTGGTTTGCATGTGGAATGTTTAGTAATACACTTTTTTTTGAAGTTACGATTTTGTTTTCTTTAAATAGGTATATTGTAACTGATTATTGTGCAAGACACGTACTAAAGCATAAGAACAAAACTAGACGCTCTTAAAGTCTGAGGAATTTACTTTCGAAATGAAAAACAATACATAAATTATTCTAACATCTTGTGTTGCACGAATCGCCCGAGATATGTTAATTATATGCATTAAAAATGGCTAAAGATGCATCACACTTATTTATCAGAATTTATCTTAAATATGTGTTTGTTTTGCAAACATCATGATCGCTCCTTTAGGATGATAAACCATTCAGAGTATATTTATTTGCAGTCCTTATTGGTCCTTATTGTCCAACATGCCAGTATGAGTTCAGAGCGCAGTGCTTAGTTAAGGTGTACCAAGCAGAAATGTGCAACACTTACTAATAATTGATACAATGCGTGTGGTCGGCGGTTGATGTTTAGTGGCAGGAAGTTGGAAATAATAGACCAAACCACTGTATCAAATTGTGCACACACTTGATATGTATCAAGTCTTGTGTACTAAATAAACATCAATTATTGCAAGAACATTTTATTAATTATCGTCGCAGGTTGTGTTATAAAAATATTTAAAGTTTAGTTGTATATCATTTTGTAAATTTTATCTTGATTACTGTATGTGCAATGTAATGGTTATTGCTTCTTTCTAATAATTGGTTTATTTTTAAGGTTTCGATTATCAATTTTCTGTGTTTTACCCCATTGAATACTTAAAAGAACTACTAGTATTATTTAAAGATTGAATTTAATTTTGGTTGCGTTCGTGCGATTATGAGCGCAATGGTCAAACTGGAAAATCCATGATGAGCGCTAGCGCTTCATGGATAATTTGCCAGTTTGACCATTGCGTTCATAATCGCATGAACGCAACCAAAATTAATTTAAATCCTTATATTTACATTATATTTGGGATGATTTCATAGCATTCCTTTATATTATTTTTGTTTAACATACATTGTATTGCCATTCTAAGAAAAATATCACGCACAGCAGTTTTCTTATCGGAACAGCGAAGTACCGTCCCTTGTAACCGAACTATGCAAAATAGAATGAAAATTACGATTAATAAAATAGTTCCCTACAAAAATATCATTTTCTCCTTATTATATTCAATTTTCTGCGACAAATGAAAATTAATGTAAACATTATGAGTCATAACAATTTTATTTTCCTTGGATAAATCATATCGCTAAAATAGTAACTTAAACAAATGCAAAAATACCTGTGACATCAAGAAGAACTGCTATTTGGGCCGGTATAGGCAACAAGCACCAAACATTATTAATGCTTTAGAAAGATTAATATAAAATAAGAGGTGCTTTGTTAGCAAGACAGTAACTCCACATCATGAATACTTCTATACCACAGTTGAGTTCTGACACTTTAAAATCACACAATTGCTAGGCTGAGATTTAAACAGATCCTGGATAATCCTGTTTTAATATTAACACAATGATGGAGACTTACATGCTTTAAATCCACACCATATATCCAAATTTTCAATGGGCAAAACAATCCACAAATGACATCACTAAACAAGTGATGACATGTAAGCTTGGTCATCGATCAATAGCATCCACACGGGCGTATCTAAGCTCTTGTCTTTGCCTGGGCATAACTTGTATTAGAAAGGATAACATTTTAATATAAATCTCAAAATGCATTTTGTTATTATTGTACATGTTTAACAATTCATCATTATTAACTGTGATATAAATGCACAATAAATTAGACGATCTAAATGCATCTAGCAAATAGACACATCAATGTGAAATCATATCCATTTTAAAGCTACGTTCCTGAACCGATTATACGCCATGGAGATTTTCTGTGGTCGCTTCTAAGAAAAGTAATATTTACCTAAACTACCATAACATGTACAATATTACTTGCTAGCGAAATGGCTGTGTTTAATAATAACATTTGTAGACCTTGCATATTAGAATACTATCAAGCAGAAGTGAAAAAAATGTCAAAATGATTTTTGAAGAAGAACTGGAACGAAATGTTCATGTATATTAATTATAAAAACATTTAATCAAACGTCAACAATAAATGCAAAAAAAGTAACATTGAACAGTATAAGATATCTTAGTTCATGTAAATATTCTTGTCGAAATATAATTTGCATAAAAATAGGACACACAGATATTACTACGCCGGTGATAAGGCATTGCGTTCATACGATTATGAATGCATACCCCTTCCATATTAAAATGCCTATGCAATGTAAATATAACACTATAATGTGAAGTTATTATAGGGGCTTTAAACGTCTTTGAATGCATTAGAAACCTTATTCCTGGCCCATAAGTAATTTATATACTACCATGTGTACAAACAGTCAAACACTACTGTTTCGACAACATCCGTTCATGCATGAGAATGCTTGTGAGACGTTCGATTTAATAGCTCGGTTGTCTTCGGAAAATGATCAGGTTTTCCTGTCCAGTGGCGGCTTTGACCACTTGTTTTAACACACATTTTATAATAGAAGGCATGTATATATGCCATTTAATCCGTTAATCTGTATCTCGTCATTCTTACGCGTTTATATCACTTCTAATTTAAAGCACTTGATAAATTAACGATCTATTTCATCTAGATAATCTAGTGCTGAAGTGACAAGTTTAACCAAGACATATTGCACTGCTATGCGATTGCCGTGGTAATAAATACAATTACACAATCCTGCTTAATTTATCTGTAACGTTTATATGTCGTGATATTTATTTTATCCTATTTATGTTATATCATGAGGAGCAAAGTGAAGATCTTCTTGTCTACACAGCTGAAAGTCCACAAACGAATGACAATCACTCACTAGTGTTAGCCGTGAAAGACTGGAAAACGGAATTAGGAACATTGCATTACTTATGAAACAGAACCTTTCGATATTTGACGATACGCAGATGGTATCCATCTGTCCTTACATTATGTGAAGTCATGGCTTTCAAGCTCGGTAAATAATATAAGACACTTACAGTCATAGTAATAACACCATGTTTAGACGCCACGCCATATAATGTTGTTCTGAATTTTTGTAACTCTTATAATCTGCCTGTTTGCTACACAGTCATAACGCACACTATTTATTTAACAATGTGACAACGGTTCCTATGGGTATACCTGCAAACCGAGTGGACATTTTATAACACCGACTGTGTGCAACATAACAACGGATTTGTTCAGATGGCGTTGAACCGGGATGGGAACATAAAAATTGTAACAAAGGTTGGTTTCACATCTGTGTACGTTCGCCAAATTATTGAAGTAAGGACTTTACACATGTTATATGTGTGCATTCTGTAACGGTACTAAGATGCGTACGTGAATGTTTATAAATATTAAAGAAATTCTCAATGTTCTGGGCGAGATTTTGCTGACTTTCAGTAAGCAAAAGAGAATGCTTTCAAATATAAATATTTTTTATCAAGTTCGTGTTTATTACTAAACAGTGTATGTACGATCTTACAACAGACACCGTGATATAAATTAAAGCGACCCGATGTAGCTCATTATCGTACACCTTGATTTAAAATGGAAGAAACGTAGATAAAACCATTGTTGTAAAATGCACAATTGGCTACTTTTATGTATGTACTTTTTTCGAATTCTGTATTTGAATACTACTCAAGATGTGTGATTGTGTTTTACAGTAAATACGCCCGTTTCTTCAACACAACTACCAAGTGCAGCTACATCTGAAAGACATGTGGCATCTGTATCAGCATCACAAAACAATGTTGCGACTCAGACAAATCTGTCTTCGACGCAAACCGTAGCTCAAGATGAGTCTAATGGAATATTATTGGCAGTAATAGGCGCATCGTCGAGGGCCCTCGGTTTGCTGGTGTTGACGAATGTCTTTGTAATTCACATATACCTTCGGCGTAGGAAAGGCACGTAAGATGAATAAAACGTTTGTTGTGTCCCTCATTGGATTATTTTCTTTTTCCTGTTTCGCAAATGTATTTTGTTGTGTACTGTAATTGTAAACCTATGTATGAGTCTTTTTATTAAAATATAAAAGGCTTCTACTGAGCTGATTCATAAATGCACATATCAGAAAATCAATTTTTTTTACGAAAAACATTCTTCATTCTATTATTACGAAAATACGCAGTAACATTTAGTAATTACGAAATAGTATTATGTTTTACGAAATGTCATTGGGTCTTTACGAAATACATAAATTAATTACGAAATACAAAAGCAAGCGAGTCCTGTCACTTTAGGGGCACCGTAAAATGATACAGTCTACACATTATAGATTGTTATTTTTCTCTAGTTTATTTATTTTAAATTCTTACTTGTCGCGCATTATTTATTAAATTCAAATACTAGATGTGAGTCTTTTTAAGATATTAACATAAATGCTTTATGACACTCTATCTGTGTGTTGTAGACTTCGCATACACTTTGGTTTGATTAATCAACACATATATTAATATATTTTAGGTACATTCAGTCTAAATCTGCAATTTTAATCAAGGTTCTGCAATCAACCCCTTTTTCACATTTCACTATTTAAAATATGCAATAAAATATTCGTCGTACAATCAATCATTCAAAAAGTGTGTTTGATATTCATCATGTCAAACGCGTGTCTAATAATACCATGTGTTAACTGGTTACCAAGGAGCATGTATTCTCGGAATCCTGAACATATTTTAACAACGTCTTTTCATAAACCACCACCGGACGATTATGTTACGTTTACATTTGAAGTGTATCGAAGAATGCTGTAATCATAAAAGCAATTGACTTTAACACGTAAACAAATATATGAGGTAGTAACTTGCAAACATAAAGCAAGTGGCTTATTCTGAAATGACACAGGAAAATATATATGACGACATTTTATACCCAAACAAAAAAGTAACTATAGATATAAAAAGGTGGAAGGGGTAGAGTACCTGTTATACATGAGTCAAATGTGAAGGGCAAGAGTACATGTATATATTTTTATTATTGTATGCGGAATAGATGAGTATACGCAATAGACTGTGTCACCAGTCACTATGCCGTCGACACATTAAATGGTACTTGGTTTTGTACAATAACAATATACGTGTTTGATGCACATGTACAAATAGTTGGGTTTATTGCGTTAACATAGTGCACAAGTCACATGGGTCTTTGAGGTTCGAAGAAAAGATAGTCAAATGCTGACTTCAATGTCGTCATTCCGATTACGGAATTGGGCAATTTGGTTGCTGTTGAATCTACAGTAGACATCTTAGTCGAATTTCGCTTAGTATGTATTGACATCTAAGTATGGTGTGACTCGTTAAAAACTGGATACCAGAAAGAGTTAAGGTTTTGATAGAAATTTTGCAACTAAGCTTGTATTTAGTAAGCACGCTGCCTTGAAAGCAGCAAGGTTTAATACCACCTTCAATATATCTTGGTACAATTTTTATTTGTTGGAAATATTGGCCAGTCTGGACATGAGAACGGCACAATATTGTTTTTCAACCTCAGAATGTTCCAGTTTCTGACCATAATAAGATGGACATCTTCTGTAATGACTCTGTGCGAATAAGAAGTGTAACATGCAGGTAACTTCTTACAAATACAAAATTGAAAGCATGTTTTACCATAATAAATCTGTACAGGCGTAAATGCAAACATAAACCAACTATTAGTAACTTTGAAATGCAAAATACTTACATGTACAATTAAAAATTGTATAAGCGCTTAACTCGCTTACACAAAGCGCCGTGTGAACAAGTTTTAAAATAACAATATTAAACGGTTGATCTCTATGTCAAAACGACTGAGATTGTTTACTAAATTTTTGTTTAAAGCTTATATGCACAGAAGTCTTCTTATATTTTTTTTATAGAAATTCAAGTTGGTTATCTGCATTTACCATGTGCATATTCATATTTATATATTAAGCTTATCAATGTTTCATTGTGTCACAAATATTGTCTAAATACTGAATACATGTAATATATTAATTATTATTTATATTATGTCAGTTAACGTCCCTTATTTGAAAAACAAGGTTAAGGTGACATTGGGTCGGGTGTAACTTGGCCAGTATTGTACACACCCTGTATATAATGCATAGATGTATACACATGTCACGTTAATAAAATAAAACGTTCAGAAGAATTCCGGAAGAATTCTAAAATTGCCCTATGTGTACATTTGACATAACTTTCGTCTATTAAAATTGATTAACACGGACAATAGATGACTATCGAGGAGGAAATATAATTGTTTCTATAATCAAAGGTGATCAATGGAAACATGTAAATTACTTGGGAGAACCACGTATCATTCAAAGGGTAATTCATTTCTTTCATTAGGTTACAAAACAGAAAGTTGTGAACTGCACGTCTTCAGGTAACAAATTGCTATTTATAGCTTTTACGCGCAGGAAGTCTCTTTATGTAGAAACACATTTAACATTGCACTCTTTTGGGGAAAAACAGGTCATCAGTGACGAAACGAGTTTCAATTAAAAACCTGATGGCCAGTTAGAAGTGTAGCCGAAGGTAAACAAAAAGTGGGGACCAGGTAGTCTGGACTTCTCTGCTGCTCTGCACCTAGGCAAGATACTCTACTGAAAGTAATGCTGTGTAATAGCATGTTGTTCACCAGTGTGGAAATTATAGCGTTCATTGATGGTAACATAGACCCAGTTAAATACATTGACACTTTACATAACTTAATCTGATCTCCAGTCTTGAACATTTTTAATGGATATATCAAGAGGACTTTGTCCCGACTAATAGACCCCATTGCTTACAATAATAAAATTGAACACACAACATCCCAATATAAAGGTTCCATTACAAAATGTTGAGTTTATGCAATGACCCTTACGTATGCAATTGTACTTTACATTTTAGTATTTTCGAAGTTTAAATGAACAGTTCAAAGTTGACATTTGGCACGACTCCGTTTATGTTGGTGATACAAACTTTTCTTTATCATTAGTACGAATAGTTGAATCAGCAAAAAAACAAGCCTATTAACAATACCAATCTATTTAGATCAGGCAACTGACGAAAATGTAAGGCCGAATTAGAAAACGCTTCATTGGTATTTCAATATTTTATCTCTTTGATCATTGATTGCTTACTCGGACGAAATGTGAAACATAAATGTCATAATAGGAAATTAACAACACCAATATATTGTTCCATGTTAAGTTTGCTCAATAGTGTAATTAAATGTGCAATGTTAAATGTTCTTGAAGCGTGTGATTCTGGAAAGTACGGAATGCTTTGTGAGGCGTGTGGACACTGCAAGGATCCCGTCTGTGATACAACGACTGGTCATTATACACATGGTTGTGAACCTGGATGGAAACCAACGATGTGCAATTCAGGTACATGTACTGAACCTTAACACACTAATAACTGTATTGCTTAATTGCTTAGATTTCACTTGCATCTTCGTGTGTAGGTGTATCTGCAGCATATGCAATACAATATAATGCGATAACAAATTTGTTTAAGGGGCCCATACACTTTTGAACATATTGAATGTTATTTTTGCATTTCAACTACCAATTCTGCACCCAGTATTTTCTTGCTAATACCTTCAATGCCAACCACAGTAACATAAAGCTACGACAGAATCCTTCCTTGCCAGATCAGCGTTCAAATCCTAAATGAAAGAAAATATTGAGTAACCACACGAAATGAATATCAATGTTATTGAATCCCAAACATTGTCCATACAATTGCAAGTGTATGTGGCGCTTTAGATATGATAATGGGATTATGACCAACATTATCATGTTTAGCGATTCAGAGTAATTTACCGTGATCTTCTTGATTATTGTTCAAATCTCTTTAAAGGTTAGTAAAGCAGACTTGGCAATTTATGCAATACGTGAGAGGTATTGCCCTGACACGGTTTTGTATAGTATGTCTTTGTCGGATATACCGTTTTTATTAATAAAACATACACTGATGCAAATATAATCAGATGGAATGTGGTGCATTTTAGTTGTTCAATGCAAATATTTGTTTTCCTGCAGAGTGTGACGATGGCACATAAGGTATGAACTGTTCGCAAACCTGCAGCCAACATTGCTCTGACCCACGGTCATGTAACACATCGAACGGGACATGCATTGGAGGATGTCGTCCTGGTTATGAAATCAAAATGCGACTTGTAATTTGGGTAAATATGATTTTCACTTCGATTCAAATATAATATACTTTCAATTGATGCCTGAACATAATTTTTTGTACAAAAGTATTTCAATGAATTTCAATATTTATTTTAAATGTGATAACGCATTTTTATTAGTTTATAAGGTTGCATTTAACGTTGTTCCTCGTTTGTTCATTAGTCGTGTCATAGTGCAGACTTTATCAAACACATATCATATATTGAATTGCTAGTTGTATGAGTATCAGATATGCATATCAGTTAAAAATGTTTATAGAAATGTCCACTTCAGAATGTGATGATGGAGAATATTACCGAACTGTACCCGGACATGCAGCCACCATTTCATTGATCCACGTTCGTGTAACAAAGTAGACGGAACATGCATTGGGGAATGTAGTCCTAAATATGACTTCCAAAAAGACCCATCTTGTATTTTGGGTAGTATTAATGTACATTGCACTGTCTCCATGCAGATGCCGCTCGAAATATAGGTTATTATATATAAATATTGTATATGTATTTATATATTGATTACATACATTTATGCACATTACATTCATGTACTAAATACTGTCTTGATAAAAACAATGCTAAAACAAGAAAAAATAGATTAACTGATGCGCATCTCAATTCCACTGTAATAGTATGTGTCTTATCTCAATATTACTAGACGTTCTGTAAGGGCTAAAAGTGGTTCGCGATTGTTTCACAATCTGGGATCGTAAGATCATGTATGTTTAAATGATTAGTTCGCATGGCCCATTAAAAGTGTTTTATCATATGCTTTTCAGTGAAATATCGCATTTTATTGGTGAAATACAATTTTATGTTTTCACTGTTGGAGCAGTGAAAATATAAGATTTTATATTTTCACTGCAGTGAAAATATAACATTAAAGGGACTGTTTTCAGTAAATAGCATCGATCTACAAGTAGTGGTTTACAACCATTGGCAACTTTATATACATGTACAGTATGTACATGCAGTATTTACATAAAACACATTTTAAAAAATCAACAAAATTATAATTTAGCGACAACGACTCACAAAATATGTCAGTTTTTGTTCCCACCATACTAACGAGTGACATTTTTGGAATTATTTATGACGTCATTTTTATGACGTCAGAATACACGAACTTGTGACGTTTAAGCTTATCTCGAGCGATTGTATTTATTTATTGTCCAAAAAGCATTAATAAAAAGAACATTTGTTGATTTCGGTGTAAGATGGTAGTTTATTTCTAAGATGGTGTTTCGGTGAAACTATTGTATATATGGCTAATACAATATCACGCGAAATGTTAGAGCAATACATACGTTTAACTATTATTTATTATATGCTTTTCAGTGAAATATATAACTTTATTAGTGACATACAAATTAAAATATTCACTGTTGGACAATTTAGTAGTAGTTTAACTATCTTGGCAATTTTATATACATGTACAATATTTATATACATGTAAACAACATAAAATAGTATAAAATTCAACATTATTATAATTTATCGCAACGACGTAGACAATATGGAAATTTGTGTACACCAAATTAATGTGTCACAATTTTGGAATCATTTATGGCGTCATTTATGACGTCATTTATGACGTCAGAATACACAAACTTGTGACATTTAAGCGTAGCTCGTGCAATTGTATTTATTTATCGTTCAAAAGCATAACATAAAAAGAAAATTGATTGACTTTAGTGTACGATTATATTTTATTTCACTGTTGGTCATAGACAAGTATATTTTCAATTGTAGCTACGATCGTGAAATGTTGATCATACCACCAAAATCAGCATACCTCATCTATGTATCTAGACATGTTTTATTCAATAAATTGAACTCGCGTTGTTAATAATTAAACACATAATATTCATGATAAATTTTAATGTGGAAATGAATCATGTATAGCAATAAAAATAGCTATTAATGTCGATATTCGTATTGTTGTGAAGCTTCTTTATCTGAATGATTTATAAAGAGAAATCGAATCTACATTGATACATTAGTTTGTACCCAAAACTATTTGCATGATGGATTGTATATGTAATGCGAGAATGAAGAGGACATAACATGCAGGTATTCGTAAATGCATGTATTCATAAATGTATTAATAAATGCCTTTAAATCCAATAGTTAAATAAATATGTTTACTTTTACAACTAAAATATGCAACTTCACATTCGGTTTGTGCTACTTTATTTCATAACCAAATCATCTGCAACCAGTGTCAGACATTTTTCAAGCAGAATGCAAAGACACCTAAGGGCATGTATTGGCTTATGTACACATGGACTTGAAATTGGAAAAATGTCAGTGAGATATATCCCTATATCACTCAGAGTAATGGACTACTTTTTTAATTTTATTTGATTTGAACAATATTTAATTGTAAGTGTTGTCACCATTTATCATACAGAATTACCAAAAATGAAAAGTAGTGAAGGATAATAACACCAAATGTTAAGAATACCTCTGTGATATATTGACGTGTCTTTCCTCTTATTTTCTCTTGGATTGTCCTCAGTCGTATTGAGCCAAGGAGACTAGAACAGACAAAGCCTTGCGGGAACAAGTTTTACCCACAAGGCATTGGAGCTCGTCATCTTGGTCCAAATTTAATTTTAGCATCCAACGTATTTAGTTTATCCTTTGCACTTTATTCATCCACGCATATTACACTTGCACTTGTTGTTTACTGGTGCTATGTAGTCTCCCTTTGTTCACATAGCTGTTTTATTGCCCGTTCTCCAATTCCGAAATATAACAAGAATCCAGTGTACTCTTAAGTAATAACTTATATTGTATTGTGTGTATTAAGTTTTTATATCCAGTAACCACTCGTAAGTATTTAAGTATCCAATGTGTGTTCTTGTAAGTAGTGTTCAGCGTTTAATTCTCCGCCATCTTGTTTTCTTCAAATTCTTGACCGACTTTTAATCCAATTTTAATCCAAAAAGTCCGAATAATTAATTTGGAAAACACTTTATACGTATAAGTATTCAATTCCAGAACACTCCTAACAGTACATCTTTTGTTGTTTTACATTTTAACGCGCATCTACGAGTTTTCTCAGCTTAAATTGCTTGCGAAAACACATGTGCGTTTGAATATCGTGACTGTGTTAACTGTTGTTAACATCATTACACCTATGCACACACTATTTTTAGAAAACTGAATTTCGGAGAACTGAACGCACTTGCACTTTCAATATGTACTTTTATCATAAATATATTTAAAGCGATCAGTGTGTGTTAACTTCTTGATTTAAAAGCTGACCATTATTCAACGACTACGTTTATCCAATTGTATTTAATCTTAAAATAATTTAAAAACTTGGATTCTGCGTTGTCTATAATTTACTGAGTAACATAGTAGACTGTCTCACTTTAAATATGCTGCCATGATAATGCATTGAGTAAAAAAAAATGCGATTTAATTTTCTTAACTAGATATAATCCACGGCACATTATATCGTAATCCAAGATGGCGCTGGAATGTTTATTACTAATCCCGATTACTACGCGTTATAGAGAAAATAGTGCGTACATAATATTGTAAATATCGTGTTGAAAACCCCGTAAATAAAAATCAAACATAAAGAATATTCAAATAGCAAGCGCTCGTGAAAATATTAATTGTCTCCCTTTCCGGTGACGATATCACGCGTTATCACACCGAAAACAAACAAATATCCTCTATGTATCGTTTAAAGACCACTCCGCCTGATTGAAAATTCAGCGAAAGCCACGACCTCGACCACTCACTCCGTACATTAGTACAATTCCGTGTAATTAACACTTCATGGATCTAATAAATACGAAAACCTGCAATTGAGCACACGTACGTATACATTCTTAAAATAGTTTGGTTGTTAATTCACTCAATACATACATTGCACAAATTCACGGTGATGTTACATAACATTTTTTTTTTAATATCCAAATTGTTAATGTCATTCATATGTATATATGGATTTTCTAGTGTGGGTATTTTCGTTCATTAGTATTGTAGCATTGTGATATTTATTTTATTCATCAAAATTGGGTACAAAAATATTGTCGAATATTAACGAAGCTTTTCATAAAGCTGACCCTATTTTAAGTCATTATACACACACTGTATGAGTTATATTAACATTTCATAAAATAGTGGTTTATGAATTCATAACGTGTATTTTCTAACCAATACAAACACGTGTAATCATAATGACATCCTTCTGTATGAGTAAGTTTTTATAATGGCTTCGTACAGTCAACATATTTCAGAGGTTGTAAAACGCATTTAGTATTTGTCAAAGTAAACAAACAAACTAGTATTCAGGCACTGTTGGGTTTTAAAAAATCCGATTTCAAATTGGAGAAATAAAAGAAGAAACAATTCAAATGAAAGGTAAAAAGTTGCACGTTTCTAGTTGGGTTAGTAGAAGACGAAATGCATAGTCAACTTGAAAAATCAAATATTAATAGGATGGGAGATGGGCGCCATTTAGAAAGTAGGTTTTGGGAATAGAATTCCAATTAAGAAGCTGCATAAAATAATGTTACAAATATTACATACACACCACACATTTCACAAAACATCATTCGTTAAACAAGTATCATTTGGACATGAAGTAACATTGCACTTGTATCTAAAATATTTGATTTTAGTTTTCGCTGTATTTTAACAGTACTTCAGTCATATCACGACGGCCAGTTAACCTACTCAGACATCTCCTGGGCAAGCGTAGCCGATCTAAGCGGTTTACCAGTTCTAAGAGCACATACTTATGCCAATAACTGGCAACTGCCGTACTTGAATCAAACTAAGGGAAAATGGCCGTAGAAATAATGCGGAGTGAACTGACGAACCCTGGATTGACAGTCAAGCGCTCTACCAACTAATCTAGCCGGGCCAGGCAGTATAAAATAAGGATGTTGTGTATGTGGGTTAAGATAAAAGAGAATAAGCAGTACGTGCGGTGGCTATTTTAATATTACAGTGTATGACTCTTAGCGAGCATGCAACGGTACATAGAGGGCGTGGTTATGATATGCTGGTAGAACATTAACCAATCTGATTAGCATGATACATACATAACAAAAGACATATACGCATATAGTATAAATGAACACCCACCAATGTTCGACAGGCTTGAGTACCTGAGGACGGTATTTACTAGGATGACTCTTACTATGTGATTTATTTATAATTAATCATGATTAAAACGCGTATAATATTTTCATTGCAATAAAACAAGCATTGATTAAAAGACAAAACCTCTGTCTACAGTAAATATATATAACCCTACCGTTTTTTATTTATTTAATACTCATGGCACAGTAAACTTCCAATGTATGATATATACTGAAATGCAATATGTTGTTTCAGTGGCATCCGGACCAATCCGTTAGTCAACAGTGAAGTGACTACCTAAAAGTGGATATTGGACTTATTATAAATTACTGTTATTTTACTTAAGTGTGTATGTGTGTAGACGAATTATACATGTGAACAATTGTGTGTGCCAGGTATAATATAGAATATTATACAAATATGGACTTTTTAACTGTGCAATATCGTTGGCCTCGTTCAATATGGAAGTTTGCTGTGCACCACCACACGATATTGCACAGCTAAATAGTCCATTCTTGTTTTATTATATGACTTATAATATAAACGACAGCTGATGAAATAGAAACGAAACGCACATCTGATTGTTTCAATCATAATATTAAAACCAAAATACAAGTAAATCAAGTAAATGTATGGCTTATCTTAACTCCCGTTTACGTTTCTTCCCCAGCTGTTTTATTACAATAAACTTTTATTATTCGAAGTCCCCATCGTTAAAGACAAGGCACATACGAATAACAGTCAGCGATTGCGATTTATTGTGCTTTTAATCCAACATAAATAAAAATGACCCAATCATATCTACTGAACATAGCATCACAAATCCATCCGAAGCTAACGTTTTGACATAGTCGTAAATGACGTCGTATTATGACGTCATCTTTGTATAAAACAACGTCTTTTGCTATATCATTTTATATTGCACGGGTGAGGTTAAAGCTGTGCAATATCATGTATGATTTTCTTTCAAGGGTGTGTCGCTGAGCCAAACAAATAACGTTTATTTATAAATCATATAATATTTAATGAAATGTTTATATTATTTATAATGGTGTGTACACTTCGACTTTCGGTCAATCCACATTGTAAATGAAGATCATAAAGACAGACATAATATTCACTTAACATAAATACGAACATACATAAAATAAGGACGTTAATGAGAACTATATATTTCTAAACAATATACGGTAAAGTGTTTAACATTTGGAGCTAATACACGTGTTCAACGTAAAAACGTAGTTTAAATTGAGGTAAAATAAAATCGAAATCCGGTGTTATCCATTCTATATATAACAGTTTGCTTCAGTACATGTGTTATAATTCATTATTACATTTAACGTTGCTAAAATTTCTGGAAAAATACGATCGCTCTTCCGTGTATTAAATATTATTTAAAGTATACAGGAAATATACACAAACGGGATTAACTGGTATTGTTTATGTATGCATGCATTAATTTGATGTAAACATCAATGCAAACTATAATTTACTTATACTATTGCACAAAATCACGACTCTATATATCGATATGGTATGTTAAACATTTTTTGTGTTGTCAGGTTAGTGCATTTTAACCAATACACTGATTTGAATAAATAATTAGGTTCTGCTGACCTATTTCCTGACCACAGTTGTTTTAATTAATTAAATGTCAAACGTTGGGTACAATGTCTGCCTGCAGATTCGCTGTGGCAATGGCATGTAAGAAAATGATATGTTCTAGTTTTGGGCAGAATGCAAACGTTCCCGTTTTAGCGTGAATTTTGCAAGACCGTGAAAACCATTAAGACAAACCGGAAGTCTTGCGTTTATCACAGTACCCCCGTGAGATTTATCATATCAAAGGCCGTGAAAAATACAAGACCGATGCACACTAACAATTAACGCTATATTATTTCAAATACGAAGTTATTGACTTAATCATGATGATGGTGGTGGTGTCCTATATTTCTCATGCTTTGGTTATAATAATTGCCCGTGCGGATTGTAAGACCAACGTATTGACTATAATAATGATGATGGTAGTGGTGGTGTCTTTTATTTCTCATGGTTTGGTTATAATTATTGCCAGTGAGAAAGGTAAGACCACCTTATGGACTACAATAATGATGATGGTGGTGGTGATGTCTTATATTTTTCTTGGTTAGGTTATAATAATTGCCCGTGAGGATTGTAGGACCAACTTAATGACTATAATATGATGATGGTGGTGGTGGTGTCTTATATTTCTCATGGTTTGGTTATAGTTATTGCCAGTGAGAATGGTAAGACCAACGTATTGACTACAATAGTGATGATAGTGGTGGTGGTGTCCAACATTTCTCATGGTTTATAGGTCATAACTATTACAAGTGAGAATTGTAAGGACAACTTTTTTACTATATTAATGATAATGGTGGTGGTGGTGTCTAACATTTTTCATGATTATGTTACAATAATTGAAGTGTGAAAATGGTATGACCAACATATGAACTAAATTATTGATGGTGGTGGCGGTGTCCTTTATTTCTAATGGTTAGATTATAACTAATGCCCGTGAGGATGGTAATACCAACTTATTGACTACAATAATGATGATGTTGGTGGTGGTGTCTTATATTTCTCATGGTTAGGTTGTATTTATTGCCCGTGAGGATGGTAAGATCAACTTTTATTTACTCCAATAATGTTAACTGCAAAAAAAAAACGAATAAAAGACACAAATAAAATAGTTGATTTTTCATTCAATGTTCATTGATAATTTGATTTGTGATCAAGATAAAAAAATTGTGACAGTACGGCCTACGGGCTACAGGATGCTTTTAACTTCAAAAGAATTTCAATCATCAAAACACGTATTTATTGATACGTGTACACGTTTACTATTGTACACACCAAGTATCAGATGGAGTTTATCACACCTAATCTTTAAGGTTTGAATCTATTTAATTGTTGTAAAAACACATCCTTATAAGTGTTGGTTGACTTCGTCCTATGCTTCGGCAATGTTACGCTTCACCCTTCATTTAACCACTTTAAAACACCCAAAACAACGACATAGATTATTTGAAGGATAAAATGAATGAAAGAAAAAATGAACGAACGAAGATATGAATTTTATTTGTGTCTTTTATTCGTTTTTTTTTGCAGTTAACACATTAAATTATTAACAATTATAAATGAATACTCGATATTCAAGCCGAAAGCAGTCTTATGTTTCTTACGGCAGTGTTTACATTGCACTGCGCATGCGCAAATTCCCAGGTTTTCTGGTAGGTTACGCATGCGCAAATAAATTCCTTCATTGTTACATATAAAATATTCAATGTTTGATCTCAATTTTCACCATGACCAAGCAACTTCCCAATATATAACTATACATTGCTAAAAAGATAAGGCCATAACCTTTTGAAAAAACAGCATGTCAAAAACTTCTATACGTTGTTACTAAAAGTATTTACCTTAGAATAAACCCACCGGTTTTTACAGCCATTGGGGCTACAATTTCGTGCGTGCATGAATACATGGGCCCAAAGGTATGAAGCTGGGAACCATTTAAGATAAAGTAGTGCCTAAAACTGTCGTTTTTTCTTATTTCGTACATATATACCTTTAAATTGATACCAAAACATATCATTTAAACTGTATTTTAAAAATCATATGCGTTATACACTGAACTCTATGTGTTTATTATCTAACTGACCCTGATGATGTGACTTCCGTTTTGGTGTAATTTGACCTGCAAGTTTAGACTCAAACGCGGGTCTGTGAAGACAAAATGCCAAAGATGTATCATACACGCTTGTGGATTCAAAGTAATCTCAGGATGTATAAAACTGCCTCTAGGCGAGGGGTTCTGTGTTCTGTACCACCAGCTCTGGCTCACGAATGCACTAGATATATATGGACCAGTCCCAGTTGCGATCCGTCTAGCTCTGTCGGGCGACCATTCTCCAGCAAAGTACATTCAATTTGTTTTCTCTGACAAGGAATTTAGGGTTATTTCAAAATAAGTACAATTTCTTTTAGTTTCGTCATTTTACAGGGTTTTGAGTGCCTTAAATGCATCATGTGTTAGGCATGTTTCCAATGAAGCCGGTTGCCTCTATTAATATCCACGAGGGACTACTTTTGTTGTTGTTTACATGCATCCCTGTCACCAAACAAAAACACAAAAATTAGACATACAGTTTAACAAATTTATTCACATTCATACATGACATCGTCAAACAAGTATTAAACAATAATAAATAAATACATATCAAAGTAAAAACATGTAAAATGTATGATGTTTGTTCCTTTTTGCTTTTTGCTGAGCATTACAGTATACAAGAAAGAAAAAACAATACAGCGAGAAAATTCACCATAAAATTAATAAAAACTATTTTTGGATCAAAATATTGATCAAAAGAGCCACCCAAAACCAATCAAGCGTGGTATGAAGTCACTCCGTGGATCTTGCAAGAAAACAACAAACAAAAAACACCTTGAAAAATGTGCGAGCTGCATTAAAGTATCATCTCCGAGAGCTGAATGTCCCATATAACTTTGTAAAAAGTCCCATTTTCAAGTACGGAAATGACAAGCTTTATCCCAAAATCAAAACACTTCTTAATATAGGATCACCTTGACCAATTTAGCATAAGACAAGTATGATCTGCACAAAATTAACTGGCTTGTTGTTTCGAACATTTATCCTTTCACAATGCGATACAGGCGTAGTATACATGTATATTGATCGTTTTATTAAAAGATCATGCGTTGCCTTAATTCATGTTTTTAATCTGATACAGTAATCAATAACATTAACAAACATAGAGTTATCACACCACTGTACGGAATTTCGACTGATTATATATTTACAATTATTTATGAAAACATGAATCAGAATTATCAAAACAAGCCATTTGATATCAAGAACGTGTAATTGTATTACTTGTAATCGTCATAAATCACAAAAACCTCATTTTGAAATATATCACATACACTCTGTCTGATTATTGGAATGACGCCACCAACGGAAAAGTAAATCAAGCATACTCAATTTCTATGATTTCCAACTAACTTCGTTTCAGTGAATTAAGAGGGATCACTTCATGTTTAGTTACAAATACATATACCACTAGTGAAAATATGTGCAAACGCAACCGACATACCACACGTTTATTTACTGTCTGTCAAGATAAGCAATCGGTTACACGAGTTATACAATTACACAATCATAACACGGTATACATACATTTTTTTTTCTTTTTTTTTCAAGAATGTCCTGAAAGAATGTTCGGAGAAAGCTGTTCCAGTAGCTGGAGCGGAAACTGTCAAAACAACGCCACATGCGACCACGTGACTGGGGGATGTCCAAACAACTGTAAACCTGGGATTGATTACAACAAAGATAATATGTGTAACGCTAGTAAGTGGTTTGTTCATAATCACTATAATTGTAAATATTCTAAATAATTGCCTGTAAGGATTTTGAGACCAAGTTTATGACTGGAATAATGATATATTTTGTGGTGTCGAAAAATATAAAGACACCACCGCGACAATCATCATACTTGTAATTACTCTCAATAATTGCCTGTGAAGATTGTAAGACCAAGTATATGACTGGAATAATGATACATTTTGTGGTGGTAGTGGTGTCTTATATTTCTAATAGTTAGGTTATAATAATTGCCTGTGAGCATTGTAAGACCAATTGTATGACAAGAATAATGATGTTGGTGGTTGTGGTATTGGTGTCTTATATATCTCATAGTTATATTTATGTAATTGCCTGTGAAGATTGTAAGACCAACTCTATGACTAGAATAATTATGATGATGTTAGTGGAACCTTACATTTCTCATGGTAAGGATTGAACGACAAAGTCTATACTTTCAATTAGAATCAACGTTGTGGTGGAAGTTGTGTCATATATTTCTCATAGTAAGGTTATAATAATTGACTGTGAGGATTGTAAGACCAGCTATATGACTATAATCATGATGATGGTTGTGGTTGTATAAGTGGTGTCTTTGTTCTTTTCGTAGTTTCTCATAATAATTGCATGTGAAGATTGTAAGACAAACTCTATGACTAAAATAATGATGATGATGGTGGTGGTGTCTTATATTTCTAATGTCTACCTGTAGGTTATAACAATTACCCTTTAGGATTGTAAGACCAACATATTGACAATAATGATGATGATGCTGGTGGATGTGTCTTTTGTTTTTAATGGTTAGGTTATAATTATTACCCGTGAGAATCCTAACACCAACGTTTTGACTATTATGATGATGCTGATGATGGTGGTGGTGGTGTCTTATATTTCTCATGGTTAGGTTATAATAATTGCCTGTAGGATTTTAAGATCACGTTACTGCTTACAATAATGATGATGATGGTAGTGATGTCTCATATTTCACATGTTAATGTTATAATAAATACTCTTGACAATAGTACGATTGATTTATTGACTACAACAATGATGATTGTGGTGGTGGTGTCTTATATTTCTCATGGTTAGGTTATTAATATTACCCATGAGGTTGTAAGACCAGTTCTTTGACTATAATGATGATGATAGTGGTGGTGGTGGAGTCTTATATTTATCGTGTTTAGGATATAATTACTACCCGCGAGGATTGTAAGACCAACTCTTGGACTATAATGATGATGGTGTTGGGCGTGTCTTATATTTCTCATAGTTATTTTATAATTATTTCCCGTGAGGATTGTGAGACCAACTTATTAAATAAATTACTGCTGATGGTGGTGGTTTCTTCTATATATCATGGTTAGGTTATAATAATTCCGCATGATGATTGTAAGAACAACTTATTGACAACAATACTGATGATTCTGATGGTGGTGTGTTATATTACTCATGGTTAGATTATAATAGTTCCCGTTAGGATTGTAAGACCAACTTGTTGACTATCATGATTATGATGACAGTGGTGGGTGTCTTATATTTCTCATGGTTAGGTTATAATAATTACCCGTGAGGATTGTAAGACCAACTTATTGACTACAATAATGATAGTGATGGTGGCGGTTGTGTCTTTTATGTATTGTTCACATTATGGGAGACAACTAAGTCCGGACGAAACTAGTATGGCAAGAAGGGAATAACAAAAACCGTGTTGAGATTGATAAAGGGCATTTATTAAAAATGCCATAAAATATAATGTGTGCATTTTCAACCTAAAAATGCACTAAACTGGCAAAATGTACATACATATAAAACACAGCATATAAAACAACGTATGTACATAAATGTATCATAAACAAACATACAAAATCACAACACGTAAAGTTATAGTTATGGCCAGAATGCCATAATGGGCGAAAATAAACCGCCATGTCCTGTAAAGATTTATATATGAAAGTAAAGTGGTGGAGATATGGGAGGAGGTGGTTTTTATGCGAAAAATAGGCGAGGCAACTGCCCACGCCAAAATAATATTGATAAGAATGTCCAAACGTTCTGATTGGTTTAACATATCACCTGACTAGTTTGTTTAATCTGATTGGCCAAGGATCAAAGATACAAGGTTACATACAACTAGGAACGAAAATCAATGTCAATCTGAAAATGACATAAAAAACTTTATGTGTGCATAAACTTGGTTTTATGTATTGTTCACATTATGGGAGACAACTAAGTCCGGACGAAACTAGTATGGCAAGAAGGGAATAACAAAAACCGTGTTGAGATTGATAAAGGGCATTTATTAAAAATGCCATAAAATATAATGTGTGCATTTTCAACCTAAAAATGCACTAAACTGGCAAAATGTACATACATATAAAACACAGCATATAAAACAATGTATGTACATAAATGTATCATAAACAAACATACAAAATCACAACACGTAAAGTTATAGTTATGGCCAGAATGCCATAATGGGCGAAAATAAACCGCCACAATGGGGAACCCATCCGCCCATTGAGAACGGACTGAGACTAGCACGGACTGAGACTAGCATATTATGAATGTTACATATAAAATAACCTTATGCAAAAGTTAATAATTATGCATACATATTAAACGTAACGGAGTGAGACTGGCCAATACATTTCTGTACACACAAATGTAAAGTAGTATAGAAGGGATAAATATGGAGCTGCTGCCTTAAACCGTCAGCTCAGTGTGAAGTGAAGAAGTATATAGACGTGATAAATGCAAAGCGGCTGCCTTAAACCGCCGGCTTTGTGCAAGGTGCAGTTTGAAATTGTTAGGAAAGGAGCTGCTGCCTTAAACCGTCAGCCCCAAACCTGACAAACTGAAGCAACCTGACTTATATAGGTAGTGCACGAGGACGAATGTATTTTAAGTATGCCTGGGACTTCCAACGACCCAATTGTTGAATGTTTGATGGGGAAAGATGGTTGTTGTGTGCATGAGTTGCACCCCCAATACGAAAAGAGTGACTTGTGAAGTGAACAGGGTCAAGGTTTGATGCTATGACACACCTGTGTAATAGAGACCTGAAGAATGAGGTTGAAACAGCCTCACCGTTGTTTAAACGGAAAAGTGGGCCTGGGTACTCTGGGGTGATGCGTAAATAACGTAACAGAGCACGCACGGGGCATAGCTGTTTACATGTTTGCCGGGATAATGGTATAATTGATGTGCGACCCTGTGAATGTTTATAGTTACAAATGGTGACAGATACTCCCGATATAATCGAGCCCTGATAAGTAAAGGAAATGTTCTTGCGCTGAATAACATTCATAAAGCCTGTGGCAGAAACAGCTAGTTCGCCTAAGCGAAACAAACCAAAGAATGCAAACAAAAACATAGAATGAATGAGAACCCGGGTGTACTTGTCGGTAACCAAAGTACGAAGGTGAGACAGAAGTAACTGTATGTGGTCTAGTGTAAACGGATGTCGCTTGTCCGCCGGTTTATTGCGTCTGATGCTATGAAGCAATTTTTTTATGACGAACGAGTCTGAAGGATTGGGCACACCCTTGAGTTTGTGAACATATGTGATGGCAGAAATATAGGAAGTAATAGTCGTTGCTTGTAACTGACGGGCATGACATATGGCAATAAACTGAGCCAAATGTTCCGTGGATACAGGCCATAAAGGCTCCGAAGGGTAGTGTGTCCAGTGAAAATTTTGGTAGTGCTGAAGAGCATTTTTATAACTCGACTTAGTGGATGGAGCAAGCGATGAATCCAAAAGATTGTAAACCAGTTGATTCAGTTGAGCTGTAGAAGATGCTCCGGGATGGGTGTGGGAACCTTGTCCATGTGAGGAGCAGAGGCTTGAAATTTTTCTATCTGTGAACGAGAAAGAAGGTCGGGTAAAACATTTTGTCGACCGGGAATATGTTCGGCATTTATAAGTATGTTAAATGTCATGCTTGCCAAAACCAAGCGACGTACAAGAGACATTATACTAGGTACTTTGCAAGTTTGACGATTTATAATATGCACCACTGCTGCGTTGTCTGTGTGCAGGATAATGCAATTGTCACGTAATTGTCCACCCCATATTTCCATTGCTAAAACAATAGGGAAGAGTTCCTTGAATGTGATGTCATATGGTAACCAATGGTCAGACCATGTACCCGAAAACCAATGAGATTTAAACACAGCCCCAAACCCAAGTGATCCAGATGCATCAGTGTGCAGGTGCAATGTGTCTGACGACAACCAACGGCGCTGCCTTAAAAGATTTTTTCCATTAAAATGTTCAACAAAAAGCTGCCAGGCACGTAAATCTTTTCGGCTTTCCATATTGAGTGTAATGTAGTGTGTAGGGTGTGTAACCTTTTTGGTAAGATCTGTGAGGCGACGGAGGAAACTGCGACCTGGAGTTACCACCTGGCAGCAAAAATTTAGTAATCCTAAGAGAGATTGTAAGTCCTTCAGAGTGACTTTTCTAGACCTAGCAGTGTGTGCGAGAAGTTCCCTGAGTTTAATTAGCTTGTCATCAGGGAGGCGAGCTTCCATTTTCAGAGAGTCTAATTCTAAACCCATGAAAATTATGATGGATGTGGCATTTTCAGTTTTCTCAGACTTAATGGGAACTCCAATGTTATTGCAGAAATCCAGAAATTTTTGTAAATTGGATTGGCAGATAGAAGAGTTAGCGGGACCCAGAAAAAGGAAATCATCAAGGATATGTAACATGTGTTTAATTCCTAGATAGTTTTGAGATATATACTGGAGACCCGAGCTAAATCTTTCAAAAATAGCGCAAGAGGAAGATGCTCCCATAGGCAGGCACTTGTCATAATAAAATTTATCCTGGAATGTAAAACCTAAAAGGTGGTAATCGGCCGGATTGATCGGGATAAGACGGAAAGCAGAATCAATGTCAGTTTTGCTGAAAAGTGAGCCCTGGCCTAGAATCAAAAGTTGGTCTACAGCATCATCAAAGGAAGAGTAAGTAACTGTGGCCAGGGACGGTTCAATAAAATCATTTATAGAATTACCTTTAGGGTAACTGAGGTGATGGATTAAGCGGTATTGGCCCTGTGTTTTCTTGGGAACCAGACCTATGGGACTGACATGTAGATTTGCAAAAGGGGGTGTTTGGAATGGTCCCGCTATACGACCATTGTGAAGTTCATGATCTAGTTTTTGGGACACTAAAAGAGGGTATTCGTTACAGGATTGTAAGTTAGGGGAGGTAGTTGCCACCCGAGGGCCCAAATAACCCAGATCAAAACCATGTGAAAAACCGTTGACGAGGTAGGTTGACCAGCAATAGCCTGCAAGATATGGTGCTAAGGATGAGATTTTAATGGGTGTGACCACGTTACTTGGAAGGCTTCGGACCTGTTGGTTTTTGTTTGGTATTGAGGGACTGAGCGGCCTGTTCCTTGCTGGAGAAGGTGCAGTTGAAGGCAGTGTGGGACCCACGACAGAAACCGCAGACATGAGGGTGGGAGCAGTTGGGAGCCCGACAGTTGGTGGGCTTGTTATAGTTCCAGCAGGTGTTGTCCAAGAAGCGTTTGTAACGGTTGGGAGAAGAGAAAGGTCTGACTGAGGGGCGTTGGGGACGAAAAGACTGGGGACCAGTTGCAGAGGTTGAAGCCATTAACCAAAATTCTGTGTGAATTCTGTCCCAAGGCAGAGGGACAGAAGACCGAAGCATCCTAAACTGCGAATCGTATTGGAGGAAAGCAGGCCCAGGACGGCGATTCGCTAAGTCGCGAACAATCTCCATGTATTTCAAAAGCTGTTGAGTTTCTGCAGGGTACTTGTATGTGTAGATAGAGGTGAAGCGGATGAAGGCAGAGGTCCACGCTTCGACAGACGTTATTTTGAAAGAGCGAGAAGAAGGTGCAATAGAGATATTGGAGTGCTTATCCATTTGAAGGGTGTACTGAGGTGGCTGTGCAGAAGAGTTAGAAGGAAGCAGAGACGACAGATCGATGTATTTTCCTTTCCAAATGTCGGTGCAAACCGATTTCTTAATTTGGGCGAGAATCGGCGTGCTGATGGGCTCCGTGAACAGGACGTTGTTACCTGGCATCAAATTAAACTCATGTTGACTGAGAAGCCCCTGGAAGGATGTTGGGGGGCTGTCTTCGTCATCGGAGGACGAGTCATCGAGAAAGAGTGGAGGCACTGGCTGTGGAAAGGCCTGGACAGTATGTGGTCGAGTTGGAAATGCATCAGGGAGTGGTGCCAGCGGAGATGCAGATAGCACTGGTTCCGTCATCGAAATGGTAGCCGCAGCATTGCTGTGAGTGGGTACGACAAACTGGGCTGCATCCAGCGTGGGTCCAGTGACCTCAGGTGTAGAAGGGCCGTCTCTGGAGGAGCGGGATTTCTGCAGGGTGGATTGAGCCTGGCAGCAATCGCAAGATTGGTTGGTAGCCGACCGCTTGGTCCTTTTCGTTGTGCGTTTCATCTGAAAAACATGTATATATGAAGAATCTAAGCCAAAATTAATACATAAATAGCTGAAAAAAAAAAAAAAAAAAAAAAAAAAAAAAAAAAAAAAAAAAAAAAACAATAATACCCACACTTAAGTAAGTGATTAGAAAAAATAAATTGGCATGGAACTGGTATGGTCAGCATGCCTAAGTATCAATGTAAAATAATACAAATTACATAATAGCTCAAGACCGGCAATAAACCTGTGACTGAAATAAATAGACACCAAGGTGAGCTGATCCGAACTATAATACGTAAGATGCATGGCATGAGGTCGTTAACCCAAGCATGCTTTACTGAAATAAAAGTGACCAGAATTTCGCAATTAAAACTGGCGTAACATATAACATAACGCCGACACAAAATCAGGCCAAGATTATTATTTATGTATTATTATTATTATTATTATTTTTTTTGTTTAATTAAGCGGCGTGAGTCTGTTAACTAAATCACGCAATACTGGCATGAAGATGACCATCAAATCATCCAAAAGAAAAATAATAAAAATGGCGTGAGACTATTAACTAAATCACGCAAAAAACCTTGGTAAAAAGGCTGCCATTAGAGATCATGCCTTACCGAAGTAGGAAAAAATGGCGTGAGACCTTTAACTAAATCACGCATAACAATGGCATGGGGCTGTAAACTAAACCATGCCTACATAAAATAGAAAAATGGCGTGAGTCTCTTAACTAAATCACGCATAACAATGGCATGGGGCTGTAAACTAAACCATGCCTACATAAAATAGAAAAATGGCGTGAGTCTCGTTAACTAAATCACGCATAACATAACAGTAAAATGATGAATTACGGCCTATTGGTGCAGAAATAAAATAGCAAGACCGGCATAGTTAGTAACTATAAAATGCGTCGCATATGGTATAAGTGTTTACGGATCTATGCCGAAATAAAATAGTGGAGAAAGTCTTAACCACAAACAACGTATAAATGGAACAAATAAACTAGCACATTTATTTATCTATTATGTGTCATGTTATAACTACCACTTAATGAGGCTTAAGTAAATAGGAAATAATACCGGCATAAAACCGAATACGTAACACGCCAGATGTTAAAAATAAGCCTCATAGTGTATTGTTATAACTTATCTGTTAATTGGAGAGGAAAGTCTTCGAGACGGCGACGACTGCAGCTCTGATGTTGTGATACAACTTGCGTTGGCCTTGGTTGGAGAGGTGGCAACCATCTTCCGCAAAGTTGTTGCTTTTAGACAGAGTTGACCAAAAACCCTTTAAACGCCACAGGCACGCGCGGCCATCCGGCACAGCCTTAAGCCGACTTGTAAGTATTAGATTGAGATGGTCGACCCTACGATTAAACCATTCCAAGTCCACTGGGTATCTTGTAGTAACCTGTGGTATAGTACGATGTAAACTTTGGAGAACGATCACTTGGCGAACATTCAATTGAAGTAAGAGTGTCAACACCAGTTCCACTATTTTGTCAGCCACCGAAACAACATAGTTTGAGGCGTCGTAAAGATCGTGAGTACCAATGAGTAAAACTACTACATGCGGTTCAAAGTCCGAAACCACCGGCAGGTGTTCATATAACCGTTGAACGGTTGCGCCAGGAAATCCAGAGTATTGTACAAGCGGATGCCCAGTTAGATTGAAGTCAAATCGTAAGGAAGAATCCGAACGAATGAAATCCCGTAGTCTCTTCACAAATGAATGCCCGAACAATTGAATGTTACAATGCATGGGCGCCGCCATCTTGGAAACACTTGATGACGTAACACCAAGATACGCGAGTCGGTGCCGCGGCCACGCTAGCCAATTCCTTTGTTCTCTCGGAAAGTAAATAACTGACCACTGTGTTGTTAATTCACGCAGCAGAGCAACGTCGTAACCGTTGAAAAGAAATGAAAGAAGAACACTGATAGTATCACTAAACGGAAAGCGTAAAGCTTTACCTTAAAAAACGTATCAGTAGGCACAAAAATATCCGATTTTTATGCGAAAAATAGGCGAGGCAACTGCCCACGCCAAAATAATATTGATAAGAATGTCCAAACGTTCTGATTGGTTTAACATATCACCTGACTAGTTTGTTTAATCTGATTGGCCAAGGATCAAAGATACAAGGTTACATACAACTAGGAACGAAAATCAATGTCAATCTGAAAATGACATAAAAAACTTTATGTGTGCATAAACTTGGTTATATTTCTCACGGTTAGGTTATTATTATTACCCACGAGGATTGTAGGCCAACTTATTGGCTACAATAATGATGATGTTGGTGCTGATGTGTTACATTTTTGATAGTTAGTTTAATTATTACCCATGATGATTGTAAGAATAACATATTGACTACAATAATGATGATGGTGGTGGCGGTGTCTTACATTTCTCATGGTTAGGTTAAAATAATTACCTGTGCGGATTGTACAAACAACTTATTGACTACAATTATTATGATGGTGGTTTCTTATATTGGTAAAGTTATGTCATAAATTGCTTGTGATCATTGTAAAACCAATTCTAGGACTATAATAATGATGATGGTGGTGGACGTGTATTTTATAATAAGATGGTAAGGTTTTGATACTTGCCTATGAGGAATGAAGACCAATTTGATCAGACTTATAATGACAGCGGTATTCAGTTAAAATGTTCTTTAGAGACATATTAACTACGAAACCATATAATTTGCCATATGTACTTTGAAACCGTCTGATTTGTTACAAAAACGTAAGCAGTTGTTTGAACATGTGTGTTCACAGTTTAAACCATATTTGCCGTCTATGCATTCTGCAAAAAAATAGTTATCGAACTAATTACAGAAGGGCATTGCATAATACATGTAAAAAGTACCAAGATTTTCAAATTGCTGTAATATATATTAAAACAGTTTGTATATTTGTAATAATACTGATATTAAAAACAGTTTAAGTACATAACTAGCATCATGTATCGCATGTACACAATATATAGGTGAATACAATCACCCGGATTGCATTTCAAATCTTCAAAATCATAGCCTGGAAGACATCTGGGTAATTTTATGAAATTGTGTTTTAAAAATCTTGAATTTTGTGTTACTTACAGTTGTAATACTATAATTGCTTTCATATTAAATTGTTAATATATGTTTTCATGAAATCACGTTTGGAATACGAAATAATACTGTGAGTAGTACATTAATTAAAACCCTTTATTATACCTATTTCCCATACATTGTACAATTCTTTGGCAATGAATATAAGCAAAGTAAGTTATTGGATTATTTGTGAGTAATACATTGCATAATCTGGACATATGGTCATAGTGGTCGTGTGCCTTGGTATTTTAGTATGTATGTGTTATCTTATTGTTAACCATTGCGATATTGGGACATTTAACATATTAAGCTCGCATTGCACTAGTATGTGCAAGTATAACAATTGAATGAACCACTGTAAATGCATTTAAAATGATATTTAAATAAGCACGTTTAAACATATCAAAATACAAAGATTAATTCAATGATGGTTTTCTTGAGTAATAACCATTCACAATCTTGATAAAACTACTACATATATATGTATTATAATTGTAATACGTTGAACGAACATTACTTAGTAAATCAACCATTTCATACGAGACAGAACGTTGGTATAGTGCGAACGACTGCTGCAGCTGTTAAGATGTTTACAATTTTCATATATTTAATACTTAATCGTTAACATTACATTAATACATTAATACATGATTGATTATATCTATGTACTATTTTCACTTAAATAACATTAACTGATTACAACAGTATGTGATTCTGATTACATATTTATTCCTCAGTTTTATATTAAATCAGAATGCTAATGCCAATGTAAGTTGAACAATATATTGTTTAATATTTCCATGCTTTTACTTGAAGTACGTTTGCATTATTGTATAACGTTATGTTGCAATTAACTAGTCCACATATTCTTTGAAATTATTCAATTTAGCGCTATATTTAATTAAAAAGGCATAGCTGCGATATGGAATTTATAGAACACAGATTAATAGTTTAAATTTATCAATTAAGTACATGTACTTTTCTTGCTGGTAGTTCAAGGTCTTGCTCTGAGAGTTATGGGAGGTGCTGGGGAAACATAAGTTATAACATTATAGGAATACGAAGTACAATGTTTACTTGGCTCATGCTTTTTATTTATATAATTGTATAATGTCTCTGACATGTAAAGTAAGGTTAAGGTTTACAAAGAAGGTAAGGTTAAGGTTTACAAAGAAGGTTTGTTAAATCATTTGTCTTTTAATAACGGCATTGTCTCCGTTTATGGAAACTACTACTTAAATTGCTTGGTTGGTAATTGTGTTCAATTATACAGGATTCGTCGTTTGAAGTAATGAATTTTAATCAGTAAAGCACTAGTTCAATGAAATATTAATAAACAAACATAAACAGTTTATAACGGCTTGAAATACAAGTTTTATAACATTAGAGTAAGAAGATTAAATAGTCTAACAGAATGCGACGACGGGCAATATGGCTTGTACTTTTCGCAGCAATGTAGCCAAAACTGCAAAGATCCTAGTCAGTGCAACAAAGAAAATGAGACCTGCACCGGAGGGTGTCGTCCTGGATATGACATAAAAATGAATGGAACTTGCAATACGGGTATCTTTCATCCAAAGTAAAACACACGTTAATAATTGAACACTGTACAACTTAAAGATGATCTGTATTTCCATTTTTAAACTAACTTGAGGTTTCCTACGACCACATAGGTGCTTAATTACGCTATTTTAATCAAGGTACATGCGCCTTTAAATAATCAAATCTAGACCCCTATGTTTCTTGATAGTTATTTAACATATGGATATCCAGTTCTCTTAGACTACTATAAATTGTATATTTAAAACATCGACGTGTTTGGCTCCGATTGAAAGGATGAATAAATACACAAATTGCTAGTGTTACCCAAATCGTTGACACAAAGAGGGTTTCATTAATGTCCGTACAGTGCAGTCAGAAAGTTCCCGGACTACTCGAATATATGTCATGGTTTTTACCATAGATATATTACATTTATATGGTCTGAAAGAAAAATCATTTCTGATCAAAATCTGTAATTTTCATACTTCGGTATTAAAATACATACGAAAAATACATTTTAAAAATACAACATATCACATGTTTACGGAGCACTTTGACGACATTACGGAGCGTCATCATGACGTTTTCTGAACGCTGTCATCATGGACTGTCAGAGTTTCTCAAAATATTCCGCGAAACACTCCACACAATTCATATGACGATGTACCCACTTTCTTTATGGTTCAACATAGAATTGCTGAGGAAATGAACGCAAAGCTGATCGAACTTCATGTAACTCTTGGTAATTTCTACTGTTTGTTTATAACTAAATAGAAAAGAAGCACAAAGTCTTGGGTTCGTTTGTATTCAATTATTATAAATAGTGCTACGGTTCAGTGAATAACAAATAATTATATTATATCGAGTTCAGTCTGCAGTTGACTGGTGCAAGAGTAATCACGACTAATTTATGGAATCCGGCGTTCCACGCTTCATCCAGATCTCGTGGCTGCAGGTGTTGTTAAACTAAAGTTGCATTTATTAATTATTTTAAGTTAAACAGTTGAAACGATGTTGCTTCCTTGAATATGTTTTTGGTTCTGGCGCGTGAGCTCGTGAAACGATTCCCTACATTACGTCAAACTATTATACCTTATTAAATAGGCTAAAAACTACTAACATATAATAATGACGGGAAATGCACCCTGCCAAATACTCCCCCTGTCCATGAAATGACGTCTCGTCACTTAGTCAAAAATAAATATTAACCTCACTGTCCATATAAAAAAATAAGATTGTCATTAACCAAACTAACCAAACCATTGTGTCAAAACCTCGTTGCAACAGTCAAAAGCCTCGCCATTGTTGCCCCCCGTTGGCCAAACATCGTGTCCTCACGATACAAAGAACATTGTCGTCGACAACAGTCAGTCCATAATCATAACTGATTACAAGCACACGCCCCTTTTAGGAATCAAACTCAGAACCTCAGGTGAGATATGCTTTTATAAAATTAAGTAAATGACATACAATGTAGTGCATTAATTTTCATCATACTTACCTCCAACACATGCTCAATGACTTAGTCATGATGTACTGACAAAATTAAAACTATACTTACCAATATAATCAGCCCAATGTATGTACACCTCTCTAATCCAAGTTATAAGTACATTTAACTTACACAAGTAATACTGACCAAATCATATATTTAATAGATGTTTTCTGTATCAAGTGTATGTAGTATAATATAAAAACAGTCAAGCATACATATGGATAAAAGCTAATAAAACATATGACTACATTAAATACATCATTGCATAACAGTAATAATAATTATCTGTACCACATCTGAATCAATCTCTTCTAATACTCCTGATGACAGTATAAAATATAATGCATGGACCGTGTAATTTCTAGGTCTAACTACCATCTGATTTATCTGATAATCAGGATATCTGACAGGTGGTTTTCTCGCCCTTGAAGATCTATCTGGTAATGGTTTTGGCTTAGCCTGTACTTCAATAGTATCACTTGTCTTAATACCTTGTATACCATCTGTAACCCTATCTACATGTACATCAACTTGTACCTCATGACTACCACTTTCATCATCTGTTACTGTCTCCTTATCATCCATGTTTTCTACTACTTCTAAAGGATCACCCTGATTGTCTATCTGACTACCTTGACCTTGACTACTAGTATCGGTACGTTTCTTCAATATAACTCTAGGTTTTGGTTTAGGATGCGCATCCTCATTTTGTTTAAACTACCTAGTCCATCTTTGTTTATAACAGACCCATGGGCTTTTCCACTGTCATATGTACAAAGTACACAATCATCATTATCATCATCATTATCATCATTAGCACCATAATCATCACGATCATCACAATCACCTACTTTATCAGTATAAGAGACATCACTATCTACTAACCTACTATCTACCTTTTCATCTACTCTATGCTGACTATCATTTGGAACTGTTTTGACACTTCCATCGACTACTCTAGAAACATCATATACACTATCTTGACTACTATCATCATTAGTTTCTACAGGGTACACATGATCACGGTGTATTGTATGTTCCATTCCTGTCGGTGACCTTATCTTGTACACTGGAATATCTTTCATTGGTTGTTTAATAACTGTGTAAGTTTCCATCTCAAACTTATCAGCTATTTTATGTTTACCCTCATGAAACAGGGTTTTTAACAATACTTTGTCACCTACTAACAGTTTTGCTGTTTTAGCTTTTATGCCATAATCAGACTTCTGCTTGAGTCTTGCAGTATCTGCATACTGTTTTGCCACTTCATGTGAGTGCTTTAGCCTATCTTTCAGCTGATCTAAATATTGCTTAGATAATTGATTTGTGTTATTGTCTATTTCTGCAGATTCAAATGTTGAATCAATAGGTAGTTTGGGGGTCCTGCCAAACATCAACTCAAAAGGCGATATTTTGGTACTTTCATGCCTGGTACAATTGTAAGCATATACCAAAGATGGGATGTTGCTTTCCAGTTTGGCTTTTTGTTTGGATCAAGTGTCTCGAGCATATTTAACAATCTCTCTTTGCCATTATTTCCCATTGGATGGTATGGTGTTGTCCTTGATTTCTTTATTCCCATCAAGTTGCATAATTCTTTTATCAAATCGGATTCGAAATTGGCTCCTTGGTCAGTGTGTAGAGTTGTTGGGATGCCATAATTCACAACAAAATTATTATTAAATGCCTCCGCTGTTGTTTTCGCTGTTTGATTGTGCGTTGGAATGGCTAACACACAGTTTGGTAAAGTGGTCTGTGATAAAAAGAATGTAACCATAGCCTTTTGATGGTTCTAATGTAAGATAATCCATAGACACTAGCTCTAATGGATATGTTGTTACTATATTTACGAGTTCACTTTTGATGTTTGTAGATGTTTTTCTTCTAAGACATCTATCACACTTTGAAACCCAAGATTCCACATCTATGTTCATGTTTGGCCAGTAGTATCTTTCTTTTAAAAGTGATAATGTCCTGTCTCTACCTGGGTGGCCTATTTGATCATGAAGTCCTAACAACACATCTTTTCTAAATTCAGATGGTAAAACTAATTGTCTTAATGTTTTGTTGTCATTATCTTTTATTTCTATGTACAGTATACCTCTATTTTTTTCAAGTTGTTAAACTGTTTTCTCATACATTTGCCCCCTTTAGTGTAAACATTGATAAATGGTTGGCAATAGCTGATCAATCACTTATCTTCTCCACTTTTCAATCAAATGATCATTCCTCTGAGCAGTTCTTATCTGTCTCATTTCAACTTGTGCCATAAGCTGGCCTGGCCTATCAGTATCCTCCACTATATTGACATTACATGTTATAGTCTCAATATATGGTGGCATGGCAGTGGAACCACAAATGGCTTTAACTGTGGGATCATCAATTTTAATGATTTCCCTTGAATTTGTATCAGTGACATGCCAATTATCCCAATGCGCGTCCAGTTTCGCAGGAGTGAGAACATGAAAATTACTTGAAAATCATGTAATGCTAAATAATCTTTAAATTTTTCAGTAATCGCCCACTTCAGAGCCAAAAACTCTAACTTAAAAGCTGAATAGTTCTTTTCTGATTTGGTTAATGATCTGCTAGCATAGGCAATGACTTTACCATCCTGGTACAACACAGCACCTAGTCCAGTTCTACAAGCATCAGTATGCAATTCAAATTTCTTTGTAAAGTCAGGATATACAAGAATTGGTGGTGAACTTCATACTTTTTTTCAAGTTATCAAAAATAGCCTGTTCAGTTTCAGTCCAAGACCATGATTTCTGAATTTTCTTTGTACCTTTCTTTGTTGATGAAGGATGTAACAAGTCACTCAATGGTTTCGTAATCTTTGAAAAGTCTTTTATGAATCTCCGATAATAACCGGCAAATGCTATAAAGGATATCAGCTCATCTGCATTCTGAGGAGTTGGCCACTGTCTTATTTTATCTATCGTTGCAGGGTCTGTCTCTATTCCTTCACTGCTGACGACATGTCCAAGGAAATGTACTTTACGTTGTACAAAATGACACTTGTCTGGAGATAATTTCAAATTACATTCAGCTAACCTAGTTAAAACTTGATCCAGTCGTTGAAGATGCTGTTCATACGAGTCTGAAAAAATAATGAGATCGTAGAAGTAGATTATACATATCTTCATGTTCAGATCTCCCAGACATTCCTCCATAAGCCACTGATAAGTTGCAGGACTATTAGAAAGCCCAAACGGCATTTTATTAAACTCGTAGAAACCCAACGGTCCTACTGTGAAAGCCGTTTTCTCTTTATGATGTTCTTCCATTTCTACCTGATGGTAGCCAGACTTCATGTCTATAATTGAAAAATATTTGACACCATTGAGAACATCAAACACTTCTTCTATCCTGGGAAGTGCATAGGCATCTTTAACTGAAATGTTATTCAATTGCCTATAATCAACGCACATCCGCAAATAACCATTCTTTTTGCGTACAAGTACCACATTTGCACTATATGGTGACTTTGACTTGCGTATGATGCCAGCTGACAAAAGTTGTTCAAGGTGATTTCTAATTTCATCTACCATGCCTTCTGGTATGCGTCTATGTCGCTGCTTAAAGGGCGTGTTTTCGGTGAGATCAATTCTGTGTTTAATCAAATTGCAATTACCTATATCATCTTCACTTTTGAAGAATACATCAACATGTTTCAGTAGCAAGTCCTTAATTGGTTGAATTTGTTCATCATTCATTTGTTTACTTTCATCAATGTTCAAATTGCTAATTATATTTTCATCTATTTGCTTTTTATTTTTCAGTATTTCATCTTCAATAACAACTGGCTGTAATTCACAAATACTAGTTTTCGGTGCTATTACCACACTGTTTGTAAAATCAAATTTGAAATATGAACAATCACAGGTCCATTTTTTCTATAACTGTAATTTACAAGTCCCGGAGTAATATCCACACAGTCAGGTAATCCGGTTTCCATTGTCTCAGTTGTCAGAGCTGGAGTTGTCTGCACATCAAGTTCCTTATCTGTGTAGCATCGTATATCTTTGGACTCATTTGGGCCTAGAATGATCCTTGAAACTTCAGCTGATTTCAACAATGCAATTCTATTGTTATTGCGTTTGAGTTCTTTGTCCCTAATATGTATACACTTAAATGCCAAAAACCAAGGTGTGTGAAGTTTAGCCTTTTGTAAAAATTGTTGGCCAAATTTTTCTTTACACTCATTTAAAAATTCAGACAGTATATTTGTACCTAAAATAAGGTGTTTTCCAAGAATAATTTGTATCTGCAGTTACTAAAACAAACAACTAATAGGCTTTACCTCAGGAAGCCCATCACTGACTTTCAATTCAGTTTCAATATACCCTGTGTAAGGAAGTTCACGACCATCTTCACATTCTATATTTAAAATACTATCCAATGGTTTTAAAGGACAATTTAAATTTTCTTTCCAAAATGATTCAGAGACTGCACTAATACAGCTACCACTATCCAACAAAGCTTTAGTTTCAATTTCATTAATTGTAATATTGACTTCATTAGTTTTGCCAACTAATTTTGGGTCTTGTCTAACCTTTGTGCCCCCAATTGACCCCACCTTGAAAGCACTTAAACTTTTGGGCCTTCATGTTGCATGTGTCCTTTCTCGTTACATCAATAGCAGGTTGGTACGAAGGTTCTCGATCTAACAGGTCTTCTGGGTTGGTATCGAAAATTGCCTCGACCATGTCCTCTGTTCGGTACATCACCTCGGTATCTTCCACCTCTGTTGATGTTGTATCTTCCGGATCTAAATGTGTAACGCAATGGCTGTTGTTGTTGTTTTTCATAGTCTCTATATTGTTAATAATTAGTAGATTGTTGTGAGATCTGTTGTCTCAATTCTTCTCTTTCTTTCTCCATCCTATCCATTCTCGAAATCAGCTTTTCTAACAAAGACTTCATCTCTTTGTCTGTCTGTTTCTTGCCTTCCATATTAACTGCAGGGTTGCATTTCTTCTGATCTGGTCGTTCGGCTTTCATATCTTGTTCTTCCGCAATTCAATTTTAAATTTATCGTAATCACTGATTGTGTCGAACTTGTAGGCTGCTCTATGTTTCATCTTCTTCTTTAGTCCTTGGTAAACAACACCCTTCAGATTATCTTCATCTCCCATCTGTAAACTTCCTAGACTAATTGTCTGAGTGTAAATTTCCTCATCTCTTGATGTAAATCCAGATATGTTTTCACCATCTATTTGTTGACTGGCATACACTTTTCGCAGTATGGTCTCCTTAGTGTCAATAGCTCCAAATGTACTTTCAAATTTCTGTATTACTTTCTGTACACTGACCCCTGGACCTAATCTTCTCAAAATATCTCCAGCTGTTCCCATCAGAGACGTTCTTAGTCCAAGCATGATCTGTTCTTCACTAAATATCTTCTCAGATATCAGAGATTCCAATTCAAACTTGAATGTCGACCATGTGACTTCTCATTTTCCTTCATCGCCATACAATTTTGACAGTTTATGGAAATGATATGATGCCAGATGTTGTGATTTCTGCTCCTTTACATCTTGTTTCCCTGTGTCTTGGCTTTTGTTCCAATTCTCATCTTCATATTCTGTTTCTTCATCTTCCATCATCAACTTCAACAACTGTTCTTTACTTAATTTCGGGTTTTTCAACTTCATTGCATGAAATGCATCTCACAACAATGTATCTTCTTCTGAGATAAATGCTGCACCCTTTTCATCGCTCACACTCTCAATCACTTCGATTTCACTTTTCTTCAAAGCCATTATTCTACTGGCATATACTTATACACACAAGTTTACTCCAATCATTTATCACTGTAAATAAAGTAATGTAAAATGTCAATCACTAATGTCACTAAGTGTAATAAGTAATGTCACTTTGTTAAATGTCCCTGACACTATGTACAGTCTCAAGACAAATGTCTCTCTATTTCATATCAATGTCATTCACTATAAATGTTCACTTTATAATGTTCAATATTTTACATCACTGTTTAGTGCAATGTCTATTTCACCATACACAAATATTAGATGTTTAAATCCGTCAAACACTTCAATATCTCATACCATATTGAAATACAAATAGAATAAAATATATACACACTATACCAATATATGCAAACAAATATAACACATAATGTAAAATCAAAAATATTGTACAACTATGTGATTGCTTGCAAGTAAATTAAAATGTCAAAATCTATTTCAAATCTGCACAAATACAATTAATTTATCAATAATAGTAAATTAATGTGGTTCTGTTAATAAATATTTCATGATTAAATCTTATAGAAACAGAAGTATAGGTTTGTGTTCAATCAATGCAGTCCTTATAAATAAATAATTAAATATTGAGTATAAGTAAATTAAGCATACACAAATACAATTTCAATTAAATATACAATGATATTTATCAGACAATAAACAAATTCAACCCTAAACTAAGATTATGTAGCTATGGCAACTATATAAAAACTAAACATACACAGTCAATGTTAATCCTATTAGCTCTGAAACAAAATCATTAATTCGTAACCAGTGTAAACACAGCACAATACTGACCTGTCAATTTCAGCAAAGTTGCATTTTCCTTTAATCGGCTATTTTACTACTTACCTTATCATAATTGTGTCCGAAACGCACATCCGTGTGTAGCTAAACTATTACTGAATGTAATTATATATATTATCAATCAGTTATCAATCATTAAATAACTTAAAACAACGTTTGTTTACACCGACATACCCAATTTGATGCACAAACGAATGTTCGTTCACAACCGGAAACGGTGTAAGGGTAAGTTATTTTAAGACCGGTGTTTTCCAATACGTCATATACAAGTCAGTCAGTCAGTCAACCAATGGGATGTGTAGAAATTTGGCGGGCTAATTAATATGCAAATAAGACCGTCACATGGAAACCCCAATAAAATCACTAAGCCAGACACGAAAATAGTACCAGTTTATAAAATTAATTTCTTTACACAAAATAAACAAAAAATTACCAGACTTTATGACTTTAAAATGTAAACAATCATGTAGAGTGATAACACAAGCAAGTGCACATGCCTTCAGTCATAGAAATAAGCTGGTACTTATTTATAAATATGGTTCAAGAAAGTGTCGTATTTCAGGACAGATTTATTTATTATTATTTTTTTTTAAAGAGCTTTCACCAATAGTTAGTAAATGCAATGGGATACATTAATAATATGGAATGTTAATACATTAAACCACACCCAATAAAGGATAATTATTTAACTTGTGCAGTGTTACATATTTGACAATATAGATACAAATTCTAAAATTTATAAAAGTGTCTTTTGACTACAATATCTGCAAAATATCTAACTATGTTTACTCACAAATACCGGAAACTGCGGTCGGTCAGCCACTTATACTTTAAACACTGTTACACAGTATGTTTTTCACACAAAAGTCCACAATGTTTTCAAAATCACATTAATGTCCACACTTAAATTGTTCGCATGAACTCCTCCCAGCTGAATATCAATGTCTTTGTAAAATCCTCCTAGTACGTCCTCCTAATTGGTTGGTCCTAGAAACTAAACGTTCTCCTGGGTGGATCGAGCCCCCAATCTCAATGACCTCGTTGAATCCCCCTCTCAACGGCCCTAGAACGTCCCCCTGGATGGTTGGTTCTCGACACTAACATCGACACAGAACCGTTCTTATGGTTGGTTTGTCCTCAAAACAGGAATGTCCTGTTTCTCAATGTTTAGATAATAATAAAGAAGTGCTTACACACTAGTCCATGACAATTACTTGATATTACATTTTTAAAAACACTGAACACCACCCACGTTGGGCGCCATTGTAACTCTTGGTACTTTTCTACTGTTTGTGTATAACTAAATAGGAAAGAAAAGTCTGGGTTCGTTTGTTTTCAGTTATTATTAATAGTGGTACGGTTCAGTGAATTACAAATAATTATATTATATCGAGTTCAGTCTGCAGTTGACTGGTGCAAGCGTAATCACGACTAATTTATGGAATCCGGCGTTTCACGCTTCATCAATATCTCGTGGCTGCAGGTGTTGTTAAACTAAAGTTGTATTTATAAATTATTTTAAGTTAAAAAGTTGAAACGATGTTGCTTCCTTGAATTTGTTTTTGGTTCTGGCGCGTGAGCTCGTGAAACGATTCCCTACATTACGTCAAACTCTTATACCCTATTACATAGGTTTAAAACTACTAACATATAATAATGACGGGAAATGCACCCTGTCCATTTATACTGAAGATCCTCCTCAGTCACGAACCTGCGACCCCTGAGATTTGACTTGAGACGGGGAAACATACTGAAGTCTAAGGGGCCAAATCCGGACTGTACTGAGCATGTTGTAGCCTCTCATAGCCCAGGAAGTTGATGGTGTTCAGTGTGGGGAGCGTTATCTTGATGGTATATCAGGTTCTCGATCTCACACCCGGGCCACTTCTTCCGGATAGCGTTGGTGAGATCTCTTGGAACAACCTGTAATGAAAGAATTAACGAATAAACAAACACTCTCGGTATATCCTAAATAATAAAATTTGCGCAATTGTTTATATCACGCTTTTTAACAAAATGTGTTGGTATTATATATGGGAATAATATAATATTTTGTTACTAACTTTTTGATAGTGCTCCTTATTCACGGTGTGCGCCTGGGGAACGGCGTATTTTAACAACATTCCTTTTCTGTAACATAAAAATATGAACATTAAGCGTTTGCCCGACTTGCATGTCTTCGCCTTCTGTGGAGGTGGAGATGAGCTGCGCTTCCAAACCATCGATTCCCGCTTCGTCTCCGGATCATATAAGTTCACCCACGTTTCGTCCATAGTGACGATTCTGTCGAGGAAACGGTCGCCGTCCTTGTTCTACCTCTTTAAAAATGTTCGGGATGCAGCGACGGGCCTTTCATAGTATCGTCACACAAAAGGCGGGGCACCCACCTGGAGCAAACTTTATTCATTCCTGCGTCCTGAGTCAATATTCTATGCACTGTTCCATGGCTCACACCAACACTTTCCGAAATGTCATCAATAGACTTCCGGCGATCAGCAGAAACAACTTTCAAGACAGAATCTCTGGTATGCTGCTCCGTGATAGGCCACTGGTCCGTGTAACGTCAAATGTATCCTCTCTCCATTCTCTGAAACGTCAATGGCACTCAAACGAAATTCTTCTGTAACATTTAAAAGCTCCCTCCTTTGAATTTTTTTTTCCACGATTCCGTTGGTGTCATACCCGACTTAACACAAAACTTTATTACTGAACGTTGCTCTGTAAGCTCAATTGACGTCGTCGTTTTGTCGTCTGACATTTTGACGCGCCGTTCAATTTTCTGTCGTAATTTACTTGAATTTTGCTACTTCTCGCTAATTTTTACACATTGTTTGCAAATGACGTTAATAATACGTCATCTTAAATATGACAGCATTTGGCGCGTAAATAACGGTTTCGCTTTCACGTTAACACATACAAATAATATTCTGAATGATAGTTTTTCAAAGTGCTCCGTACATCATTCATTGTGTAGATATAGCAGCTTAAATATATAATATGCTTAAATATGTTTTCATGATTCTTTGTATGCATGTTAAGAATAGTGCAATAATGAACCGTATAAAATTTCATTATTGTGCGACATCAAATTAACGAAAATTTAAAGGAGTCCGCGAACTTTTTGACTATCGAAATTTACTATATTCCTAATAAATTAAGTATAGGATTGAAATGTAGTAACATGCGGATCAGTACAAACACGCATACGATTAATTGTAAATATGTATTTCACAACAAAGCATAAATGTACATTACCGCATGTGTCATAATTATAAACCATCACGATATGTGGAACTTTATCTTCCGCTATGAGTCTTCACGTTGCATTTAATCAAGTCATTGGTCAGGAAGGAAGTGGCATTCCGGATAAAAGCTTATACGCGAAGTTTCATGCATCAATTATCAAACGCAACGTCACATATCATATTATGTGTTTGGTATGCATGTATTGAATATGCAAGCTTTATTGTGGTAATTTACGAAATAATATTTTCTGTCATAGTTTGTTGTCGAATAACCCACGGCCAGGAGTATAGATGCTTATACTAGTTAAGAGTTCGGTCAAATAAGTCGTCGGTTTTATTAGGGAACAGCCTGTTATTTAGCTGTCATAGAATTCATATTAACAGTCGCATCATCCGCACGTGTATTCGATCAGACATTTAGAAATGTGTGTCTTAAAAATTCTTCATCCTAATGGTAATTATAACGAGTATGTATTTAAGCATATGTATGCGATGTGAATATAAGTATTTGCTTTTACGAATATTTTACTCGAACGCATCTGTGCATTGCAAGAACCGCTGTGTACGACTATTACCATTAGTAAGTATATATTTCCATCTATTCATTGAAATGTGCTACATGTAGAGGCAGTGGTTGTATAGTTGTATTTATACGTTTACATGTCTCGCAAGAATGGTAGTTGTAGTTAGAAATCACTAGAATTCAGTTAATTGCTATATGCTACTAGTTTGTGCCAGTCATACCTTTGGTCAAGATTGTAACTGTAAAAATGGGGAGGAGTGCAATATGTCAACGGAATTTGTCAGAATCCGGGCATCTGCGAGAAAGGTTTGCAAGTGGACAGTTGTTCAGTACGTAAGAACTGTGTCTTATACTTAATAGTGTATTAATATATATGCTTTATATAATTACGGTATGCCCTTATATGCATTGTTTCATTAACATATGAGCACCTTCTACATCTGATTGGTTACCGTTATAATAGTTTTTTAGTGGTGTTATTATTGCTTGCTTTTTAACACAACAGCCTGTCAAGACGGTTTTTTCGGAATGCGCTGTATGTTTGCATGCAACTGTCAACCAGGTGTCTCATGCAGTCCTATAACTGGCCAGTGTTCAAACCACAAATGCGCAGCAGGATGGAAGAGGGAAAACTGCAGTGCAGGTATATTCATTAAAGGAGAATGTTTTCCAATATATTTTGAGTTTATTTATATTACAAGTTATCGGTATTTTGGTAGCATCATGAATGTCTATGTTTGCAGTAACGTCTACTTTTTCGTTTTAAGATAAACACGTAGTTTGTTTTCATATGCATCTTTGATATATAGATGTATACTTCATTTAAGCGACATATTACTGTGGCATGCGAACAAATGTCTGCTGAATTGTATATTATATGAAAACTTATTCCACCATTTTTTTAATACCGTTTGTTGTCTTTGTTTAAATAATAATATTTTAATATGTTATTAAAGTGTCGGTTATTTACAAAGCACGTAACTGAAAGCTAAAATGATAGAAACCCGTTTAACCTTTATGTATTCATGTTATTTTATAACCATAGAAAATTGAACTGACATAATTTCGTAGTAGAGCAGTGACTAAAGAAGCACTTCAAACCTGCATGTATCCGTATAAAGCAATATTTTGGACACTTCTATAATAGACGTTTATTGGTTTCTGCCTTAAAGACTTAACGTATTGATGAGACGGGTCATAATTATATTATCCGCTGACTGCAATTACCATACAGACCCACAAACCGACAGTGGGTAATATGAGGTTAATCTATAGTGGAAACACGTTCTTTGCATTTCGCATAATCTTTAGCATGTTATTGTGAAGCATCCAAATTTGAAATGAATATAAGATGTGTTATCGACATATGTATATAATGGCTATCTAGAGGAACGCATGCAAGGATAGTGTGACTGTGTTTACCTATTGATGTGACATGACATTTGTATTCATTTTTTTAATTAAAACTATTTAGCTGCGACTTTAAAATGGAGCAAGTTTCAAAGACGGCTTGCACGAGTTCGATGGTAGACACGCAATTCTAGAATAGTTTGCTAACATGACATTGTAATTGAATGATATAGTAGTATGTCCAACTATTGTGGATTAGTTTGCGTTCTATAAGAATGCCTAACGACGTTTAAATGTGAAAAACTATCACTCGCGAATACATACGTGTTTTGTTCAATATTGCCTCCAATTGCATTTGTATACACGAACAGTTAATATTTAATTAACGTCGAATTGTAATAGCCAATGTCATTCCTCCAAAAAGATTGTCTGCACTCCGAAGTCAACCCAATGCGTAGGTAAATTTTTCGTTTTATCAAAAATTGTGTTTGTACTGGGTTAAACTTTATATGTAAATGTATTTCAGAATGTGACCTTGGCCACTTTGGATTGAACTGGTCGTCGCAATGTCATTGTCTACAAGGGGCTACATGCGATCACATAAATGGTAGCTGTTCAGATAATCAGTGTGCAGATGGATACAGAGGCGATAATTGTAGTGCAGGTACATAAATAATACAAGAATATAATGTATATCGTGTTATACTGGTAGTATTACTAGTATAAGTTAAATGAGTCAAACTATTTATGTAATGGCAACATTTAATAAACAACACCAATTTGGCGTTTTGTTTAGACATGTTAAATAAAATTAGGATTATATTCTAAATTATAATTGCTTTTACATTAAATGATTGTCTTGATTGAATTATGGGAATGAATCGCATGTGAATTTTCTTACGGTTTGTAAGTGTATGCACACTTAATGGTAATAAATATAACCTTACAATACCACTGTGTAATACATATTTTAGAACGTGCGATGGCTATACACAGTATTAATATTGCTTTGAATTGCACACACACGTTCACAAACAAGTAGGGTCTTACAGAATTTGAGCCGGGTTATTAAGAAGTTGGCTGTGCATCTCCATGCCATTGTCAAAACAGCCCGACGTGCAACCACATTTGTGTTCAAACAGCATATCATTCGAACACTTTGGGATCAACTGCTAATCGCCACGCCATTGTAAAGATAATTATAGCTTCGGTAACTGTACTGGAAACCATTGGTTCGATTCATTCGATTCATGTTATAAAAGCGTAAGCCATATGCAGAGTATTTCACGAGTTCTTGATTCGTGCGTATTAGATGTGTACGCAATAGCACAACAGTAATGAATCAGGTTTACACATAGTCTAGCATACATACTCAATTAGGCAAAACTATGTTTTTATGATATATGTGGCAATATAACAACAATTTGCATTGTTTTGCTGAATGTTGGTGTTTCTATTTTTAGATCCACAGCTTTACCATTGACATTGTCATCCCCGTCGTGCTATATGTTCAGGGTCATATAGAACACATGTGGTGTCTACACTATTCAATATGCAGCCCTTTACACCATTTGTCCTGAACTTAGAGGCACAATTTAACCCTTGCACATAGCATGGCTTTAACGATTTGAGCTATACATATTGTAGTAATATGGCAGCTGCTGTGTGTTTCATTGTTGTTGTGTTAGATGTTGTCGGTCTGCTGTTTGTAGTGACGGTTACAGCAAAGATAGAGTTATTAAAAGCTTGCATGTGTTGATTATCAGCGATTTTTCCGATTTTACAGAATGTTCGACAAGGTCATATGGTGCAAATTGTTCCAAGGTCTGCAATTTCAATCAGTGTCATCGCGTGAATGGATCCTGTACCGTCTTCTCTGAAAGTTGTTTCACAGGTTTTACATTGGGAGATGAACTTTGCACACGTATGCAGCCAACCACTTACGCTCCAAAGATAGCGTACTCACTCATTTTTTTCCAATTTGAACTGCATATTTAATAATAGTCCTTTACACATATTATATCAGATTTATTGGACACCAAGCACCGATTCTAAATGCATGTATTACATCAGAGTGTGTTTAATAAACATTAGGAATCGACATATACGCAATTGGTTGCTTTAATTTAGTAAACAATACCAACAGACAATTATTTTTCTCATCCCGCATTCAATATAGATTAGTAGGTTGTGCTTGTTGTCAATGATTTTTTTTTCTATTTGTGTGAATATCCTTGGTATCTATCTGTTTGTCTGTCTGTCTGTCTGTCTGTCTGTCTGTCTGTCTGTCTGTCTGTCTGTCTGTCTGTCTGTCTGTCGTCTGTCTGTCTGTCTGTCTGTCTGTCTGTCTGTCTGTCTGTCTGTCTGTCTGTCTGTCTGTCTGTCTGTCTGTCTGTCTGTCTGTCTGTCTGTCTGTCTGTCTGTCTGTCTGTCTGTCCGTCTGTCCGTCCGTCCTTCCGTCCGTCCGTCCGTCCGCCCGTCCGTCCGTCCGTCCGCCCGCCCGCCCGTACAAAGAACGTATGCTTTCATGCACTTAAAAGCAATTGCACAACATGCATGTAACGAAAAAAGAATACAACAATAACATTTCTTGTACTTTCAGACTTGGACAATGACTAATGTATTTTCAAATCCCTGATACCCGGAATCAAAGTTCATTTATTGTGGGACTAAATTCGTGAGAAAACAAAATCTGGATCATCGTTCTATGCGGATGAATTCGCAGTACGTTGAAACAAACGTTATTGTATTTCATTTAAATTTAATATACACAAGTTTTAAACGATGTGTGTACATGCTTTTTTTGTGTTGTTGGTTTATGTCTTATTTAACACAGACATGTTTCGTAATTGGACATCCCATACAAGACAACTTTCAAGTCAGAGTATTAAATTTTTCATTTCGATTACCTTAACCAAATCATATTTGGTTTACATGGATTGTGTAATGGACGAAAATATTATATTTGTAGAAATTACCTACTGGGTTGATTCATAAACACGAGGTTGCTGCAACAATAGAAAACAGAGGCAAAAACCGATACAAGGAGATGTTTGCATGTAAGCTACGAATTTTATTTATTTTATTTATGCTTATATATGCTTACAATGAACTACTTTAAATGACTCCATGTGAATGCTAGTGTAGTCATCTCGGCTATCATCATATTGAATGCTAACAATTGCAAAATTCTAAATCGATACCGAATAATGTTTGCATGCGGTACACGATTCTATTTTTAAAATATCAATTAGCTATGAACAATAAATTGGTTAAGGCATTAAGAAGTTTTATTATGGCGTAAATGTTGTTTGTGTCATACTTATAGTCAAAGGTAATTACAACGTGTGGTCATAGTGTTCGAGTACATTTGAGTTCGTTACAATTATATTTTGCTATCGATATAAGTAGGTGCATTAGATAAGTTACCGAGATGTCGGGGCATCATTATGTTATTAAGTGTTATTCATTGCAAAAAAAAAACACAACAAAATTCGCTCATACAACTTTGTAGATGACCATTCCAGGGTGCCATTGGCGAAAGACAAACCGACCGACTCATAATACATCAATGCCTGCTACATTCATGTAAACATTTGTATCAGTTGTCAACGTATATTTCTATATTACTATTTAAATGATACATGTTTGATTGTATGATATTTAGTTATTAAAAAATATATATTAAATATATACAAAGCGAAACTCCAATTGCGACAGCAGGAGAGAACTCTTATTAGCAGCCCGATGTCCTTTATTTGTGGCAAGTGACCAATTGATAAAAAATAACATAGCACATCAAAAAAAAACTCATAACTAACGCAAAACACACATGAATAAATCTGGGGTCGGCGCCTTGGAGCGGTCAATACAAAGCATTGCGGGTTTAAACAGGTTGACGTGCGCATGAGGCCCATAATTATTCACAAATCATGTAAGTGTAAAAAAATAATAGCCATGCCAATCTTATTTCTGATATGCTAAGTTTCTTGTTATAGGGATTCGAAAAGGTGAAAAACATTATCGCGTCTCAAGGTACGTATTGCACTTATTTATCAATTGCACTGTCGAATGATTATCACATTCCTAAGCCAACTAACAAAGGCGTATATTGGTGAACATGTGAAGCCGTGTAAATGTAATATGTTAATTGCGGATCGAAATTAAATCCATTTTGAATATTATCTGTTAATGGCACGGCCGACACAGAAAATGATCGATGATTTCTGTCGCATGATATGGCAACAACGCGTGGAGAAGATCGCCATGTTAACGAACCTTATCGAATTGGGAACGGTAATTTTAGTTGATAAACCATGCTTTTGTAAGCCTCGCTTTTTCGTGTTCGTCTTCTACTTCTTATATTTGCTGTCATTCTTACATGCCATTTTTACAACTGAAATGGTTTTGAATTTACAGTTATGTTTTTTAGCTCAATTGGCCAAATATCTGAAGTCTTTATATGTGATTGCGTAACGTAGTTCGTGCAAGCGTCCGTGCGTCAAGGCGTCTGTGCGTGACGTTATCAGTCATCGTGTCCTCATAAACTATATTGGCGATACTTAACAAAATTACACCATTTAGTGTGTTTCATTTGATATTTTTAATATTGGCCCGGCCTATTGCATACTTAAGTCACAACAGCTTAAATGTGTTTGTTTTAAAATGTTAAAAAGTCAGGTCAGATACTGCATGGCCTGGAACTTTAATATTTTGTATTTTGCCTTGTTTAAAATACTATTGTCTGTTGACAAATAATAAATATGGACGTTTGATATTTGGTATTAAACATCGCCTTATGGACCTTGACTATAATGTTTGCAATGATGACCATGAATTTAAATTGACACCGCGTCTGGGCTATTTTAGAAGATGAACTTTGATAGGTAAAAACTATATATCTGTAACTTAATGGCCTAGGATTTGATAGTTGGTATGTAACACTGCCTCATTGTTCTTTACTGAGAATTGTTTATTTATGGACTTTAATAGGATTTTATTTCTGAAAATACAAGCCACTTGTCTCAAATGTTGCTAAGTACTTTAACAAAAGTACATGTCTAAAACTTTAATACCTACGACTTTGTTATTTCGTATGCAGCATCTCGTTATGGTGTTGTATACAAATGTTGAAAAGTGGTCCCTGGGCAAAAGAATGGCACCGTCCTGTGAATGATAGTTTTGTATATAACTACATCAGTGTTTAAAACGATTTACTGATTCAAGTATTTACTACCGTATTTTGATATATTGCGTGTATAGATCTAATTTAGACAGTGTCCGAAACTCATTTACATTTCGAATACATCTGAACAAGATATAGAAACAAGAACTTGTATGGTATTACGTATTATGCTCGACGGGATCATGAAAAGGCATAATCATTGTGATACCTTATTTTGATGTGTGCCTAACTCCAACCAGTTAGGTCCTTAGATGCAGTTTCATTGTGCGTTTGTTCATTTGACGCAAGCTGTTGACTAACGGAAAGTGTTAATGATCCAAATAAATCACCTGACTTATAATACTGTTGACATGCTGTTTTAGACATGCCAGTATTTGGGTGGACGAGGCAATGGGCAGGTTGGAAGGTTTTCTGTGAATTACATTCATTTTGAAGAAATACAACGGCAGTGTGGAAAGAAGTTTTCATTCAGAGATTAGAATCATGAGGTGCGTATTCCTTTATCGACCGTAAATGGAAACCGATAGTTACATGTATTTATGATTAAGCGACGAGAATCATGGGTCGCACGAGGTGGATAGGGGAGACATGTTTAGTCTATCTGCCTGCCTGTCTGGCTGCATGTACCAAGTCTAGTTGTGCATATCATATACTTATGTTTCGGTCCAATGGTTTTTTAGCCTATCGGTTATTTCATGACGTGTAAAAAATGCGTTTATGCGTGTTTATTCCGTTACTCCTTGATCATTAGTAAAAAATTCATAGACCATTAGTTATGAATTGTGTTTATGTGCAACGTTAATATTTCTGACAATTACACTTGAAAATGTTGGACAATTTAAACCAACTGTGTGTAGTGTGTGCGATCAACGAAAACACTTTAGTTTTTTCATGACATAATTATATTATTTATGTACATTCCTAAAGTTAGTTCGGAGTCTTGCTGCGGGGAAGAGACACTCACTTTGAGAATTTTGAAACAAACATCATCTAGTAACAATTGATACTTAAAACCAATAATGTTATGTCTTTTAATGCGCGCACCGAATGTATGTTGTTATGCTAGCCATTTAATAGTACCATGGTAGTGTTATCATAGTATAAATATACCCAGAGTTGATTCTGATATCGTAACAGGAAGAGGGCTACCTAACGACAATAAAGCAATTCCAGTTGGCATCGTGGATGGACGGCCATGATACGCCAACAGATATGCAGTCGTTTCTAGACATTATACAGGAAATACTGAACTGGCAACCGCACCTCTCTGACAACAGGCCGATACTGATTCATTGCCAGTAAGTGTGACGAGATTGTAAAAACAGCTGGTCTGACTGTTTATGCTTCATTATGTTTCACCACCAATTTGGAAACAAAGTCATGTCAACATATCATACTGAGCAAATAATACGATTATACACTACAGGATGTGCACTATATCTTAACACCCATTACAAACTACATTTAGTTTTAAATACACTTTCGTCAAAATTGAGCATGGCTTTCTTAAAGGTTTAATGCATATTAAAATGAGTCTTTGTAATCTCGTTGTTCATTGCTTACATGTACGTTGTTGTAGAACAGGGTTTAGCGCATCAGAAAAGAAAGTGGACGGATCAACATTGATGAATCTGTCAAAACAATGAAGACAAGATGTCGAGATGTTGACCACAACAAGGTTCTTACATTATATTGTTTGCAATTGGTTACCAATAGCCCAAAATTAGTGCATGCATTCAAAAACGATTAAATTACTGCTGGATTCCGTATGTCATTTATTTCACTGTACGTCTTATTTTGTGTATTTTAAATTGCATTTTCTAACTTTAAATACAACGTGCATATATGTTTTTACCACTAAATATATATTGTCTTACTACTTTGTTTCAAGAGACAGGTTTAGTACTTAATATTGGTTTTAGTTTTACATAACCTATAAGGGTTATGCTCATTGGAGTATTATCGTTTTTGTTAAAATGTATCAATAGGGTTGTGTTTGTTACGAATGACGATATCGTGCGCATGTATATGCAAAATAATGAAAATGATATGTTAAATAGAGGTGCCCTCATGCCTTTATGTTGGATATACTTTGCAAAACGTCATCTTTATTTACTTCAGGCGCAGTACAGATTTTGTTACGAAGCCATTCTAACCTACGTTAAGACCACCGGAACCTACCAGAACATTTAGACCAGCAAGGAAATAATTGAATAGAGGATTGCAGATATATGTTCAGTCTTAAGCAATAACATGACTTGTCTTTTGTTGAGTTGCATTAGTAAAGCATTAAGATATTTACTATTACATAACTAGCTGAACATAAACTACGCTGCACGCAAATACATATTATACGGATTATCTTTTAGTGTTATAGCTATTAGTAGATATTGTATTAGTATATTATATGATTTATGTTTACACATTGTCTTTTCTACTTACGAGTACTTTCACAGTTGCTTACATCGGATTGTCCACCACGCGTTTAGTCCAAACCGTATTTGCAAATACATTATATTTTAATATTACCTCTTTCAGGTACAGAATACCTCAAACTCATATTGGCATAGGCCTGATGGTTTGGCTTTATGTTTTATAGTTATCTACTAAAAACAAACATGATTCAATCATTAAATATCGGTTGTAGTGTTATATTTATTTAGTATACATTTGTGTTTATTAGGAAAATATATGTTTAGGGAAATTTGGAGGAATTATGTTTTTTTTTGTAATGCGAAACAGCGATTAATTAGAAAGGTACGTTATATATCTTTCTTAATGTATGGTGCATGTGTCTCATATATTCATTTTCTAAAATTTCACAATTACTACATGTATGTAATTAAAATGATATTATAGCGTATCAGTCATCTGATAACGTGTATAAAATATGTTAACATCCAAAAGGAGACCTTAGTTAATACACTGTGTTATCAGTGCACAATAAATACGATCATTTTTATTATTCAACATAGTGACTTAGACATGTTGATTGTAACAATAATAGCTTTTAAAAATGTTGAACATATGTATTTGACGTTTTACTTTGCGTATGTTTTTTATTATATGTGTGTTTGGTGACGGATATATAATAATGCATGTAGTAAGTGTGTTGTATTTGACACGAATAAAGCATAGGAAATGGCGAAATAAAATGTAGTTTAAGTTAGTGTTTAATGTTTGATTGGACGCTACTGGTCATGCTAAAATACAAAATAATTAGTTGGTAATTGTGCAATTAAATGGTTTAACTAATTAAATGTTAGCAGTATTAAACCTGTAAATGTAAGTGCATATGCACCTCCTCTAGTGCTCACGTCTAATAAGAAGGTATTTTGTGAATTTTTATTTTATGAATTCACTCCTCTGGGAACAAAAAAGTAATGGTGGGGATACTGACATTTATATCTATAACGATGTGAATTGGAATCATACAGTTGATATTGAACTTGATTGTATTTGGACAGCTAGGAAATTCCAAAGTAATGGTGTGTTGTTTTGTATGATACAACTTAACCGAACATATGAGGTGCTGTCCGGTTTTGTATCGATCATCATTCTAACCGGGTCTTTTGTCATTCACAAAGTGTTGAAGGGACAAAAATGCTCCCAATTATATAATGATACTTGAATTGTCCTATGTTTTAGAAACAAATATTGTTTCAAAGATCTTGACATTACTGCCACAATATCATTTAAAAATCGTTTAAAAGTGCGATTTTATCAATGAACTATTTCCGTAAATTTGAAGAAAGTGAAACTATCCCATTCTGCTTTATATGTTTTCCTACAGAATGCGACGATGGCATGTATGGTTTGAAATGTTCACATACCTGCAACCAACACTGTTCTGACCCACGGTCATGTAACAAATCGGACGGGACATGCATTGGAGGATGTCGTCCTGGTTATGACTTTCATCAAAATGCTACTTGTAATTTAGGTAATTGTATTTTACTTATTTATGCAGTTGCAATTGTAATTGTAAATTCACTTACTGGCTTTGATTCGTATTCCATTCATATGTTTTTCATGAAGTTGTTTTAATTATTTGCATTATCATTTCAATATGTGTTGCTATGTTAATTATATTTATATCAAATAACACGTGATTTACGTTACATGTCTTAACTTGAACAAAGTGATGTTTTTTTTTTCAATGTAACGTACAGTTGGTCAACAATGCAATCTTGTCTATCCAACGTCTATTGCCTGACGATGCATTATTCTAACAAAACTGATGTAGTACATATAAGAACGCATTAAACATTACAATTGTTGCCCTTCATATTTTAATTTGTGTATTGAAATACTATTTAATATCATATACATTAGCTGTATTACTTAGATGAATATGGTAGAGAATATTCTTCATAAACGTATGCAGAATCCGATGCCCATGTAGCATTACAAAAAAGTGATTGCAATTCTCGGTGAATCACATCCACAATATTACTATACATATAATAAAGTATACGCAAACAGGTGTTATTTGACACTTATATTATAATGTATTAATTAGTTGAATTCATATTGACCTTGTTATTGGGCTGAACACAGCCGTATTGGCATAAGTTTTGAAATGTATTGCCCAGGTTTACATCGTATCAAGCGAACAAACGGACCGGATTCTCGTTCAATATTATGAAGTCAATTAATAAAACAAAATAATTAATGTCGTAGCGTGCGCACCAGGCTACTTTGGGCAGAACTGCACGTCTGTATGCCACTGCAAAGAAGGACTACAATGTGACCATCTATCTGGAATGTGTTCAGTGTCAAGATGTGCAACAGGCTGGACTGGAGACGACTGTAGTATAGGTAAAACAAAACCGTAGATAACTACTAGATTATGATGAATTCACGTGTATGAAGAACGCGACAATAAGGTTCAGAGTTAATTCCTATATATGCATTCGATTTGCAACGTTTAACGGAAGGATGTACTTTTGTTTTGCAGATTAGTTTTCCTTAATTAGTTTTCATTCATTTTGTTATTCAGAACAAGTCACCACATCACCAGAGAGTTTCCCTACGGAAATATCTTCAACTGATTTGCAAGAGACCGCGGCACATCAAACGTATACCACGTAACCCGTGGACTCGACATCTCTAGAGAAATATAATGGACAATTAATAGCTGCAATAGCAGCAGTATCATCGATCTTAGGCGTCTTCGTTGTTACTACCGTTGTTGCTGTCGGCGTATATCTAATACGCAGGAATAGGCGGTAAGCATATGCCTTTCTGTACTATTATTATTACACATGGTGTTTAAAGCTTTTATAAACAGAAAAGTAGCGTGACATTTTAGAATATTACATCTTGTATGTAACAATAATCATAACTACTTTCATTGTGTCCTCAATAGACCAGCTGCCCAAACCGACACAACGACACACGCTACGGTCATGTCGTCTTACTCCGGAAATGAGTATGATACACTGTCATCAACACTACAAGCGTCTGACAACTATGAACGTCTGCAAATGACATCCAGTAAGCGTAAATTCGTAATTTGGTAATATTTTATCTGGAAAATGTATTATTCATACAAAATACTTGCATATCCGGTCAAGTACTCTTGTTGCATTCATATATTAAAGTGTTATGCGACGATATGGGATTAAAGATAATATAATGTTCATTAAAAGCTGGACAATAAAGATATATTTTAGTGTTAAATTTGACATATTGTGCATAATGACTCCCTTCTTTTATTTTATTTCATTAAATGTATAACAACTGATACAAAATTGTTTCAGTGGACCACTCAGAACTCAGGAATGATCAGTTAAACAACAGCAAAGTCAACACCGTCACCTAACTTTGAAAATATACTCAGTAGTACATTGAATATATCAGTTATCGTGTTATTATTATTATTATTTTAATAATAATAATACTAATAATACTAATAATATCAATAATAACAATAATAATAATAATAATAATAATAATAATAATAATAATAATTATTATTATTATTATTATTATTATTATTATTATTATTATTATTAGTATTATTATTATTATTAATTTATTTCATTTTTCATATCCTATGAAATGTATTTATCTGTACATTTGTGTGTTACCTGAAAAATTAAGTGTAAAAAAAATAAGGGTAAACGGATTATTCAAATAAAAAACTAATTGCACATGAATTATTCAGGCATAGTTGATAAAGGATTTGTGTGAATGAGTCTGAATTGAAATCCGAAACAGCTTTTAAACCGCATTCTCATCCCGAACAGTCGCGAGAAATCTCGGCATATACACCTCAAACAGGCGTCATTTAACGCTACATATAAGTGTATGTACGCATACTTACCGTTTAAAGGCAGATACACGATCATCATTTAAATAAAGCGTATGCTCATAAACAGTTCACTGGGAGGGTCAGTGTTATTAAATTAAACATTATACATAACCCAAATGTATCCTGAATAACGATGAATAGAAGCTTGTAAAATATACATGGGCACTTTTGTCAGGCTGTATGACATGTGGTTTAAGTTTTCATTTAAAATGTTGTCATGTATCACCTTTATGTGGCTTTAAATGCTTTCACTATGAATGTAAACAATACAATAGTGTGTATCGATTAGTGTGTATGTTCCTGGAATACTTTGCATCTATGTGATCCTACGGAATTATGTTTTATTGAATGCGTACTTTATCCATAGGAACAGTTTACTTCTGTGTTTTGTGTTTTAGACTAAGAAAGAGATAATATATAATTTGCCTAAAGCCGACATGCACTTAATTTAAATATCCAGTTTTTATATTATATGGTGAAATAATTCAAAATACCAGCTAATTATACCCTTATATTATAATGTGGGTTGATTGAAATTATGAAATGTATCTTTGTTTTTCTTCGGCTCATTAGGGACTACATTTACAATTTTGTAATGTTGTATCCCTCGTGCATAAAAGTAAATGTTCACTTTTTGAGTGGTCTTTAACTAGAACCTTCGCAAGATGGAATACGGGAATGTGTTCGACAGTTTGTAAATATATTTCGTTTCTATTTATTTCCTGCTATTTCATCCGTATAGTGTTCAGAAATGCATTCGCTGACTTTGTAGAAATCCTTTCTCATAAAACTTGCTAATTATTGCTATAGTACTTTTGTTAAAGGAGACTGCTGGAATCGATGTGTAAATGTAAATTTCACTGATAGATATGATACATATTTAACAATGTTATATCGCGAAATTATTAACCTGACACTCACAAATATTTCGTATCCAAACGGGATTTATTTATAGATACTACGACAATTATCGAGCTTAGCAAAGCCAATTCTACAATGTAAATTGATATCGCAATGATTTATATATCGTAAAGATTTAATGATGTAGTGGAACAGATACCATGCTTGCGATACGAAATTCGGAGATCGAGCCCGGCGTCGACATTTTACAAACAAGAGCATTTTACACATAATTATAGTATATTATTAGAAATAAACATAACCATTACTTTACATGTATCATGACTTTTTGTATGAATAATAATAAAAGAAACAAATATTAATTAGAAAAAAATCAAAATAATTCAAAATGTTAAAGATCTGTTTAAAAAGAAATAATCTAATATTGTGGATATTTTAAGAATAACTCATAACACTTTTGAAAAGATCGCTGGCAAAATACAACGCAAACAACCGAACACACTAACGGTTTTTCACAAAAATGAGTGAGTGTCGGGTAATAGTGTCAGGCACTATACTTATATGTCTAGTATTCGCTTTCTGTATACAAACAGATGTTTCACGTGTAAATAAAACATGTGTAAAATTAAAGGAATATAATACAATATATAGCCATTGTGTTGTCCATAACAGAGACAGATGGTGGAAAAAAATCTGATGGTTATTACATTTATTTGAAGTTGTATTGACCGATCGATAAAACTGGGGTACACATTTGGTTAGCAATAATACTGGCACATTCTTAAACATTCGTTTTGGATATTTAATATCGACAAGCTGTCCCTATTATAAACTACATATCTGTGTTTAAGCATTAGGATTTGAACCAAGCCAGTTCAGACAAGATGTTACATTCTTCCATTTGATGCGTTACGTGTTAACAAATTATAAAAAGACACACATTATACCCGATCGCTTGCCTATGTAGTTTGTGTTCTTATAAAATATGTAATATCATTTCAGTTATACTGGGTGGACTGTATCCCATTATTGATCAAACAATTTTAAACACTATGATTTTGGCATGCATGTTTACATCTTGTTTACATATTGAAGATAGGGCTTGACGCACTTTTAGGTAGGAGTATTCCTTCCTGCTGATAAAGAACATTATTTACAATATTCGTTTAAACATCGCTATCATCACACGTGTTATTGTTTTCCACATGTTTTTGAAGTTAGTTCGCACAAGGTGGGTCTGGATCTGTTGTTATTAGAGATTTAACATCAATGTGATATTGTGATATAAATCGCTTCCTAGTTCTTCAGATGAGTGTCAGTGAGACAATTATTATGATCCTGATATATGTCTGACTGACATGCGCTATAATTCAGTTACAATTTTTAACAACTAGATGCACAGTTACTTTTGCTAAATAAATGCATGCATTTTTACGATGCAACTTACATGAAATGAACGGATTTCAAATACCTATAAAATATAACTGTTTTAGAATAGAATTTTCAGTTGCTCGATAGTATATTATTAGGATCGATAGCAATATACATTATCAAGGGCACACATAAATAGAGCAATTTCAAAACAAATGTTCAAATATAACTTCTGTTTATTTTGTCGACCACATTTATATGTTTTTGTATTTCTCTCATTACTACGATTCCGCATATTGCTATTTAATTTGGGAGAACGATTTAACCAAATTCACAATAAATTGTGTTTAGTTTTAAATATAAATAAATATAATATTAGTATTAGTTCATTACGATCGATTTCTGATTTCACGATTACTTGTTTCGTCGGAAAGAAGTGCAAAGCCGTTTTGTATTTCTCCGATAATCTGCGCATGTGAACGATTAAGTTATAACATATGTATTTTGGGGAAACAACGAAAAGCTAGCATGGACTACAAACAATATGTTTATTATTCCGGATTAGTATAGCATTGCATGAAACGAAAATCAATATGCAACTTTGCTAAATTTGTTGATTACGTTTTTTTACATTTATATTAGCATTTCTATTGACTGTTAAAATATTGATATCAATATCAATAAGTAAGTCAGAATAAGAAATACAATGAACACCGCGTATTTTGGAAGAAAAGTTTTGTTTCCAAATATAAAATCCTATGATAAATGACATGTTTTGAAATGTCATTGTGAAAAATCTATACACAAACTTGTTACTAGACAGCAGCGAACCCGTGGCCCGATGGTAACGTACTGGCTTCAGAACCGAGAGAACCGCAGTTCGGAGTCATTTGTAAACCTTTTCCTACTATCCCGATTTTCTTATGAGACTTTAAACCGAGATGCAGTATAAATAGAAGTTTCACTCCTAACGCAAAACGACCAACAGTTCCCTCGGGCACGAGGCGTCTCCAGTATCTTGCACTAACCAAACTAGGTCATTTTCTGGGGTCGATGTTCAAAAACATTAGGCATGTCCCAGTCCACTCGATAAACTTTAGCTGACTATACACAATTTCATAGGCAATAGTATTTTGCTCTGACGATTAATTTCTGTGGGAAAAATTTGGGACATATAATTGAAGTGAGGTAATCCTATGTATTTGCCAAAAAGTCAATCAAACGTATATATTGAAGTGCAAATGAAAACTGAGTAATGAATACGTAATTATAAGCTGTAAACTAGATGCTAATTGTGTGATCATTTTATTACATAATATCGTCAATTTGTTTATCTTAAAATCCATTAACACTTATATTACAACAATGTTCACTATACCTATACAATCGTAAATGTATGTTTGTTAGGAATGTAATTATGACCATGAGTACATGTAGTTAAGCGAAGCCGTGTATATTTGTTTGTGGGAGTTCCCATCCGACCATATTTAATATTTAGATAGCGTTGATCTTCTCCTCATCGATATCCATTAAAACTTCCTACTTGATTGTGGACTGTGGTAACACCGTATTAAATATGTTTATATTATTAAAGGGACTGTATCTACAAAAACGGTCACAATGGGGCAATATCATTTAAACATCCGACATTAAGATATAAAGCAAATAATAAAGTTAATATACAATAGCCTTATAACGGGAAAAGGATTTGAAAAAAATGATACAAATAATAATTTCATAATTCAGGAGTTTTCTGGACATTATCTTCTTGTTACATTTGGACTTCACTATATTGTATAGCCGAAAATTCCACGGGTCATTTTACAAAGCCGAATAAAGCAGATTGTTAGAGTGCTGTCTACGGTCACTTGTTCATGTGGCATTTTCGCCACGAGGTTGGCATTGATTGTTTTTTTTTTAAATATCTTTTTCAACCGTTTGTGTTGTTGTTGTTGTTGTTTTATCAAAAGCATCTGTATATAATATATTATTTATCCTACTAAATATACATGCATAAATATTGCATATTTCTTTAAAATAGTATCACGTATATTGCATTGTGATAAAACTTGTTCGTAGACAAATTGCTCAAATTGACTTGACTCAAGTTGACAATAATTCGGTTACGTAACACAGTGTTGGTTGTGAAGAATTCATATATATTAGAATGATGCTTTTAACGATTGGAATTATGGTCCTAGTAATCGCTTTTAAAGATATTTCTACTTTGTTATTTGATAATATACTTGGAACAGATCGACATGATTATCATAATAATATTATTATATTATTATGTTTTAAAAGTATTTGTTGGTATGTTTGCGCAGAAGCAAACAATTCTCAGCACACAGATAAGCAATGTTTTGGTCATCATGGCATGGCATACATGCGGTGCGTTAACGTCGGTCGTACTGGACGTTGACGTATTGCTGTAGTTACGTTTATATAGTCAAATACAGGATCGAACTGTTACGACTCGTAGTACTATCTTCCGAAGTCTATACATGATATCTCACAATTGGTTTTGCGTCCATACTGTGTAAATAGATTGTAGTTTGACCGGGTTTGAAAAGACAATTTTCTGTTGTAATCCTTGCAGGTGATGAGGAGCTCATTCACTTAGAAAGCAGTATGCTGACTGTTGATGGAGCTGTGTTTAGTTCTAGTGAATATTGGGATCCTCTTCCCACTATCGATGGTAACGACAGTGGAGAGGCGGAGGCCTGTGACTGCTGCACCGCTATGTTGAGATCCGCATGGGTTGCCATTGAACTCAAAAAGCCCTACCCACTGACACAAATTAAGATATACGATCGAACAGACAGATGTTTGCTTGTAATCAGATAATACATTTGATAGAATCTCGTATGTTACACAAAATAGGATATCGCATATATGTTTATAAAGAGTGAATCCTTTGAATTTAGAAAAAAACATAAATTTCATTAAAGTAATTAATTTCCTATTTTAACAATAGCCCGCTTTTTGATTAATTTTGTCAATCCGTGTGTTTATCTTTCTCTTTGCCTGTACTCAATTAATAGCTAACAATAAGCTTCACCTACGTTAAAAATACATGATAATTATAAAATACAAACTGAGTTGTGCACAATTTTGTAATCACTATCAGGTTAAAATCTGATAACACGTAGGCCATTGGTAATGCTTGATGTGCGTGTAAATGAGCAACGTGAATTAAATTTGCATACTTTTTTCAGAAATAAATCAATATCAAAATATGCAATTTTATGTTGGATTATTTCCTGTTAGTAAGTGGAGAACATGGATGAATACAGAACAAGAAATAAATTTTTGATATGTCAAAACTTGTGCAATATATCAACATAACGACATTAGACAGATATGTATTTATGACAATGTGCGAGTTTAAAGCATTCAGCCAAAAAGGTAATTAAATACGTATCTTCTTCTTCATCTTCTTGTTCTTCATGTAACGTGTAGGGGGTCTACTGCACACAAAGTATTAACATGAGTCTAAACAACTCTATATAATTTACCTGCCTAACGATTAGTCAAATTATTGTATACAATGATTATTATAGAAAACCAATCATCTTAAAGTCAAGGGACCTGTCTTACTAAACATCCTAGGGCATATTTACATTACGATACAATTTTCAAAGAAGCATACATGTTATGCACCAACATCAATGATTACTTTATTTCAGTAATTCTATTGATGTCCTTGGTTTCTTTCACATGTCCTTTATTTCAGGAACATACTGATCATAAATGTATAGTTTTTAAACTACAAAATTAAGTCGTAACTTAAACTTTCGTAAAATATTTGATAAGACAGGGCCAAGGATGTGATCTCGTACAATGATTAGATGGGCAACAAAAATCAGTCGATGGAATCACTTAAGTGCACGACGGGAAGATGGAACACAGATCGACCTTAGACATGATGAGCTAGCGGAGTATTTTATAGTCTAAACAAGGTATGGAACCAAGAGTGGGACACCAGATCTCACTATCGTTGTCGCTTTGTAGATCGCATCAAACGCAATGCTTGTGCAATACTACTACACGGACAAGGGATAGCGAGTCTTTTTTATTGTCAATGTTCTGCTGCTTTTCCAACGTCCAAACACGTTTGGTATGAGATAGTCGCAAGCAGAAGATCAAGAATCAGCTCTCACCAGCTTTATTAATTACCTTAAATTACTATCAGGCCTCTCTTCTTCGGCACCAGGGACGGTTCTCTATAACTCATTGCGCTACCGCTTATATAGTCGCAGGTCACGTAACTTCGTTTACACTTCCGGGTCATTCCATTTTAATTGCCGGGTGTTAATGGACGGGGTGATCAGGTATATCGGAGTATCGATTTTAATTGCTCAGGCTTACATGTACATTCTAAACCTAAGAAACGGATCGACTGGGTCATTTCCGTTATATTATTATTATTATTATCATTATTATTATTATTATTATTATTATTATTATTATTATTATTAGTAGTAGTAGTAGTAGTAGTAGTAGTAGTAGTAGTAGTAGTAGTAGTAGTAGTAGTAGTAGTAGTAGTAGTACTAGCAGTAGCAGTAGTAGTGGCAGTAGTAGTAGTAGTAGTAGTAGTAGTAGTAGTAGAAGTAGTAGTAGTAGTAGTAGTAGTAGTAGTAGTAGTAGTAGCAGTAGCAGTAGTAGTAACAGTAGTAGTAGTAATAGTAGTAGTAGTAGTAGTAGTATTAGCAATAGTAATAGTCGTAGTAGTATTTATTTAGTATTGCTATGTTTGCTTTATGTTGTTGTTGATGTGTTTAGTATTGCACATATCAATATAACAATTGAAATACTTATATCATGTGCGCATTTTATAATATTATGTGTATGATCGTGCTGCAAGAAAATCTTGAACATTTTAGTTATGCAATTATTCAAATCACCCGATTTAACAGCCGAAGTCAACCAAACTTACATGCTCCATCACTCCACGACACAATCATGCTCCATGAGTGAACGACACATATCTATGTAGCCAGAGCAGCGCTACCGATTACGGTATTCCATCGCGGGAGGTTGCTTTTGGTCAAACAGCGCTAGAACAGTTCATCATCATAATAGGACGTTTAGGTGGTTTGAACCGTTGTTTTAATATATACAAATACTTCTACAAATACTTCTACCATGCATTTTAGCGTTTCATTTTAGAAACTCATTATTCTGCCCCAAAGAGGGCATAATATAGACGCCGTTTTGTAAGTCCGTTCGAATTTCAATTCAACTGTAATTCAGATTATCCGGGTATCATGCGCATATTGTAAAGTCGTTCCCGTCTGATGATTGTTCAGTTATATCCCTTTGACTTTAAGTTGGACATTTTAATATAAAATTTTGTTTCCGATCGAGATTTTAGGTACTCAAAACTGAAATTTTCCAATTATTGGTACAAATGTTTGCCTAAATGAGAAAGCATGTCAATCCCATGAACCAGAGCTGTAGAGAAAAGGTCAAGATCAAACTAAGAGGCCAAACGTCTACAGGGTAAGGACAAGGCCACACTTATTGGTCAAAAAGGGAGCATCCTTCGGTTCTACCGATAATTGTTATATGATATTATCGCAATACTGTTTAAGTTTCATATTTATTCTAATTGATTTCATCTAGATAATCTAGTTCTGAAGTGACAAGTTTAACCAAGACAAATTGCACTGTTATGCGAATATCGTGGTAATAAATATAATTACACAATCCTGCTTTATTTATCTGTAAAGTGGATATGTTGTGATATTTATTTTATCCTATTTATGCTAGATCATGCGGATAAAAGTGAAGATCTTCTTGTCTACACAGGTGACAGTCCGCAAACGAATGACAAACACTCACTAGTGTTAACCGTGAAATACTGGAAAACGGATTTAGGAACATTGCATTACTTAGAAAACAGAACCGTTCGATAGTTGACGATACGCAGATGGTATCCATCTGTTATTACATTATGTGAAGTTATGGTTTTCAAGCTCGGTAAATAATATAAGACATTAACAGTTTTAGTAATAACACCATGTTTTGACGTAACGCCATATAATGTTGTTCTGAATTTTTGTATTTCTTATATTCTGCCTGTTTGCTACACAGTCATAACGCACCTATATATTTAAGAATGTGACAACGGTTCCTATGGGTACACCTGCCAACCGTGTGGACATTTCATAATACCGACTGTGTGCAACACAACAACGGATTTGTCATTCTGTGAACCGGGATGGGAACATTACATTTGTAACAAAGGTTGGTTTCACATCAGTGTACGTTTGCCAATTTATTGAAGTAAGGACTTTACACATGGTATATGTGTGTATTCTATGGTGGTACTAAGATGCGTTCGTGAATGTTTATAAATCACGGTGTTACAGTGACAAGGCCACAATTATTGGTCAAAAAGGGAGCATCCGTCGGTTCTACCGATAATTGTAATATGATATTATCGCAATACTGCTTAGGTTTCTTAATAAGTACACGTTAATAAATATGTTTCTATTGCTATAATTGGAGTTTTATTGGTTCACCGAACATCTTGGACATTGAACTACTTGAATATCGGGTATTTCACTCTATAAAACAGTCTGTTTTCTTGAAATAGTGAAAACAGTTCTGAACTGTGACTGACATTTCCTAATGTGAGTGATATTTTTTGTCGTTTGTTCCTTTGCTGAATTAAACGCATGTGTATTATTAACGTAACTTAGTTTTAAAATGGTTCACTAATGTATGTATGTTGTTATCGATAACATAATTGGTAGAAAAATTCATATAAATAACATAAACCTAGGCGACGACACAGTATAGCAAGGTACATGTAACCTCTCCGTATGAGGTTAGGTACCCTCTCCGTCGACACATGTTTTATTCAATGATGTAACTCGTAACATACTAAAATAGCTTTTTATTCATCAATTCTTTTTGATTTCGATTGACAATTACTAGTATTCGGAATTCGGGTACTGTTATCTGTTTGAATTCGCACAGCAGCACATACGTATAGATTATGCATAGTTACGGCAGTTCACAACCTAGTAATTGCATATGAGCAACTTTTACCTTTTCAGCTAGACTAAATGTATTAAGTGAATAGTCCGAGCTATTTTACTCACCCATTCGTCTGCCTCGAGGTTTGCGTGCAACAAGTACATATTTCTGTAAAAAATAGAGATGTTCAATTGAAATTTCACGTATGTCTTAGGGTCATTATGGTAGGATACTGATAAAGGCCCATGACTCTGACCTGCAATTTAGCGAGAGGCTCTTGTTTGAATTGATCTGTGACTGTTGTTGCACGGTGTCTTGTGAGTATTATCATTTTATAATAAATGGTCACTAGTTTATAATTATACGGTCAATAAACCCGGCTATTTTTATATACGGTTTTACAATACGCATTGGATTAATGAAATAAATCAAAGTATTCATATAACGAATTTTATTAAGTTTGATGACAACTGTAGATTTTTAATCGGTCTACTGTGTGATGTTTCTTGAAAGAAAGACCTCACTTTTACAGCTTATAGATTTCAATCTTCTCCGATACCAACACATAATGCAACTAACTGCTTACAACAATAGGAATATATTATTATCTAAGCAGTGTAACACGATACATCAGGCTAGCTCCAGGGGTGATAACAAGACATTAAATAGTGGTTTAAGTACTTGTCTAATGACTAAGAGGACCCTGGTTCGAAGTATTTTCGGCGTAGCTATCTAACCCAACTTTTGGCCTTTCTTAATATCCAATTAAATGTTGTGACATGTTCTCGCCAGTGTGTCAGTGGTCGCAAATGTACTAGTAGTTCCTACACACTTACTGGGTGTACAAGTGGGATCTGTGGGCCTTATTGACAATAATGGCCCCTCTTGTTGGCTGAACAGATTCACCTTTTTAGGCTGAATATCTCCTTTTCGTTTTGCGTCTTTAAAAATATTATATTATTATAAAGTGTAAACCGCATTTGCAATAATTGTAAAGCCGCGCGAAAGGCGTTTAAGAGTCTTTTAAGTGTCTGTTTCTTGAGTTACCGCTAGATTAAAAATTTCCATTGTTATTTTTAAACTTCTAAATATATTAAGTTTAAGTTGATTGATACATTCACGATAGTCGCTTGCAGACAGTCTGATGATCGCACAAGGCTGTTCAAAGATAATTCGCTCAACTTTATAATTGCGTTATAACTAGTAATTAAGGTATATAAAGAATACACGGTTTGTGCCCAGATGGAGAGAGTTCATCCGGTGAAGCTTAGCAAATAAATATAGGGCAATCTTTGGCATTTGATATAATGAAAACAAGGCGCATTTATTAAATACAAAATATAAGCACATAATATATTCATATTCATATTATTATTATTATACGATGTCAAATTTATTTGTTTGATAACGCTGACATAAACTCAATAATATTATAAATTGTAGTTGCTTATTAATAATGATACATTTTCATTTTTAAGGAAAATGTCACTGTAATAATTTTCATTTTGAATTAAATGATTCTAAATGATTTTATTTTGTAAAGCAAAACTCAAAAACAGCGTGTCTGGCCGTGTTAATTACTCGAAGTTTAACGAATAAAGTACTTTTGTTACGTATTATCGCGTTATTTCGTTTACATGTATGACTATGTGTACCTTTTGTTTTGTACTTATAACTCACGTTACAACGCACCATTCTAAGCCCTATATAGATATGTCTAAACGCTTCTAAATTGTTTATCGAATCACGGTTAACAGGCAGCAAAAAGATCATACAGGTAAATACATTTGTTGCAGCATGCATAAACGGTGTTTTTCTATAAAAATCGCGTGTATCGTTGAATTTAAGCACCATAGCGGTTGAGTTCTACACATCCTTAGTTGACACGATTTTAAAAAAAAGAAACCATTCCCACATCACTAACCGTATAGATAAGAACTCGTGTACGTATTAATGAACTATAACGGAGAGGTTACATGTACCACAGAGAAGAGAGGTACCACAAATAATGTAGTAACGGAGAGGATACTCGTGCCGGCGTGATTCTCATTTTATTCGTTTTGAACATATTTGATGCAACATTTATTTTTTTTGTGATTTATACTAATATAATATCAGCCGTGAATGTACAAAACAGGAATTGAAAGAAACCGATATGAATATAGACACAAATTTTAAATGTAAATATGTTTGGTTGAAGACTGTCTGAAATTGTTTTCTTTCATTTGAGTTCCTTATTGCAATTATGCAAAAAAACAAACATGCTTTTTCATAGCTAAATGATGCCAATGTTCCATTCGCCATAAGTTTTCAAGCAACTTACCCCATAACTACCGTTTTCCTGTGTTGTTCGATGCCTCCGTACACCAAAACCTGCTGATTTAATGGAAAGGGGCAGGTACCGTAACGGAGAGGGGGCGTTTTGGGTTATTTTCAACGGAGAAGGTACTGATTCGCTTTAACACTGTGTAAATATTAAGGAAATTCTCAATGCGCAGTGCGTGATTTTGCTGACTTTCATTAAGCAAAGAGAATGCTTTCAAATAAAAATAGATTTATCAATTTCGTGTTCATTATAAAACAGTGTATGTACAATCTTACAACAGACACAGTGATATAAATTGAAGCGACCCAAAGTAGCTAATTATCGTACACCTTGATTTAAAACTGAAGAAACGTAGATAAAACCATTGTTGTAAAATGTACAATTGGCTACTTGTATGTTTGTACCTTTTCCGAATTCTGTATTTGAATACTACTCCAGATTTGTGATTGTGTTTTACAGTAAATACGCACGTTTCTTCAACACAACAGCCAAATGCAGCAACATCTGAAAGACATGTGGCATCTGTATCAGCATGACAAAACAATGTTGCGACTCAGACAAAGCTGTCTTCGACGCAAACCGTAACTCATGATGAGTCTAATGGAACATTATTGGCAGAAATAGGCGCATTGTCGACAGCTCTCGGTCTGCTGGTGTTGACAGATGTCTTTGTAATTCACATATACCTTCGGCGTAGGAAAGGCACGTAAGATGAATACGAAGTTTTTTTTATGTCCATCATTGAATTATTTTCTTTTTCCTGTTTCGCAAATATAATTTGTTGTATACTGTAATTGTAAACGTTATGTATGGGTATTTTTATTAAAATGAAAAAGGCCGCTATTGAATTGATAAATGTACATATCAGAAAATCAAAATTTGTTACGAAAAACATTCTTCATTATATTATTACGAAAATACGCAATAACATTTCGTCATTACGAAATAGTATTATGTTTCACGAAATATCGTTGGGTCTTTACGAAATACATATATTAATTACGAAATACAAAAGCGAGTCCTGTCACGTTAGGGGCACCGTAAAATGATACAGTCTACACATTATAGATTGTTATTTTCCTCTAGTTTATATTATTTAAATTTCTATCTTGTCGCGCATTTATTATAGATTGTTATTTTCCTCTAGTTTATATAGTTTAAATTTCTATCTTGTCGCGCATTATTTATTAAATTCAAATACTAGATATGAGTCTTTTAGAGATATTAACTTTAATGTCTAATGACACTCTATCTTGGTTTTATTAATCAACACACATATTAATATATTTTAAGTACATTCAGTATAATTCTGCAATTTTGATCAAGGTTCTGCAATCAACCTTTTTTCGCATTTCACTATTTAAAATATGCAATAAAATATTCGTCGTACAAGCATTCAAAAAGTGTGTTTGATGTTTATCATGTCAAACGAGTGTCTAATTATACAATGTGTTAACTGGTAACCAATGAGCATGTATTATCGGAATCCTGAACATATATTAACAATGTATTTTCGTAAACCACTACCGGACGATTATGTTACGTTTACATTTGAAGTGTTACGAAGAATGCTGTAATCATAAAAGAAATTGACTTTAACACGTCAACAAATATATATGAGATAGTAACTTGCAAACATAAAGCAAGTGGCTTATTCAGAAATAATACAGGAAAATATAGGACGACACTTCCTACCCAAACAAAATAGTAACTATAGATATCAAAAAAGGTGGATGGGGTAGAGTACCTTTTATACATGAGTCAAATGTGTAGGGCATGAGTACAGGTATATATTTGTATTAATACATGCAAAATATATATTTTATGAAGAAGTCAAACTTCAAACATAGCTAATTTATTTAATCACAACGTTTCGGCTGAAAAGCCTTCTTCAGGTAACATCTTATGACAAAAACGTTATAATGACGCCGTGACGTCATAATACATGAAACATACTTTGGCGTACTTATTGTAATATATAGGATTCACAAAAGATACACCATACATGTAAAATGCAAATAGAGCAACGTGTTAATAAATACAAGTATGAACTATATATATGTCATACGTACACCTGAGACAATACAACTATTAGTAAAGTAATTTTGGATTGTAAGAGCAAACAAAGGGTATAATGTCAGTGTCAGTTTTTGTAACGGGTTGTAGTGCTTCATCCATGGAGAATTCGGCTGCCTTAGATATAGCCTGGTTCACAATATCATCTGGGTAGTTGCGATCCTTGAAATTTTCACGGATGTTATCGCAGTCTCGTTTGAATTGTTCAGTGTCAGACGTTATTCTTCGATACCTTTTGGTTTGACTGAATTGTATTCCTGCCTTGCACGATTTAGGGTGGCATGATGAAAACTCAACGTATTGGTGACAATTGGTGGACTTTTCAAACACTCATGTTTCTAGTTCATTGTTTCCATATTTCTCCACTGTCACATCAAGAAAGTTCACACTAGTTTTTGAGTACTGATGAGAAAAAGTCATAGTTGGTTGGTATGTGTTGATTTCATCTATACATGATAATAGATCATTTTCACTGTGAGTCCATATGAAAATAAAATGTCATCAATAAATCGCAGCCACAGGATATGTGTATTGCCACAAGATGATAGGAAATTTAGTTCAAACTTCCCCATGAATAGAGATGCATAACTAGGTGCCATTTTCGTACCCATTGCAGTTCCCAAGACTTGTAAATAATTATCTTCACCAAACTGAACATTATTTTTGATAAGAACAATATTCAGCAACTCTTCTATGGACTTGATACTGTCTTTATTTAATGTTTTATCATGTCTTAAGAACTCTGTACACGCTTGAATGCCATCTTTATGTGGGATATTACTGAACAATGAAGAAACGTCCATCGTCACTAGGATGGCATTGTCAGGAAGACTTCCCGCTGATTTGAGTTTCTTGTTGAAATATGTAGTGTCTTTGACATAAGACGGCAGAGTCTCCATATGCGGCTTGAAAATGCTGTCAAGATGTGAGGAAATGTTTTCTGTAAGAGAACCACAACCACAAACTATTGGACGACCAGGATAGCCAGTGGCAGATCTTCATTTTGCTGTTTATGAATTTTTTGAAGAATGTAAAACACTCTTCTCATTCTGACTTCATTAGCAGGAATGAGATCCTCCTTAACTTTTTCGCTGATACCGTTCATGTCCTGTATTTTATTTGTTACCTCCTTTAGAAACTGTTCTTGTGGGTTACTATCTAATTTGTGGTAGTATTGTTTATTGTTTATCTGTCTGAACACTTCATCACTGTAGTGTTTATGATTCATTATCACTATGGTAGCACTTTTATCAGCTTTTTTTATCACAATGCTTTGGTCTTCTCGAAGGGATTTAAGCGCTTGTTGTTCTTCTTGAGATAAATTGGACTGGTATTTATACTTCTTGTTTTAAGATAGAATTTCTTTAGTTATCGCCTCAATGTAAAAATCTAGGGTAGGATCACGTCCAGCTGGTGGGATGAAAGTAGAAGCAGATTTTTTGTAGGATGTATGGACTTTATAATCCGTGGTGTCATCATCAGTATTATCTTCACACATATGTTTTCTTTCGAAAACAATATTCTTTCAATCTTAATTTTCCAGCACATGTAAAAATGTCTTGTCTCAATAGCATTTCACTCTGTGGTTTTGGTTTTATGCAACATTTAAATCCTTTACCTAACAACCGATATTCAGTATCAGTCAAATGTCTATCGGATAGATTCAAAACTGTTTTCTTACCCCTCTCTATTTCCTTTTTTATTTTATTTTGCCGCTTCCATTCTCTGTTGTTGATTATACGGACACATCTTCTGTTTCTTTTATTGCTTGGAGTTGTTCTATCAGTTGATGAATAGTGTCTTGTAGATTCTGGTGGGTTGTCTTTTTCTTTTTGTTGACTGTTCTCCATTTGCTGTACTGTTGTTTCGTGGAAACAGCTGCTTGGTGAGGTTTTTGGTGTGTGACACTTTTCTTCTTTTGGGATTTCTCTTGACAAACTCCTGTTTTCACTACAGTTTGTTTGTTGTTCTGGTTTTGCTTTAGTTGGTTGATCTTTTGTTTGTATACATGTAATATAATAATTATTAATGCATGCGGAACAGATGAGTATACGTAATATACTGTCACCAGTCGCTATGCAGCCGACACATTAAAAGGTACTTGGTTTTGTACAATAACAATATACTTGTTTGATGCACATGTACAAATAGTTGGGTTCATTGCGTTAACATAGTACACAAGTCACATATGTATTTGAGGTTCGAAGAAAAGATAGTCTAATGTTGACTTCAATGACGTCATTCCGATTAAGGAATTGTGCAATTTGGCTGCTGTTGAATCTACAGTATAAATTTTAGTCCATTTTCGCTTAGTATGTATTGACATCTACGTACGGTGTGATTCGTTAAAAACTAGATACCAGAAAGAGTTAAGGTTTGGATAGAAATGTCGTAACCAAGCTTGTATTTAGTAAGCACGCTGCCTTGAATGCAGCAATGTTTAATACCACCTTCAATATATCTCGGTAAAAAAAAAGTATTTGTTGGAAATATTGGCCAGTCTGGACATGAGAACGGCACAATATTTTTCTTCAACCTCCGAATGCTCCAGTTTCTGACCATACTAAGATGGACATCTTTTGTAATGACTCTGTGCGAATAAGAAGTGTATCATGCAGGTAACTTCTTACTAATACAACATTTAAAGCATTTTTACCATAATAGATCTGTACAGGCGTTATTGCAAACATAAACCAACTATTAGTAACATTAAAATGCAAAATACTTTCATGTACAATTACAAATTGTATAAGCGCTTAACCCGCTTACACAAAGCTCCGTGTGAACAAGTTTTAAAATAACAATATTAAACGCTATTCTCTATGTCACGACTGAGATTGTTTACAAAAAATAGTTTAAAGCTTACATGCACAAATTCGTCTTATGTTTTTATAGAAATTCAAGTTAGTTATCTGCATTTACTATGTGCATATTCGTATTTATATATTAAGCTTATATATGTTTCATTGTGTTACAAATATTGTCTAAATACTGTATACATGTAATATAATAATTATTAAATATTATGTCAGTTAACGTCCCTTATTTGAAAAGCAAAGTTAAGGTGACATTGGGTCGGCGTAACTTGGCAAGTATTGTACACACCCTGTATATAATGTTGAGATGTATACACATGTCACGTTAATAAAACACAAACGTTCGGAATAATTCCGGAAGAATTCTAAAATTGCCATATGTGTACATTTGACATAACTTTCGTCTATTAAAAAAGATAAACACGGAAAATAGATGAATATCGAGGAAGAAATATAATTGTTTCTATGATGAAAGTTGATCAATGGAAACATGTCAATTACTTGAGAGAACCACGTATCATTCAAATGGTAATTCATTGCTTTCATTAGGTTAGAAAACAGAAGTTGTAAAGTGCACGTCTTCAGGTAACAAATTGATATTTATACCTTATAAGTGCAGGGGAGTCTCCTTATGATGAAACACATTAAACAGTGCGCTCTTTTGGGGAAAAAAGGTCATCAGTGACTAAACGAGTTTCAATTAACAACCTGATGGTCAGTAAGAAGTCTAGCCGAAGGTAAACAAAAATTGTGACCAGGTAGTGTGGACTTCTCTGCTGCTCTGCACCTAGGCAAGATACCAAGCTGAAAGTAAAGCTGTGTAATAGCTTGTTGTTCACCAATGTGGGAATTATAGCGTTCAATTATGGTAACATAGACCCAGTTAAATACATTGACACTTTACATAACTTAATCTGACCTCCAGTCTTGAACATTTTAATTGATATATCAAGAGGACTTTGTCTCGACTAATAAATCCCATTGCTTACAAGAATAAAATTGAACACACAACATCCCAATATAAAGGTTCCATTACAAAATGTTACGGTTCCATTACAAAATGTTGAGTTTATGCCATGACCCTTCATTATGCAATTGTACTTTACATTTTAGGCTTTTCGAAGTTTAAATGAACAGTTGAAAGTTGACATTTGGTACGACTCCGTTTATGTTGCTGATACAAACGTGTATATGTCATTAATACGAATAGTTGAATCAGCAATAAAACAAATCCTATTAACAATACGAATCTATTTAGATCAGGCAACTAACGACAATGTAATGTCGAATTAGAAAACGCTTCATTTGTATTTCAATATTGTATCTCTTTGATCATTGATTGCTTACTCGGACGAATTTTAAAACACACATGTCATAAGAGGAAATTAACAACACCAACATATTGTTCCATGTTAAGTTTCATCAATAGTTAATTACATTTGCAATGGTAAATGTTCTTGAAGCGTGTGATTCCGGAAAATACGGAATGTTTTGTGAGGCGTGCGGACACTGCAAGGATTCCGTCTGTGATACAACGACTGTTCATTGTACACATGGTTGTGAACCAGGATGGTTACCAGCGATGTGCAATGCAGGTACATGTATTGAACCTTAACATAATGATAACTGCATTGCTCAATGGCTTAGATTTCACTACTATGCATCTTCGTGTACATGTGTATCTGGAGCATATGCAATACAATACAATGCAATAACAAATTTGTTTAAGGGGCCCATACAATTTTGAACATATTCAATGTTATTTTTGCATTTCAATCAATTCTGCACCCAGTATTTCTATTTTCTTACTACTACCTTCAATTCACAGTAACATAAAACTACAACATGACCCTTCCTTTCCAGATCAGCGTTCAAATCACGAATGAAAGTAAATATATTGATTAACCACACGAAATGAATGTCAATGTTATCGAATCCAACAAATGTTCCATACACTTACAAGTGGATGGGGCGCTTTAGATAAGATAATGGGAGTATGACCTCCAACATTTTCATATTTAGCGATTCAGAGTAATTTACCGTGATCCTCTTGATTATCGTTCAAATCTCTTTAAGGGTAAGTAAAGCAGTCCCGACAATTCATGCAAAACTTTAGAGGTAACTACTCAAAATGCACTGCCCTGACACGGTTTGTACAGTACGTCTTTGTCGGATATACCGTTTTTACTAATAAAACATGCACTGATTCAAATATAATCAGATGGAATGTGGTGCAGTTTAGTTGTTAAAGGCAAATAGTTGTTTTCCTGCAGAGTGTGACGATGGCACGTATGGTTTGAACTGTTCGCAAACCTGCAACCAACACTGCTCTGACCCACGGTCATGTAACAAATCGAACGGGACATGCATTAGAGGATGTCGTCCTGGTTACGGCTTTCATCAAAATGCGACTTGTAATTTGGGTAAATATGTTTTTAACTTCGATGCAAATATAATAAACTTTCAATGGATGCCTGAACATTATTGTTTTACAAAAGTATTTCAATGAATTTTACTATTTATTTTAAATGTAATAACGCATTTGTATTAGTTTATAAGGTTGCATTTAACGTTGTTCCTCGTTTGTCCATTAGTCGTGTTATAGTGCAGGCTTTATCAAACAAATATCATATATTGAATTGCTAGTTGTATGAGTATTAAATATGCATATCAGTAAAGGATGTTTATAGAAATGTCCACTTCAGAATGTGATGATGGAGAATATGGACCGAACTGTACCCGGACTGCAGCCAACATTGCATTGATCCACGTTCATGTAACAAAGTAGACGGAACATGCATTGGGGGATGTAGTCCTAAATATGACTTCCAAAAAGACCCATCTTGTATTTTGGTTATATTGATGTACTTTGAACTGTCTCCATGCAAACATGCAAATTTCGCTCGAAATAAATGTTATTTGCTATAAATATGTGTATATGTATTTATATACTGATTACATACATTTAGGCACATTACATTAATGTACTAAATACTGTCTTTATAAAGACAATGCTAAAACAAGAAAAAAATGAAAATTTTATCTGTTCACTGCAGTGAAAATATAGCATTAAAGGGACTAACTTTCAGTAAATATCATAGATCTACAAGTTATGGTTTACAACAATTGGCACATTTATATACATGTACAGTATGTACATGCATGTGTTTACATAAAACAAATTAAAAAAAATCTACAAAATAATAATTCCGTTTTGGAATCATTTATTACGTCATTTGTATGACGTCAGAATACACGAACTTGTGACGTTTAAGCTTACCTCGCTAAATTGTATTAATGTATTGTCCAAAAAAATAAAATAAAAAGAAAATTCCTTTATTTCGGTGTAAGATCGTATTTCATTTCACTCGTGATCAAAGAAAATAAATATTTTCACTCTGTGGCTTCAAACACTCTAGAACACTCCTGAAATAAATACGATATTACACCGAAATCAACAAATATCCTCTATATTTGTCAATGAATTTATTTATAGTCCATATGTGCATATCAATTGTGTAATTGTTATTTTTAATTTTCGATCTGATGTTACTGGTATTATTAATTATATAGTTAAAAGGTTTCCTTTTGTAATGATGTCTGAAACTTAAAAAGTATTTAGCAATGTATAAATATACAAATAAATAATACAAGGTAATTATGCGCAAATGTCATTCCATTCAATTAAACAGTATAGTATAATCGTATAAAATCCGTAAAACTTTAGCAGCATCTGCAGCCTTGAAAGCCATAGTGAAACCTTAAAAATAAGGACATTCTAATAGTATTAAGTAATTAAATGTGTTTCGGTGAAACTACTGTAAATATGGCTAATACAATATCACACGAAATGTTAGAGCAATACATATGTTTAACTTGCATTTATTATATGCTTTTCAGTGAAATATTTAACTGTATTAGTGACATAAAAATTAAAATTTTCACTGTTGGACAATTAAGTAGTAGTTTAACTATCTTGGCAATTTAATATACATGTACAATATTTACATATATGTAAACAACATAAAATAGTATAAAATTCAACATTGGAATAATTAATCGCAAACGACTCAGACAGTATGGAACCTTTTTAACACCAAAGTAATGAGTCACAATTTTGGAATCATTTATGACGTCATTTATGACGCCAGAATACACAAACTTGTGATATTTAAGCGTAAATTGCGCACTTGTATTTATTTATCATCCAAAAGCATAACATGAAAAGAAAATTAATTGATTTTGGTGTACGATTACATTTTATTTCACTGTTGGTAATAGACAAGTATATGTTCACGTGTGGCTACGATCGCGAAATGTTGATCATTCCACCAAAATCAACATACCTCATCTATGTATCATGACATGTTTTATTCAATAAATTGAACTCGCGTTGTTACTAATTCAACACATAATGTGGAAATTAATCATACATAGCGTCGAAAATAGCTATTAATGTCGGTATTCGTATTGTTGTGAAGCTTCTTTATCTGATTGAATTTTTAAGAGAAATCAAAACTACATTGAAACATTGGTTTGTACCCAAAACTATTTGCATGATGGATCGTATATGTAATGAGAGAATGAAGGTGACATGACATGAAGGTATTTGTTAATATATGTATTCATAAATGTATATATAAGTGCCTTTAAATGCAATAGTTAAATAAATTGTTTTACTTATACAAATACAATATGCAACTTCACAATCGGTTTGTGCTACTTTATTTCATAACCAAATCATCTGCAACACCAGTGTCAGACATTTTTCAAGCAGAATGCAAAGACACCTAAGGGCATGCTTGGGCTTATGCACACATGGACTTCAAATTGGAATTTAAGTCATTGTACAGTTGTACACACGCTTATAATTATATGATAACCACAGATTTACTATTAATACTGCATGTACTATTACTGTTAATGCGAATAATACTACAAGAAAATATGCCACTGTATATTTTTATTCGACTTTTACAGCATGCGATCAAGACCACTTTGGTAAGAACTGTTCATCACCATGTCATTGCCAACACGGAGCGAACTGTGACCACGTTTCTGGACACTGTTCCGATGGTCAATGTGCACCTGGTTGGACGTATAATAACTTTAGCGTGGTGAGTAAGATCGAAATTTGATGATTGTTTTTATATAATAATGTTCACATTGATGTGTATGCATGCTCTTCTCGGAGTTTTATGCGATCAAATGCTACGTGCATGTATAATGATTCATATTATTATATGATAACCACAGAATTACTACTTATACTGCATGTACTATAACTGTTAATGCGAGTAATACTACAACTAAATATGCCACGGTATTTCGTATTCGACTTTCACAGCATGCGATCAAGACCACTTTGGTAAGAACTGCTCCACACCATGTCATTGCCAACACGGAGAAAATTGTGAGCATGTTTCTGGACACTGTTCCGATGGTCAATGCGCACCTGGTTGGACATATAGTAACTGTAGCGAGGGTAAGATTCAAATTTTGACTGAAAAAGAATATATATTTGATGATGTTCACATTGATGTGCGTGCATGCCTAGCTCGTTTTGTTTTTTATCAAACGCTACGTACAGGTATAATGTTTCATGTATATATGCTAAAAATAGAATTACTACTAATACTGCATGTACTATTACTGTTACCACGAGTGCTACTAAAATTTACTATCACACTGTATCTTCTCGCTCGACGTTCATAGCGTGTGATCAAGGCATGTTTGGTGTGTACTGCTCCTCACAATGTAATTTCCAACATGGGGCAACCTGCGACCATGTTTCTGGCCACTGTTCCGATGTTCAGTGTGCACCTGGGTGGACACAGAGTGACTGTTGCGTTGGTACGATATAAATAGAAACGGTTTATGCAATCCAAATAAGTAAAGTTCGAGTTTTCCTTTTACATTTATACTTGCAAGTGCCATGTTATTATACCGAATGTTATTCACGTAAATTTTATATTTTATTATATCCAATGCTTTGACCACCGATACTACTACAACTACAACTACTACTTACTTTAACAACCAATATTACCACTTCTTATATTACTACGACTACTACAACTACTATTACTACTACTTCTACTGCTATTACTACTACTAATGCTAGTATTACTACTGCTACTACTAATACTAAAACTACTGCTACTTCTGCTACTACTGCTACTACTACTACTACTACTGCTACTAATACTACTACTACTACTACTATACTACTAATACTACTACTTCTACTACTACTATTACTACTACTACTACTACTACTATTACTACTACTGCTACTACTACTACTACTACTACTACTACTACTACTACTACTACTACTACTACTACTACTACTACTACTACTACTACTTCTACTACTCCTACTACTACTACTACCATTACTACTTCTTTACGTTTACTACTACCACTACTACTACTACTACCTTTACTACAACTACTACTACTACTACTGCTACTACTACTACTACTACTACTACTACTACAATAACTACCGCTACTACTACAACTCTACAACAACAACAACTACTACTAATATTAGTACTACTGCTCCTATTTATACCACTGCTACTACTACTACTACTACTACTTCTACTACTACTACTACTACTACAACAACAACTACTACTACTACTACTACTACTACTACTACTACTGCAACTACAGGCTGCTACAGCTGCTGCTACTACAACTACTACTTCTACTACTTCTACAACTACTTCTGCTACAACGATATAAACAGATCAACAACAATGTCTACTTTTGCTCTTACTATTACTGTGTCTTCTATTTCTCAGCGTGTGATGAAAGCATGTTTGGTAATAACTGCTCCTCACCATGTAATTGCCAAAACGGAACAAGCTGTGCCTTGTTTCTGGACAATGTCCTGACGATAAATGTTCACCTGGGTGGACTCATATTAACTGCAGCGTCGGTAAGATTCGAATTTGTTAATTTATGATAGCTACATGTTTTTTTATTGTGTTTATACTGATGTGTATGCATGCTTAACTCGTTTAATTATATCGAATGGTACTGACATTTAAAATGTTGCATATATATGATGAACACAGAACTATTTCTCGGCGTGTGATCAAGGTGTGTTTGGTACGAATTGCTCCTCACAATGTCATTTCTAACACGGGGCAAGCTGTGACCTTGTTTCTGGCCACTGTTCAAATGATCAATGTGCACCTGGATGGACCCGTAGTAACGGTAGATGGTTAAGATGAAATGTGTGTCGTGCGGTTTGATTATGGAGTTCAAAATGAGTGTTATGCATGCTAAAAACTAATTTAGTTATATCAAATTCTATAGTTTTATGCCACCAGTGAACGACAGAAATGGCAAAATGGCGGACGTCATTAGAGAGGCGCAAGTACTTTTGGCGATATAAAAGTAGTTACAAGGATGTACGTATAGTGTCCTTGCGATGGTGTTTTTTAACATATCATACATAACGTCATCAATGATGTCATTATTGTAAATATTGCGTCACTATATATTTTGACAGTTGGATGTAAATAAATATAACGTCTAACCGTAAGGAACTAAGAGTGACACAAAAGAGACTATTGTTTCTTTATGCAAGTCTGGAGTAAATCAGCCAGAAATTGGCAGGTTAGGTATATTTAGTACTGCTATTACTACTTTTGAAGAAGTTTAGTGTTCGGGGAACTGTTGAAAATCGTACAAGGAATGGTGCGCCTCCGATGTTGACAGCGGGAGACACCAGAGATTCGTCTGTATTCCTACGTACAGATTAGAGGAAACTTTACAGTGAAGGATTTCACAGACGAATTATTGGTAAACGTATCAGTTTACGCGAGACAAGCAGGAGGGCTCTGTTTTCTATGTTGATGGGCTAATCGGAGGAAAGCAGTTTAGCAATACTGGAAAAAAAGTGATCTTTAGTGACGGAAGTAATGTTGGGGTTGGGACAGATGACCGCGTTTTTATTTGGAGAAAGGAAGGCGAAAAATATTTGCCCTTTTACCTCGGCAACCCCCCCCCCCCCCACACACACACACACACTCCTCAGTTCAGTGTAATGATATGGGGTTGCGTTTCGTACCATATTGTAGGTACTTTGATTGCTAGCGAGGGTAAGATCAATGCAGAAAAATACATTGACACTCTAGAAAAAAAACCGGTTAATGCCGGTTATTAAAATCTGTAGAAAAGATAAAAACGGGCTCTTCACGCTCATCCAACGTTGATAAACTCAAAGTAATCTTTCATGAACGCCGCTCACCATGTATGGTCGAACAACCCGTCAGCAACATGAAAAACATCTATTCAAGTGTATCGCGGAGGTTTCAGGATGTCATTTGGTCAACAAGATATATCGCGAGGTATAAATGTGAGTAACGGGTTATTTGAATGTTCAACAACCGTTTGTTTGTCAAAGCGCACCTATCACGGCGTCAGCCGATTCGACGTTTCGGACGTTCATTTGTGGCATAACGATGTACGTACATGTATATGTTTTATATATAAGTGATGTACAACTACTACAACATGTACTACTACCGCTATTAATAATAGTACAACTTACAATAACACTAATCTTCATGTTCAGCTTTCACAGCATGCGATCATGTCCTCTTTGGCGTTAACTGCTCGTAAGAGAATTACCCTAACTCAATTATATTTTGACCGCTTTAAAATTGCGTTGAGATAATAAAATGTACGTCATGAACGTTATTAGATATGCAAATTTTATTCATGTCCAGATGTGGAACTGATTATTATACTGCCACTTTTAAAGGGACTTGATGAACAATTTTATATTGAACTGTTTCTAACCTTTTTATTCATGTTCTTTTTAAAAAAGCATCATTTTAGCTGCTTTCGTCGAAAATAAACAAATACAACATAAACGAGTCCCTATAACGTTAATATAATAGTTATAAATACATTCACGTAACGTACGGTGACATAGAGGTGACATACGTATGTGTGTTTTAAGTTGTTCCCACGAGCTACTATGTTGTTACCAATATATTATGTCGTAAGACTCATGTTACCGTTTAGTAAACAATATTCAAATTAAATTCCAGATCATTTCGACAGTTTTGAAGTTGACATTGTTAAAGCTATGTTTTTTGCACAAAAATGAGAGTAACCAGCCCCAACAGATACAGTTCAATATATATATATATAGCAATATTTTATGAACGTATTATTTGATAAAACTACTACTACTCCTGATACTACTACTAATAACAAGAGTATTAATACTGGTTTAATACTGTTAATAATAATAATAATAATACAAATAATAATAATAATAATACGTATAATAATAATTATAATAATAATAATAATTACAATTATTATTAGTATTATCTGTTACTATTATTATTATTATTATTATTATAATGATCAATTGTTTTATTATTTTAATAAATAATAATAACGATAATAATAATAATTATTATTATTATTATCATTATTATTATCATTATTATTATTATTAGTTGTAGTAGTAGAAGTAGTAGTAGTAGTAGTAGTAGTAGTAGTAATAGTAGTAGAAGTAGAAATAGTAGTAGTATATTTATTATTTATTTTTATTTTTTAATAATAATGATAATAATAATAATAATAATAATAATGACGATCATGATGATGAGGATGAATAATTGGTAACCGGGTAAGAAGTATTATTACTGCTGGAAGTTTTAGTTGTTGTGTGTGGCTCATCGTCGAATACCCAACTGTGAAATGCCGTTGCACTCTATAATAATGTAGCATACGTAATCAGTCAGCATTGGGTTGCCGAGAATGGGATTTCTGGACCTGTGCGTGTGGGAGTTATCCAATAACACATATCCTTACAGTATGCATTTAATACAATAAATGTCGGCAATTGACAGAAGTAAAGAAAAACATTTTATCAAAGTATATAACTCGGACACTTTAACCTGACACCCATGAACTACATGTACATGTATATTAGCACACGTTACACGCTCGACTTGTTTCCTATATTTATACTCGGTTTTGAAGTATTAACGCAAAGCTTTTTATTTCAGGAACTAAAATTTCACAATGTTGTTTTTTATACTTTAGTTCGGTTTCTAGTTATACAGTTTCCTTAACATGGTTATTAGTTAATGGAATTTCTCACCCATCATTTTATGGTGTTGGTTTAAATAGGTTGCCAAAGAATTAATTGGCAAAATTTGATGCTAACATGTAATTTATAATGATAAAGTCTTACTTATTAAAGGGGTATCATTTGTCTATACTCAGAAACACCTGCCTGCTAGTATTTAATGGATAATTTGTTAACCTTAAATAATTACATTTGTAATATATTCTAGTTTGTTAAACAGCTTTAAATATATACTATACGTCAATTCCATTTGGATAGTAACAGCTTTAAAACATTGGCGCACAGCGCGTTATAATAGTTTTACTGCTTGCTGTATTCGACACATGAACATTAAACATTTAATTTAATATTTTATTCACGTTTTGTATAACTTCATTCTATTCGCACTTATTTTAATGCTTATTTTCATTGAATATTAAGCTATTGATTTCAATAATTTCAATTACAAAAGTTTAGCATATACATCCAAGCTATGTAATCTGGCCTTTTACACCACATATTACGGATTTTCCTGTAATGCACGGCGATGATTTGTAATATGTACTCTATGATGCTAGGTCTTGAAATTTTGTGAACAAACAGGGATTTAGCTGACACTTTATTAACTTCATTTCATCGTGCCACATAAAGGTGCAGTTCTGTTGCTCTGGTGAACATTAAACCATCCAGTAATTAAATAGTAATTCAATTCCCTTTTATTACTATTTAATTTTAATTGCAATGCTATGAGGTTAAATTTTATTTACAAGTGTGTGTATTGTTATGTTTTGTGTTGTATTGTGCGTATTGTCTGTATTGTATAAACAATTAGTCACTAGCCTTAAATAAAGATCAGCGGATGTTAATAAGGGTTTCTCTCCTGGTGATGTCACTGGATATTTATTATTCTTATATTTGATGGTGCACGTGTTTCACAAGTTTAATGGAAGAGTAACTGTATTTTCAATGAGCTACTCTTTCATCAATTCAACTCGATTGCAGTACGAAAAGTAATGCATTTCTTATTAAGTAACGATTTGGTAATATATGCATGCATAAAAGTCATTGTCAGGTTAATGGGTCCGAGTTATACCTTGCAAATAAAAGAAAAGACATCGACTTTTACATTATTTATTTCTTACAAAACCAATGTTTTTCATAGTTTTCAAACCATTATTGACAAAGTTAATATATCGCATGCTTGGTCTGTGTTGTAATACTACTTCAAAATTTAATGTTCATGAATGTTTTAAACAATATTTTAAAATAATCAACAACCTACAGATAAACGGACATTGTATTTGTTGCACGCATTTGCTATTAAAATTTCCAGAGTCAATGTCCAAGGGTAACAAGTTTGAAAAATGATTTTCAATAAATTCATAACGCGCATAATAATTATTGCACAGTTTCGAAAATCAAATTGAAATGCTCTTAAAGCAACACAAATAACTAAAATCAATAGTCACTTAGTTGTGAATGTAATTATGATTTCGTATGCATTCACCATACACATGTTTTTCTTGAATAAGACACATAATTTTTAATTGTACATTCAAACATTTAAACATGAAACAATCACAAGAAACAATATCTACTCACACAATGAGGTAACTATTTTATGCACGCATACTCGTTAATTTAATAAATAAAACAGTCAATAAAAAATAAATCCGGCTATTTTGGTGCACTATATCGATATTAAATACTCAACAATGTCTACTACCTGTATTTCAGAAAACATAACATGTAGTTTTGTGCTACATATGGATTAACGTACAATCTTTCAAAGCGACAACATAACCATGTGTGGTGCATAAAAAAAAAAATAATAATGTATATAATATATTAACCATTATTTAATACAATGATCAGCTGTTTTTAGATTACATTAGTTAGTATAATATATATTCCACATTCATAAGTAGACGATTAGGGAAAAGACAATATCGGTTTCATTATAAAGTTAAAGACAGTCTAAAAACTCTAGACTTATACGTAATTAATGTATATATCTCGTATCAACAATCAAAACGTTAATAAATTCATATATTTTTGACACACTATGGCTTTGATTCTTTATTAAACTATAAATAGATCTTTAAGACTAAAAAATTCATTAGATATTGATAATACAGACATCAATCATACATTCGTACAGACATACATGCATACCTTATATGTTTAGTTCCTTTTAACATTTATCATAGTAATAATACGGTGCATTACAATTAAATCAACGAAATTAAACCATCAAAAAACGAACATTACACACACAATGACGTGTGCTGTAAGTACTTTTAAGTCCGTGACGAATGCATTTACTACATGTTGTATGTATTGACGTTTAACCTATTTTACATATACTGCAGTGAACAAGATTAAACGAATGCTTATATAGTATTTATGACCAGGTACGGATGTTGTCTTAGAATATGCATTGCACAGTGTTTCTTGATTTGTAAACTAGTATTTTTTTAGTTTTCCTGTAATAATATTATGCATTTTGGTGCGGATCTGAGCTTCAGTACGCTCAGGTAACTTCTTAGACAATTCGCTTACAACTGTCCCGGTGGGTATTGTTTTATTACGAATGTTTTCTTGGAAAGTTTCTCTGAACAATCTGTTCTCTTCATCTGTCCACCGCATTCTCTTTATTTTAGGTATATTATTGGGACCCGAAACAAACATTACATACACATGTAATTGTCTGCATGAATATTTCCAGCCGCCGTAAAATATAAATATGTCAACACAAATTAACTGGGTTTAATATTTACCAATGGAAAGGATTTGATAAATATGTTTAAAGCCTGTTTTAAAATTTAAATAACACATATATTTCACAATGTTCTTTTTAAGCAATTACATTATATTTCACAATTAAAAAATATTATGATTACATAAATTCTACATATTATACTATAAATATACAAATATACATATATAATAGAAAAAATAGGCATTGTACTTTCGTTTAAATATTTAACTTTGTTAATTAATTTTGTCTACCTGATTTTCGTTTTGTTCCGTGTTCCTCACTATCAACCACCTTGCCTTTAGGGTCATGTTCAATCAGGCTAACATTTGTATCTGCAACATAAAAGTTACATTAAAATTAAGCAACAAAAACAACATGAAATTAAAATACGTTGCTTCTTTTAAACCATTTACTTATTGTCACATGTGTGTATACTCTTTGTGTTTGAATTGTAAGTAACAGGCAGATAAGATAATTTCATTTTTATTCCGAACTGAAACAGCTAGCCTAAGGTTAAATTTATATTATTTTATATGTTAAAATATTTTTTTAAATGTTTCAATGAATCCTATAGATTTAAATCGTGACTCTATATAATTTCTTAAGCCACTGCACCACAGGTGAAAACGTAAATAATGTACTATTATTATATCTGTATTGTATCCGAAATTAATTCACTGCCATGTTTACATTTAAAATTAAAATAATGCGCAACAATGTTGTAACAAATGTTAACAGCTTCGAATCCTAATGCCAGATCAAGAATAAAAATCTCGATTTCTCTCATTTATTAATTGTAGTTGAACAGTGAATAATCATCAACACATAATCTGAATTTAACACACCTGAAAGAGGTTCTGGGACGGCACATTGTATATCGGCTACTTCTTCATCACCTGCAAACATTAAGTACGGATAAAATAACTTATTCCGTTAATTTTACGCATAATAAAATTTCAGACTTTCAAATCGCATATCAACAAAGGACTAACAATGTGTTAAATGTTTGTCTCAAATATCAGATGCTAAGTTAAAATAGCTAAAAATCAATATTTAATGCTTACCTGAATTATCGTTCACCATTTGTTGAACTGACCAAGCATCGTCGTACCCAACTGGCTCGGGTATGTCTATGTGAAAGAAAAAAAAAAATTATGCGAATATCTATTAAGACAGTGTATCTATTAAGACTGCGATGTGCCGAATTTTTCAATTGTTAAAATGTTTTTAATGTACTATTTTCTTCAATTTTAATAGTTACAATTTAGGCATATAAATAATATGTAAACCTTGTAGAAATCACGTTATTATACACAATAATCGTCACGTACCTTCAATAGAAATGGCATCTAGTCTTTTGCCCAGGAATTTATTTAAGTGCCCATTCTCCATGGCAATCAATACCCTTGCCACCTTTGTTTTTTCTAACAACGAACATTGAAGTCTATATACATCGGTGTGAACATTCAGGTTGTGTCCCATATGGTCAGCGACCATTTTCAGCTCCGACTCGGTCATATCGAGGATCTGGTTTTAAAAAGCGGTTATTTATTTGCTGCTATTCTAATTGAATACATATTACAGCATTCTGTCACCCATCAAAATTAATTCACTAAATTGGTATATATATTCATAAACAAACGTAGTTAAAAACATAATTGCACGTGCAGAATCTAAATTATACAATTGTATGACTTAAAAAAACAACAACATTTTAGCTTAATAGTAGTAACAATGATACTATTGACTAACTATCGTATATTTATTGCGCTGCATTATTATGATTTTAAAAGGAAATTCAGCTATAACTGAATTCTAGGATTAGCAATTGAAAATATGAAATATTGTTAACATTTCAAAAAGTGTACCTGTGATGTTGTTGCTAGGTATTTACGTAACGTACGTGACCGAATACGGTTTGGTTCTTTCAGACCAGGACACAGACTTGTTACTATTCTCATCGCTTCGCATCCGTCTAATGGTGTCTTATCACTCTTTCTGAAACACGCAATAACATGTTAATGACGAAGAAAATCTTTGTTAGACTGACAAGATACAATAAAAAGAACTATTGTTATGTTCATAAACTATTAACCAGATAATGAGGTACCTACACGCGATTATTGCCACAATTATTAAATAGAGTTACCTTGGATTTAATAAATGCATTTGTCATTGTTTTTTCGACAAACTTGCACCTGATTTCACGTTTTATTAAATGACTGACAAGTGCGCGTATGTGACAGTGAACAATTACGATTTAAAATTATTGCAATTATGTCACACTGAGACACATCCCAAATCTACCTCTTTTATAAGCAGCCATTTTTTGTATTAAATAAAGATAAAGAAACCTTTAACATACTCATCACGAAACCATGATACCTGCAAATACCTGCAAAAAATGAAATGCAAAAAATGAAAGGGCTAGCGCCGTGTCTTCTCCGCAAAAGGTAGTCAAGGGCCTGAATCATATCTGGGGTCAAAATAATGTATACTTTGCGGAGACCTCTGGTTGATTTTCCACGAACTTCCACTACTTTCATTCTGGAGTACAACATTGGTATTGTTGTATCATGTTTAGTAATACAAACACCAAATACATAAAAATATTAAATTGTTTTCGATTTTTATGCTACTTGTTAAGAAAATATTATTGTTAAGATAATATATAAGTATAAAATAGTTTGCATATAATTAAATATCGTGCGATGTTATATAATATATTTGCAATAATATTACTTGGCAATTAATAGCCCCGAATAACTGAAATGATTATTAAAATATCAGACGGACACATAGGCACACGGCGACAACTTAAAAGCACAAAGTACCTACCTTTTTGAAAGAATGCGTTCAGATATATTAAGGGCGTTGTATATCTCTGTGTCAACTTCATCATGTTGGTGTACTTGCAAGAAGTCGGACACTTTCAATTCTGCGACCTCGGCAATCCGCCGTTTGTTGAATAATGCTATGCGGACAAGCGTGATTTGCGCTGTCCTTTCCCATGCCTTTCGGTTAGGGTGATCATTTGTCAGACCTGTTTTCATTTCCTGACATAGCCATTCTTTTAGGGACTTTAAGTCTTCCGAAAGAGGCTTCTTGTAGGCTGATTGATATGCCGCAGCTTTTGACGTCGCTTTGCCACGGATGATATTCTGTTATTCCAATGAGCTTGGTACAGCTCTTGAAACTCTCGCGCATCATTTGCTTCATCTTTTTGGCCATTTTGTATGCACAAACTTATCTTTAATAATGCAAGATGTTTTATGTAATGCCCTAACACCGCTATTTGTGGAGAGTCGCTGTTTTGTGAAATAGTGATTGTCGCGTTCACAACTTGGTTAAATTTCTGGCCAGTGATAAATTGTACCAGTGGCAAAGAATTGTTACCCTGGATATGCAATTCTTTCAAAAGTCTCCCGACCGTCCGTACTTTTGTTCTTACATTGTCTATATCTTTTCCCCTTTGTTCGGTGTCTCCCCCAAGGCGACATAACATGGATTTACCAAATTCACGAATCAGCAAATCGTGTTTGCATAATGCGGGAATTCCCGGATTTGCGGATGTCTCTTTCATGCCATTGAGTAAGTCCTCAGTTGCAGATTCCTCTTCGGATGTTTTGTGGAACGAATGGCAAAAGAAGGACATGTGAATCTCGGATGAAGTTTGCAGAGGGTTGTTGTTCGTTTGGTTTTAATACACAAGTCTTCATGTGAAGCCAAAGGGAGCTATCCAAGAAGAAGCCTAGGCAATACTGACAGGGCAAATATCGATCAGCCGTGACATTTGTTTTATTTCCTGGACGACGGGATACGATCAGCTCCCCAGCTCCATGCTCGATAACCTGTAAAAAAAAAGCACGTTTATGTGACATAAATCCCTTTTCCAAATGATACGCACATGTTATTTATATAAAACGTACATTCTATAAAATGGTTTCAATTCTACATACAAACAGTTTAAACTGTCATCATACTTTTTTAACAATTATCCTACAGAATTCAACATCCATTTTGTGTATATATATTTATATAAAAAGTGCGAAGTCAGCTATTTGGTAATAAGAGAAGCACTTACCATCGCATTGTGCTGGAAATTCCCCTTGTTTTCCAATTCCAAGAACTTGCGTTTTCGTTCTACTGACCCTTTGGGACTAATTAGTGCTGACTTAACTTCCGGTTCGTTGTAGTGGATATTAGCATAGTGTGTTGATATTTTGGAAGTAAATATACGCTTGCAGAAGAAGCAACAATTTTTCTTTCTATAGTCTCGTTTTCCATCTGCTTTCTCATTATACACAGGAACATTTACTGAAAATGACAATTACACTGACGAGTACACATTTATATAGAGAGTGCAAATACAAGTTTGCAAAACACACGTTTTAAGTTTTTTATGCACAATATTAAAATTACTTCAAATCAGTAACTAAATGTCAAACAAATACATTACATTGTAACGTACCATGTGGAAAATACAAAGTAACACTAATTTTAGCCAGAGTGTTTTAGGTTTTTTTATACACGATTAAGCATGAAGCGACCTCATATTTAGATATATATTATATGTATATATTTATTTATCAACACTCAGCTGATCTAATTCTAATACAAAGTCAGTAAATAAATACGAGTATTAAACAAATGCATAACACGGTAACGTCCCAAATCAACACTATAATTTAATTAATTGATATAAATGTTACCATTTGCCATTTGCTTTCGCAATGCCCCTGTGATATTTATTTCATCAGTTTGTTTTATGTCTTTATCATCATCCGAATATTCGTCGCTGTGACAGCTTTTATCAATGGTTCTTTCATCTATTGTTTGAAATGAATTATCACAAAAAAAGTTTTTTTTTCAATTACGTAATCAATTCAGAACACCGTGTTTAAAAAGGTGAAAATTTAACTAATTTAGTCATTCTTATTTGCAAACATATTGATACAAATATAATAGTATTTATGCACTTGGCGATACATGCGTCCAAATAGACGGCCTATATGTACATTATCGAAGAAATAAAACGTCAATTGAATCTTACTAATTGAATCTTACTATTTCGATTAAACATTGTCCATATCGGATCTCGAAGTACAATGTACCTGAATCAGAAGGTATGTAGTCTGAGTCTGCGTCGTCATCAACGGCGTTGTCTATACTATCATCATGTTCTTCATCTTCGCAGTATTGTTTACTCTTGCTTTCTGCACGTGTAATCTCACATAGAAATGAAAATATGATAATAAGTCGAAACAAATGAACGTGTTTATTTATACACTAATCGACATACATGTAAGCTTTTTAAATAAATTTAATGGAAAAGTCCATTAATGAGAGCCATTTTAAATTAAGTGAACCAGTTATCAAATATTAATATAATATCAGACTTTGTAAACAACTTTTTGTAAAAGAAGTCAATGCTGAATTTGTATATTGGATTCAATACATTTTTTATTGTAAAAAATAATATGTTGAGACGAACATATTTGCAAAAATGTTACATTGGAAAACTAACCTTTGTCCTTTGCTGGCATAAGCCTATCAGATATTCGAACATGGCTTCCGTCGTTTCCTTCATTCACTGACCTTACCGCTCGATCATTCTTGCTGCTGTAAGCTTTACCTGTATTTAGTATTGAAAGGGTCGTTATATATATGCCAACTTATTAATGAATGCATTTAACTTTGAAGATATTGCATTATTTGCAAATAGTCAACAATTTAGCAATGATGTTACTAGTATCAGATATTCGAAAAGTATTACACTTTGGTTATACGGTAATGCCATGGAATCAGAAGTAGAAGTTATCGAAGCAAAATTTTCATTTTGATTATATGTGCATTTTGAGTGTTACTCACAATAGCTATTGGCTGTCGTCATTTCTGATGCAATCACTTCGCCTGCAGTGTATATGGTTTCCGAAACTCCATCATCTTCTAATGCAACGCCACTTATTTCATCACACTTTGTTCCTATTAACATTCAATATACATTTTTAATAAGGGCACACGATACATGTGTGTATGTGTGTGTGCTCCCGCACGCGTGCATGTGTGCGTGCGGGCGCGCGCGCTTGCATGCGAGCGAGCGTGCATGCGTGCGTGTGTGTGTGCGTGTGTATATGTGTGTGCGTGCGTGTTTGCGAATATATATGACGCTGCTGTTCTATTAGCTTATGTAACCAATATTCTTTTAATTGGAATAAAACTGTATAGGTATTATAAGAAAAAAACCTGTTCTTAGTAACATTAATAAAACGCATACGTGTGTTTATTTTTTAATGTATCTATTTTTCCAGGACGTTAACGCTTATGCATAAAACGGACGTCTTCGCCATTGAAGAAAGGAAAAGAAGGTTATTGTAAACACGTTTACGCAGAAGACTGACGCGCAGACATACATAAACATTATATAGATTATTTAAAAAATACTTATCTCACCTACTTCGAATACAAATACTAAGTAATTCTGTATTAAAATTCCGAATTATGTATTAAAATAGTTAACATGATATTATTATATAAATCTGGTATGACATTAACATAATTATAATGTTGAATGGTTATCAATTTACTATGATTTACAGTAGCTTAAACTTCATGTTGCACGTTTTTTAACTGAATCGATCCTATTTTAAATTTAATATACAATACACATTATAGAAATATAATTAATTGTATGATAACGTGATGAAGATTAATATGGTTCACCTTTCGCCATGGAAGATTAGGCACATCGTAATCATATCGTAATTCCTCTCCTTTCGCTATGTCTCTAGTGGCAAAAATGCAGAGGCGTGGCACGTTGTCAACCTCAACAATTTTAAGAGCGCAATTTTGCAATGCGTCTCCGTTTCTTGCATCATTTACCATCCTGCCTTGTCGAAAATATCATTGGTTGCGTCAACGCTGGAAGAAATCGATGCCTAAATGATTAGTATGCTACAAAAGCGCGCGCGCGAACATACACAAGCGTTCGCGTGCACGAACGCATCTAAACACAGCTTCATAAATTATTTGACTAGCAATATCGAGTGTCACATGATAGATCTAGTTACTTTTTCAATCGACCTGTTTGGTGTCCACTTACCAAAATATTTTCCCTTTGTATTTAATAAAGAACATGAAACTCCCGAGGCCGCTTTCTGCATGTTCTTTTTCTAATTTACAAGCCCTTTTATAACTAGTGACGAGATCGCCCTTGTACTCAAGCAGAAAACTGCCTTTTACAAATGCCTTTGTAGCAAACACACCTTCCCCTGCAAAAAACAAACAAATATATTTTCTGTACTGTCGTACAATTATCAGCATGTTCTTTTTTTGAACTGCATGAGAAATGAGACTTTTGTGTGTAACATTTTTTTATAAATTGCGAGTTGAAAATAGAGGTTGACGTATTAGATGTAAGTGTAGCAACTTACGTATTTAATAGACAAAAACATAAACTGATAAGACTTTCAAATTCAGCAATGTTTTAATTCAGTGCATACTAGTTTTAATTTTCACAGTTCATGTCGATGAAACATGACATTTAACAGTATTTATTGTTGTTTGAGGACTTTAATTTCACAATTAAATATAGTTACGTTACCTATGTCATCGTTGATGAAATTAACAACAAATCCACGAGGGTCATCATAGGCTCGGCAGTACCGCTTTGCAAGCTCCAGTTGTTTAGCACTGCCATCACTATAAAGAAATATATTGAGTTTACTTACATATACCTCTAATATGATTCTCAATTGAAAAACACACAACTGAACTGGTTGTTAACTATATATATCATATTATAAAGTTAGTTTTGTGTTGTATAATAGCAAAATATACAAAATAAACGTTAACGATCGATAATTCCTAACGTTGTTACCAGTAGGACGATAATTTATTATTTTCTTATAACACAACTACACTTATACACTATTAAAAGGACCTATTCACAGATTGACGAAATGACTACTTTCCAAAGTTTTCTCACAGGTTCCAAAAATCAAATAACAGTGTATACAACGAAGCGAAATAACAACACCACAAAAACAACAAAAATCTACAACAGCAACAATAACAACAACAACAACTACTACTACTACTACTATTACTATTACTACTACTACTACTACTACTACTACTACAAACACTACTACTGCTACTATTATTACTTCTACTACTACTTCTATTACTATTACTACTACTATTACTACTATTACTACTATTACCATTGCTGCTGCTGCCTTTTCTACTAATACTACTATTTCTACTATTTCTACTGCCGCTACTACTGCTGCTACTACTACTACTAGTACTACAACTAGTACTACAACTAGTACTACAACTAGTACTACTACTAGTACTACAACTATTACTACTACCAGTACTACTACCAGTACTACTACTAGTACTACTACTAGTACTACAACTACTACTACTAGTACTACAACTACTAGTACTACTACTACTAGTACTACTACTACTAGTACTACTAGTACTACTACTACTACTACTACTACTACTAGTACTACTACCACTAGTACTACTACTACTAGTCACAGGGTGAGAAAATTGTGCGGCCAGTTCGGGACTCAAACCCGGGACCCCTCGCTGTCAGGGCGAGTGCTCTCCCGACTGAGCTAACCGGGCCGCCACACAACTTCTCCCCTTTAAGTGACCAAGTTCATACCGTGACATACACCCTCGCTCAAATATGAATTCGTCCTCGAATTCAGGGATTCATGGTGTTATATAATTACCACGGGCCCTCGGAGAGTTAACCCGGGTAACGTCACGGCCCCACATTGGGCGCCATTTTGTTGCCGGTGTTCGATTTAAGTATAATTACGGGTGTGGGTCACCGGCTATCGTGTTGCGAAGAGCAACACAATAGTAATAAAAGTCTTAAATATATTTAATAAATATTAAATATATAAAATATGTTGAATGCTTCACATTCAAAGTCACGAATCGAATGTCATCAAATACATATATAACATCCGACGGATTGTTAACAATAGGTTAACAATTAGATTTAAATTAAAATAATTAAATAATACATATATAATACTTGACAATGCATAAATACAATCAATGCAAAAATATAAAATAATAGAAAATAGTAGTTACCTGAAATATATTTAATAAATATTAAATATATAAAATATGTTGAATGATTCACATTCAAAGTCACGAATCGAGTGTGAAGTTTCGTGATAAATCGTGATGGATTAAATTGGTTGAGTGAACACAATCAGTGACTGGGGATCTAATCTGCGTGATTGTTAGTAATTGTTAGTCATTGTCAATAGAGAAAAGTATAATTTTGTTAATTGAAGAGTTCTCAGTCTAAAATCTACGAATATTGGCTAACTATAACTGTAAATATAAAACCTTACGATCTAAACGTAACTAACTACACTACGTGTATTAATTTAAAAATAATTAATTTATTAAACACAGTGATTGTAATAACAACAATACGAATTATTATTGTTTATCAAGTTTTATTGTTTATTCCATAATAATGCTTGATTTTATGGACTGTAACATACTGTTACTACTACTACTACTACTACTACTACTAAATACTACTACTACCACTACTACTACTACTACTACTACTACTACTACTACTACTACTACCACTACTACTATTCTTTACTACTATTAGTGGTCTTGACTTATAAATAACCATCCATTTGATAGATATTTGGAGGCGTGTATGCGAAATTAATGAAAATAGATACATATGATCAATGCATTACTTACTAATTGGAACCGATTTGTGTGTCGTCTCTAGCATAAACGGTGCTTTTAAGAAAGCTGCTGCTGCTGCTGCTGCTAATGATGATGATGATGATGATGATGATGATGATGTTGATGATGATGATGACGATGATGAAAGTGTGGACGAAGACAACGGTGGCAGGGTGGTTACGAGTAATACTCATTACTATTCGAATGACTTTTTAGTTTTCCTTTAAATTCCTAATAAAACGCATTCTGCATTAATTTTGAAGAAATATTGGTAAAATACAGATGGAGCCTTTTTCTCGGAGCAGATAATAGTATTTACAAGTAATTAATTATAATCATTATAATTCTGACATTAAATTATTTCTTGATATCTCTTCAAACAGACACTATTTGTTCCGTGACAATTCGATTTATGTGCATTATGTAACAACATAATTTCCTCACTCTACGGCATTACGGGTCGTTTTGCTTCCATCATGACCAGGTTGATATATGGACTTTAGAGACAGGATGTGGTCATTTATTAGAAGCATTTTACGGTTCAATCCAGATGCAGCTTAGATCAGAAAGTAAAGGGCTTCTGTTTCCAAGAATACCAATCGATAAATCACCATTAATTGTAACAGCTACACACCGCTGCACCTTGAAATGGTGATTTCAACGGTATGATGTCATTTTGATGAATTAAGCCGATTAGGACTGTCAGTTTCATTACCAGCATGCATTGAAAATTTATAGGAGAACTTTCCATCTGGTGCTCACTTGGCAGAGTTTTATGAGTTTTACTAGTGTCATCAATTTATAGAGTTAACAAGAACTTCAAAACTTATATGCATATCATTGTTTTGTTTATTCCACACACAAGGGGTTACATCTAGTTGTGTGATATATTATTTCATACACATTCACGCAGGCACGCACTTAAAAGCCCAGATTGAAAATATCATATAATAATTAACTATATGTGGCTCAGTTGCACGGAAAACTTATACATTTTAATGTTCTAAAATCAATTCACTTTTACGTGAATAGCAGAATAGATCTATTTAAAATGCACATGTAAATATAAAATTTCAATGCGAAAATCATTAAGTACAAGAACATGAACACATACAATTCCAAACCTGTCAGTGAAGCGTCGTTCTTACATAAACCAAATTTCAAATCTGATCATATCTTATCAAGACAAATGTTCCATAAATTTTGAGGTGTGAAAGTTTATCAGGGTCTGAGATCACAAATGCCATGGTTAAATTATGGTTATTACACGTGTGCGTAGGCGATTCTGCAACGCCATCAAGAAGTAAAGAAGGGTCCCAAAGTCAAATGCTCATACTGTCATTGATTCTCCTTGATCTTTGGTGTTGAAAAAGTTCAGTGTGACGAAATGGCGAATAACTACAGGTGTTCGGCAAGACATCAAGAACATGAACACATACAATTCCAAACCTGTCAGTGAAGCGTCGTTCTTATATAAACCAAATTTCAAATCTGATCATATCTTATCAAGACAAATGTTCCATAAATTTTGAGGTGCGAAAGTTTATCAGGGTCTGAGATCACAAATGCCATGGTTAAATTATGGTTATTACACGTGTGCGTAGGTGATTCTGCAACGCCATCAAGAAGTATAGAAGGGTCCCAAAGTCAAATGCTCATACTGTCATTGATTCTCCTTGATCTTTGGTGTTGAAAAAGTTCAGTGTGACGAAATGGCGAATAACTACAGGTGTTCGGCAAGACATCATGAAAGGTATGTGGTTTTATTTTGCATGTTATTCTCAACTTGATAAGTTGCATTTCTTCATACTTGAAATAGACATATGTTCTATTAATGACAAGCATGATAGTTTTAATTGTCTTTGTGCCTTTGCTGTTATCATTTGTCATGTGCATTAACATTTGGTAAAAATTATCATATTTAGAAACAATATTTTACCGTAAATTCAGTATGTTGTAATTTTAATTAAAGTAGATATTCATGTCAACGTTTCGTTGTTCTATTCATTTTGGATCTCATCACTAACAACAATACATCTATATGACGGTTTTTATAGTAGGTGTTATTACAGTTGTTTTATTTCATGTTGGTAGTCATGTAGTTTGCTAGATTTTATTTCGTGTATGTTGCTAGATATTTTTTAACAACACTTTTTCAATATTATATAAAAAAAATTATTATCTGTGGTATAGTACAATAGAACCAAACGCGATTTAGCGTACTGCGTAACAGGGAAACAAGGACACGTTTATTTTATAGTAAAGCATAAGGTCCAGAATAAGGATATAAATCGGTGTTGAATAAATAATATGTTATGAAATAATATTTAGATTCCAACATACTATGAAAATGATGCCTGAGTTGCGATTCACTAAAAATGTGACCAGCAGTAATAATAGTAGTAGCAGTAGCAGTAGTAGAAGTAGTAGTAGTAGTAGCAGTAGCAGTAGTAGAAGTAGTAGTAGTAGTAGCAGTAGCAGTAGTAGAAGTAATTGTAGTAGTAGCAGTAGCAGTAGTATAAGTAGTAGTAGTAGTAGCAATAGCAGTAGTAGAAGTAGTAGTAGTAGTAGTAGTAGTAGTAGAAGTAGTAGTAGTCGTCGTTGCTAGTAGTAGCTGGCATAATCAGCTGCAATATTAGCAGTAGTAGTAGTAGTAGTAGTAGTAGTAGTAGTAGTAGTAGTAGTAGTAGTAGTAGTAGTAGTAGTAGTAGTAGTAGTAGTAGTAGTAGCAGTAGTAGCAGTAGTAGCAGTAGTAGCAGTCGCAGCAGCAGCAGCAGCAGCATAAAAGAAGTAAGGGAACATAACTACGCCCACTTTTTCAACGATATGTTTGCCATTCGTGGTCATCGTATTCTGTGGCCACAATTTCACCACTTTTTAGCGACAATGTATGTGTACCTGACCATAATTAACTTTCTTGCATCTATGCAAACTTGGGATTAACCATTTTTATGTTTCAATACATGTTGTGTATGTACTTAATGCGGTATTGACATAGAGATCTAGGTGCGAATTATAAATTAACCAACCGGAATAAATACATTGCCTTTCTCAAAGATGAACGTTAAATTATGTTGTTTACATCATATCTGACATAGCTGTGGTAGAACTTTTCTTTGAGAACTGACAACCTTGTGGAAACTATTGAAAAACCTAAATAGGCCATTCCTTGATTTTGCCATATTATATTACAAAGTACAGTACTCTTAGATCCAGTCTCTTACAAAACAACCTAAATTAACATACAACGAAATATTTGTGAGTAATTGTCTAATAATTGTCTAAACAAAAAAATTCAGCATTGGAAAAACAACTCAATGAAGTTGGCAATTTAGTTAGCTCGAGATAATTTACGCCATAAACCGAACGTCATATATATATTTAATTTGCGATCGAGTGATTTTAACCACAAAACGTTTTTAATGAAATATTCAAACGAGTGATACATATGTTTCTCTTAAAAAAACGTATTTGACAAATTACTTTTTCAAATACACATTTAGGCTTCCGTACTTTTGGTAGTTAGTAAAACATATAAATTAATATAAGTCAATTAATTGTTTTAATTACACGCAATATATAATGATGTACTTTTTTTAACTTCTAGACATTAAACCATGTGAATCGATTGTCATTGGTATGACATTATGAATGATATCTCAATGCATTCATTTTTATACTCGCATAATCAGAATTGCACTGCGTGTAGTAATGCAGTATTGTTTCCAATCATAAATATCTCATGTTTATTACAAACCGAAATTTGAACGTGGCTTTTAACATTTTCGTCGACGGTTTATTGGCGCCAGGTAGTTTTACCCAGGTTAATCATTTTGGATATTTATGTTATGCTCACATCGAGGATTTTTGTAGCATTTTCATATAATAAGTTTTATATAACTTCTTCTGCAAAGATCGAAATGGCTTGAAATGAATAGGTCCATTTTGACAGGATATTCCCTCTCATCAATGTCCAAGTGACCGGATATTACATGTAATCGTAACATAATTGATATCACATATTTATTATACAGCTGAAACTCGTTATCTCGAAGTCGACGGGAGCTCACAAATGACTTCGAGATATCCGATGTTCGGCATATCTCAAAACTACACTATACATAATATTAAATGCGAATGATATCACTCTATGTTGTCGAATCTGTAGTCGAATATTTACAAATTGTAGCTCTCGCCCGGTTATGACAATTTTACTATTTGTATATATACCAATTTTAATTTCAAAGCTTTGTACCCATCAGACTGAATTGCATGGATATGTTCCAAAATTATGTTTTAAATACAATGGCTTTAGTTTCAATTGCACTGATAATATCAAGCAATTATCAATCGTTAATTTGTTGATATTAATTACAAATAAAACTTTTAAATTATATCTTTGTTAGGCCAACATCATAAACAAATATATTTTTCAAAAGCTTCTATTCCGGTAACAACCATATATATTAAATTAAACAAAACTTCAAAAATTGTGTTTACATTTTTATTGAATAAATAAAGATACTGCGTGTTAGTATGTTTACTTTAAAACGAACTTTGCCCACGTATTGTCCTCTGGCATTCTGAAGTTACAGTGACGCCTGAATGATTCAGTGCAAAGACATTCCCACTATTATGATTCATATCACGCGTTCAATGAGTGGCAATTAGGTGGCCCATCTGAAACGAGGGTAGCTGCGCGTTAGGCGAAGGTTGGTTTGCATTATCGCGGGTTGGTTTCAATTCTAATTACCAATAACCAAACACTTTATATGAAAATAAACTTTATAAGGCAATAACGCCAGTGTTGATATTGTGTGTGAATGCCAAATACATAATTACAACTATCAGTTTTAAAATGGAACGTTGTATTTTTCTCCTTTAGCATTCAACGTTAATAAAACATCGAATAGTTTGAATATATTTTGCTGTGGAATAAACTATATTAAAACACAACTTTGCACGCATTAACGAACGCCCACAAAACTTAATGCCCAAAATAAATAATCCACAAACCTAAACAGAAGTGTAGTATCATAACTGTTTATCTTGGTTGATTTATTTTAAATAGTTTATAACTAAAATCGATTAGAAGCGTATTAAAAGCTGCCCTATATAGTTTCAGTGGTGAACTGTAACTGTTCTACATGATTGTTGAGTAAGCAACACCCGCTTGCAGTTAATTTAAACGATCAACATTGTCGGTTTAACTTATTAATAATGACCAAATTCAAGATCGGTAGATCCATAACATATTTTTGGTATATGCAAGGCTAATATGCTCGACTGACCTATCAGAGCTAAAGCACAAACAATCGCGCTCATATTTTTACATCTGAAATCATTCGACCTGTCGGCAAGCTAAAACGATCATCGCTTTATTACCACCCACCCACCCCTGAATGGTCATTGATGTGTTTAACATTGTTTTCTATTTACCCAGATTATTTGTCACCATTAGTTGTTGTTGAGGACCGTGACTGGTAGTGGACGCCTGTATAACACCGATAGTGCGATATTTTGTAGTTAGAGTATTATCCTTCTAATCATAGCCAATGCACACAATTCCGTTGTCAGCTAATATTTTTTTGTGATTTAAATCTAGCAAGATCTGTAATATCCTTGATTATAAAATTGAATATATTTAGTATCGTTCGATTGGTCATGTGTGTGCTGGTTAATGAGGTAGTAAACAGGTTTGGTCAGTTTATAAATCAACGGATCAATCAGAGCTAAAGCACATGAATCTTGTGCAGATTTTTGCATCTGAAATATTTCGAGCTGTCGGCAAGCTAAAACGAACATCGTTTTATGCGCACCCACCTACACCTGAATAGTTGTTGATGTGTTTTACAGTGTTTGCTATATTTTCAGATTATTTGTCATCCATTAGTTGTTGTTGAGGAACGTGACTGGTAGTGAACGCCTGTATAACGCCGATAGTGCAATAGTTTGTAGTTAAGAGTATTATCTTGCTAATCATATATATTTCAGTTAGATTAAATATATCAATGTATATATCCAGTTCTACAGTCTGTACATTTTCTGTTCATTCTTAATTTATGAAGTGCATACAGGATATCTTTGAACATTACTTGTATCAAGTGTTTCCCGGTTTTCGTTCCATGTATTGTTGTCGACTTAATGCCGATTGTGTTCGCTTTAGTATTTGCTGCATTTATGTTTATTCTTTATTTTAAGTTGTACTAGGGGAATCGGGCGGTAATGAAGGCACCTTTATACTGATCTAGAGCCATGGGTCCTCGTACGTCCTCCTGGCATCAATATTAAAATGAAAGAGAAAGAAATAGAATGACCAGTAAGGTTGCGTATCCGCTCACAGTTTTACCCGAATTCGTTTATTATCGCTGATTCAGGTACGAAGTGCCCGTGAAGGAATATGCGCACTTCTGTTAATTGGTGGTAATGAACAAGTAGACAAATATTGCAGCAAAAATTCAAGCAAAGTTAGATGTCACTGTATGCACTTATGTGGGATTTTAATGTATTGGAAAAGCTGTGCTGCGTGTTTTGAATAAATTTGTTGTGGATGAATCAGAATATACATGCCACAAATTGTTTGCATGTGTATGTGTTCATGTATTTTTGCATGTGTTCTACGGACGACATAATAAAATGCTTGCCCAAGCCATACCTTTCAAAATGCGTGTTTGTCTTTATTCATCTAAATAAATATGATTTAGAAATTAAATAATTTATGTTTGTCTAAATGTAATGAAAGAAAACATAAACGGCATTTTACTGTTCGGGGATTTTCAAAGTCGATACGGGATTTGGAACACAGACATTTCATTTTAACTTAATTGATAGTATTTGAGTAATTTTCTTTTCAGACAGACTTGTCAGTACGAGCACATTAGTATAAAGTGGTGTATTGCTTGAATAATGTTTTAAAAAGGCACGACCTTAGACCAACGTGAAGCTATAACAGCTGTATACACAAAGATTGAGATAAATCACCTGAATGGCATGAATGCGTGATGAGTGATAATAAGCATTATGTGGACAATTAGTTACCGCTATGTTATTTTGGTGTGAGTGTAAAGCGTCGGTGCTGTTCGAATGTTAAATAAAATATTTGAAGAGGTCTATACGGCCGCTATTTTTCAATAAACAAATACTCACCTGTATTACTGCATTAAAATACCATATAAATCGATATAGGGGAAAGTTCAGAACTGTAAACTGAAAAAAATGGGTGAGGTTCCTATTGCTACAATAATGAAATAAATATATACGATTCCCAACCACCATATATCTATTAATCTGAGTAATAGATGTATTGGAGACGTGAGTACCATAGCAAAACGATATTCATATTTGTTTGGTATATACTACTGTGAATACAAATCTTTATTCGAGAGCAAAACAATCGTTAATAACTCAAACCAAACATATATCAAGTGGTATGGTAGCGTCGATATGAGGATTAATTTATTATACTTAAGCGTTGCGTTGTCTAATTTGACATGTCAGTTAGGTATTCCCATGGACCACACATGCTCATTCGTACTTTAAATAAAAGTTTACTCCGTGCTTGAATTTGGCTCACACCATATTGCAATTCCTAGCTATGATGTGTATATTTCGGACCATTCGTGATAAAGTCATGCTTAACCGTAATGGTATTCAGTTCTTTGTATCCTCCGACTGTCAGAGTTTTTATTACTGTAAAATACCAAATCACATCAGCCAGTGTGTACATATTTAAAAATATTAAATGTATGTTTTTTACTTGCTTTATTTCAAACTGAAAACAATGTTTTCAGTTCTAATTTACAGCTAAATAATTTGCAACTGTCATTACTAACTCCATACCTTTCGTATTGTATCAATATAACAACGTAGACTGTGTAGTAAACCTTCAAATAATAGCATGAACACATAAACTTTCGCTGTTAAATACAATACAGAGCATTAACTGGACTGCATTTGGTATATACGTCGCTTGACTGCAAATGGAGAGTTTGTAGTGTCAATAAACTTAAGACTTAATGTTTAATTGACTAAAGCGGACAACGTGAACTAGTTCTTAAACTGGATACAACCTACTCCAACTGTGTAATGGTGAATGTACGTACTATATATGCATAACGCCAATACGGATGCATGCATCGCTCACTGAAATATGATTGCAAAATGGCGGTAATTGTAACGCAATTTACATCGACTACCTTGAACGGAAATCGATCAAAATTATACATCTTGTCAATATATGTTTAAGATAATCGTCAGTTTATTCCTTGACCTTTTGACTTGTTTACATTAGTGGGCTAATAATTTGTACAGGCGCAAAATAAATTTCGAACCAGTATATGTATATATGTTTGGTTGACCTCATCGACCCTTTGTCCTGATATAAGGTCCCGTAGTACAAATTATTTTCTCCTGATTCGTTTGAATAAAGTAACACGTTTTTTTATTAATTTACAACAATTGCTAACTGAAAAAGCCTCAATATGGATAATGGGACATTGAACAAAAAATAAGATTTTGGTCTGAATCTGGGTATAGAATCAAGGTCTGGCTCCCGTACTATTACTACCACTATTACTACTACTACTGCTTCTACTAGTACTACTACTACTACTGCTATTGCTACTACTACTGTTGCTGCTGCTACTACTTCTATTATTATTATTACTACTACTACTGCTGCTGCTACTACTACTGCTACTATTACTACTACTACTACTACTACTACTACTACTACTACTACTACTACTACTACTATTACTACTACTACAACAACTACTACTACTAGTACTACTACTATTACTACTACTACTTCTTGTGCTTCTTCTGCAACGACTACTACTACTTCTACTACTAACACTTCTTCTGCTGCTACTAATACTACTTCTACTACTACCACTACTTCTACTGTACTGTTACTACTGCTACTGTTTCCACTACTACTGCTAAAGCTAATCCTATTACTACTGCTACTGCTACTGATGATGCTACTACTACTACTGCTACCACTATTGCCACTGCTACTGAAACTAATATTGCCCTACAATTGCCACTACTACTGCTACGTCTTCTTCTACTACTACTACTAATACTGCTAATGCTAATGCTAGTGCTACTGCTAATGCTACTGCTACTGCTACTGTTACTACTACTTCTATTACTACTACTACTATTACTGCTGCTACTGCTACTACTACTACTTCTACTACTTCTACTAGTACCACTACTACTACTACCAATACTTCTGCTATTACTTCTACTACTTTTAATTCTACTTCTACTACAACAACTACTACTACTACTACTACTACTACTACTACTACTACTACTACTACTACTACTACTAATACTACTACTACTAATACTACTACTACTAGTAGTAGTAATGCTACTACTACTACTACTAGAATTGCTACTACTAAATCTTATTTATATAATTCTACAACTATTACTACTACGTTTAGTTCTACTACTACTACTAGTACTGCTATTACGTGTACTACTACTACTACTAGAATTGCTACTTCTGCATATTCTTTAACTTTCTACAACTTCCAAAACTACAACTACATCTACTGCTGCTACTACTACTACTACTAATACTACTACTACTATTACTACTACTATACTACGATAGCTAAAACTTGAAGTAATACTACTACTGCTATTATAATCGCTATGTCAACAACAACAACAACTTCTACTACTACGACTATTAAAATAATAATAAAATTATTATTAGAATTCTACTACAACTTCTACTTCTGCAACTCTCCAAATACCATTACTACTTCCACTACTCCTACTATTTTGGTCAGTGTGATGTAAGCTACTGAAGCAATTACTACTATTACTGCTACTACAACTGCTACTACTACTACTACTTTTACTACTTCTTCTTAAACTACTACTACTACTAATAATAATATTACTACTATTACGAGAATTGCTACTAATACTTCTCCTCCTTCTTATTGTGCTTCTACTATTACTGCTACTACTACTATCCTACTACTACTACAACTGGTACTAGAATTTCTACAACAAAAACTACTACTACTACTACTACTACTACAATAAACTACTACTACTACTACTACTACTATTACTACTACTTCTACTACTACCACTACTTCTTTTTCTGGTAATAATACTACTATTACTATCATTTCACTACAACGTCTTCTTCTGCTACTTCTCCAACTACCACTACTACTTGTACTAATACTACTATTTGAGACAGTTTGACGTAAACTAATAAAGCAACTACTTCTATTACTGCTACTACAACAACTACGACTACTACTACTACTACTTCTACTACTACTACTTCTTATACAACAACAACTACTACTAATAGTAATACTACTACTACCATTAGAATTGCTACTACTACTCTTTCTTGTACTTCTACAACTACCACTACTACTTCTACTACTATTTCTACTTCTACAACTACTTCTACTTCTACTACTACTACTACTACTTCTACTAGTAATACTATTGCTACTACAAGAATTGCTACAAATACTTGTTCTTCTACTACAACTGCTACTTCTACTACTACTAGTACTACTACTACTACTACTACTACTACTGATGCTGCTGCTGCTGCTATTGCTAGAGCAAGTGCCACTGCTTCTACTTCTGCTTCTGCTTCTGCTGCTGTTACTACTACAACAACAACTACTACTACTACTACTTCTAGAAATACTACTACTTTGCTACTACTTCTACTACCAGAATTGCTACTACTACTACTTCTACAATTGCTGCTACAACTACTACCAGAATCGCTACTATTTCTACAACAACAACAACAACCACAACAACTACTACTACTGCCACTTTTTCTACTACTACTACTACTAGTAGTATTTCTAGTAATAATACTACTTTTTCTAGAATTCCACAACTTCTTCTTGTGCTAATTCACCAACTTCCACTTCTACTCCTATTATTTTGGTTAGATTGATTGTACTACAGCAACTACTACTATTACTGCTACTACAACTGCTACTACCACTACTTGTACTACTACTACTACTACTTCTATAACAACTACTACTACTACTACTACTACTACTACTACTACTACTAGTAATACTACTACTACTACTAGATTTGAAGAGAATTGCTACTCTTACTACTTCTAGAATTGCTTATACTACTACTACTAGAATCGCTACTATTTATACAACTACTATTACTCCTACTACTACTACTGTTACTACTACTAAACAACCACTACTCCTACTAACACTACTACTACTACTACTACTACTACTACTACTACTACTACTACTACTACTACTACTACTACTACTACTACTACTACTACTACTAATACTACAACTACTACAACAACTACTACTGCTACTGCTACTACTTCTTCTTCTTCTTCTACTTCTACAACTACCACTAGTACTTCGACTGTTACTACTACCACTTTTACTACTACTCCTACTACTACTGCTACTACTACTAAACAACCACTACTACTACTACTACTACTACTACTACTACTACTACTACTACTACTACTACTACTAATACTACTACTATTACTACTACTACTTCTACAACGACTACTACTGCTACTGCTACTGCTACTACTACTTTTTCTTCTTCTTCTTCTTCTACTTCTACAACTGCCACTAGCACTTCTACTGCTACTGCTTCTACTTTTACTACTACTACTACTAATGCTACTACTACTACTAGTAATACAACTACTACTACTAGAATAGCTACTACCACTACTACTACGACTACTACCACCACTACTACTACTACTATTACTACTATTCTGATCCGTTTGATGTGTACTGGCATTAACGAGTTGATGTTTCGGTGTCCGGCAATTTCAGTTCAATGCAAATGTAATATTTACATCAGAATGTTTATTTGCACATGCTTGTATAACCTAAAATATAAACATGACCGATATTAATACACACTACAAACATTGAGTGCGATATGGTTTTTTATCTGGACGGATGAACCGCCAATTTCTTATTCATGTATAAGTTTATCTAAATCTAGGAATTATTTGAAGCCTATTTTTGAAATGTGAGTTCATGTAGAACAACGTAATAGCCCAAGGTACAACAGTTCTGACATTTTCTCCAGCTGATAGTACAAATAATGGCTAGAGAAGCTTTTGTGCAATCATTGTGCAATCATTGTGAAACTGTATAAAACTGTTTGTAGGCATAAAAGGAAGGTCGAGTTTGGTTTAGGCATAATTGAGTTATGCCACGTCAGGCGACACATCCAACTTGCGGCGTTCTATTTTTATATATTGTATCATATTCCATATTGTATACAAACTTTAAGTTTCCGTGAATTAGATTCGAGAGGAGAAAAATGCAACATGTAATTTTAAGACGTATACTAGTAGTTATTATTGGGTTTTCACCGACATTATCGATACGGGCGTATTTGCTTTATTAAATATAATTATAATCTAAGTCTCACAATAAATACGACACGGCCTTAGACCAACGCGAAGCTACCCGTATTGTAAATAAGTCACCTGACTCGCAATGATTGTGTGATGTTATTCATTATTGTTCGTTTCTTTTGCCGTTTTGAATGTGAATTTCATCGAGGACAATACGCCCGCCAGTTCTTTTCAAATGAACACAAAGATCAGTTCTATTTTAGTTGTCAAAACGAGGCACGGTTATTCTGTACTAGTTAATACTTGATATTACATAAAAATCACTGTCACAGGAATGACAAGCAATCGAATTAGTTTAAATATTTTACCAGTGTACGTTATAATGATTGTCCATGCAAATATCCTTTTGTTGCAAGGTACGCATATACCGGCCGATACAAAATGGTGTTTGTACAAACAAGATTGATATAATGAATTGACATTGGATGGTATAGAAAAGTAACATAATACCTGCTCCATAAAAGGCGATCATTATGCGGGCTGTTTCAAAATAATCTAGCAAGGGAAAACATCTAGCGCACCTAGCGCACTTAACAAGCCGGCGGGATCGATAATATTTAAAGTCTCGCGCACATTTTGGTGTTTTGTGAAGATGTGTTATTTTGTAAGATATTTAATACTAAATCATTACTTAATTGCAACAAACTGTTTAACATTTTTATGGATTCTTTATTCAAGTACAGCAGCTTACACTGACTTTTTTTTTTATTTAATTGAATTACATATGTCTTGCGAATATCTAAAATTACTTTCCTTGTTGCTCTTTGTTTAATGATATAATCATGTTTATGAACCAATTTTAGTGAATTATTTCGATTTCGATTTAAAAAAAACACAAATTTTTTAGTGTGACTAACTGTACTGGCTTTAAGTGTAGAAATGAGACGATCAGGCGAATTAAGAGTGTGTCTGTATGTAAGAAAAAAGAAATACACAGAATCGCTATTACATGTTAAACTCATTTTTTTTTAAGTTAAACCCGTTCAAGAGAAATGTTGATACATCGCACCGTTTCTTTACGGAGAATAGCAAACCTTAACCTTTCTCCATGGAAATAAGAGCCACATTCTGTGTGTTTATAAGAGGAATATCTTCATATACTATGTTGACAACTTTTTATTTCTTGCTAATATTGAAATGTGCTGTTTGAAGTACACTTCAATTATATGTAGGTAAAATCGATGTGCGCAAAAAATAAAAAATAAATGTAAACACCGTCAGCCTAATACAATGTGAAAAAATCGTTTCGACGAGCGCATTTGTCATGTGTATATTATGTCTATATTATGCATGCTATATTTCTGCATTAATATGGATAAAACAGTTAACTTCAACAGATTTCCAGAAACTGGAGTGTAGATTCTCTGTTTCAGAAGACTGAATACATGCAATGCAACCACAATATCACCCACTCTAAAGAGTGGTTCTACCAGGATAGTGGACTCAAACACTGCACATTTTATTATATTGTTTACCGATACGGGTTCTACCCCAATTGTGGACTTCACACATTTGGGACTTTATAATTCCGTTCAACAGTACACGAATACTAGTTTTACCCGAAATATGGACACATACATCTGGGTTTATTATCCGTTTACAAGTGGTAGTTCTACCTGGAGTCAGAACTTACATGGGATCTGTAGTTTTATAGACTTGGTAGCACCATAATAAACGTGCTCATATTTTGAATTCAATTCACTGTAACGCTAAATTAAAAGAAAATATGATATTTGTGTCATTTAAATGAGTTTAAAACTTAAAAAGGTGTTTGTTTCAGTTTGTTTGGTTGCTTTCGAGGTTTAAATAACTTTTTATGTGCTGACACTTTCCAATAACCTGTACTGTTGAGGCGAAGACATCCCACTGTATATTAAAATTAAATAACGGACTTTACATAGTTTTCTCCCTTGACTACATATAAGAGAGTAAGTAAATTTGTAATGTAATTTATTTGTTGAATACACGCATCGGAAACGTGGTTCGTACTGTTTACTGGCGTGCATTACTTGTTTTTAAACGATGAACGTTTAATAATATTGGTGCTTGTTGCTATTGTTAATACAAGTAAATACAACGGGTTTTAACACGAGTACATTATCATTCTCTGACGATGTGTGCTAAATAAATATAAAGTTGGTAAAAGCGATTTGTCATTTATACGCATGCAAACACACGGATGCACTTTATTCGGTGCACTTTCAAGTAAGTCTCTGTAGTGACTGGTCCCATACTTCGATGCACTTTCAAGTAAGTCTCTGTAGTGAATGGTCCCATACTTCGATGCACTTTCAAGTAAGTCTCTGTAGTGACTGGTCCCATACTTCGATGCACTTTCAAGTAAGTCTCTGTAGTGACTGGTCCCATACTTCGATGCACTTTCAAGTAAGTCTCTGTAGTGACTGGTCCTATACTTCGATGCACTTTCAAGTAAGTCTCTGTAGTGACTGGTCCCATATCCATGCACTTTCAAGTAAGTCTCTGTAGTGACTGGTCCCATACTTCGATGCACTTTCAAGTAAGTCTCTGTAGTGACTGGTCCCATATCCATGCACTTTCAAATAAGTCTCTGTAGTGACTGGTCCCATACTTCGATGCACTTTCAAGTAAGTCTCTGTAGTGATTGGTCCCATATCCATGCACTTTCAAGTAAGTCTCTGTAGTGACTGGTCCCATACTTCGATGCACTTTCAAGTAAGTCTCTGTAGTGACTGGTCCCATATCCATGCACTTTCAAGTAAGTCTCTGTAGTGACTGGTCCCATATCCATGCACTTTCAAGTAAGTCTCTGTAGTGACAGGTCCCATATCCATGCACTTCCAAGTAAGTCTCTGTAGTGACTGGTCCCATATCCATGCACTTTCAAGTAAGTCTCTGTAGTGACTGGTCCCATATCCATGCACTTCCAAGTAAGTCTCTGTAGTGACTGGTCCCATATCCATGCACTGTCAAGTAAGTCTCTGTAGTGACTGGTCCCATATCCATGCACTTTCAAGTAAGTCTCTGTAGTGACTGGTCCCCCATATCCATGCACTTCCAAGTAAGTCTCTGTAGTGACTGGTCCCATATCCATGCACTTCCAAGTAAGTCTCTGTAGTGACTGGTCCCATGTCCATGCACTTCCAAGTAAGTCTCTGTAGTGACTGGTCCCATATCCATGCACTTCCAAGTAAGTCTCTGTAGTGACTGGTCCCATATCCACATTGCAACGTAAGCAAACTTCTTTAATTCATCAAATTCCTTAAGTCGGAGACAATTTCATTTATTGGTAATTTTATAATAACATGTTTTAAACTGGTAAATACGACTATTGCTTAGCTGTTTGTTTTTTTTTCAGTTTGTAAACCAAAGTAATTTTTATTTCACATTTTAATTTTGATAAAAAATCTCACTTAAATTCAACTTAAATTAAGATTTCCCTAATGATCTTTTTGAATACCGGCACTGGTCTCTATTTTAAATACTGGACGCAATCTGAACACAAAATTCATGCACTTTGACCACAATATCAGTCATCTATGAACTGGTTTAAACAGGATTGTGAACTCCAGGCAATGCGGTCACAATATTCTCAGTTTCAATATTAATGAAGAACTATGAACACTGTGGGCTTCACTACTTCAGAATTACGGACGCTGAACTATTCGGACTTTATAGTGACGTTATCCAGAAAGAGTTCAGCCGGAGTTGTAGACTCCAAACACTTAGGACTTTTTATATTCCGTTCGTCGTTTATTTTTATAATAATAATACAAAAAATAATAGTAGTAGTAGTAGTAGAAGTAGTAGTAGTAGAAGTAGTAGTAGTAGTAGAAGTAGTAGTAGTAGTAGTAGTAGTAGTAGTAGTAGTATTAGTAGTAGTAGTAGTAGTAGTAGCAGTAGTAGTAGTATGTTTTAGTTGTTGTTGTTGTATATAATAAATTGATTCCACAAATGTTTAGTCGATTTGAACGTTTTGCAGATTTTCTGAACGCATCATATCGTATCTTGAGACATAAAATACATGTTGATCTATGGTTGTATCCTACAATACCTACTGTTAAGGTTAGAAAGACATATTTTTCTGTCAATTATGGTGTTCTGAAATGACATAATTCATTCACAAGCTCCTTTTTGAAAGGATGGGACATTGTGTTACTTTTTTTCTTGTAGATCTATGTGATATGTGACTCAATAATTATTATAAAGTAATACATTCTATACTTAAAATTCATTTTGCTATGTTCCGGAAATCACTTGTTATCATAATACATTATAAACTGTATAATCATTGGATGCATTTTGTACCGTGTTGAGGGGGTTGCCCTCGAACTCTATGTATTTATCGACCAGGGAAATATAAAATGAGGAACGGATAAACAACAACAGTAGTAGTAGAAGTAGTAGTAGTATTTGTTGTTGTTGTTGTGGTTGTGGTTGTTGTTGCTGTTGTTGTTGTTGAAGAGTAGAATTTGAACCATTGGTAAAATAATGATTGCGGTGGTGAATACAGTAGAAGTAGTTGTAGTCAGTTGATGCTATTTTTGTGTGTATTGCTTTCAAGTGCCGTAAGTCTTCATTAGAACAGTTACTGCAGCCAAATTAAATGGCCCCTTTGCGGTTCTCAATGGCCATATATCAAGCCTTGGCATGTTGGCACTGTTCTGTTGGCACTGTTTGAGCAGTAATCTTGAGCAAGATGTTAAAACGTGAATTACTTTGTGTTTGCATACCGAAAAATACACAACTTAGTTATAAGGCTGATTTGAGATCTATTTTATACTTGGCATGTACTATTTTAATAATAAATATATTGAATTAAACAAGTAAATACTTTGTTTTTTTATCTTGCTTACATATGTAAGGCAAAATGTGTAAGATTGACATTTTAAACATTCACTTTGATTGTACGAAGTTGCAGTATTGGCATTTTGGCAATTAATGCTTCGATACTCGTATGTTGTTTTAATATAAACCAAAGTTACACAGTACTTGCTTTTGTTTTAGAAATGCACACTGTTATACTTTATAAATAACTCAAAAAGTTAACCCAACAAGATTTTTAGTTATTGTTCCAGCTAAGAAATGTTTCATGAAATGTTCTTTATTAAAATGGAAACTCGTTTTATGGACGAAAACAACTTAGTATATAGAATGTATTGCGAGTTAATTACCGTTACATCTCTTTTCCTCTATATACATTTAATAATGTGCATGGTTTATTACCGCTGTATACGAATGCACTTTATTCAACTGACATGTTTATTCGGAGACCTATGTTTGTTAATACAAGTAAACAATATGTTTATTTCTTGAACACATGAATACACATAATGGAACCGGACATGTACAGTTGGTAAACATCAATAAACGTTCAGTCCATTGATAAAACAAGATACAGTATTAAATGTTTATTCTCCACAAGAAATATTCAGATAATGTTAATCTTTTCTTTTTCAAAATGCTGCTTCACAATAATCCATGTTGATCGCAAGTAAAAATTGAATGTTAGTAAAACAATAAAGTGAAACATATTGGTACAATAAAACGCTCATCAATAGACCAATAGCTTATAAAAAACACAATACAATTATACTTAATTGTATTTATTAGTTTAGTTAACCAAATATAAATACACATCGCTTAAAACGCTAGGTAGTCTTTATTATTTTTATTGCGTTCAAAATAAAACACTACTATAATGTTTCTAATAAGTTTATCAAATGTCATAAACTTTAATTTTGATATTTACGCAATGTGACATTCAACAAAGCTAGAATCAATAAAATCAGGTTGAATGATATCGTAAAATTTTACTCAAAGTTTAACAGAGCGTAAAGCATCCAGCTGCCTGGTGTGTTCCTCATTATGCTGTCAGGTAATTTAATCTCCACTTGCAAATTTAATTGTATTCTAGCGTATTAACACAAGGGAAATAACTGTGTTTTACTATATATATGAATTCGATATAAGACCTAGTTGTTGCCATATTTCACCAATAACATATATTTATGGTGTATTATCGAAAAATAGGTGTCCTAACTTGTGGGGTGTTATAAACACCCCACAATTTTTTGACACCCCACAACAAGGGTCTTATATTGGAAAACACCCGTAACTGGCGAATCTCTTAGTATATATATATATATATATATATATATATATATATATATATATATTTGCATTACCAATATACTGAAAAAGCATTACATTATAACACAGATCCATGAGCATCCATGTTGCGACAACATTATTTAATTGTTTAAATAATTATTTTAATTGGATGAAAATGTCGATGTATAAATCTCTATCAAGTCGCTGTATTGATAATATCAAAGACTTTCCCCTAATAGCTGCATGTATAGCTTAAAATATTGCAGATATATTTTGCATAGATACCAAATACCTCTACACATCTACACGTATTTTAAACGTCAAGGGAACTCATATAACTTGAAATGCAAAATTACTATACACCTTTGCTGATGGAAATCACTAAACAAATCACAGTAATTTGCTTAATCGGGACAGTAATTTAAAATACAGAGCTTATACATAGAGTTTTACAAATATTCAATGTGTTCCGTAAAGCAGACTGATTAGGAAGAGAAATAATATATCTTTAAAAAACGATCATTAAAAAATGGTCATGTAAGAGCCATCTTATCTACGTTTAGTCTAAATCATATTAAAAATTCGGTGGATATCGGTCAAAAAGCGTCTTAAACGACCATCTAATACTGAAAAGCTCATTTTGATGCTACACCATGTATAAGAGGGGTATACAGCTATTGTTTCAGATCTGTAATGATGTGTTCGGGACGTAAATGTTATCAAACGTAATCGAAATATTTTAGGTGGCATTATAAAGCAAATACCATATTCACACGTATTGTGCTAAATGTTAACTTTGAATCTGAATATCCAGATGTTGTAAAAAAACAATGTTGCACCCCGTGTGTGATGTAATGATGATTTGCAGCAGAGATTTGTTCTGTTAAATCACAGTATCTTCTCCGCAAAGGCCTGTTGATGTTTCAGGAAATTGGATTTAGCAAACAAGTGAACGTTATGTTTACAAATAGCAGAATATTTAGTATTTTGGAACCACACTTGCAGTTCGCAATACTGTTACAGGTTACAATAATGGTTAAATTTGGACAATCGATTTCAGAGACACTGTTTCATGTAAACACGCATTGTGAACAGCACACACACACACTGACCCTACGCAATATATCTTTGCATGTGCATTTATTACAGTAAATGTAGGGCTTGATCTACACCGTCGATCTACGACTGCACAATTAGGTAGTTTTGTTATTTTTGATACGTTATTTAGATATACCACTCGCGAAAGATACTGTCCATTTTAACAATTCGTATACAAACGTTTTTCTGACTTTAGTTCGTCCGTTTTCTTTCACACTTCGTTTTATTCGATGAATTACGTTTAGTTTATGTTTTACTAAATACCCAATTTGAACTTACACGTATCTCGTCCTTATGATTGATTATGAAGAATTATGATAATTGATTTTTATGTACGTTTTAATATAAATGTACGGGTAATAGTTATAGGCAAAGTGCGATGTTCGAGATTAATGTTTGTGTTTTGTTGCATGTTTTTGTATTGAGCTGCGTTCTTTGGCCATATTGCACTTACCTTACATAAAGGACTGTTAATAGACGTTGTTTCCTGTTTAAAACAGCTGGAGTTTTACGTTGTTAGTAGTTGATTGCCATATATTGCAAATTAAATTCTTGTCATTGTTGTATCTTTTCATACAGCCTGCAAACAGGGGTCATACGGACAAAGTTGCTCCATGGACTGCCATTGTGACCTGTGCCATCACGTCAACGGATCGTGCTTAATGTCTGCGCAATGTCACGATGGGTACAGGATGATAAACGGTTTCTGTAAAAGTAATAATTCATTGATTTACCCTGTCACCGTGTTGTTAATTTAACCGTTTCATATATTGTTTTATTTTATTAAATTTCGAAGAACGCACTAATGCAATTACAGACCGCCATAAATGTATATGATTCCCTGAAAAAGTGGCATAGTCCTTCCATTGATTGATATATTGCAGCGCAGCAAAAGATAAAGGACAGTAGCGCGTTGGCTGGAATAATTGGTGGTTGCGTCGCAGCTCTCGTTGTTGTTGTAATTGGAGTTGCTGTTGTAATACTCTATATCAAGCGAATAAAACCACAATCGTAAGTGACTGCTGCATTTATAATAAAAGACAAATCATATTCTCGAATATTTTTTCTGAAATGTAACTGCATCATTACAACTAGTCACTTTGTGATCGAATGATTGTCTCAATTTCAGTAGCAAAAACGGTCACACTAAAACAACCAAACCTGTTCTGGCGGCGTCAAGTTCAAAAAAAGAGATCGGTAATATAAATCAACCTAAAGATAACAAACATGTATGTGTCGATGCCAAACAGAAAGTACAGGCAAATGGTATGTATAGTCTTCTGGTGTGAACTATCAAACAAAGTTGATAATGACACAATTTAATGTTCAATTAAAATATTTTAAGACATGTATGTTTAATATAAATGCATGCTGAATCATTATACATGAACTGTATTCGTAGCAAAATCACAATTACTTTGTAGAAGTGACATATTACGTACATAATTTTTTAATATCGTATTGTTTTTCAATTTAGTCAAAAAGTCTGTACCGTTTAGACGTTGATGTGGGAACTGATTCAGCTAAGCTAACAATAATGTTAATTACATAAAATGTGCGAGATATAAACGCAAACGAGATCGCACACGAGTATTAATGTATTTCCTTTATTCTTCTTGGTGTAATGCAGACACTGTTTACATTCATCCTTGGAAATTTGGATACTGAAATATGTTATTATTATATAAAGTCATTATTCTGCTAAGCAAGTTGTTCCTGGAATCAAAATTCATGAAATATGGGGCTATATTCACGAGAAAATACAAAGTGGTTGAACCTTCTTTGAATATGAATTTAAAGTAAGAACAACTACATCAAGCACCATCATGCTATAGTGGCTAGTACGAATTTGTGTATAGATAATACATATTTAGTTCAACTTGGTATTTAAATTCAAACCTGTTTTATTGTACCTTATAAAATGACTTTGAATTTGTGTTAACTTGTACTAATTAAATACGTTAAAAATAGGAATACATGTCGTAACCGAACGTAGCATCTTGCAATAAACATAACATTCTCCTCATCTTTCTTGCAATACAGAAATTACGTACCGGGCTGATTCATAAACACGAGGTAGCAGCGTCCGAACACAACACATGAAAAAAACAGATACAAGGGGATGTATGCATGTACGTAACTATTAATGTATGATGTCATATTGAAATAGATTGCATGTCAAACGAAAATTTATAATCGTAATATTAGAGACGTAAGTCATTGTTTCAAAAGTTATCATTATTGTTATTTGTGTCTGCTGTGAAATAAGGTTTTGTATTGTGTTTTCCTTCTTAAGTTTGTAAAATAACACACATCTTTTTTGCAGACCACCATTCCCGTGTGCCGTTGACAATAGGTTCCGATAACGATTGCGAATATATCAACGCGAGCTTTATCCACGTATATACTTGTTTAAAACTTACTTAAGATTGCCTTCTTGGGCATCATCATCATCATCATAATCATCATTATCATCAGCAGCATCAGCATCATCATCAGCCGCAGCAACATTATCAGCATCATCATCAGCAAGACCGGCCAATTAATTATCATCTTAGTCTTCTAAAACTTCATGATTATTAGCATCGTCGTTAAATCCTTATTTAAATCATAACTTTCATAATTATCATTGAAAACATACACAAATAATAAAAAAAAAAAAAAAAAAAAATAATAATAATAATAATCATAAGCATAATAAAATACTAATACTACTACTAATAATAATAATCATATAAGGCGCGTCGTGGGAAAACCGGGCTTAATGCACAAGCTAATACGGGACGGCACTTTTCGCCCACAGTAGGTATATATCGAAGTCACTTCCTTGAAACAGGAAATACCATAAAAGCGGAAAGTGCCGCCCTGGATTAGCCTGTGCGGACTGCACAGGCTGATCCGGGTCAACACTTGACGCTCATGCATTAAGTCCCTTTTTCTCACGACGCGCCTCCTATTATTTTGTTAGTAGTTATAATAATTTTATATTGTGTTACATTGCAGGGCTTTTCGAAGATCAAGAAGTTCATCGCATACCAAAGTAAGACAGACATACTTCAACTTAATTCAGATATAATTGTCATGTGTGCAATTGTATATGGTCGATGTATATGGTCAATTATAACACTGAGTAGAGTTGAAGTGAAGGCATGAGTTGTGCGGTTAAGGATGTGTGTGAGTTGTGTGGTTATTGGTTATTTATTATTTCTGGATATATAATGTTAATTGCATATTATCTTTTAAGTACTAAACATCGGACAACAATTAATCTAAGTTGTTTGAGAAAATAAGTATTTAGATTGTGTTTGCTGTATTATTGCATTCTTATAACCCGAAGTTCAATATTAATATCAAGGATTCGGTAAATATGTAAATTCTACTATTATAACAATCATTGTTTCGTGTTTTTTTGTGATTTCTAAAAGGTGCAACTGAGAAAATGATAGATGACTTCTGGCGTATGATATGGCAGCAAAAAGTTGACAAGATTGTTATGCTGACCAATCTTATTGAAATAGGAACGGTATGGTCCTTTGAGTTCATGCAATATGTCCAGTATACTAACAATTCAGCTCATGACGGATGCCTTATATATTGTCATTTATTGACTTACGTATTTATTACAGTATTAACATTTGATTGGAATGGCAATCTTATGTCAATAACAAATGGTGTACAGTATAATATGCTCAGTGGAATAAAGTTTGATGTTTAGTGCCTGTGTAATGTCGGTCGCATTCGACTTGCATAATATATTAACCTTTTTAGAGAGATTGAAATAATGACGTGCGAGTATATAGTTCAATAGAAGTAAAATCGAAAAAGTGATATACCTTATTTCCGGAAATTACACCAAAACGTTTTAGAGTAATAAATACAGGCATTTATGCTTGATGTAGCATCGTAACCTTTCTTGAAAAAAAATAATATTATAATGCAGCTAAAATGCCTGCAATATTGGCCCGATGAGCTGATCGGTATATGCAAGTATGGAAGAGTTGACGTCAAATACGTTGATTACCCCATCCGAACTCTCCAAATTACTAAGATGTATTTTTTTGTATAAATTAGTTTAGGTTACTTTATAACAATACTTGTCTTATTGTGTTCGTTAATTTATTGTAATAAACATAGTTACATGTTCTATCTACATAGTTAAAGACGACTGCTAAACATACGTCATTTATTGTTTAGTACGTATTGCATTGTTCCTATACATTAAATGCGAATATGTATAGATTCAAGTTTCGTCAAAGTATATAATTTTTTTGTATTTGGAAATCGTTAACAATATAGGAAGGAGATACCAGGACTGTACAACAGTTCCATTTTAAGTCCTGGCCTGACAAAGATGTTCCCGACACGGCCTGGTGTCTTGTAGACTTCTGGAGAGCGGTTGACACACGGGATTCACACCATTCACCAATAGTTGTCCATTGCAGGTAAACTGACATTCTTTTTATATTTTACACTTATACAAATACATGTAATCATGCAGCTGTGTTGCTAAGCGAAGCCAATGATGCTATGCCATATTTAATCCTTGCACATTCGTTGTAACGTACTTTTATTTACAGCGCTGGTGTTGGACGGACAGGAACATTCATTGCTCTCGACAACTTGATTTCGCAAGCAACAAATGAAAAATGTGTCTGACCCTTCCAGATGGTCGAAGCTTTACGCGAACAACGGGTCAACATGGTGCAGACAAAGGTTCAGTGAAAGTTGACTACATAAATAATATTGAACACGCAACACTGAACACATGTTCATCATAGTAATATATAAATGTATTTGATATGTCTGTATACGTTGGTGCATAACATAGTTGTGTATAGTTTGTATAGTAACGCTTGATTCATTTGTTTGCAGGAACAATACGCTTACCTACACGAGGCTGTGGCGGAAGCCCTACTGATGGGGATACACCACGTGCTGACCAGACAGTTCGAAAGTGTCCACAACTACATGATGGGAAAAAACAATGACACCACCATAACCAGATGGGAACAGCAATTCGAAGTAATATAACATACACGTGTTATGCTTCCCGAAATATTTCGGAGGAGCATACAATCGCCGCCTTGTCCGTCCGTCATTCCGTCACATTTACTTATCTAGGCTATTTCTCAGCAAGTAGATTTGCATAGTTATGTGATGTTCCAAATTCATGTTCGGGCTATTGCTCAGCATGCAGCTGAATAAAACTGTATGGGAACATTTATTTTTACCAAAAGAAGGTGTGCATTGTTCCAGGGTGTTCCGCTTCAATGGTTTTTCATGTAGTTTTGGGCCTTTAAAGATTGCTGAAATAAATATATTGTTCACAATTCTTTTCCGGACTATTTCTCAGCCACCACTGGTCCGAATAAATGGACAGCTTCATAACCAAGAGTAGTATGCATAGTATTAGGATTTTATGCTTCATTGATTTTTGCAGAGTGACGGGCCTTTATGAAGACCATGAATATGTAGTAAGACATTCGTATACTGGGTATTTCTTAATAACCGATCAGCAGAAACCCATATCGATGGAAACGATGTGAAAAACAGCTTTAGTGCGAGGAGCAGATAAGCATATATCCATGATGTTCCACTAAATGGAGTGTATGCTTATTTTTATGCATTTGGTCGCCCCCTGTAAGTCGGTAATCTAAACTGCGCATATTACATCATTTGGGGCTCAATATATGACATCCAAAATTAACAGGAAGGTATATAGTTAGATTTCTTCTTCCATCTGTGTTAGCGTATATAGCTAAAAAGTGTACACATGTATAACGTAATGTCCAACAATGTTTGTTTTTTTCTTCAAATAAATCCTTGTTACCAGATAGTAAAATTGGCTTGGTGAAGACAATATTATCAAGAATATGACATTTTGTTTAGCATCTGAATTAACAAAGTAGCAAATTAAACCGTTTCAGAGTAAAATTTTGTATATCTATAACACAATGCAAAAGTTTAATATTTTATTGATTGTCAAAGTTAAAATAATACTTTTCTGGGCAAGGTATGTTCATTAATGGATAAAACCTAACTATGCGAAATGAATGTGCTGACAAAGTCCAAACAGATAAAACCCAAACCGCGTGTAAAATGGTTATGTTTTGCATAGGAAGGTTTGTGTTGTGCTATTTTTCCTTTTCATGCGTAGCTATTGTTAAAAAATGTATATGAATGTTATACTTTGTTGACGAAGGCAGGTCATAATGACATGCCTATCAAATAACACAACTTCTATATTGGCATAATCGATGTTGTCGCTGGTAATTAAGTGCTTTTGTGGTCAATAATGTTTAAATGTTGCTCAAAAGGGGTTTGCTTATTATTCATTCATATAAAAAAATAGTTTGGGTTACGACATCCAAGTTTGTGCTTTATCAATTTTATATTATAGTGTCCCCCAAAATTGACAATACAACGTGCATTATGTGCATTTAAGCAACACACACAGATAAAGCAGATACGCAAATTAGAATGGCTAATCCGTAAGTTCGTACATTTATAAATGCAACACATTAATTCAGCATTACTTTTTCTACCTAAAATAGTGCATTGCCAATTTTACTGTTTTCTCCACATTCTCAAATTTAATAATACGTATTCGGCCAAATGATTGCCATAAGCATTCGTTTGTAACAACGCATTATACGTACGACGTACTCGTAGCATTGTAGCAATGTATCTTGTGTGATCTTTTAAATGTTTAAAACTTACATTGAAGCCATGTGGGTATTTTTTTGTAAAGACATTTCGATTCAATAATTTGTCAGACATATTTTGACAATGGTCTGCTTTGTTATCCGTAGTTTGCTTTACCGACGTAAAGGGGGTGATGGTATCTTGCAACATCTACTGGCAGTAATCCAATACCAGGAAATGAGCTTATATTATGGATATGCCTCTTTGATGATTTTCAAAGAGTTATGATTTAATACTGTTTAGTATATCTTTAATCTCAGGTCGATTTCTCTGGAACTCTGCTGTTAAAAATTCAGTGGTCGAAAGTTAAATAACGTGCAGCCACTGTTATTTAAATAACACCTATTTTTTGTTTACAGTCGGCTTGGTCTGAATGTTCATGTAATTATTTTGTGTCATTCTCAAATGCCGTTTGACAACAGAATTTTGTCTTGCAGGTCTTGTGAATTGCAGTCATTTTAATATTTCTGCCCTTCTTATTGCATTCTTAGTATTTTACAAAGCGAATTTTGGTGAATCTATCAGTTTCACTGGGTTCATGTTAATTTCTCATCTTTATCTTATAAAATAGAAATACCGTCAGAGCACACGGTATTGATAATAAATGATTCGATCAATCTGCAAGATTCCTTAAATAAATAAGCATGTATATATTCAATTCCAGTTCACAAGGAAGACTGTGGCTAATCGTCCGGATCAGCTGCAATCAGTGGCCAGGCAAGAGGCAGAATATGGCAATATTTGGACTGTAGTGTCGGAAAGTAAGAAGCTTTCAGTATTATCAAATAATTATGTATGTTAAGTATGCAGTGTTGTTGTACCTAAAGTAGATATGTAGTACTTGTTATATTCTTTGACAGCTGACGCCTATCGCCCTCAACGGCAGAAAACAGGTGGACAACCAATTGAAATCCAGTTCCCCGTAAGATTATTATACTTGTCTTTGTATGTGTTTAATATAGTGTACAGGTAGTACGTGTGTCCTTATTTTAAGCGTAATACGAAACACTAATCCTTCAGGTTAACTGTTAACACACAATAGTTTTATTTAAAAAAAACTGTGTTTAAATTCCAAAGAAGTTACGAGTTATTGTGTGTGTTGTTGAAAAGGTAAATTGTTATACAATAGAAATAATTAATTTTCTTATAAATTGTATTGACTTCATTGAAACGAATAATAATAATACAATATTATACATGTTTTAAATAATAATTATACACCTAGTGGGTGACTTTAAATATTGTTTGCTCTATTCGTTTACATGTTATTTACACATTATATATATATACGTGTTTGAAATCTAGTTCGAATGTAGATGCTAGAGTTGACCTTATTCGTAAAATGTACAACATTTCGATAGATAATTACCGTCTATCTTTTATGTATTTTATAGACAGTAAATGCAGAAAAGTTACTGCTGGTGCTAAGCAAACCGACAGCGCAACAGCGGATTATGTTTTGGTCTAGCCTTGAGCATCTACTATAACGCTGATTGATATTAAATCCGATGCCCTCACTATAGTTATTACTAATGTAATGAGTTGTTCTTTATTTGATACTAACATACTTTAGCTATATGCATCTCTCCTTATTATAAAACAGTATGTTGTTGTATACGTTTATGTAAGAGTTATGAAGTTTGTATATTAAATGATACTATTTATTTTTGCAAGGTTAATATGAGATATATTTGTAGTAACGTTATCGGACTTGCAGTAATCGGACTGATTTCTCAGTTCGGGAATGTTTGATGTAATTAAGCACACATGCTTATACCACTAACTTTCAATTTTTATGCAAATCTCATACGCCTTACATAAATATATGCAAATGGTCATATAGGTGTTTATTATACGTAAATATAGTTGCTCAAAGCTTACCCATCGCAGGGGCACCAAAGGCGGGAACAAATTCTACAGGTTCAAGGAAGAACCCGATCTTCGCTATGGTAAAAAATTATATTTATGCGTACGTTTTGAACATTGATGTTATAAGTTCTCCAATATTACGCATTTAAGTACGGATGTTGTAAGCAATCAAGCAGTTAAAACAATAAGCTTATTTATGTTTGCCTCCTGATATCCTTGAAACAATTGATCAATATTGTTTTTGGTTCCAGTCGACTTTCTTTACTGCAAAATCGAATTAACATTCAAAGACGGAAATATTTTATACTATGTTCATTTCAATGCATATTAGAAATTTTGATAATAAAGACGTGATAATAATATCCAAAACAAATGTTGTTTTCTTTTCCGTCAGTTATGTCATTTCTGGAAATTACATTAATTTAGCACTTAGCAATTTAGGTAAACATATATTATAAACACTGTATGTAAGAAATATGTTACTGCAGAACATATTAATTTTCAATTAGTGGATATTATAAGCGTACCGCTACAGAGAGTAACAGGCTTGAAATGCTACATTTTCTTCACAGATAGCTATCGTCTTAGCTACCTTACTTCTGCATCACAAAATCAACAGTATTTTATTATTATTCTATTACTCGTGGATTAAGTGCTAGTGATTTCTAACTATAGGATGAGTTATTCAGTACTCATGAAATGCCAACTTTGTAGTCCTGTGTTTGAAACCTAGCATATAGCCCAATACATTAGTGATAGGCAAATCGTTTGAAAATGGCCAATCGATTAATCGACATAATCGACCATTCCATCCAATGTGATAATCGGTTATAATCGATATTTTTGTACTGTATCATTTTTTAGAACAGGAAATATTAAATGTGTAAATAAATTGCCTATTTATGTCAATCTGACTAATAATCGACTAGGTTTGGAATAAAGAAATACAAGTGATGACCGATATTGTATTTAAACTTATATATATTATTATTGAAAACAACCGATTCAAAACTACCACACATTTACAATGTTCAGTAGTAGAGTTAACCAATAAGTAGATTTAATATTAATCTGGCATGGCTTATACCATACAAATTCAATGATTGTAATGATAAAGCTCTCGTATGAGTGTTACGTTAGCACTTATAGTTTAATTTCCAGGTAGTTGTACAGCTTTTGGTGTGCCTTTATTGCTGAGGATAATATTATATAAATTAATAAAGACGATATATACAGACTTTAATTACTTATTTTTGATTTTAGAATTGTGCATTTTATATTTTAAAGCGATTTGTCGAAAAAAAAGTTTGTTGGTATTTTTATTGTTGCAAAGTAAACTCTGGACATCAACAATTCATGATTTTGGCCAAATGATTCTTGCGTACTCGCATTTCTAATTTATATGTACCTGTGTATGGTGTTTATATAATAAAGTATGTCGTTTGACTGGCGTTTTGTGAACAACTGTCACTAGTGTTCTGTAAGGAACTTCAAAAATCAAAGATGCATTTAAATGGTGTGCATTAATGTACCTGTATAAAGTATGTATTAATGTATAAACATACCAACGGTCGATAGGCACATTTAATTGTGGTACCCAATTATCACAAGGGGTAACAGAAAGTGTACGTGTTTCGAACATTAACGCGCTATACGAATATCTAATTGTTATCGTATTAATAAAAAAAAGTTATTGTTCAGACTGTACGTTGCTTTATTATTTGGTTGCTTTTGGTTGTGTCTCTTTTGAAATCAATACACCATTCTCGGTATTCACAAGTTATATAAGCAGTTTTATTCGTTTGTTATTCAATGGTTTCTTTGATTTTCCACGACAACATTTAATATTTGGAGATATATATTTAATATTATTATTATTGTAGGTAATTTCCCTTTATATTTTACAGTTGATGTCTTCGAATGGTTCTTGTGTATTAAGCATCATTTCAGCATACATTATGATCGTTTGTATTAAATTGAAAGATAAATTATTCTTTTGAATATTTATTACGCATGTTATTAATTTACTTTTAACGTTTAACCATTAAGTTTATCTAGCCGTTCAATTATACAAAATAATACTTAAATATGTAATCATATTTCTAGCTTTTAAATCTGCAACCCGACGCATTTTGTTGTATGGGAATGGTAATCTTTCTTTTATGGCTTTGACATTCACGCTTAAAAATTCAAAATTCAACGCTCCTTTGACCTACAACTACCTTTCCATAACGCTGATTTGCTTTAAAAATGTTTCCTAGAGTCGTGGTTCGTTTCGACATTTACCTGTTGCAAGCGGCGAATGGCGGTTTAAACAGGTATATTCAAATTATGACATACGCACAATCACACTGCACAAACTAACCTTTTCAGCTGTTATAAACTTGTCCTTGATATTGCGAATTGCACAGCTAATAGCAAAAGCATTAACTAAAGCGTTATACTTTCCATACATCATGTTAACGAGGTTGTCCTTAAACAAGGTCACATCAAATGTAAAATTCCAAGTCATAAAAAATTCGGTCGGATGCTTGGTATTTAGTTTGCACCAGACGTAGTGCAAACACTATGTTTAATACCTAGTAAAGGTTTTGAGGTCAAAGCTTAAAAACAAACTCTCATTGTACAGGTGTCGCAGTCAGGTGATTTCCCACAAATAAACCGAAATTGAAATATATTTTGTATTGTTGTTTTTTGTTTAATTTTGACGGTGTTCGTTAATTGTCATCATTAGAAGGACAGCTCCCTTCAAAATTCATAATATAATAACGCAATTAATGAACATGTATAATACTTAGCTAATAGACTGAAACTTATTCCGATTTCAAATAAATATTACAATTACTTTGGTATTCTTATAACGTAATCAAACAATAACACAGTGACTAATTATTAGAGGTCAAACGTCAAAGTGCTTTTTGATTGTCCCGACTATAACTCGGCCATGGAAATAGGGATTTTAATTTTTGTTTGGCACAAATGTTTGCTTTCATGAAATTGCGTGTTGCTTACATGAACCAGGTCCCATGTAAAATGCCGATGTTACACTTAGGGGTCAAAGGACTTACATTCGAGTGCTTGCTAGTTTAAACGTGATTATATTTGGAGCAGCATAACGTTAAAGTCGTGTATAATTGCCAAAGATTTCGTACCAGTCAAGGTTTATTACAGTCCACTTAAACAAAGAATCAGCGGCATCAATTTGCATCACATACCAGTAAACATTAGGATTAAAAAAGATACGGTTTACTTTTAATATCGTTTGCAGTACAATTAAATATGGACATAAAAAAAGATTGTGATATTGATCAACACACACTACTATAATGTAACAATTATTGGCGTTAATAGTTGAGCATGAAGTATTACACACGTGTGGCACATAGTCCTTGATTTCCCAGTTTGATTTGCTGCTGTTATGTGGCACAGCAGATTCCTAATGACAAACTGCATTCTTGTATATAATTTATGTCACATAATACAATAATAACACCGACGCGCGTAAAGGTATCCTTCTGATATGTTGTTTTCCTTTGTGTAACAAAACATAACAACATTGTATTTTATGTGTGCCTGAAAATTACGCGTATGTTACAGCTTGTGACCAGAGAACGTATGGCCAAGACTATTTGTCTGAGTGTTATTGTGCCCGGTGTGTTAAATTCAATGGATCATGCGCTTACTACAATCAAACGTGTGACAATGGAAAATTAATTATGTACACGTAAGTATTTTCCCATGGGCTTTTATCTTGACACACGCGTATAGATATATTCATATACAAAGCATCAGCATATGCAAACGCAATATGAGACGAATGCTCGTTAAGTGTTATAATGTTTTGGTTTCGCACTTTGTGTTACGTCATGAAAATGTGAACGGTTTTGTCCATAATATTGATTCTTAAATGATATATTTATTTATTTTTTAACTATTTGTTTTTCAGTGCAGACATTAAGCGGTGATAATACAACACAGGGAGCTATTAATACAGTGCTAATAGGCCTAACAATTGCCATTTCATCATTATTTTGTTTTCTTATAGTCTGCAATATCTTGGTTTTGGCCATATACATGACCAGAAGAAAACGCCGGTAAGAAAAACAGGATTTGAGAGTCTGGCGATGTTTGTACACCACTGCACCAATTACACTTAAGATTAAACACTTTATTCGTATTTAATTTTCAAAGCATAATTATACAGACTTTATGAATAAAATATAACTATTGCATTGCTTTTATAAGTATTTAATTTGTTGTAAGTAATCCAGGAAATACATACGACTCACTGGCACCGCCTATGGGCGCAGCTGGTAACTATGAAGGTCTACAAATGCCTCGTTAGTACATGTGTGCATAAATTGTTATTTAATGATTTAGGAGTACTTTAATGCATTCCTTTATAATTTAGGTAAGTTTTCCTACAGTTTGTTGTTCTTTACGTAAGACGTAACTAGCAGTTATTTACGTAAGACGTAACTAGCAATATATCATGTTATAAGTAGATTATCATAAAGAGCAATGTCGACTATCCGAAGTATTTCGGTTGGAGCATAGTTTTCAAACAAACTTAAATGAAAATAACTGGAAATAACGAGAAATATAGGGTTGTCTATCAATATAGGTAGTAAATTTAGTGAAACACAACATATATACCCTAGTACAATCTTTACCATTTGTAAAGAAGACATTGTGATATATAAAGTCAACAAGTATCGTTTTTCATTGCTCATCAGTAAAAAAATTAGTTATGTGCATTGTTGTATGTAATGTAGAATTAGATGGTAATGCTTCATATATTAAATGTTGATGTTGTATTTTTGTGTGCAATTTTGAAGTGATAGAGCTCTTGAAGAAAAACGTTTGAACTTGAAATTGGTAGTTTTGAAGTTACTAGTATAATACTTTTGAACCAAATCTGCAGTTTAAAAATCAAAGTGAAAACGTTAACAGAACTTTAAATGCAAAACTGAGAATGTTGTCTGATTCAAGAGTTGACGTCAAACGTTTATTACAAGTACCAAGTCAATACCTTATGTAGTGTTTAAATATTGTGGTAAAATAAACATATGCAACAAAGCTATGTATATCTGATTTTTTACACCCAAGATTACGGCTTCTTCCTGAAATTTCATTACGATGATCTAAAAATTGAACTATATGATACTATGTCTTTAAAGCTTTTTATAAAAATACGAGATGTAGTTGATAGTTGGTTTTTGTTTCATTTTATCGTGCCTCACAACGTTGCAATTTTGCTGCTCTGGTGTGCATCTAGCCATTGAGTAATTAAATGGTAATTAAATTGAATAATATTCTCTTGTATTGCTGTTTAATTTGAATTGCGATGCTATGAGGTTAATTTTTATTTACACTTACATGTTTTGTGAATAGCTAATACGTGCGATTTCAATATTTTTAAGCAATTAAAATTAGTGTTATTTGAGTGCACTTCGCTGTTGGGATGTTGTCTGCATGTGCAACATATGATTTACCATGCTTGTTGGTAATAGTATTGCTACAATCAGTAAGCGACAGTAACTGAATAGGCTTAACAATAGGAACAGATCTTTGCAATGCAAAGGTACACCCACAAGTTTTTAGCCCTAATTATCACAAAAAAGAATACAAGTGGATGTGAAATACTACACGGTTAAATTATAGGTTTATTATGCTATAAGACGAACCTAAAACTTGTAAGAAATAGAATTCTGAAATATATTAAGTATAAAATGTACGATCATTCAATAAAGTAGTTATTAGTGTCATGCATACAATAAAATAGTTCTTATAATATGCATATTAAGCATATATTATATAGTAAGCATATAATAGATATATATACATATTTTTGAAATAATATCAATATATATCAGTATAATTGACACTTGATAGGGATGCGAATAATAATGAGCAAGATCAATATTAGTCATACTTTGAAATTTCCACGACAGGTGATAAATCATAAACTGTAAACAAATGAGTTCTGTTCCTACTGACTCGTTAATTTAATGACGTTATCGACACAATTACTTTCGCAGTTAAAGATCAAAGTCACATCTTTGTTATGTGCAATCGTCATGTTATTCATTAAGTATTTTAACTGATTAAATGTATGGGTCCTTTTGTGTGAATTCTTACAATGATCTACATTCATATTTCAGTTTAGCGGATCTCTATTATGACCAGTTGCATAAACATTAGTTAATGTATACTGTATTATTTAGTCTTATGCATTTATCCTAACATATATCAGTTTTACCACCTGATGCTATACATGTACGACTGATCAGATTTGCACTTTTGTATCGCACACAAACGTTTTGTGTTTACGTTCCAGTGTAGTACCCCGTGTAAACAGAATCCGTTTTATATCAACACCAGCATTCGTCGGTATTTGGCAACAATCGGAATGCAAATTTGCATATCGAAATATGGAATGAAACTTGTCATATTAATTTTAGTAACTAACAGAACATTAAATAATTATGTATACAATAAGAAATACTCACAACTCATGCTACATATTCCTAGCTAACTCTGCCAATACACAGATGATCGGCTAGTCTTTTCAACATGTGTCAACATATACGGAGCCACAGAAATCCGGCGACTTAATCGACATCTACCTTATGTATTCGTCTTCACCTTTCATAAATAAAAATTGAAATGAGAATAACAGCGTGATGGTGATTTGTTAAGGATTTATTATGATCAAATTTCATTGAGCACATGCCCAATCCGAGGTCAATAGTTGGACATACTCATAAAGCGTTAGTTAGTGACGTAATTGTTATACAACATTCATTTGCCATATCTCCAAATACACACTTCTTGCAGAAGATACAATAGTATACAACAAAATTTACTTACAAACGTTCATAATAAATGACATGATAAACTAGTATGTATCTAGTTTTTATAACTTGAAGCAGGCTCTTAAGTGTGTCAAATAAATTTATTAATGCCCCATACTAGCACAATACTATAGTTGTAACAATACTTGCTAGTATTTGTCTCTGTATTGTCGTTTTGAAAACCTTGAACCTGCTCTTTTATTGTAAAGCATAATTATGTTTTAGTATTTAATAAACAAAATGTACACACATAAACAAATTCAGTGTTCCAGTTAATTAAATAAAATTCAATTACTCTACAGCATACAACTTTCGCTGAAACATTACGAGCAAACGTATATCTTGTTCTACATGTATGTATTTTTGGGATGGCAACACTGGGCCATCATGGACCAGGTCGACACAGTCACGTCGGTCAACTTCTTAGGCAGTCATGACCTGTTATAAATAGACATTGAGATCGCAAATATAATAATACTGAAAGTCAAGAGACATCAGCAGGATAAAAATTAACATCCGTATGTCATTTATTTAAGGCAAATTACCAATTGTCTATACAGTATAGGATAATACGCACAACATAACACAAAACATAAAAATGATTAAAACCGGGGTTATTGCCTTGGAATGTCAATGCAAAACATGAAGGGGTTTATAGGCAAACACCGAACCTGACACTTAGCTCAGTATTAATCACAATACACACACTTGTAAATATAATTTAACCTCATAGCAAGATTGACGTGTTGAATACATTCGTTCTAAATGACTATATGAAGTGCATTTTAACACATGATGTAAACAGCGTCTTGTGATGCACTGGTCAGATAAGACCGAACGTAACTGTGTTAGGATAATTAATTTGTATGAATTGTAGCAAACAAAGTCCGTTTTCAGTCAGTTATATGTGTGTGTTAACGAACAAAAAGTGTATTATCTAGTAAAATCACGCGCCAATAACGACCGGCTTCATGATGTACTTACGCGTTATTAACCGGCCCTCCTTCTTACTCTTGTTACTATTAATTGTCCAATATTAAACGCTTGCAAGTTCGCACTTATGGTCGATATCAGGAGCACGCGATATCCTGATATGCATACAGTTTATTATATACATATATATGCACGCTGAAATCCATGTATAATCCAATTTTTAATTTCGATTCGAGGAAAACACTAAAACAAATAGCGACTTAAGAGGCACATACACTTTCAATTTTATGGTCAATTTTTTGATTCAATAAAATTGACATGCATTTTGTCAAACATACTGTTTAAATGTTTTACTCAACATTTAATTTAATTTGAACGCTGGTCTGGCAAGGATGGATCATGTTGTAGTTTTATGTTTATGTGCTTGACTTTGAAGATATTAACAACAAAATAAAAATACTGGGAGAATTGGCAGTTGAAATATTGAACTACTTAAATGCCATTCAGTTTTTTCAAAACATTGTTATTATGTAAAATCCAAGTACCTTTCATGAAGCAGAGATATTTTAAAACAACGACTGCAGATCATAACACATTTAATGCAAACGAAAAATAGTTCAATGCATCGGCCTATAACCGCACTTGAGGGTTTGTTATACCAAAAATTAAATATTGCATCATATTATTGATACATTATAACACTAAAGCCATATAATTGATAAACTCTCAATAAATATCTGCGATTTCTGAATTGACCCAATATATCGCATCAATCTTCAATGTAGCCCACACACTTTAATACAATTGTCAAGTCCATGCTTTGACCATATTATTGACCATTTTATTGAAAGTGTATGAGTCTCTTAAGTAGTGCAATTCCAGCTCGATTAAACGGGGCCTGGTAATAGGTATAATTAATAGCTTTAATGGCTTTAAGCCATTTTTCTGGTCTCTGTGGACGTTAATGACCTCAACAAGTTGTATTATCCCTATATTGAACACTTTAGAATGTGAAACCATGTGACAAATTCCCGTTGGTCATATGAGAGGGACTATAAATCGAAATGTTTTGTTGCGTGTTGTAGCATATTGTAGCCAACGTCTGATCTTCAAAAAAGGAAGTTTAATCGAAATGACATAATCATGGAGAAATTTATAATTTACCACAACATATTAGGCATTCTTGTAAACATAACCATGGAAATGCAAATGACCTGTTAAAAATCAATCATTTGTTAGAATTGATTTCCACTGTCCGAAACTAGATCAAGGGAATTATTTACAGCAAGATTTGAGAAAAACATCAACACCAAAACAAACAAAACAAAAAACAAAAATAACAACAACAACAACAAAACAAATAATTTTAAACAAACGCCAGATACCTTAATGACAACTCCATCTTACATCTTTTTTATAGTTTGGTGATATTAATTTATAGTTAATGTGTCCCGCGTTCAAAGCAATTTAATTATGAACCAGTTACATAACTTCTATTAGAAAGAAATATTTACGATTACAATAAGTTTGCAACAGTGCGAACTATTTAAACATTCGACACTGCGGTAAGATAACTGAGACTTTGTCAAATATTGTCTGACGTTATAATACGATTTGTAATCGTACACAGGGAATGTCGGTTACAAGGTAAATTTTTCCGTTGACAATTGGTGGTATTTATTAAAATGAATAAAAACTACATGCCCATGAACTACCTATTCTCTGCAAGTTTGTAATACAATGCGCTTCATTCATACCCGTTGCGTTGCCAAAGTTTGTCTTACCCGATATTTAATCGGTTTTGTAATCGGAGCACTGTGCTGTATAGCAAATTTGCTTGTTTACATTCTTATTACTTTTTCGCTTCCTTGTTCCGTTAAAGTGTACAGTAAGAAAAAGATTAATAGCATTTTGTGTGTACGCGAGACAAAAAGTAGTAGTGGCTGTTTTTGATCGACAAACCCTAATTTCCTTTTGATTATTTCTCAAGATATGCACCCTTAAAGGTAACTTAATTAACTAAATCAACAATATAATGGTTATTGTTCAAAGGACTAGGGTCGATAAGGGCCGATTTTGGCCCATAAAATTGACGATTTTGTAATTTCATTCACAAACAATACCAATCATGTCTGTAGTTAGAAAATGATGTGCGCTTGATGTTGACATGAATGTCGAACCATCGCGTGGACGTATGACGTCACGCGGAACGTTCAAACAGCGTGCGTTTCTTCGAAAACAACGATTTCTGTCAATTTCATCACTTTTGTTGTAAAATTTAGCTATCAGCGCATGTGAGTACCACAACCATTTTTCAAAGAGACATGTAGTTTAAATCAGTCTTTTTGTTGTGTTATTATCGTTTTGGTACTCGCATGCGCTGTTGGTTAAAAATAAACTTTTGTTAATTTAGACATTCGGGGAAATTGGCTTTAAGCTGATATTCTTAATTGATTAGTAAGCAACTTGTAATTCGTGGCTCAATGATATCACTACACTTGCAGTTTTCCGACTTTTGTTAATGCACTTAACACCAGTAATCTAACAGAACACGGCTGTTTAAATACGCATTCAACCGTGTCGATCATTTTTTCCCCGTATGCTATTACTACTAAATCAAACAACTAAGAACATTGTTGGTAGATACATCTACCGTTTTTTAGCATTACAGGCATATATTTTAAGGTAAATACTTCCTAGACGCATTAATAGCCAAAAAAATCTTACCTGATTTGATATATCAATAATCCAACATGCATCAACTTATGTTCGATTTGAACATAATCATAACACACTATACTAGTTTTACACTCTTTCCAATTATGTGATTTTCCTAGCTCCAAATATGGAATTTACCAGCACTGCCATATTCCATTTTCCATAAGGCATGATGTTGCTCGAAATACAACGTATTTGAACCAGGACACACATGTACATACTGTACAGTAGGCATTATGCTCCATAATTTTCTTCTTTAGATTTATAATACTGCCTTGCTTATAAGTTTTTCGTCGAAAACATTTTATATCATAATTTCCAACACATTGAATCGTGTTTGTTTTTAAAGATTGAGGATTCTTACTGATCTACGTCAGAAGTTATTTTGCAAAAATTGTGACTATTCTATTACGTCACATACCTAACCTATGACAACTGTAGTGGCGTAGCGCTTACAGTACAGAATTGGACAGGGCCAACCCTATATGCCCCCACATCATTGATGGTGGGGGCATAACAATTTATATATAAACTTTATGAGGTTAAGATTTATATTTAAAAGAATTTGTTTTTATAACATTAAACTACATTTCTAAACCTTAGAATGAAAAGGGCCTATCTTACACGTGTTAAAGAAACAGATAGGCCCTTTTATTTCATGCTTTTCAGTGATTTATAGCTAATTATCAGTGAAATAAAATTGGCAATTCCCTGTTTGAAACAGTGAAAATTATCACTACGGTAATTTTCACTGTTCTCACTGGTTCCCGATTTAATACAGTAAATAAAATGAACCGTCAACTATGCCGGGCTCAAGTTTTTTTTTTAATTAAACGCATTTAGATAGCACACGAAATGTAACGAAACTGCGTAAAAAGCATACAATAAAAAGAAAATGTGTAGGTTTCTTTAGAATATCGATTTTTGATTCACTCGTGATCATAGAAAATATAATGTTCACTCGTGGCTGCGCAACTCATGAAAATAAAAATTTCGATGATAATTCATGAATTTAAAATCGATATTCTACCGAAACCAAAAAATGTCCTCTATTTCATTCTAAGGTGGCGATTTACAATTCATCAAATTAATCTTAAAATAACCCGCAGGTTTTAAACGTATTTCGTCACTTTGTTATGCTTCTTCAAATACTAGTAAGTACTATTCATGCTTAGTGTTTTTCCCAATTTTCTACCCAATCAGAAGTCTCAGAAGTTGATATTGTACGAAAAAAATACACTTGCTTTCTAAATATTTGGTCGGGAAACCCAACAGTATCTTCCACTATTCTAAAATTTTTCTAAATTTTATTATGATCCTGATCAATATATAAATCAATCCAAATACATCGCTTTCATTTTGAAATTAACTGTCTAGCTCTGCTCAAAATGTAGGTTATGTTCTAAAGTTAGTTTTTAAGTCCGCATTCGTGTTCATATATCAGACTTCGCGAAACCTCTAAATCAGCTGTCACCATAATTAGTATCATTCGTATAGACCGCATGTTACATATGTTATATACATGATATATACACTGTTAAATAATTAGCTGAATGATGTTGTCTATACTGCTAATTGTAGAGTCATAAGTCCTTTATTTAATAAACAAAAGTTAACCTAGCAAAATGGTAATATATATATATAACTTACACTAGCGGATCTAGGAGTGTGTGTGTGTGGGGGGGGGGGGGGTCGCCCCCCCTAAAATGACCGGACCTTCGCTCGCTCGATTTGGTAAGGGACACACATCAACTTCAGTAAAACATACCCGACCTAGCCCGCCCCACCCCCTGCGATTTCTTACGTACGCCGAAGTACCGGCGCCAAAGTTCATCGACAACGATTAACTATAGACAATGGGTACAATGTAAATATACCGTACCAGTGAGTTGTCATTTCTTGTATGTATTTTACCTTTTTCGGGAAAAAGATTAATCGAGAACATGGTCATGTTTCAATGCGCAATAATGCTCTATATCTATCCAATGTTGACCAAGAAGCTTTTTGATGTTAAGCACGTTGTGCACGTGATAAACATACAGAAAGCGTTGTTCCGTCCCGCAAATAATGGGCGCCTCCACAAATGTCTATCATATTCCAATTAATCGTCAATTTGATCCAATCATTGCAATTGGATATCACACGTTTAGCAATTAAACTATTTCGCAAAAGAGAGCACGTGGTAAAGTTCGTGATATTCAAATAAACTGTGTTTATGTTTGTGATATTAATGAATGGAAATTAATCCTTAAACAATAGTTGGACAAGTATTTAAACTATTCGGGGATAGGTATATATGCGGGTCGTGTTACTCTAATACTATGAATGCGGTAATGAAAGTTACTGACAAACTTTCATGAAGTTTAACAACATTGCAGCATATTTTCTTCGATTGTTCATTTAACATTATAAAGGGTGATTACGACAATCCGTGAGCAGTAGGCGTATTTAGGGCAAAATCGAATGTACGCCCGTGTGTATGTCCATTTTGCAGGTAATTTTCCCTATCTCGGGCCTCTATCATGTACATGCAATGTAAAAGTACCGGAACAATAAAGGACCTATTCACATATTTGCGAATTGACATTTTTAGCTTGCAAGATCAGGAATGTCATTTAAAGTTTAAATTCGATTTGAAGGACACATAAAATAACGCAGTTGGAACGAAAGCATACATAAAATTTACATCAGATAACTTGTAATACGTACATAGTAGCAATTTCATATGCAATTTACATGTTATTGAGCAATAAATCTGCCGGTTTGAAACGATGATGCATTTCATTCCTTTCAAGTTACCGCTTTAATATGCGTACACTAAAGATAATATGCAGGTGCAAATTTAATGGATGTATTTTTTGTATTACTTATTACGCAGCATTTTCCGTTTTACTGACTTTCTCTTGAATATTTTCATTTGTATTTTATTACAAAATGCTTAAGAAACCGAAGAGAAAATTTTAAAGCGTCATTATGCTTTACCTTACCACACACAATTACGTTGCAGATACAATCCATACACCTCTACCGAACGTCCTTTCAAATACAGTATATTGCCTGCAACGTGGTTACACACTCAGCAGATAGTGTACAATTGCAAAGAAACTCAGGACTCGGCCAATAAAGTCGGACACTGTTCACACTGAGATTAATGTGTGCATTTCGTACGAAACAGTTATGAGAGCAAGAGATGATCTGGGGCCATATTCCAGAAACATCTTAAATAAAATTGTTTCCTTGACTTAAAAAAACAACAACACTTTAACATTTTATTCCATTTGGAAAAGACATTGTGCTTAGTGTTTATTAGTTATCAACTTATTATTAACTACTGTGTACTGAAATAGAATGGAATTCACTAATTTATGTGTAGTTTAAAAAAATAACAATACAAAAATTGGCACTTTAGTGATTTTTTTTAATGCACACAAAGATATAAGCCCCTGAGTTGACAATCCCATTGACGATTGCCACAAAGATATAAGCCCCTGAGTTGACTATCCCATTTACGATTGCCACAAAGATATAAGCCCCTGAGTTGACTATCCCATTTACGATTGCCACAAAGATATAAGCCCCTGAGTTGACTATCCCATTTACGATTGCCACAAAGATATAAGCCCCTGAGTTGACTATCCCATTGACGATTGCCACAAAGACATAAGCCCCCGAGTTGACTATCCCATTGACGATTGCCACAAAGATATAAGCCCCTGAGTTGACTATCCCATTTACGATTGCCAATATTAATGATGAGGCCATAGTTCTTCAATGTAACACATGAGTACTTGCTATATAGTACTTTCCACACTACAACCTTTTATCCAGTTTGTAGATCTGGAGATATGGGCACATATCGAAAGACCTCCTAAATTCTTTACAGAGTTTAAACCATTTAAGACAAGGTAAATTATAAATGAATAAGCCACATATTTAAGGAATTTTATGAGTTTAAGGAATTTAATTAAGTTTCCTCTAGTGGTTCGTGTTATATAAACAATATTTTTGTGAAAATAAGGACAAACAAGAAAGAAATTGCATTCAAACTATATGCGAACTCTTTTAAAGTTACGATTTTATGGTCGAGTTACTAGATGCGTATTTTTATTAGTAGCTATTTATACTGAAGCATAGGTCGGAATATGTGTAGTGAGTTAATAATCATTAAGTAGACATGAAACCATTTAATTAAATATTATATAATTGCCTGCTTTAGAATGATCCGAGTTGTAAAAAAAAACACCAAAACACAACAACTTAATTTAATTTAAAATGCGGGATGTCGGAAAAGGCTGAATTTTCCATGTAATATTGCAAATCAATGACTTTTCAACATGCAACAACACAAATTCGTTATTTTTACATGCAATACATTTATATAATCTGTATCTCTATAGACGAGCTGAATTTTTGGACGTGTGCTTGTAATTAGTCGAGTAGTAAGCATCAACGGCACGCCAACTAATACACCACGACTCCAAAAGTAACGTCAAATTACGTCAGAACGCCTATACAGTAGTCGTGTTGACGTTGTAGCGTAAACATGTGTGGTTGTAAGATTTTTAAACTATTACATCCTAAAAATGGAAAAAATAGCCTATTCAGTGATATAAATTTCGTTAATTTTCAAAATGAGGCCAAAATCGGCCCTTTCTCCTTTCAGTTATTGCTAAATAACTAAACAAATACCAAATATTAATAATACAATTAATATTTAATATTGATAACGCAATTAACGTGACACTATGGCAACAGAATGAGGCAACAAAAAGGATACGAAAACATGTGTTGTCGGTCTGCTTTAGTTAGTTATTGAATTATGTATTTATTTATTTGTAGCTATTTTATTTACTCAGTACGTATGTTTTTTAATCAAGTTCGTATAGACGCTTCCACAAATGTCAATCATTTTCCAATTAATCTGCAATGTTATCTAATCAACGCACTTAGATATCACGTGTTTAGCGGTTTAACTGTTTCAAAGAAAAGAGCACGTGCAATATGTTTGGGATATTCAAATGAGCACGTGGTAAAATTTGTGCTTTTTTGATGAATGGAAATGTATCCTTTAACAATAGCTGCGGAGGAGTTTAAACTATTGGTGGCAAATCCCGATTCGGTCCATTGTTAACACAATCGTGAGTTTGTACTATAAAACTACTTTAATCCTGACTCCTATGGAACATAAATTCGGAATTCGAAACCGTTCACTCTTTATTTATTAACGCCGCGCATGAGCTTGGCGTCTATATGTTTACCGTAAGCATATGGAAGGAACATGAGCTAGTCAACTTTTACAATAAGAAAATAACATGAAGTCGCTTACTCAAAGTGAGAAGTATTTGATTGTTAAATTTATCATTTTCATGGACAACACGCAAATATTTGCTGCGCACAGAAGTTTGAGTATCCTCTAACTATAGTGCGACAATTTTAACCTGTCCAATATGAATACATTACACACTGACTGAGTGCGCTATTTTTATCTGAACCGATCAACCAAAGAATGCGTCATAATTTTAATTTGAGTTCAATGGGCCATGTAAATTGTTAAGTTCATGAACATGTCTTGCACCATGATAACGCCAGCTTTAAAGACGTTCGCAACAATTTCGTTCAATTTTTGTCCAAAGACAGATTTTCTTAAAAATTTTCAAAAACATGTGTCAGTGTATCCTAAAACTAAGACAGTCTTAAAAAATAGGGGTCACCGGCCTTGTTCCGGAAATATTGGGGTTTAAATACGCTATCTGTCGAAGCCCTTTTTCAGTTTGTGTGACTAGCAATGTTTAATTATATAAAGCGTTCATTTTCAAACAAGGACGGAGATTTTAAAATGCATCTTTGTTTTAATCTTTCGTTTGGCAATATCCAAGTGCAGTTTAATGATACAACGCCCTTTATCTATAGTTACCATTTAAAAAATGACTTTTAATGGACACTTAATGAGGTTATTTATGCATTGAATATGCCTTTGAAAACATCAATTAATAATCAAATATTCGAATATCTTTTGTTCCAAACGACAGGTTTTGTTATAAAATTCCAAATACATGTGTCATTGTATACTGAAAGTAAAACAGTGTTAAAAAATAGGGGTCACCGGTCTTTGTCCGGAAATATTAGGTTTTGAATACGGTACCTGTCGAAGCAACTTTTTCAGTTTGGACTTTGTTATCAATGTTTTAAGTATATGTAGGAGAGCTTTTTTTCAAACAAGGTTATGGTTCTTTCAACTGTTATGTTTTCACATGTCTTATTTGGCAATATACAAGTGTATTTTGATCATAAAAAACGATTTACTTATATTTACTGTTAAAATAATGAATTTGGCCTGACATTTAAGTAGGTCAATGGGTATTAATAATACCTTTTGAAACGTCATTTATTATGCATAAATATATTTAGTTCCAAACGACAGATTTTATTAAATTTTCGCACATACATGCACCGATGTATACTTACATCAAAACATTAATAAAAAGAATGGGTCACCGAATTTGTTTGGGAACTATTGGTCTTTAAATAGGGTACCTGTGTAGCCTTTTTGTGTTTCGTGTTTAATGACTTACACAGATTTATATTTATTGATTGAAATTAGTGTATTGTAACCTATAAAGAATAAAGAAATAATGAAGCAAAAGGAGAAATTAACCCAATTATTTTCTTTTTGTTGCGAACGTCTTTAATAGTCAAGTGGATAAAGCACTGGCATTTCAACGGAATTGGCGGAGGTCGATACCAGGCCTGTATCGAAGTGTTTTCAGATTTTTTTCTAATGCATATGCATAATGTTGAATTAATTTTAATGAATTATTGTGATTTTTTGTATTATCACCAATAATAGTAAGATAATTAAATGATTCATAAAAAAACGATACCGTCCAGTGATTCCAAAAATCAATAAACAAGTCCTTGGCCGCATAACACACAGCGATACATAAAAAAATGTTTCATATTATTAAACATGAATGTGCAAAACTCGAACTCTTGACTTATACAGTGTTACCTCCTGCGCTGCAAAGGAACTTTCAAAGCTGAGCAGAAAATAATCATTTTAAAATCGTTGTCATGTATAAACAACACTTGTCAAGCGTATCGAGGAAAGCCTTTTCTTAAAAAGGCTTGTTCAACCATTGTTTACCGTATTCATATTGGTTAATACTTTCGCACTATACATTCGCGCTGCTTATTTGTTCAGTTCAAAAATATAATTGAGTAATCTATACTTTTGAACTGTGCATGATTACTTCGTTTGTTGCAATGGGAATTTCGAGAAGCATTGACGTTGAAACCTTTATTTTCTAGAGATCTTCATTGTACTTTAATATTGTACTTGTTTCAAACGACTACATAAAGCCTATGTTTATTTAATTCCTTTCCTAATTTTTTATTAATCCAATGCATTTGCGTGGTAAATGCGACTAGTTCCTAGTATAAATATTATTATATCAAATCGGTAGTTGCAGAATTCCTTTTTCGATTCTCATTGTTACTGTGCAAAAATGTCCCAATCGGAAATTTGGGGAATGTTCATGCGCAACATATACTTACTACTAATCAAAGAGTGCGATTTCAATCGTTTAAAACATTTTAAAATATCATAGTTTAAATTCACTTCACTATTTCAAAGTTTTTGTCTGCGGATTTAACGTATCAAATCCCGTGCTGTTTGGTAATACTATTGTAATCACAGCGCTGAACGCAATGGAGTTTTTCACTATTGCATGCCACTTGGCATAAAGCATTCGTTTCAAATGTTTATATCAAAACATATTTAAATTGATTTAAAAATTTAGGTTGTCTACGCGAAAATATGTCTGCGTTTTTTATTGATATAAATACAAACATGTTATTTATTGATTCTTTAAATATAACACTTATTACCTATTACCTAAAGTGCACACGCGTGTTCAATATAGTTTAATCACATTACATTCGAGTAAACAAATTTATGAAATTGATTCGTCTAATATGTAATGTGTACTATGTTTAAATATAAGTAAGAATATATAAGTCAAATCCTTATTTATTTGATATATAACATTAAACGTTTCTATATTCCAAATATGATGTGTCATGTTACCACCTGCTTTAGAAATATAAACAGAAGATATAAAGACATATTCCTTTGCAATCGTTAATTTTATTTCATGTTGTTTGCTTGAAAATAAACCAATTTGCTATATACACAATATTTACAATTGTTTAATAATAGCTTGAGAAGCATTTTCAGTTACACATTGGAATAACAATACTGGTGTGTAACCTGGAGATTAAACAACAATCGTGACCACTAGTTGAACTCGTGATACTTCAACAGCTCGGTTAGATTTATTTATATTGATAAATAACCATGACTAAGAACGTTGCATTACATATTACTTACATACATTTATTCCTCCGCGATTTGACCTATACTTTGACCTTACATTGAAAGCGGCGATTTGTCTACCTTTTTGAATTGTGCAAGCATCGCCTGTTCTTATAGCAATTATACTCTTACGTAGTCCAATAATCACATTGGAACAATTGACTCTGAAATAACACACTGTTAAACCATAGGGTTATAGCTATGAAACGATCGTACACTTGAATGAGGTTAGCTTTTAAAAAAAAAGTTTGTTAAGGAAGAAAACCGCACACTCAATTAAGTATCGTACATTCCAAGAAATATCATACCATATGGTCTGAATTCAAGGTTTGGCTCTAAAAATATATGTTCATGATATAAACATGATTAATTAAAACGACTACATAGTTTTTGGTGTGGGCTATTGTAAGAAAATAATAAGTTGGCAAACACATTATAATTGTATTTTCCGAAAACAACATAGTTATTCAGTGGTATGCGGGAATGTTTTATTAATTGATAAAGAGCGTTTTTGACTAAAGAAAAAAAAAGTTTCATAAAACTACCAATAATTCTAATGGTATGCTTTTTACTATAAAACAAAAGAAAACACAGGGTCACAGAAAAAAAAGACAGAAAAAAATCTTATTAATTACTCTACGATGCTAGGTAAAATACAATAGTGGTACAAATCATAATGACTTTTAATTGTGTTCGTAACATCAGTAAATAATACAAGTGCACACAGTAGTCATTAAAGCCAACACACTTTTCAGCTTTTGTAGCTAACAAGTAAATAGCAATGCGTGTTCAATTATATCGAATCAACTGGTTTTGTCTATTTTACTTTTCAGTGTGTTAACAAAAACTTAAGAAAACACTGAACAACCATGTACAATACGATTAAAAAAATGTGTTTTTGTCTTCTGTAAATCTTTTGACCTATCAATCTCTTCTGCATCTAATCGTTTCAACCCTAAGATAATAAACTATATATTGTATAGCCCTATTTATTTTCTTCATCATATTGTGTTGTTATCAACTGATGTTATACAACGAGGCGGTGTGCAAACAATTGTTGATGTCCATGCCATAAAATGTGTACACGGAAAACGTTTTATAACGACATCATTGTAGTGTTAGGCATATGAATTAAAGTATCACTAGTTTTCATCGGCAGGTGTTGTTACACTATTTAACAAATTACACCGAATTAATGCTCAATTAAAAACGACTTAGAGTCGTCACATTTTTCAACAACTAACGCTGCATCATTATCAACAAAAGTATATATTGTGTACCTCTTCAATGCCGACAATGGACCTTCATGGACCAGGTCCTTATGGTATTGTCCGTCAATGATTTGGGAATCAATGGCCCGTGCGAAATAGAGAGTGAGATAACGTGACTTAAATGTTTTACACCTTCTTTCTCTTAGACATTTAGTAAACAGCGTCATATGATGCGTGGCATCATTGCTGTTCTTAAACTATACTGGTTGAATAAAAGCAAAGGTAAACATGTGAGAATATTTAATTTGTACACATTGAACACGTTTGAATTTAAAGACATCACACATTTCCGTTGGTCACACGAGATCGACTATACATTTACATGTTTTTTTTGTTTCAAACTATTTGCAGTATATATCAGCCAACGACAGTGCTTCCAAGAAGGAAGTTTAAAAGGATTGACATCATCATGGAGTAATTTATTATTTGCATAATATTTATCATGAGCCGGAAGTACACTTGAGTGCAAACATGTGCAATCGATGATAGTAAATAAAGGGCAAAACATTTTAAACGCAATTGAACGTGTCGGACGATATTGACTGGCATACTTGCATTACAACGTATTTTAAAACACGCATAACTGCCATTTAATGCACGGATATTTAATACATACTATAATCGACACTTCTTTATCATTATAAAACAACCCATTTTAAAGTGTGTTTAAATACCAACATGTTTCTTTATATTAACATCGTAGTCTGGTAAAGTTTGGATCGTAAATCGCTTGAAATAATTTTAAAGTCATTTTATGCACAATGATCAAAATATGCAGATGTAACATGCATATGTGATAACGGCGCGCAAGCAGACGAAACATAAAACCAAACAAATAGCATGGGATAATCACAAAAATATTTTCCTTGATTGACATAAACTTGAAGCCACACGCCAGACATCTGAACATTACCTCTATTTTGATAGTATGGTGATCTTAAATTATAGTGTTTTTGACCAAAAGACACATACAATACAAAATAGTATATTCTTGAAAAGTACCGTAATTGAAATCTTAAAGGGGCGTATCAAAGGTCCATTGCCAATATAAAATTAAGTACATTTACGAAGAATTATATTAGAATTTTTTTTAATACGATGGCCTTGTGGCTATATATTTATCTGATGTGTACCGTTCAGCAGTTTCCATTGAAATGCGAGATTTTGTAGGTGTGAGTTCGAATCCCGCTGGAAACATGTATTCCAAGTTTTGTTTAGCTTTGTATTTACTTTTTGTTAACGATTCCATCTATAAATTATGGCTAATAGAAAAATGTATTTAAGAAAAAGGTTAATATTTGATGATTTGATATACGTCTATATTTATGGGAAATACTGTCGATATACCCCTTTAATGATATTTTATTCTGCAGTTCATGTCCACAATAGAATTAACATATACACCCATAAGGACTTCTAACTAGTCCTTTGCTTAATCAGCTTTGACTTTTGTATTTTTAGCCTGAATTTTTAAGGCACAAAATAATATATAAGACTTCGATTTATTTCATTATCTTTATCTGAAATTTCGTTTTCATACAAAACCTAACAAAAATAAAACATAATATCAAAACAAAGATTCGAAATAATGCGAAAACGAAATAAATTCAATTTTACTGTTAGAAATTAAGAAAAATATGTTCGTTATTTTCCTTTTATTTCATTTAGAATCTTTAAATAATTTAATTTAATAATTTTCAATCTAAATAAAGAGAACATTTGTCTTATAATAATTACTCCACGCATAAGTCCGCGGAATGCGGCCTCTTACATACCAATGGCGCCCGCGCGTCCTGTATACTGCACAGAAGCTCTTTCTAGCTTTTGCCACTAACATTTTATACTCCTAACTAGCTATTGTTAACTGATTAATTTACATTTATGTAATATCACAAACAGATTAGAAGTTGACCACGTGCTTCTTTGTGTAATATAAGTTAAATGTTAATCACGTGATATCTAATTACAACGAAAGTATAAAATTGCAGATTAATTTGCATATGATTGACATTTTTGGAAAAAAATTGTTATTCATTATGAAATGGAGTTTTTCATGAAATAATTGATTTAACTTTTTTTTTCTTGGTTGCAATGTCGTTGTTAAACACGTGGAGTATAAACCTCATCGAATTTCTGTATACGCCAGGATTTATCGTGCAATTATATGGTTTGACACCTGCGATTTCGAGGACATATAAATGATCACTAAACCTTCGATTTTTATCATACCTGTATTGGAAATAGTGTATTATGGTGCTGTGCAAAATTTGGAAACGATCGGCTTTGTCATTTTTGACAAAACCGCAATCAAAAAAGGCCTTGTTTGAAGTGCCTATGGGTGTATATACTAGCGATCAATGTTCCCTTCGGTCAATGTTTATATCAGAAATTTTAGACGAGTTCAGGGCAATTGAATTCTGAAAACGTTATATAAGGTTATACGTAACACTTCTATTAGAAAAAACCCCACTAAAAACGTTAAAAATAAGTTTGCAACAGTGCGAAATGTGTAAAACATTCCACATTGCGGTTAAAAACCTGAGGCTTTGTAAAATATATTGTGACGGTTTAATAAGAGATTGTAATCATACACGGGAAATGTAGGTTACAAGGTAACTTTGCCTGTTGACAGTGTTTGATCATTTATGAAAATGAACACATACCGCAAACTAATGAAGTACCAATTATCTGCAAGTTTGTGATACAGTCGAAACGCAATACTATGAATAGTCACGGGAGACACTGGTTTGTTCGTAGTATCGCGTCTTTCGTAGTATAGCATCTTTCGGAAATTACGGTATCAACGTAATAGTTTTATATCGTGTCGTTAAGGAACATTTAATTTAGCACATTTATTAAAGTTATAGCATTTGTCATTAAAATTGTGCATGTATTGCATAATAAATAAAAAAAATGTAAATCAACCCATGCACAGTAATCAAATTCGCAATGACATATTATCGGCAACTACGAAAGCAATTTTGTCAAACGCAAATCTCACACTGCATCATTTAAAGTGTCTTAAAATGGTTAATACACTTGTTAACAACTATATCTTTGTCTACGTTGAACTCTTCGATAACAGGGTGTGAAATCTCCGTGACAATATGATTCCTAGTATCCCGTTGACATTTAAATACAATCATTATAATGGGACCTGACATTTTGTTCGTAGTAACGCATCTTTCGTAGTATCGCGAATTCTTAGTATCGCATCTTTTTGTAGTTAAACTTATACGGGCAACGGATTGCACCGGCAGCCTTATTCGTAGTATACCGTTATTTCGTAGTATCCCGTCATTTCGTAGTATCCCGTCATTTCGCAGTATCGCGTTTCGACTGTATAGTGAGCTTCATTCATACGCGTTACGTTGTTTAAGTTTGTCTTATCCGATATTAAATCGGGTTTGTAATCGTAGCCCTGTGCTATATAAAAAATGCAACAATAAGACGTTCTTTACTTCCTTGTTCTGTTAAAGTTTGCTTGTAGACTAAGAAATATAATAATATCATACGGGTGAGGAAAAGGAGTAATGGCGATTTTTGATAGACGAACCCTAATAATCTTTGGATTATTTCTCAAGATATGTAGCCTTAAAGGTAACTAAATAAAGTATATAATAGTTATGGTTTATATTTCAGTTATCGCATGAACAACTCAACTTATGTAAACATTAAATTAAAATTTATTATTACAAACGTAATAAACATGATGGTATGTCAATAGAACAAGACAATACATACGATACCATATATGTTGTAGGTAGGATTTTAGTTATTTCTTCACTTATGAATTTATTTATTTGTAGTTGTTTTATTTTCTAATTATTAACGCAGTTTTAAATCTAGTTCGCATTGTTAACATTCTCGTGGATTTCTGCTTTGCAACCACTTTAATTCGGACTCCTCTGGAAAATTGAGCCGAAATGTTTTCAAGTTCTTTATTAACGCCGCGCATGACCTCAGCGTCTATATGTGATGGTTTTTACCGAAGGTGTAATGAAGGGTCATGAACCGTTAAGCCGGATTTGTTGAGGAAAAAATATCGTCTTATATATTGGCTAAAACCGGGCTTGGGCGGGCGTTCTGGTTTCGAGTTCCGCACGGGCGGTCGGACGTCGTTAATAATTTGCGTGAAAGTTTTGTATTTATGTAATATTTTCACCAGTTCTTGGTCAATCTTGATGAACCTTCAGACAAATGTTTGTTGGTCCTGTTACAAACCTTTGCTGTGGGTTCTGCTTCACTGCACACAATGATTTTCTTCTTAACCTATGGCTACCATTTTGAATAACATCACACAAATGTTCCTGCATTCATTCTAATTCATCTACATGAATATTCTACCTGTTTTATCAAGATCGGCTTATACATATACCTTCAGAAAAAACGGCTTTAATGGGAATTCCACATTTTTTTTTTCGTGTGGATTGTAACATTAACTTACATGAAGTCACTACATTTTCCAAACGGGAAATCTGGTGATTTTCATACGCGATTTACATTTGCTTATAGCTAATAAGTACGATTTCAATCGTTTTAAACATTTTGAAGTAGCAGTGTTGAATGCACTTCGCTGCTAATGAATTGTTTATATCTTCGCATGAAAGGGTGACAGTCAGACGTAGGAAGACACTAAATAGCACCTGTTCATCCAAACTAGTTTGCGTGAGAACGTTGCATACTGCAATAGACTTGCAAGCCACAGCAAGATAGGCTGATTATTGAAGCTGATATAATTTTACACATACATATAGAACTACGTTGTTCCACGTCATACAGGGCATATTTCTAAATATAATATAGACACGTCGATGATCTGTTGAACATCTAATCTGAGTTAGAATTGATTTCAACCGTCAGCAATCAGACTCATGGAATACTTTACAGGGCGAGTTGAAATAACATATAAATACACGTCAGATACCTCCATTTAAATGATGCTATAATAAACAATCTATCTTCTTTCTTAGTATTTATTTCATCAATTTCAGCAATTCTGATGATTTCAGAATCTGAAACCGTTTTTATACTTATTACTTGTAACACGAATCAATATTATGTTGAAAATAACAATGCGAAGTGCGATATAATTCGATTTTGCGAGGATACAATTTTTTGAAACATGTTCTGAATGTACAATAAGACATTGTAATAATACACGGGACATGTCTGTTACAAAGTTAACAAAATGCCCGTTGATAGTTGGTGTGTCATCCATTACAATTTTGGCAGGGACTTCTTTTGAGATTGTGTTTCGTGGTTTACTTTTTGCAAAATTTTTATTTTTATTTTGGCAAGAGTGTTTTTCGTGCTTCGGTTATTTCCGTTGAATAGTCTCCGTTAATGACAAACTGAGAGCCTCTTAACCTGTTGGCACGTTAGAGAACATTAACCGTGTCTTGGTAGTCCAGAAAGTTCACAGTGATACCTCTAGTGGCTGTGTGCTCGCTGGATATGAGGACGAGGGTTTTCTGAAATTTTCAGCAAATAATTGGGCAATCACATTTTGAGAATTTTTAACTCTCTGTCCACGGATCCCGCCTAAAATGAGATTTCTCCTTTGACTCATTGCCTCCATGTCAATGGATATGATGTCCAGGCGTGAATTGTGGTTTATTATTTCAGGCAAAAAACAAGTCTATAATATACAAATATTCATGAAAGAAAATGGACTGAACATTAGAATATCGTTTGCTGCCTTGAATATTAAAAAGACGTTTCCAAAACTACATTCACATTTTACTTAAAATAAGCCTTTCAATTTACAATATTTGTATTGGGTACCTTTAAAGGGAAAATATCTGTTTTTGTCAGGTATAACTTCACAGTCAAATTGTCACCATCAGATGTTGATGACCCTAAGTGGTATTGGTTACAATGGAAACAGTGTCGACTTTATTGCCTGATACTGATTGGAAAGATGTCTGTGTAGTTCTATATATGCTAACACAATGTGACATTTATTGGAGTTATTAATATCTTCATAAAAGCAAGAAATTTAATGTAAACGATAAAATCTGTACACTCATCAACTTCACAATCATCATCCTGATTGGTTATGATAATACATCTTCCTTGTCTTCAAAATATTTTAGATTGATGCGTTTGCAAAGTTTAATCGTTTTGCTTTTATCATAAACTTTCCTTAATTGGAAAACATTTTAAATATTCAGTTTCATACCAAATTCAGATTTAGATAAATAAAACTAGTATTGCACGTAATATTCATATTGTAAAATGATACGCTATAAGGCTTAAATATGTGTCCAAAATAATAATCCCAAAAGCAATATGTTTCGAGAACAAGAACACGATCTCATTGGAAAACGTTGTTTTGTAAACAATTTTAAATACCAATGAGTACATATTTCTAATATGTATTTCTATATTTGAATGAGTTTGTTAGTTTACTTCTGCGTAATGTTTAACTTTACATTTCAGTAACTGGACCAGATCCTGACTATGTTACCAATACGCATCATTCGAAAATTGGCAGATTTGCTCAAAAGGTATTCAAATAAACTGCGGATCTCTAAAGTTACAGATAGTATATGAGAAGTATTTTTACTCAGTGGTTTATTCTAGCTGATATATATCAAAGTGCTTTGCAACCAGTCTTCATTGACAAACCCTACTGATTCACGAAAAAAAACGTATATAAAAGTAAGCCACAGCTTTGGCGTTATTGAAACTTTTAAGTATATAAATAACGCGATGTTGTATACGTGATAGAGGCTATTTCTAAATAAATACATATTTCGTTTTAAGTTACACTTTTATCATATGTATTAATGTTGTTCAAATGTGCACTGTGTTCAAATAGTAATAATACATTCTGATAAGATCTTATGCTCAATGCAGATTCGGTCTCTTTTACAATAATGAATGCATTTTAAGCGGGAATGATTATTCGATATTAACACAGTTTCCATAGTACACATACACACAGGTATATCTGTGTCAAATTACGTACGGTTATCAGCATCAGAAAATAAAATTACGTTTGCTTTTTATGATTTGATATGGTGGCTGATTTCTGCCATATCGTTCTTGCGTGTTGGCGCCTTTGAGGGGCCCCAGCACACCGACACGCCAGAACAACAAATATATGCGCCGATACGACAAATAAAGGTACTTGTCGTTTTGGCGTGTCGGCTTGTTGTCGCCCTTCCAACGCGCCAACACGCCAGAACGACAAAGTAAGAGCGCCAATACGACAAGTTTGTACCCGCCAGAACGACAACAAGACACATAAATCTCTCGTTCTGGTGCCCATTATTTGGCGTGTTGGCGCCTCGGATTTGTCGTTCTGGCGTTCTGGCTGGTTTGAAGGACGCCAAAAAGCGCGCCGATACGAGAAATAAGGTATTTGTCGTCCTTTCGTTTTGGCGTGTTGGCGCCTTTCGCTAAGCATGTGCAGACTTTTCACACATGACTGGTCGAAACAAGCAAAACGAAAGGACGCCAAATATCTTAATTGTCGTATCGGCGCTCTTATTTGTCGTTCTGGCGTGTTGTCGTTTTGGCGCCCTTCAAACCCACCAGAACGCCAGCACGACAAATTTGAGGCGCCAACACGCCAAATAAGGACCGCCATAACGAGATATTTAAGTGTCGTGTTGTCGTTCTGGCGCGTACAAATTTGTCGTATTGTCGCCCTTATTTGATCGTTGTGGCGCGTTGGCGCGTTCGAAGGCCGCCAACACGCCGTCACGCCAGAACGATAAATATGCGCGCCGATACGACAAATCAGGTATTTGTCGTTCTGGCGTGTTGTCGTTTTGGCGCCCTTCAAAGGCGCCAACACGCCAAAACGACATGGCAGGAATCAGCCACCATAATTGGATCTGGATACCATATTTCAATACAGCCTATTGAGCTATGAAGGAGGTACGGGAAATGGTTATAGTGCAGCACAAAATATAATTAATTGACATTTGTCGATGATTTGGTGGAACCTATAGGCGGATTCGACTTTGATCGCAACGGCGGTATCCTTATTGTCAAGAATTAGAGCCAGAGCATTGCATGTTTTTCATGGTTCCCCTTAGTGTATGTATAATACATTACTATCGAAAGTGTTCATCCAAGCGGTTTTTGCCTACCTTTATTTTTGTGCTGAATACAAAAATGTATTTATTACAGAAAAAAGATCGGAATATCATATGACCCGTCATCACATACCACCTGCTACTGCATATACGCATTCTCTCTTTCTCTCTCTCTCCCTCCCTCCCTCCCCCTCTCCCTCTATTTCTCTCTCTCTCTCTCTCTCTCTCTCTCTCTCTCTCTCTCTCTCTCTCTTTTCAGACATTGATCGCTGAAGAATAATATCAGCGATCACAATTTAGTTTTGTACTGCTCACACGTCGTTCTTAGCTTAATTATATCTACTCTTTCTTATGTGAGAGTATTAAACGAAAATTAAAATAGATACATGTAATCGAATGCATGCTTATAAATAGTATTATAAGACACAAGCACGTTCAAACATAATCTTTGTAAACTCCTGAAAATGATAACCAACGCGAACTTTGTTTTAGTTAAAAATAACTCGTTAAATTCGGACAGCGTTTGTTGGTTCGTTAAATAAACGTACTACTTATTAAAATGGGTCTATCTCATTCTTACCCTCACCTTTCAATTTATGTATAATTAAAGTTCAGTCATACAGTTATAAAATAAGTGGTTATAAGAACGACAATCCAACAGTATATCATAGCTTCTAAGGACAGACCTACAGTAACTTGTAACATAGCACAATAGCCTACAGGGAATCATAACATCATTTTCCTTGCAATGTTTAAATATTTATTGCTATTTGAAGTAAGGTTCGCAGTTACACCAAGACTATATTTAGTTACATCTATTAATGCACATTGGATATTTATTGCTGTACTGTGATACGACAACAGAAAGTGTAAGCATGTAAGAAAGGTTCTTACCCTGCCAATAATTTAAATTATTCATTCTGAACTACTGCATGATCTAGATCAGCTACCACTATTGATTTGACTAAGTTAGCTATACCAAATAACAATTGACCTTATCCGTAACAAATTACGCATGCTATCAGAAAGTTGTGCCTATTTTTAATGTTTTAAAAATAGCCGATACGAGGAATTGCACTTCAGTTTATCTTTTGGCACGCAGGTGCGAAAGTGGTTAATGTGTATGCCATTGCACCAATAAAAAAGTTCAATTGTCATGTTTGCAAAGTAATGTTCATCATTACCTGAATTTAATAATTTAGTACAAAACATGGCACGCAGTAACGACTATAGTTGTTAATAGGCATGTAATTGCACTATTATAACGTTATACTTCTCTTAAGTAAGTTTGTATACGCCCGTTTGAAAAACGGGTGAAACTTAACGGTTTCGGGCGGGTGGTCGGGCGGCGGGCGATCTTTATCCGGAACATAACTTAGTCCAGCATGGATGGGTTTTCAAATATCTTGGAAGAAGAGATAATCATGGTGAGACGGAGTGTCGCGCGCAAGAGCCAGGTCCCGAGGTTCAAGGTCCTGGACACAATTCAAACTCAATGGTCAACTGTAAGAAATACATTCTTACCACCTTGTCCGGAGCATATCTTTGCCCAGTATGAATGAATTTTCAAATAACTTGGCAGAAGTGATAAGCATGGTAAGACGGAGTGTTGCGCACAAAAACCAGGTCCCTCGGTCCAGGTCACAATTAAAGGTCAAAAGTAATATATTAGAAATCCAACGTTACTGATGGATTTTTTGGAAGACGTAATAAGCATGGTAAGATGAAGTGTCGCGCGCAAAAACCAGGTCTTTAGGTCCAAGGTCAAGGTTTAAATATACGAAACCAACCGTTTCCACTTTGTCCGGAGCATATATTTGTGGAACATAGATGGATTTTCAAATAACTCGGCAGAAGTAATACGCATGGCGAAATGGAGTGTCGCGCGCAAGAACCAGGTCCCTAGGTCCAAGGTCAAGGTCACAGTTCAAACTCAAAGCTCAAATATAAGAAATCAATCCATACCACCTTGTACGGAGCACATCTTTGTCCAGCATGGATGCTTTTCAAATAACTTGGAAGAAGTGGTACGCATGGTGAGACGCAGTGTCGCGCGCAAGAACCAGGTCCTAAAAGTAGATTAATCGTTCTAACACACACAACATGTAAGTATGATTTATATAATGAAATTGTACCAACTTTATCAATTGCTAAGTTTCAGATTGTTTGATACGATGTTTTGTTCAGACTTGTAAAGTAATCCGAAAAATAAATATAAACACATTGCAACTCCTGCTGCTACAGCATTAAAAACGCATCATCAGCTGCAAATATATGGTATTTCCTTCGACCAACGTGATTAGTTCTGTCGCTAGTCTCGGTCAATGAAAATATGCATAGCATTGATAATATGTTAATCAACCTCAGTGGTTGAAGTGTCCATTACTTAAACTGAGTTAACTCACAAAGCAATATGTTGTACCGTTGTTAAAATGAAACTGTAGGTCGACATTACTAAAATATTAATATACTAACCCTGTTTGACGAGACAAAACAAATCAAACGAAATATGAAAATAGTACAATAATTAAAATTATAAATGTGAATGTATGGAAAATATTGAAGGATCACTGAGTACCACCGAGTCCGTTACACTTTGTGGTACGGAACATGACAATACAATTTGTACAAGCTATAAGGTAAACCGAACACAGTTTGCATAAATGAAAACTTGCACACACGGATTTGCATTTTGTTTTAAATAAAAGCAGTCACAAACATAGAAAGTAAAGCCTTTAAATAGACGTATGCTGTTACGTCTATATGGCTGTCCTGAGATTTTAGGTCAAAATTTGATAAATAGGCGAAACGTCAAAATATAGTAAATCAGCATTAAGTTAGTTTGGGGACTTTAAAAGTAATTGATATCGCAATGACATACTATTCCAATAATTAAAACGACACAATAACTATTTACGTTTCTTATTGATAAGCACAAATAACTCGTTTGTTTAATTGTAGTGTTTATTGGATTTAGGTTCTTATTATCGATTTTGGAAATGGAGCTTCGTGCAGTTTTTGTAATAATTTGGTAGATCTTGTAAATCGTGTTTTCAAACTTCCTTGTTATTGTTTAGTTAATTGGTATAGTCTGATATCTTTAGAATGCTAGTGTTTGTGAGTGTGTATAATAGAGCATTCCAAAGTTTTGTTCTTGTAAGCAAATGGCGTTATTTGAGGGATACATGCTAATATGTTGTGCATTAATTATGAAGATATGCGGTCTAAACGGTAAATTAGCTTGTTGTAATCAACGTAAAATACTTTCTAATTACACACACTATCAATTTACTCTAAACAAAAGACTTGTTAGGGTTTGTGTCATCATTGTATATTTATAAGTAAATGCACAAAGTTTTCTCGGAATAGTTTTTACTATAAAAATAATGTTATTTAAGAACAAAATAATAATATCATGATATCATCATATCATTATTGTTTTGGTTAGATTCGGAATATTTTCATTTTTATGAGTGTAGATTATATTGAAATACGTTTTTAACATAAAAATGGAGTATGGGTTTATGAAACTATGGGACGACTTCGACGAAACATCGTTTACTATTAGTGCGTTTAAATTTATCCTGACATATGGTTTGGCTCAAATGTATTTGACAGTCTAAACAGTATGCAGAAGTATAGCATATAACAGGTCAGTATTGTCTGCAAATGTAATCATTGTTCTCTGTTGATTTTAAATGCACCATATATATACTCATTTTTATTATGGACGGACAATAATTCAAGCAAAAACCTAATAACAAATTTGCAGCAATACATGTTTGTTGAATACACAAACATGTTCTAGAGTTCACAAACATTGGTACTGCAGTTGGAAATGATGATGTTTCTAACGTTTAATAAGTATTACGGTATTACATTAAACTTATGCACTATGTAGTGTAAACACGTATTGACATGTTTTGTGACTACATGCAATGAATACATGTTCTAAAGTATCAACGTAATAGAACCTGGACCCCGAGACCACATTCATCCATCCGTTGTCAACTTTGTCCCGAACTGATCAGGTTAAAACGGAGTTCTATATTAATATACTTGTCTTACCAATGTTTTTTTTTAAATTCACTGTTGTTGTGTCGTGTGTGAGTTTTTCATCTGCATCCGTTTTAATATTAAGAAAATTAAAAACAATAATATCAGACTTACTGAAGATAGTGTTACCTAGATTCCATTCTGTGTTTTTATTTGAAATTATGCAGTTAACTGAATTCCATACAGTTTTTTTTCCAAATACTTCAGCACAGCATCATTTAATTTTTTGTGTATTACGTGAATATATTAATTGACATGGATGGACAATGCCTCCTTTTCACTGATAGTAAAACGAATATCTAATCAATATTCCAAATATTCGCCTAGTACCTTATTTTACACTAAAGCCGACTCAAAATTTAGTTTGTGACCTTGTTCTTCAGGGTTTAGTATTGTTCTAATAACTTTGGTAACAAATCAGTCCTCCTGATTCAGATTTCGTGTATCATTTTAACACCAATCGAATATATTTGTCGACTATACAAAGAATAGTTGAGCTTCCTACTCGCCTTTGTGTCGGCGTCCGTGTCTGAACTATGGTTTAAGTTTGTATTCAAACGTGGTATTACTTTTGATATTTACTTTTCGCACAAAATTTAGCTTGTTTAACAACTTTAGCATTATAAGCAATTTTCCCCAAAACAATGTTTATTTTTATTTGGCAGAATAATGGCTCTTTTTCGGTGATATTTTCATGTTAAGTCTTGTTTAAAAAGTACTTTAATTTCAAAACTATTTACTGTTTTCACTTGAAACTTAACATTTACAGAAACGTCTGCATCATATGCTATGATTCTCATAACTCAGCTTTGTATTTTTTTTTTACAGATTGATGTCCCTTTTTAATTAAGCATATTAAGAATTTATCATTTGTACAATATTTATCATGAGCCGGAAATAGAATTGGGTGCAACTATGTGCATGTGATAATAAAAAATGCAGAACAAAACAACTTGTACAAGCTGAAACACGCTGAATTACCATGTCATAAAAGGTTTGCCGGGATAATGGTATTACAAAGACTAATGTAACACAATGTTTTTAAATAACTTCCATGATCGACGTTTCTTAATCATAGCTAAAACAGACCATTTAAGTTAGTCAAAAAAACACAATACATATATTTTGGCATCGTTTATTTTCTATTGTCAATTATCTAGGTGATTTCGGCAGTGATTTCGGCAGATTTCGAACATCTGCCTTGGCCTTAAAGTTTTATTGCTTAGGTATTTTTTATTGCCGTAGTAGGTTACTATCAAATATTGCAATACTTGCTTCATACAATTTACAGGAGGCTACATTAAATTACAAATATGTTCGTTGTCTAGTACAAGTTTGATCGCAAATCGCTTCAAATAATGTTCTTGTCTAATAATACAACATGCTCGGAATATTCAGATCTTAAACGTGATGATTGAACGCAGACGATATTTGAAATAATTATACAAATAGCGTGGGGTTGTCCAAAATAGATTGCTGACTGCATTGTATACTGAAAAACATGAAGCGACTGCAAGACTGACGGGAAAAACATCAGCTTTTATTGTTCCATAAAAGCACACATTACACCACTGAACTATTAAACTGACATTGTTCCACAACATAGTGGCCATATTTCTAGATGTAATCATGGGAACGCCAATCTGTGTTAGAATACTAGATCAATGGAATAATTCACAGCAAGATTTGAAAGAAACAAATGCACGTCAGATATCTGAATAAAACTCTACATTCTATTCTGATAGTATAGCGACCTGAAATGATAGTTATTGTGTCCAAAGTCTTAAAAGATATATAGGGAATATTACGTGACTGTCTTGTTCCGGTGGCTTGTATCGCTCGAGTTGATTGTGTAACGCTGTATTCCACTCGCCCTGCGGGCTCGTGGAATACAACTTTACACAATCAACGAGAGCGATACAACCCACCGTAGCACCACAGTCGTGTAGTATTCCATTTATTATATACCTCCTTAAGATCAAAACATCACAAATACGCTACGAAACAAACAAAATAATAACAAAATAGTACAGTTAAAGAACGCGCACGAACACATGTCATGTACATCAATGACGTCATTCAATTCAATCAACATGTTGCAACGGCGTCGTAGTGTCTATAAATAGAATAGGGTGTTTCCCAGTGTCGCTTGGAACGTTACGGAAATATACGATACTCAACGAACGTAAAAGTAGTCCGGTTTTTGCAGCTGTTGAATACGGAAACTTATTTCACAGTGTGAAATACGGAAATTGTATCTGGCCTATAGTATTTTATACCGAAAATACATCAGTATTTGATTCAGATTGTCTAGAGGTATATACTAAAAAGTAGTACATTCCTGAAAAAGTACCCGTAATTGAGATCGTAATGGTATTTCAGTCTATAATATACTAATAATTTTCGATCACTGTGCAATGTTTATATCTGGAATTTTATATGAATCCAGAGCAATTAAATTTGTAGATTATATATTATATAGATCATTACGCAGTTGTGTCTTTGTTGACTTCGAAGGTAATTTTCATTGTTAAAAGTATAATTCGATTATATTTAGTAGAAATAAAATAAGCATAATACAAACAAACTTGTTAACGGCTTTTTTGTTTCGTTCATTTATTTAAATATTGGGACTACTTTTTAACGCAATCGTTGCATTAAATACTTTGTCCAGTAAGAATAGTTGTAATACTAGCTTTTGCATTTGCAACTATTTGTTGTTACATATTTTGGAAGAATATATGATAAGATAAATAGAATACTAGGATTAGTGTTGAATATAGTGAAATCTTTTTTTGCTCAGCTGGAAAATCTGAAGCTCTTTCGCTTCTGCTTGTCTAAGCCACACAATATAAACTTCTCTATATTTAACACTAACCTTATATTTTCTATATAACCAAATAATTACCACTTCTATTAGAAATACATATTTACGTTTAAAATACGTTTGCAACAATGCGAAATATGTAAGCATTCGACATTACTGTTAGAAAACTGAAGCTTTATTAAATATATTCGGATTGTATAATAAGAGATAGTAGTCATATAAGTTAAATATCGGATACAAGGTAACTTTGTCCGTTGACAATTGGTGATATTTTATTAAAATGAATACACACTGCAAGCCAATGAAATACCTATTCTCTGCAAGTTAGTAAAATAATGCGTTTTATTCATACCCGTTACGTTGTTGATGTTCGTCTTATCCGATATTTGGTCGGGTTTGTAATCGGAGCCCTGTTCTGAATAACAACATTGCATGTTACCATTTTAATTACTTGTTTTGTCGCTCCCTTGTGCTGTTAAAATGTTTTTGTACAATAAGAAATATATTAATAGAATTGTGTGTGTACGCGAGTAAAAAGTAGTAATGGCTGTGTTTGCTAGAGAAACCATACTTTTCTTTGGATTATTTCTCTAGATATGCACCCTTTAAGGTAAGTAAATTAACACAATAATGGTTATGGTTAAATTTAAGTTATTGCATGGATAACTCAACAAATACAAACATTAAATTAATGTTTAATATTGATAATGCAATTAACGTGACACTATGTCAACAGAACGAGGCAAGAAATAGGAGACGAAAACATCTTGTCGGTCTGCTTTTTGTTCTTTATTGACTCATGTTTTTGATTATTTGTATCTATTTTACTTATTTACAAATTTTGCATTGAATAGGTTTTTATTAATTCATTTACTTTCTGTATTAACTCCGCGCAGGAGTTCTGCGTCTATATGCTTAACGTAAGCATGTACGGAACATGAGCCATTTGACTTTTACAATAAGAAAATAGCATGAAGTCGCTTACTCGAAGGGGGAAGTATTGGACTTTTAAACATAAGTTACATGGAAAACATGCAATTATTTGCTGCGCAAAGAAGATTGAGTGGCCTCTTACTACATTTGAGCTGCTTATTTGTTGACACTTGCATGTGCCTCTAGTCCAGAAATGTAATTGAGAGATCAATACTTTTGATCTGTGCATTATAACTTTGTTTGTTGCAGTAGGAATTTCGAGACGCATTGCCGTTAAAACCGTTTTTATTGAAACATATAGAACTTCCTGGTTCTTTAAAATTGTACTTGGTTCAAACTTCTACATAAAGCCTATTTTATTTATTTAATTCATTTCTTAAGTCTTTTTATCCAATGCGTTTGCGTGATAAATGAGACAACTGCTTAGTAAAATATTATCATATCAAGTCGGTAGTTAGATAATTCCTTTTTTGATTCTGATTTACAGTGGAGGAAACGTCCCGATCGGAAATTTGAGGAATTTTGATGCGCGATATGTACTGACTAGCAATCAAAGAGTGTGTTTCATTTGTTTTCAACATGAAACATATAATAGTTTCAATGCTCTTCGCTATTTCAAAGCTTTTTATATGCGCGTTTAACGTATCGTGTTCCCCGCACTTTATACTTTTGGTAATCAAAGCGGTGTACGCATCAGAGTTGTGCACTATTTGTAACACCTGGCATAAAGCATTCATTATAAATTGTTACATCAAGACATAACTTAATTGAAAGGGGAAATTTCATAGTGTTTGTCTAAACGAAGATATGCCTGAAGTTTGCATGCTATTTTGCAAGAATATAATTAATTATTCTTGCAATATACCAATTATAACATATTACTTATAGTGTGCACATGTGTTCAGTACTTTATTATATAGTTAAATGACATAACGTAACAAATTGCTTTGAGTAATTTACTTATCTACAATGCCGCTTTATCTAAGAGTCATGAACATGTCCAATTTTGCGTTTCGTTTGCGAAACAGTATATACGGTGTAATAAATTGTGTTTCTCAAATTTATTGAAATCTCATAGTAGTTTACATGCAATTGATTTATATTTACAACTTATTTAATAAGCAGTAAATCAAATTTTTATTGTAAATAAAGAACTATCAGAGAGATATAACTTCCATTAAGATTTTCTTTATTCCAAACACACTGTGTCATGTCTCATATTAAAATTTGACCGCCTGCTGTAAAATATAAACATAATCTATATGGTCATATTCCTTTAAATGCAGACCACACGTACGCTGTCAGCCGTAGTAAACAATTGATGCATTTGCAAAACTGACCTGTCTAGTGCACCTGGTTGCTATAAACCAGATACGATTGTTAATTGTATTTCAGGTTTATTGCATGTACAATAAAAAACTGCTCTAAAACAATGTTCACAATTTTCTAACAATTTCTATTGCAAGACGCATTTCAGTTACACATTGAAATTATAATATTTGTGTGCAACATACGGTTAGACAGTAAGCGTGACCGCTATTTATAATCGTGATACATCGACTGCTCCATTTCATTTATTTTTAGAAATGCCATTGTCGCCCGAGTGCGCTATTGTGGAATTAGAAGCTAATAGACTATCATTTCGTACTGCGTGATTAAACTGTGTAATCCGTTTTTTTTATTATTATTTGTTCTTTACATGGTCAAACGTTTTAAAATTTGTAAATATGCATTAAATGTAGCCTAAACATGGACCAGCAATAGCAAAATGAATATAGCAGTGTTATATTGTATATGATGTCGACGAGAGACCCAGTTTACACTTTGAAAAATAACCATGAATTAAAACGTAGCATAACATATTAATTACAGATATTAATTTTTCCGCGAATTAATCCATACTTTGACCTGACATTGAAAGCGGTGAATTACCTTTTTGAGTTATCCAAGCATTTTAGTCGGTATGCCAAAGGCAACATGATGCCCTGACCCCAAAAAACAGTACGCACAAATGTGTTTGCATAAAATTGTTCTTTAACATGTCCCTTTATATAACCAAATGATGCGATTTAGACATCATTGAGCATTTTGATGTATTCAAGATGGCTGCCAAGCTAAAAATCGACTCCTGTCCTTAGTTCCAAGGGTAAAAAATTACAGATTGAACATATGCATTGTGTTTGTAGTGTGGAACGTCATGCCAACATGTTTTCAAACATTTTCAGCAAAATACCAATTGAAAAATATAAAATGGCTCATAAGATGGCTTCCAAAATATATTATTTCATATTTTAAGCATTAGTCAATTACTCATGAAATAGTATTTCTAAGATGTTTTGTGAACAAAACTAATGTCGGTATGTTATTTATGAATAATATAATGAAATTAATAGCAAGAGTCCATGTGATATCAATATTAATCTAATTTAATGGTCATATTCCAGAAACGTTAACTTCATGATTACCTTCCCTTGTAATAATTTTGCCATTAATTTTCCAGAACTTTTTTCCAGCATTGTAACACTTATAAATTCCTACAGTTATCGAAGGTAAATTCCAAAAACTATCATTATTCAGAGAAATTTGATTTTCGTACAAACTGCTTGTACTGTGGTGATGAATGTATAATACAACTAAATCCGCCCAACCCCAAGCGATGACGAAAAGCGCTCATGTGCAGAACTGCAAATCGACCAGGAAGGAAGACATTTAAAGATGCCAGATTAGAAGTATGTGCCACGCTTAAAGATGAATGGTCAAGTACGCCGCCTAGGTGCATAAAGCGATTTACATGCAGCTGATGCAAGATAGCACGATGACTGTAGAAAAAAAATTCATGTCACCACGTAATAATGGATATGCAAACAGAGAGACACCTGTCAAAACTGATGAAGCATGTGAGGCAACTGTGAATGAGATGACATCAAACAAACTCGAAATATGGACGTCAATTGGACTCCACCGTTTGTATATTTCACATTGTGAAACTGCACTGCTTCGAGGTAATCTGATAAAGCATATAAGTGAAACTTGTTGATGAACTGCTTTTGTTTTCATCTCCAGGTCTGGCCAATAATATTGTGTTTCGCAATACAGCCTCTGATTTGCTAAGATTAGAGGAGTTTGATGAGGACAAAAGACATATTGAAAATGTTGCCAAATTGATCGTAACAGAGTGTAAGCAAATTGTAAACAAACCAAACGTCTACAATGTACACATCGACAAAGAGATAGCAACAGGAGAGTCAATTTATACATTATTGTCACTACTATTCTGTTTATCTGATAAGCTTTACACTCCCTGCATTGTTGATAGGTAATATGGTGACAAATATTCTCACACACAGGCCTAGATCACTACATATTGTATTAGATGTGCAGGCAGGGGAGAGAAGCAAAGCTGACTATTTGTACGATTTTGGAGTTACCTGTTCGTATGATGAATTGAAGAGATTTAAAGCATCTGCAGCGGTAGCTGCTGCTAAAGAGCAAGAGTTGAACAATAACTCACGAGCAATTAATGACCCATATGTTGGGTTAATACAGGATGTAGCTGACAACTTTCATGCCAACATATTCTCGCAAAATTGTCTGCGGTCTACACATGCCCAAGAAAGATAGCAAAGAGAAAAAAATTCAGATGATGTCCTGAACATTGTTACTGGTAAAATATACCAAATATAGCCAATGTTGATGATGCTGTGAGCATAGGAAGGGCTCAGATGTCTGTGTATGAAGAGTCGTGGCCTGAAGGTATCAATAGAACCATGTGCAACTTTCCATTGTGGTTGTTACTTGGCTCGCCTTGCCTGTACAATATTGTGAAACTGCAATCAGACAAACAACTGTCAAAACATTTGGACAAAAGAAGCTAATCAACAATTAAGTGATGATGATGCTTCCAGTGGTACTGAGATTGAAACTTAAAATTGAACGGTTATGATGGTTATGTTAGAGTTTGTTTTGTATTTACTGGCAAATGTGTGCAAACCGAAAACAAATAGTATTTAAATTGAAATGTCAATGAGTAGAATATAACATTTGCTTATTTCACAGATTAATTATTCAATTGAAATATATGTTTATATAACTATCAATAGTATTGTGGAAAAAGTGGTAAACTTAAAATGATAAAACTAATTAAGCAGCTTTTTCTGATTTGGTGGCCATTTTGTTGGTCATGTAGATATTTTTTCATCCTTATATTTGAATAGAATATCAGATTAATGTTTGTCAATTTTTTTTTACTAACAACACATGCAATGTATATGTTAAGAATGTTGTTGTTAAGCTACGTAATTATAGAGATATGCCATTTAAAAATTTTTGGCTGCTATCTTTGCAGCCATCCTAAATTGCAAAATTCTCAATGATGACAAAGTTGTATCATCAAGTTTCTATGTACGGACATGGTATAGAATCATTTTATGCAAACAGTTTGTGCGTTCTATTTGTTTGTTTGTTGTTGGGGGGGTGGGGGGGGGGTGTTATCGACTGGCATACCGACTATTTCATGTTTTTAACATGTTCATTTGCACCATTTTTAGCATTTGACAAACGCAGAGGATATTTAAAACGACATGTTTTTCTTTCTCGTAGGCCATAGGAATAAAATTGGCGAGCGCTTTTGATGGTCGAACCGATGTACTTCTCTATATTCAACACTCGTCCTAGTATTATATTTATCCCATCTTCCAACCTATATAAAAAATATGTTTTTATAACCGTAGAATTCATATTGATACGGAATGGAAAACGTAGTCCGTGCACGCGACAGGTATATTTCCACAGTGTGCAATACAGGTAAGATTATTCCACGGTGTGTTATTTCGTCAATGCCGGTGTAGCATTAATTTTTTACCAAGTTGCAAATTAACCCCAGGGGTACTCTTCCAACGGATAACTGATACATTTTCAACGTTGAAAACTGACCCTGCCCGTTATATCATGACCCATCCACGCGCGAAAATTGACCCTCGTTGTAAAACTGATCAACTATAGCCAGGTCATATTTCCACTGATTCCAATAATCTTATGCAACTTGCCTATTACCATACAGCCCCAATCATAATAATTTTGTATTTTTCAGGACTGTAAGCAATAATTAACGTTTCGTTATACCTTCGAGTGCGCTACTAGCTAATAACGATAATTATTTGCCAATTCAAGGGCCATACCTCTGCAGATACAGGTCAGATATAAAAAGTAAAACCCAGCTACACATTTTAAGATGCTTATTCACGTCTAAATGTAAAATCAGGGAGTATAATTTATGTGTAATGTATAGACAAGATTTCTGAAAACTTATTAATTACAGTATGCCGTAGAGCAGTGAATATAGATGCTGATGACTAGCTTTCAGTAGAATGCTGGAATAAATACACGTATATAACTTCGCACTGGTGTTGTTATTAACTCAGTTGACTTTTATACATTTGTGTATGCAAAACCGAAAAAAAAAATAACTTACTATTATAGCATGGTGTCAGCTACCACCACTACCACAATCACTACTACTACTGCTACTACTGCTTTTACTACTACTACTGCTACTACTACTACTACTATTACTACTACTACTACTACTACTACTACTACTACTACTACAACTACCACTACTACTACTACTACTACTAGTACTACTACTACTACTACTACTACTACTACTACTACTATTACTACTACTACTACTATTACTACTACTACTACTACTACTACTACTACTACTACTACTACTACTACTACTACTACTACTACTACTACTACTACTACCACTACTACTACTACTACTTCTTGTGCACATACGTGACTCATGCTTGTCTGTCGAAGGTCACTGCATTTGCAAAACTAATTCCAAAACAACATCAATTTAATTCACCAAAGAAAAACAATGCTGCAAACCCTATCCATAGGAATACAGAATTGGTGAAGTTCAGGTTCAAACAATATATGGAAGGCTTGTCGAGCCGAATAAACTTTTTCAAAAGATGGGTAAAGTAATGGGTAAAGCAATCAGCTGTAAACAACAATTTCATGTGTGCTATCTCGACATGTTGCACAGAATTAGTTTCTTTTTGAAACATGATCTACACGAAGCGTGACACTGCTGATAACTTTATCATTGTTTCAGTGTGGATTGTTGTAACTGAATTGGATGCGTTTATTTGATAAATGTGTGTGATCATTATTCCATGATTGTTTTTATGATTAAAATACTTAATTTATATTAGAATATATGTAAACATGCGTTATTATTACTGGACTTATTATTCCTATTTTCATATAACATAATTATATGTTTCATTGATATTTTATGATAATACATTTTATTTCTTATTAAAATAGGGAGATGTTCCATTATTCAGATCAAATTATACCTGTATATAATTTACATCTCCAAATGCTAATACATAAAGACAAATCAGTTTAGTTCGTTAAAAACCATGGGCGCCAGGGACGGGGTAATTTTTTCTTATATGGTTATCTTGGAAAATTTGAAAATCTTCTTGTCTGAAACCGCACGCTGGATTTCGAAAACATTTAATAGAAATGTTCCTTGGGTGACCCTTTACCAAATTTTCTTTAAATTATGTTGATTCGTTAAAAAACATGGAGGCCAGGGGGTGGGGCAGTTTTCCTAATAAACTATTTAAAAGCTTTGAAAATCTTCCTGTCGGGAACCATTGATAGATTCGAAATAGTTTCACAGAAATGTTCCTACAAGTTCCTTGAAACTTTTCTGATTTGCTAACAACCAGTGGAACTTCGTTAACTTTCATTGTCAACGTTTAGTTCAAAGATCTAAACAACATATACCTGTACCTGTCAAGGCCCTTATTCTAGTTAAAGTAAGAATTTCATTGAATGCAGGGGGTGTTAATGGAGCGACAGCTAGAGGTAGTTTAGAATAGTTTAATAGACCGGGTAGTTAAATGCATAGTTTTAGCACTTAATTTATATTTATAAATATGATTATAAAGGAACATGTCACATGCATTTTGTTTTTAACAAATGTAATATGCATGAATATTATCATCATTGCATAAGTCTAGTGTTTAATATTAAAAAAGCACTTGAATTTAAGATATATTAAAAATACAAAAGTTTGTTTTCGGTATCTGAGGCTGTTTTTGGTATCTAGCCATACACCTTTCTTCCTAGACTTTGGCTCTTTGGAGCCCGAACCGTCTCAATTTTAAATTGATTTTTAAGAGTGAGATTGTTTGAAGTGAGCCCGAGGGCGTGATTTAACAGGAAGCGTGAGAATTGACAGATATTGAACACGCTATTACACTTTAACAAGACATTATGATTTATTAAACTCCGGTGAGGACCCATTTTGGCCTTCTTATTTCCACATTTTGCAGTTTGTCATTATGTGTGTTCACTTAAGCAAAGTATTAAAATGAGCACGGTGGCGGCTATTTTTAATAGTGTATCATTTATTAGATGTATTTAAACATATGAAAATCTACGTGTTAGAATTTACATGTACTCCATGATCTAATAGAATGTCGCTTCATACGCAACGTTGTCGTCTTTGATCTTTTCTTGCGTCATCTTTTATGTTGTTCAAACTCATGACCTTGGGAATTTTTTGAAGCTATCCAGCAAGTCTGCGATAGTTTCTAGTTATTTCCAACGTGATTCTCTTCTGCAAACATTCTCCTCTCCGACATTAACATAAATTTAACTAACCGTTAAAAAAAAGACCCCATAACTGATCAAAATTAAACGACTGATCAGTATTCAACGACATTTTGATCAAAATTTAATGTTGAAATGTTGGCTGGGTCATTTCTCAACGGTGAAAAAGGACCCATGGGGTCAAGTTTTAACGGGGTCAATATTTAATGTTACACCGGCGTGAAGATGGGATAACAGGACATAAAAACGTCATATTGCTCAATATCTGTCTCGCTTGCATATCTCGTTAATCGGTTAGGTGGAAATTATGAAAAGGGTCTTTGAGTTCCATCCAGTCCGTTTAGCTATGCCATAATACATTTGAACAGGACAATACAATTTCTACAAGCTGTATTGCAAACCAAACACAGATTAACGAAACAAAAATGTACAAACGGACTTTAAAAACAGTATATTACATATAAAGTAAGGCTGTTTTGAAAGAACTATGCTCTTATCTTCTATACATATCCATATAATCCAATATTAGTATCAACCGAACGTACAGACACGCCACGCAAAAACCGCATAATGTGCACTGTCGTGATGAGCTTTCGATCAATATTCGCGTAGCAATGTCACAAAAGTTCGCGAGATTTCGCGAAGGTAGCGGGCGGCCCCATCGCGAGATTTCGCGACGAATATGTGACGAAATTTCGTTGCGATACGCGATTATTTTACAGGTACACGTGCAATAAATAAATTTAGATCGTTTATACGTATACGTTTAAACTTACTATTCGGACAAATATTCTTAAAATCCATTTAAAATTATAAATCACGGATTGTTTTTCAATTAATTGATATCGATTTAAACGAGCTATTTATACAAAATTTATTTATAAAAACACAGACATGTATTTTAATGGTTATGTACATGAGTATATGGGGTTCTTCTGATGATTATTAAAATGCGTTGTTATCTGATCCTTTATGGGCGTGATTATTTCAAACATTTCTATGTTTAGAATTTCCATCCTGTTTATTTGTTTACATGTATGTCTTCATCAACGCACACTAGCATATTTATTTGTATCATATTTGTAATCATCACAAACATGCAACTCCCCAACGTTTGTACACGATATTTTATATTTATGTACATTGACTTGTATTGAAGGTGGTTTATATACACGTACGTTTCTATAAATATGTGTAATGTATGGTTTCATATTAACATATATTTATACAATTACTTATTGATGACCAATCGTTAAACAATTTAAAGGTAAATCAAACGAATGCTATCACAATGGTTATTGAAGCCACTTCTAAATTTTTGCAGAAGAAATCATAATATGTTCTACATTCAGCCGGTCTCCAATCAGCGGGTTGGTGGGTGCGTTAAGATCATAGGTACCATACTGTGATTTCACAAGTTGTGTATACAGGCCTCCAATGTGTTAACTGACGTGCCAAAATAGCAAACTTACTGAGCGTGTGTTCAATGATGTAAATTTATTGGAATACAGTCATTCAATATTCCAGTGTAAATGTTCACAAGCCCGATGTAGCTACATATGACATTACAAAGTAATAGTTTATTAAATATTTGTATAAAAAAAGTTTTTTTTTGTTTCAGGATGACAACGAATAACCGGTTATCCGATTATAAAGGCGGTAAACCGCTTATAAATTTGATATTTTGTTATTCGTGTTTAAATGATACGGTAAAATAAGATAATTCAGAGTATTACATTCATATCACCAGGAAAGTTTTTAAAAACGAAATATTAATTGACCACTGAGTGAATATATTGCGTTCAAGTGTGTATGTTCACTAATTGCTTTCTCGTCACGATTCGTGGCGGAATAAAATCCTTCGCCACGAAAGTTCGCGAACACGCGCGTATTTTCGTCGCGAGAATTCGCGAAAATCCGTTGAATCGCGAGCGAGCGCTCTGCGCTTCGCGAAAAAAAGGCTCGTCGCATATTGCGAACTTTGCTGGTTCGTACTGTAACAGACAAGCCATTGAGACTTAAACATACATTCATACATCTCATAAATGCACACAATATCCATTACTGGACAGGTCAAACACATGTAAATATAGTACAGTTTTTAATGTTTCATTACAATGCATCGTAAGTAAACAATACAATCAAAATACAGTAAATAAACATTCAGATATAACTTACTTTTAAATCCCTTCATCAGTAAATGATTTCGCAATAAATAATATACACTTACTGTAATTAAACTGCGTTGTAAATGCCTCTGTTCCTTATTGACAAGCGTAAATAACTTGTTTGTATAATTTTCAGGTGTATTTGGTTTACCTTCTGATTATCGATTTTGACAATAGAGCTTCATGCAGTGTTTGTAATTATTTGGTTCAGATTGTGAATCGTGTTTTCAACCCCGTTCTTCACTTCCTTGTTATTTTTCAGTTTATTGGTATTGTCTGATTTCTTTAGAAGGCTAGTGTTTGTGAGCGCTTGTAAGCGTTTGCGGAATATAGCATTCCAATGTTTTGTTCGTGAACAATACAAACAATGTGAAATGGCAGTATTTGAGGGCTACATGATATTTTGTTTCGGATTAATTGTGAAGAAATGCGGTCTTAACGGTAAATTAGAATGTTGTAATCAAAGTAAAACACGTTCTTATTTTTTTTAAGAACTAATAATGGCAGCATATACGCAAACGAGCATCTGATATTACATTTTACAGCAATACATGTTTGTTGACGCTATAGTACACTAACGGATCCGGTTAAAACGGAGAATACTTGTCTTACCAATATAATAATTGGTGCAGTTAATAAAGTTTTTTTTTACTTTACAGTTCACTGTCGTTGTGTCGTGTTTTCCAGCGTAGCTGTCTAAGATCACTTTTCACCTAGATTTTTTTGGATAATTATGCAGCGGGAAAATTGAATGCCAATAGAATTGGGCAAATTTTCTATTTTTAGGGAATGCAAACTTCAAACAATGGTTTAACGTACACCAATATCTGTTGCATACTTTTGGGGATTAAAAATTTACATAATTGTTTACATGAGTGGTTAAATTAAAGTTATAAACGTATCTTCGACATACATTTTAGACATGAACATAATTATGAACAATTTTACTCATTTTATGTCATGATCATAATGTTATATTCATTCACATAATGAAATATCTATATTGTTTAGCCTACATAATCGGCGCGCTCTATAAATAGCAATTACAATGCTACAATTGACGGGGACGACAGTCGGTAACAACGTACAATGTTGCCTGTTGAGCTCACAAGCACAAAATATAAAGTGGTACATTTCTGGTATTTTTCTGATAAATACGCAAAAAAAATATTAGCAATTTTGATTGAGCTTATATTTCCTATTATTTTATCATTATGTAAAAATATTATTGTAAGCTGTAAACTGTCGTCCCCGTGAATTAATTCTAGCGAGTACAACTCAGGCAGGAGAATCATTCTAAAAATAGCGCGCGGTAAAGTTGTGTAAATAAACACGCATCAATTAGCGTCTGGAGAATCCTAAACCCGAGAATTGCAATAAATGGGGAATTCATAAACTAACTGCTCATTCATTCCCGCTATTATTTTCTGACAATGTTAATTTGTTAAATTTGAAAAAATCATGTATCAATTATGTTTACGTAAATTACTAGTATTTAGCTTATTCATGTATCACGAGTGAAAACATGGGGCGGTATATGATCGGTTTATTCACGGTACAGATATTAATAATTATCAAGTTTATCTCAAATTAATTTTGGGGGCCGATACGTTTTTTTTATAGTGTCCGACAAATCTAGTGTCCGAGAAGTCTCCTTAGCAGGGACCGAAAAATCCGGGGTCCGAGAAGTCTCCTTAGCAGGGAACGAAAAATATAGAGTCCATGAAGTCACAGCTTGGTCCTGTTGTATTATATTTAGGGCAAATAATGACACCTTAATATGAATTTCTACGCCGATTGTCTTTTTTAAATACATTTCTTGTTTTATCTGTATTTGTATTAAGAAAAAAAAACAAATTAGTAAACTTACTAAAGATCATGTAAACTGAATTCCATAATGTGTTTTTTGTTCAAATTCTGCTGTTAACTGAATTCCATTGTTGTTGTTTTTCAAATACTTCAACACAGAATCATATTTTGTGTACGTAGATAGATAAATTAACATGCCTGGATAATGTCTCGTTTTCACTAATAGCGAAACGATCAGCTAGTAATCAATATTACAGATATTCGCCAAGTTCCTTACTTTTCATAAAAAATGACTCAATATTTAGTTTGTGACCTAGTTTTTTTTAACCATGTGCATTGTTTAGTTGGTATTGTTCTTATAAATGTTGTACCAAACCATTTCCCCTGATTAATATTTCGTGTACCAATTTATCAACAATCAAATATATTGGTCGACTATTCAAAGAATAGGTGAGCTTCCTACTCGCCCTGGCGTCGGCGTCCGCGTCTGTACTTTGGTTTAAGTTTTGATTCAGACGTCGCTTAGCAAGATACACTTCACTACATTAAACACTAATCCTAGTATTCTATTTATCCTATCATATATCCTTCCAAAATATGTTACAACAAATGCATAACAAGTTGATGAATTGAAAAGCTCGTATTACAACTATTCTTACTAGTATGTGCTGAAACAGTTTCATTTTTAAAGTAGTTTGTTACCGCACATATTTCGGTTATACTCTTGCTGGTAAATGTCTCTTAGGGTTTTCATTCTCACGTTATTGCTCGTTCCCATTCGAAATTATGTTTGCTAATTACCAAGGAAAATGGACAAACAGATGCATGAAGTATTTGCTATAAGGCTTATTTTCTATAATGTTTCGTACTGAAAACTGTTCGTTCCCAAAATCATTTTTTATATCTTGGTAAATTAACTGCTACACACGTGTCTGTATGCTTTATTATTTGTTATTATTGTTTAAAAGCAAAAAATTTAGTTGGTACATGTATTCAATCCGTATTGTACTTTTTCAGTAATACATTAATTTATATCGTATAAGACTTTGGACACATAATTTAAGATCGCCATACCATCAGAATAGAAGTATAATATAGATTTGTATTCAGATATCTGACGTGCATTTTTTTTGCAAATCTTGCTGTAAATTATTCCATTGATCTACTATTGTAACACATATTGGCATGCCCATGATCTAGAAATATGGCCACTATGTTGTGGAACAATGTCAGTTAAATAGTCCAGTGGTGTAATGTGTGCTTTTATAAAACAATATAAGCTGATGTTTGTCCCGACAGTCTTGCAGTCGCTTCATGTTTTTCAGTATGCAATGCAGTCAGTGAATTATTTGGACGATCCACGCTATTTTTTAATTATTCAAAATATTGTCTGCGTGCGTTTAAGTTCCGAATATTCCAAGCATGTTGTATAATTAGACAAGAACATAATTTCAAGCGATTTGCGATCCAACGAACATACATGTTATTTAAAGTAGCCTCCTGTACATTTCATGATGCAAGTATTGCAATATTTGATAGTAACCTGTATCGGCAATTAAAAATACTTTGGCAATAAAAATGTTCGGCCAGGGCAGATGTTCGGACACATTTTTCAGTCTAATTTCCGAAATTACCCAGATAACTGAAATAAATGACTTTTTTGAAACTAACTAAAATGGAGTGTGTTTTTTTTAGCTATGACTAAGAAAAGTCGATCATGGAAGTTATTGAACAGCATTTTTATACATTAGTCTTGGTAATACCATTATCCTGCATTTTTTATTGTCACATGCAGACAGTTGCAGTCAACTGTTTGTCCGACTCATGATAAACATTGTACAAATGATACATTCCTAAGATGCTTATTTAAAAAGGGGTATAAATCTGTGAGAATACAAAGCTGGGTTATGGGAATCATAGCATCACATGCAGATGTTTTTGTCAATGTTATATTTTAAGTTTCAAGTGAAAACATTAAATAGTTTTGAAGTTAAAAGACTTTTAAAACAAGACTTTAACATGAAAATATAAACGAAAAAGAGCCATCACTCTGCGAGATAAAAAAAAAACTTATTTATACGGTAATTTGCATATGATGCTAAAGTTGTTGAACAAGCCATAATGTTCGTGTAAAGTGAGTTTTGAAGTAATACGACGTCTGAATCAAAACTTAAACCAAAGTACAGACGCGGACGCCGACGCCAGGGCGAGTAGGAAGCTCACCTATTCTTTGAATAGTCGACAAATATATTTGATTGTTGATAAATTGGTACACGAAATATTAATCAGGGGAAATGGTTTGGTACAACATTTATAAGAACAATACCAACTAAACAATGCACATGGTTAAAAAAACTAGGTCACAAACTAAATATTGAGTCATTTTTTATGAAAAGTAAGGAACTTGGCGAATATCTGTAATATTGATTACTAGCTGATCGTTTCGCTATCAGTGAAAACGATACATTATCCAGGTATGTTAATTTATCTATCTACGTACACAAAATATGATTCTGTGTTGAAGTATTTGAAAAACAACAACAATGGAATTCAGTTACAGCAGAATTTGAACAAAAAACACATTATGGAATTCTGTTTACTTGATCTTCAGTAAGTTTACTAATTTGTGTTTTTTTTCTTAATAAAAATACAGATAAAACAAGAAATGTATTTAAAAAAGACAATCGGCGTAGAAATTCATATTAAGGTGTCATTATTTGCCCTAAATATAATACAACAGGACCAAGCTGTGACTTCATGGACTCCATATTTTTCGTTCCCTGCTAAGGAGACTTCTCGGACCCCGGATTTTTCGGTCCCTACTAAGGAGACTTCTCGGACACTAGATTTGTCGGACACTATAAAAAAACGTATCGGCCCCCAAAATTAATTTGAGATAAACTTGATAATTATTAATATCTGTACCGTGAATAAACCGATCATATACCGCCCCATGTTTTCACCCGTGATACATAAATAAGCTAAATACTAGTAATTTACGTAAACATAATTGATACATGATTTTTTCAAATTTAACAAATTAACATTGTCAGAAAATAATAGCGGGAAGGAATGAGCAGTTAGTTTATGAATTCCCCATTTATTGCAATTCTCGGGTTTAGGATTCTCCAGACGCTAATTGATGCGTGTTTATTTACACAACTTTACCGCGCGCTATTTTTAGAATGATTCTCCTGCCTGAGTTGTACTCGCTAGAATTAATTCACGGGGACGACAGTTTACAGCTTACAATAATATTTTTACAAAATTATAAAATAATAGGAAATATAAGCTCAATCAAAATTGCTAATATTTTTTTTGCGTATTTATCAGAAAAATACCAGAAATGTACCACTTTATATTTTGTGCTTGTGAGCTCAACAGGCAACATTGTACGTTGTTACCGACTGTCGTCCCCGTCAATTGTAGCATTGTAATTGCTATTTATAGAGCGCGCCGATTATGTAGGCTAAACAATATAGATATTTCATTATGTGAATGAATATAGATTCAAGATTCAACATATTTATTTTGTTACTTAAACATATACATGTTTTTCGTAACATGATCCAATGAATAAAAATAATAGTCACATGACACCTTATAACATATTTACATATATACACAGTTTATAATACTAATATGTATATAAAACAAATAACATTTATTATTTCTAGTTCGCATAGCAAAAAAACAAAATCCAGAGAAAGTTACGACAAGTGTGTTTTAATAAAGTACATGCCCAGAGGAGGGACTTGTATATTTCATACGAAAACATAAGACAAAAATACGAGACAGCTTAATAAATGTATGTACAATATGTACACTAATATATGCAACTGTAGAGAACACAAATTATTGCAACTATTGTACAGTATTAATCATACCTTTTCGTCTGTTAAAAGCATGGTATGTATATTTACACAAATTCAATACTGTTTTATAATTTTTTGATTTAAATAGGCTAATAAATGTGACCACACTAGGTTTAGTATAGTAATATTTACTTAAATATGTCTTCCGAATGTGACTATACTGGGGACAAATACATATAAAATGATATTCGTCTTCCAAATCAATTTTATTGCAAAACGTGCAATATCTGTTACAATGTTCGATTCTGTTATTGCCGTGTCGGCCTGTTTCTATTTTTAATTGGTGAGATGACACTCTCAGTTTAGATAATGCAATACGATATCTTAAAGGTATTTTATCAAGATAATATTCAAAGTCAAAATCAATTTTAAACAGCTTATAAGTGCACAAACTTCGACTGTTATTAACAGCAGTATACCACGACTGTTTAAATTGATCTAGCCGTCTTTGTTTAAAATCTAGATGGAAACAATTCGTATTAACTAGATAGGGGGTAACCCAAACATATGAGAAACCACTACTATCTAAAAGAGATTTAACATTGGTTAACCAGGGTGATTTACCTTTAATGCAATCATCTAACAATGCTTGGTATAACTTCTTAATAATAATATTGTCGCTATTTAATATTTTTAACCAATATTTAATAATGCGTGTGTGTCTAGTGATATACAGTGGATATCGGCCAAGTTCTCCGTAAACAGCAATTGAACATGTAGATTGTTTTACTTTAAGAAGGTTTTTACAAAATTTTAAATGAATTCTCTCTACTTTTGCAGATTTGCCAAAACCCCATACTTCACAACTGTAGCTCAATACTGATCCTATAAATGCGTCAAATAATTGACATGTGGTACTAGGTTTTAGAAGGGCTGTTTTGATATTGTTCGTAAGGGTATTTAGAGCCTTTAGTCCTTTGCCAGAAATGGTTTCACAATTAAGTATGTAGCTACCTGTATAGTTAAAAACAGTTCCTAAATAGTTGAAATTGTCTACAGTTTCTAATGGGATGTTATTGTAAAACCACTTTTCATCAAGCTTTAAAGGACCCCGTTTTCTGAACACTGCAACTTTACTTTTGTCCGGGTTTACTTCAAGTCCCCACGTATGACAGTAATTTTGTAAAAGATTTAGACTATGTTGGAGATCTGTTGGGGTTTTCCCAAGGATAACCATATCATCTGCAAACAGCATTAAAATAAATGTAAGATCATCTATGGATATGCCACTATTAACATCGTCGCAAAGGAATAATTATAGGTCTTCTAAAAAAAGAGAAAACAATATTGGGGACATTACTTCACCTTGTTTTAAACCTATAGAGCATTCAAAGAATTCTGAATACGATTTATGTCCTTTTATGCATGCGCGCACTTTCGAGTACATATCCCGTATTACCCGTAATGTTTTACCTCTCATTCCAAGTTTAAATAATTTATACCATAAACCATTCCTATATATACTATCGAATGCCTATTTAAAATCAATGAACGCACATGCTAGTCTCCCATTTTCATTGAATATTTTACTAATTATTGCATTTAACACGAATATAGCATCTACTGTGGAACTCCCTTTTTTAAAACCAAATTGTGCATCACTTACTATATTATTATCTGCAGCCCATTTTGAGACACGTTTATTAATGATACCAGTGAATATTTTGGAAAAGCAACTATTCAACGTAATGCCTCTGTAATTGTTAACATCCATGGGGTCATTTTTCTTAAAAATAGGTACAATAAGTCCATTCATCCATGAGTCTGGATAAATGCCCGAATTAAGGATACCGTTAAAATATCGACTAAATGCGAAGCTAAAATATCACATGATTCAATAAAGTATTCATTTGAGAGTTGATCCGCTGCAAATGATTTATTCCTTTTGAGGTTATGTATAACGGATTCTACTTCTCGGATTGTAACTGGTACATCCAATTCATCAAAAATACCATCATCGTCATTGTTATTATTATTATTATTATTATTATTAGTAGTAGTATTTGCATTATTATTAGTATTATTAGTATTGGTATTATTAGTATTGCTACAGAAATGTTCTGCGTCTTCATTAAAAACATTAGGAAAGTTTTGGCTTAAATTTGAAAAATATTCAAAAAAGTCTTCATTGCTTATATTATTATTACAATTATTTTTATTCTTTCTAAAATGTTTCCAAAAATCTTTAGGTTTGGAATGTCGTAAGCTTTCAATGTTTTTCATCTTATTAACATCACATTTCCGCTTTTTTCGTTTCACTAATTTTTTATAACGCCCCTTACATTCAATCATATCTTTTTTATTAATATCACTTTTATGAAAATTATGTCTATTTAAAGCTGTGATATATGTTTGTTTAGCTTCAAAGCATTCTGCGTCGAACCATTCAGATTTTTGGGAAACACTTTTACAATTATATACACTATAATGAACTGTCTTTATCTTACAAAAAAGAGGATCAGCAACATCGCGGATCTCTTTGGTAAAATTGTTTATACAGCTGTTAACAGAATCTCTATCAACAAAATCTGTGCCTAGTGTTAAAGAATTAAATAAATGCAATTTTGAGATTATACCACGCCTAAATTCATTTCTCAGACTTGCATCCCATTTAATACTAGTTCGTGTATAATTATTTTCATTACTATAATACACATTGTCACAATTAATTTGAAAAGAGCGCGATGCATGATCCAACCATTCATTAAAAGCGTTTACACAAAAATTGCTCAATTTACCAAAGTCACGTTCACTCAACAATAGATAATCAATAACACTCGATGTAACATTCTGATCATGACATAAAATGAGTAAAATTGTTCATAATTATGTTCATGTCTAAAATGTATGTCGAAGATACGTTTATAACTTTAATTTAACCACTCATGTAAACAATTATGTAACTTTTTAATCCCCAAAAGTATGCAACAGATATTGGTGTACGTTAAACCATTGTTTGAAGTTTGCATTCCCTAAAATTAGAAAATTTGCCCAATTCTATTGGCAATCAATTTTCCCGCTGCATAATTATCGAAAAAAATCTAGGTCAAAAGTGATATTAGACAGCTACGCTGAAAAACACGACACAACGACAGTGAACTGTAAAGTAAAAAAAAACTTTATTAACTGCACCAATTATTATATTGGTAAGACAAGTATACTCCGTTTTAACCGGATCCGTTAATGTACTATAGCGTCAACAAACATGTATTGCTGTAAAATGTAATATCAGATGCTCGTTTGCGTATATGCTGCCATTATTAGTTCTTAAAAAAAATAAGAACGTGTTTTACTTTGATTACAACATTCTAATTTACCGTTAAGACCGCATATCTTCACAATTAATCCGCAACAAAATATCATGTATCCCTCAAATACTGCCATTTCACATTGTTTGTATTGTTCACGAACAAAACATTGGAATGCTATATTCCGCAAACGCTTTCAAGCGCTCACAAACACTAGCCTTCTAAAGAAATCAGACAATACCAATAAACTGAAAAATAACAAGGAAGTGAAGAACGGGGTTGAAAACACGATTCACAAGCTGAACCAAATAATTACAAACACTGCATGAAGCTCTATTGTCAAAATCGATAATCAGAAGGTAAACCAAATACACCTGACAATTATACAAACACGTTATGTACGCTTGTCAATAAGGAACAGAGGCATTTACAATGCAGTTTAATTATAGTAAGTGTATATTATTTATTGCGAAATCATTTACTTATGAAGGGATTTAAAAGTAAGTGAATGTTTATTTACTGTATATTGTATTGTTTACTTAAAAACTGTACTATATTTACATGTGTTTGACCTGTCCAGTAATGGATAGTGTGTGCATTTATGAGATGTATGAATGTATGTTTAAGTCTCAATGGCTTGTCTGTTACAGTACGAACCAGCAAAGTTCGCAATATGCGACGAGCCTTTTTTTTCGCGAAGCGCAGAGCGCTCGCTCGCGAATCAACGGATTTTCGCTAATTCTCGCGACGAAAATACGCGCGTGTTCGCGAACTTTCGTGGCGAAGGATTTTGTTCCGCCACGAATCGTGACGAGAAAGCAATTAATGAATGGACATGGCCTGGAACGTTTTAAAGTTTTAGATGAAAATGCATTACTGCAGCACATATTGGTTTTGTCTATCACGTATGTATTTACTTCGTTTATAAAATGTAGTAATTTTTAAGTTAGTTTATACAACTCTTTTGTTCACACTTCTAGATTATATATTTTAGACATTCTGAATAAATAATGTTTATAATAGAATATTAAATGATGAAACAAAATTTAATTTGAATGTTTTATGTTCAAAAGTTATGGAACTAATTATATATTTTGCTTATATTTTGTATCTAAGAATTTTGGAAAGTTTTATGGGAGTATCTTTCTTAGGTTCTCACAAATTATTTAAAAATATTTAAAAAAGGCATTTCTGAAAAAAAAATCCGGCTTAATTTTGTATCGGGGTAGTATTAAAAATGTCTTAATTTGTCGAATTTGCATGGTAAAGTTTATTTCCTTTGCCTTACTTGTGTGGCTTATAGTCCAAGAATAAAATATATTACTGTTTAGATTCAGAACGTGCATAAAATAAGCAAGTTTATCACATTTTGTTTATGGCTTTAAAAATATAGAACAGGAAAATTCTCATCGATGATAAATATAATTTGCAATATGAGTACATATTACTAACATATACATTCATTGAAGAATAAGTGTTGATTATTTTCATAATATGTGTTCAATATACCATTAATAAATGTATATTTATATGGAGTTTATAAAATATTAATAAAGTATTTTACTTGTAAAGATGCCTATAGCTTTTCAGTTTTTGGTGTGTTTAGCAAACGAGGGGGTATGGTAATTAACTAAATATATCTAACAAACCAAACGGTAAAATCTCCTAACATTTTGCAGAAGAGTCCAGATATGGATGCCTTCCAATAAAATAATATGATTTGTGGTGTTCTAGACATTGAGTATGATGGGTTGAATATCTTAAGCATAAATGGAAGTAGAGACGTTTTTCTAATGGTGGCTTCCATAATAATCCTAACTAAACCAAGTTCACAAACCACACACGGTTGTTGTTGTTTGGTTTTTATGTGTGGTTATACGTGGTTGTATTTTTTATCAAGTATAATTTTAGAGCTTTGATGATATATCCTATTGTGTTTTTTTATATCGGAATTTAACCCATGATCGGTAGATCTTAATGTAGGGTAATGTTGAAATGCATGTTAGTTGTAACTGCTTAATGTACAACGCAGTATTCTCCGCTCTAATAGTCCTTACCATTTACAATTAGTTGCTGTTAAACAGTAAGTTTTCTTTCACCAATGAGGTTAAACTGTCCACTTGAAATATATGTATAGTTTTATATGCTCTGTTCACATTTTTACACTGTATACAAGTTACAATGAAAATGTGGCTCGCCCAGTTTTACATCCGGATTGTTATGAGTTCAATGTTGCTCTAAAAGGATGAACATTTATTTCGATTGAGAAAGACACATGTGAATGATCAATATTGGGTTTACATTTTAGTTGTTTGTCTTCAATTATGTATTCACCAGCCAGCATCGCTTTGTTCATATTTGGAATTCTCGTCAATCTATGCAAAGGAAAAGGTAAGATTTGCACAATAACAACAACAACAACAACAACAACAACAACTACTACTACTACTACTACTACTACTACTACTACTACTACTACTACTACTACTACTACTACTACTACTACTACTACTACTACTACTACTACTACTACTACTACTTCTACTACTACTACTACAACTACTACTACTACAACTACTACTACTACTTCTACTAATACTGCTACTAATATTACTACTACTATTACTACTACTTCTACTTCTACTATAAAAATACTATTCCACGTGTGTTAGTTATACGTTGGGAATATGTATTATTTAGGTAGAATATAATTTATATTACATGTAGTGAATGTGAATTGGATACATATGATAACCATTTGTATATATCAAAACCAAAGGATGTCCGTAAAATATACAACAGTTAATAATCAATTTTAAATTATATGTATTGGTGAGAATTCTTTGTTTTCAATTCTACAATGCGTCAGCATATGGTACGAAAAACTACTACTAAACTGTGTTAATTGGAAGTTAGCAAGCATCTACCAACCAAATAGTGTACTCGCGCAATACAGCATAATTGCTACTTCAAGCGTTTTGCTTTATTACTCGGATGCTATTTGCGAAAATTCTATCAGATAGTGTGAATGCTTAATAATTATGTTAACATTTAGATAACCAGATTTAAATATTCGTTTTTAAAGATGATTCCTACATGTTTGTCCCTTCCATGACAAATTTTCATTTTCACATATTGTGCAGATCGTTTAATGCTTAATACAATGAAACCATACAAATGGGGGTCACCGAATTAGATTTTTTGGAAACTGCATGTTAATGACCTACCCGTAACTGCATTTTAGAAATTAGTTTTGTTGTTTTTATGTTCGCAAAGAAATAGTATTGACCATTGATTTGGCAAAAACATGACGAAATTCTATTGGTTTAAATGGGTTATTGTAAGAAAGATGCCGTTACATGGTGAAAAAATAATATTATATTTGCCAAACATGCTTTTTCATCCATTTTTTGGCGAACAAATCTGCATTTTATAATCATATCAAAACCTTGTTTTTACTTTAGAAAAAAATCTGTTCCGTGACAAGTCCTGAATTTTCGATATTTTATAAATAAATATGTGCTTAATAGATTTGAAAAATAAAACATGGGGTCGCCATGCTTGTTTTCGAGAAGAAAAAAAAAGTTTACATGTGCGTATTGGATATTGTTCTGTAAGAAAACATAGATATTTAATATTATTATATACGTGTTAAAAATCTTCAACAAAATACATGCTGTATCAATCGGTGAAATACATGTCGTCAGAAACAAAATCCCGTATTATGCTACTCGCTATTTTTCCGATCCCGTAATACAATACTAGCCGGACTACTTTTTTAATGACGTCATCATAAAGTTATGTAAATAAATATAATCTATACCTACAATGATTAGTCAGTATTGTAGTTTTTAATGAAATAAAATAAGGTACATGCACATGTGAAGTTTATCGTGGTATATAATAAAAGGAATATTACGCTAGTCAATTGTTCCAAGAGTATGTATTAGTCTTGTGGCTTGCGTTATATCACACTCGAGGCTCCGCCGAATACATACTCTTGGAACAACTGACTAGCATAATATTCCGTATTTATTTTTTTCCTGTGTGAACAAATTATTCATATCCTGCTAACGGAACAAGTATTTGACGCAGCTTGACATGAGAAGGCGTGGTAAAACATATTATACAGGCCCGTTAATTGCTACACCAGCACATATCCTGAATGGGCAGGAAGACATTCTTATCTCTTGAAGAAGTCTGTTTAAGTGCTCATCTTTAAGATTTAAACAAAATGTTTACCCCTTAGCTGTCCCTACTTGCATGTGGATATGATTCAAAGATCCATCGGATAGCAAAGATTATAATTCCTTTCATACTACGTGATGAATGAGTGGGGAATACAAGTGAATGATAACCCGATCATTTTACTCTAGGTGGATTGAAATCATAACGTTTAACTTTGTTTATAAGTTTATTTTTTGAAAGTATGTGAATATCCTAATCGTCAGAGTAAACATCGGCCTTTGTAAAGAACAGAAAACACATCATACAATTTAATACAAATATAAGTAAGCGACAACGACACAGTAAGAGTGGAACTATTTTCCCACCACAACAGTGACCGTCAATTTTAGCATCATAATGACGTCATATTTATGACGTCATAATTCTCGAAATTTGAGACGCTTCAGCATATCTCGCGCATTTTTATTTATTTATCCTACCACTCGTGAATATATTTGTAAGTCCAATCATGAAATAAAATACGATCATACACTGCATTAAACAAATATACTCTATATCTTTACTGACAATGAATATGATTATACATATAATTTAAAACTGGTACGTCATATAATAAGAAAATGACAAAATGATGTGGGTTTTTTTAAAATCTAGACAAAATAATATATTAGTAGGTACAACTGACTTAAATAATATTGTTTAAACACTAGTTTAATCATTACAGCGCATTGTTTTAACCCGATTTCAAAATCATCAAGGCGATTTTCAACTATTAATATTTTTTAGGATGTTGGTGTGAAATTACCACGTGTTAACAACACACATTATTATACCTCACCCTTCTGTTTTCCTACTTTGTTCATATTAAAACGGAACAGTCAATAATTGGAAATATCATATAGCAATATCACCTGCTATGACGTCCTGCAGATAAACCGAGTGATCGGAGTTAATAGGCGCTTATGAAACAGTCAGTAAGTTACTCCGTGTTACAAAAACGCATTCGCCTTGGGCAACAGTATTTCCTCGGGTTGACAAAATGCACTATCGCCCTCAAAGAATGCAATATTTATATATTATGTTTATAGTTTTCTCTAAACTGATATGATCTATGTGTTCACAAATGTCCTTATATTAAGAATACCACTGTCATTTCCATATAAAAATACATTGCGAATTACGGAGACACAACATTAAAATGTCACTATGTAGTTCGTAATTAACGCATCATACTGCTACTTCTACTACAGTACTACTACCACTACTACTTCCACTATTACTACTACAGAAGATTGTTTCATAGACACTCGACTAAAAATTATGGACTTTGTTTCCTGAGCTAACAAGTATATTATAAACGATGTTAATTTTTTTTTTTATGACATGACATAAACTAATTGGTAAATCGAACCACTTTGTGCTCTCTTACGTTAAAAACGTTGAAGATTTAAGCAACTTCATCTTTTGCAAATTAATGCATAAATGTCAGTAATGTTTGCTGTTAAATAATTAACAATTTCTGCATACTCATATCTTGAAGCACATTAAGTGTTTGTCTTCAATATTTAAACAAAATTCAAACACCTTTACTTTCCAAAAGTACACGTATACTTGATTGGGAGATAAATAATATAGCAGAGTAGAAACATTATAATTTCTTCACTGACAACGAACATTAAAACTGTGATTTAAGATTACTGGATCAATAGCGGATACTATGCAAAACATCATAGACTGTTTTGATTTGAAATCGTTATATTTCCATTAATAATTTAAAAATGCGAAAATCATTTGTCAGAAAACCATTAGAGCTATATATAAAATAACATTTTCTCCGTAATTTTGAATCATTTATACATCTATAAAATTACAATATCCAGCTGCATCAGCCGCAGAGATACCCCTTATCAGCAGTCATAGGTCTTTTATTTAAGGCTTGAGTACCAATGTCCATACTTATTATATCCGTGCATAATCGAAGAGCACGAATGAATAAAAGTTTCAAATTATTTGACAACATGTATACTACTACTACTACTTCTACTACTACTACTACTACTACTACTACTACTACTACTACTACTACTGCTACTACTGCTACTACTACTACTACTACTACTACTACTACTACTACTACATCAACATATATTCGTTTTAGTATATTTTGCATATGCTATGACATACTTTTTTATACATATGTCTGTCTGTTCCGATGTTCTTAGTTTGTAAAACACAAACACTGTCCGCTCAATAACGTTAGACTGAAGCACAGAATTTGAGGTTGCGTGGCATACGTCTTTAAAACGAATATTTAATTTATAGTTGTGTCTATAATGTTTGTGAAAATCGATAAAATAGTTAACCCCATAAAAATGGGGGGACAGATTGCTTTACAAATGTAGGTCGGTCGGTATGAAGACCACATTATAGTCTTGTTTCAAATTTAATACGCTCTTCAAAAAATTGACGAAATGTTTATATGAGTAATGTCAAGGCCAAGTTCAACAATCAGCTAAATCGCCCTAAGAACCAAAATAGTTATAGATTGAATTATTTAAAATGTATCATGTTCAGACGTATTCCGCTCTCTAAGTCTATCAGTTTTTATTATATCTTAAAGGTATGGGCCAAGTTCGATTATCAGCCAAATTGCCGTAGTAACTGTGTAGTAATATCCTCTGAGTAATCTTTAATTGACCGTTTAAACCTTTTCTACTTTTTAAGACAACCAGTTGTCAAACGACCGTCACTAAAGTTGTTTTTAAGGAGAACTCTGGTCGTAGAAGGGGCATTCCATCTTTTACCAAGGCTCTTTTATTTCATAACGGCGCTTATTTAAATCGTCACGGTGAGCTCCGTTGATAGCTTGATAAACTCATGCATATGAAATATGAAAATACCTTGCGACTATTAGAAAAATGGTTTAACTATTAAAATGTTCATCATTCAATAGAATGTACGACTATTCGACGTTTTTTTTTTTGCAATTCCTGCTTGTATCTATGTCAGTTGTTATCGAGAAACTTGTTGTACATTCTACGGGATTTTTGGATTATGTTTTGTGATAACTTCAATTTTATGAGATTTCCATGTACGTGTATACTGTTTTGTAAGTATGATTCCCGAAGCAGGGGGTGGGAGCATATAGTCGTAGCTCTGTTCGTCCGTCCGAATTCTAATTCCACTGCCATTGTCTGCGTGTGAAACGAATTACCCTGGCAATTTTATCCACCATACTCCATGTTTATCCGTCCGTCTGTCGTTCCGTCCGTTCTTCCGCCCATTCTGTACCTCTTTCCGCGCGAGATCTCAGAAACGAATAACTCGAATTCAATGAAACATTATATGCAGCATCCCTATTTAAAGAATGTGCGCATATTGTCAGGTCGTTTCAGTCTGATGAGTTTTCAAGGCGTTATAGCCCTTTGATTATATTGTAATACAAAATTCGCGTGTCCGTGTGTTCCGTAATAATATAATTAAACGTTAACAAGGGCCGTTTTTCCAGGTTGTTCTAGTCCAGAATGCTCAGGGAGTTTTGGCCCTTTAATTATAAATTGGCTGTTGTGCTTGTCCACCCTTTAACTTGGCCATGGATGGAAGGATTATTAAAATAACTTAGCATTAATGTTTGCTGCCTTGAGCTGGTGTGTACCCCTCATGAATTAGGTCCCTGGGCCAAAGGTCAAATCACACCTAGAGGTTAATCAAAATTGGCACAGTCTTATCTTGCCATTGATTTTAATACTACCTGGCACAAATCTTAAACTCAATGGGACAGCATGATTTGCACATGGACCAGGTCCGTAGGTCAAAGGTCAAGTTCACACTTTTTCAAATTACTTGGCATAAACGTTTAAAATATGAGGCAGTTTGTAACTGTAGGTCAAAGTTCAGCGTCATACTTAAAGGTCAAAAGTCAAAATTGGCTTATAACTTGTTGAATGAATTTTAAATCACATTACGCAATTTTGTACCACATGACAGCGTCTCGCAATATGAATCAAGTCCGTCGGGTTAAGGTCAAGGCCACATGTAGAGGTGAAAGAGGCATCGAGGTCCATCCATCGGTTCTACCGATATTCTTGTTGTCTATGAAGTTATTTGCACAGAGTACCTTCTCACCTGAGCAAAATGTCTAACACTTACTTTCCATATGCAATCAAGCCTTTAAAATTAAAGGATATTTTACACGTAAACTGATGCATATTTATTGTATATGTATTTATTAACATTTTTCCTATTGATCAGATTTCCGGTGTCTTTAGTTTGTTATTATGGTATTTATAGACTAAATTCACGACATGATTGAAGAACCAGGCATAAAATAGCATCAGGAAACATGCTTAAAAAAAAAAATACATCACGCCATTTAATTGAAAAGGAAAGGAATGTCGTGATCTAAATGTCGGCATCTCCTATTTCTTGATCGACTGATACAAATGCATTATCATACTGAAACAAAATTCTTCATTTTGAATATTTTAACTTCATCGTAGACGATGCAACATCGTGAAATTGAAATGTATCTACAGCGTCAAGCGACAAATTTCATTGTATGTCCGTGTTTCAATGCAAATGTATAATTCGCAGTTTTACACTCGGATGCTATTGTTTGCAATTTCGCTTAAATTCGAAGAACCATGTAATAACTGGAGGATTAAGAAAAAGACATTTAATGGGTTGACATTCAGTGGTTTTTTTTTCCGGTATGTCTACACAAGATAGGATTGCTTTGTTCGTATTTGGAATTCTTCTGATTAAGTGCACAGGCGGGTGTAATATTCGTACTTAAAATGTATTTTAATGTTAATATGAAATACACTAGCTTTATATGCAATGTACGTATATTTACATTCTATGCTCCCGCTTAAAGTTGATACTTGTTGTCGAATTTTGCCTTACATCTTGTTAATGGTCGTTTGCCCCACGGCCGCTTTTTAAGTATAAGTATGTACACTGTATGATACAGTTGTATTTATTTAAATTTAAGATTTAAATTTGCTTGAAACCGATACATCACCGTGGCTGAATGAATCGGTGCAATACATGTTCTAGAAGTATGGAATGAAGAAATTACTTCGAGGATTTTTTAAATATTAAAGTTAATCTTATCCCCAGAGAGTCGTGTTCTGAAAAAAAAAGTCATTGAATGTCTTAATATAGAAAACGAAAACATCAGAAATAACCTAAAATACAATAAAGAAAAACACAGAAACACTTGCCTTCGCCGAGGCTCGAACCAAGGAATATTGGCATTATATAATACATGCCATAAGGACTCGGCGATTCGGACTTAAACACAGCGTACCTTAACGCTTTTAAGTGATACAGGTGCTTTACAAAATACTGATGAAAAGCGTCGCAAACGCAAGTGATTTATTGATATAGGTTCGCTTTGCTTTCAACATTAATCACTTATTTCTAGGAAACAGTGACGTTACTTTCCATAATTTAAAAAGGCTTATAATTTCATTAAGTGACATTTTTCAAATTCAAACCCAATGTTTTGATTCGATCTAGTGCTCGTAAGCTGTTTTGAATAACGGTTATGCCTACAATATCACTATAGAAAGTGTGCGAATTCAATGCTTAGCAAAGAACGATAATCATGTGTGATTTGTATAGAATGCGTATTGAGAAATATGGTACGTAAAATAAACCGTTATCGCGTAAATCTGTACAATTCAAAGGCTTCGAGTCGTATTCAATCAGATAATATAATCGTCCTTGAAATCCGATGTAGTAAGTGTAGTTTGGCGCATTTATAGACAGTAGTAGACCGAATGCTTATGGCAGCAATACACAAATAACAGAAAGCACATGCACCGGCTAGTGAATTGTGATCATTGTTGTTGCATTCAATACGGTGTATTTTAAATGTTTATTCGAAATAAAAGGGGCATATAAACGAATTTGGGTGTAAATGGTACTTCTCCACATATTTTAAAATATACTTTTAAACATCTAAACTAGACAAATTAGGGCGCCCGGACTAAAAAGTTCAAGTATTATAACAAGAAAGGCTTTAAAAATAAAAAGAAAGAACCTCTACCTGGGTTCGAGCCTACGACCTCCGGATCAACAGTCTAACACGCTAACCATTCAGACACTGATATTGTTCATTCGTCAAACTGTGAATAGGTCACTTTAGAAGCAATCAGTACACATTAGCTGTCTCAAAGTGTCTCATTGTAGAAATTGGTACGTAATGTCAATTAATTCACTAAATAATGACAACTTACACGTAGAACGTATGTAATGCATATGAATTTATTTAAGAAATTATTATAATAATTCTCGTACTATTCAAACTAAAGCAATTTCTAGAACATCCAGTGATTTAACCGCTTAAATGAAACAATGTATTTAATATATATATCAATAAATAATCGATCATTCTTACAGCAACAAATTAATAATATATATCAAAGCGTGTATTCACGAAATCAATGAGTACAAACGCTAATAAGTAATATTAGAATAATCCAGTATAATGATTACATTATAAACATCTATATAAGAAATGTACTTTACATTAAAAAAAATAAATTATAAGTTAAAGGTTATCCGATATTAGTTCAAATTTGTAGACAAGCAATATTGACAACATAAAATGTATCCAGAATTGAAAACATTAACACAAACGTCATTTTCAGAGACATGTAGAACTTTGATACCAGCCGATGCGTAGTTAACGCATCGATAAAATGAACTATATGATAACAATGTGAACAAACATTGAAACAAGATGTTAATGTTCGGTTAAGTCGGCCATTCCTTACATTAATATGCAGTAGTTGAAGACATATCATGTTCACACTCTTAAACGCGCGTTATACACATCGCCGATAACATCATTGCGGACAATCCTACAGTACAATCTGCTAGTTTATGTCTCATTCAAATCGATGAATGTTAACATGGACTGGTGATACTCTTTCGGATCAAGTAAAAGTTAATAAAAAATGACCGTAATACTGCACCAATAATCGCGTTTTTGTTGAATATTTGCATATATTTTTTATAGATTTTTATTTGATTCATGTTATTATTAATACGAACAATCCCATATTGCTTTTGAAAGCAATTCAATCAACCATGATGTGTCCTTTACCGAGAGTAATATGTCCATAACTGTCTGTTACTGAACAAAATAAATTGATAAAAATAAAAATGTAAAACTATATATCGTATATTGTAATATATGTTTTTTTAGCCACTACTAGAAATGATTTGAATTAAAGTAGATAAATTATTTACAACGGGTTGCTGTCAATCATTAGTTTATCTTTATCACCCACAATCTACAAACGTTGAATTGACATATATTCATATCTGCCTTCCGATCTCATTTGCCCGATTTCGCGAAACCAGGATGAATATGTGTTGCAGTTAAAAAAAAAAACTTGAATTATCAGCATTGGGTTAATTTGCAGTAGTTTATTCAATAATGTTAACACAAGCTGAGATCTCTTTGTTCATATTTGTTATTTTTGGATTTTTTCTCAATGTGTGCAAAGGTAGAGGCAAATAATTATTATAAATACTTAAATACTTATTATTCGTATTTAATAATAATAATATTATTATTATTATTATGAGTAGTAGTAGTAGTAGTGGTAGTATTAGTAGCAGTAGTAGTAGTAGTTGTTGTTGTTGTCGTTGTTGTTGTTGTTTATCACACGTGTGATTGTCTACGATAAACTCATATAAACGTTTGTACACTAGCAATTGGCAGCAATGTGTATGTATAAACTGTAAACCAATGATAAAATTGTAATGGTTCTGCGTTGCTTCTAGCTAATGTTAATTTTCCGATGGTCGAATATATAGTATTTGCCTGAAACTATGATAACGATGTAAATATATTCATTTTCAGTTAACAATCATCAGCAATAAATATAACAATAAATACATGTGTATGTAATATGGCGTGTATAGGTAATGGACATTTATGAATCAATTTGCATTTATTATCATAAATATAGATTGGAGAGAAATATCATAACCAGCACTTATGCGCAATGTGTGCTTAAATAACATCATTGTTTAACGAAAATCGTATTTTGAGGAATATCATTGAAAACAATGGTAAATCGCTTATGACAGCCATCTCATGCGCTCCTACAGTCAGTATAAAAAAAAGATGTCATGAAAAAAAGCTAATTTATGACTGAAGTTGTACACTTTATTTGCAAAAATCATTTTCTTGCTTTTAAACGAACATCGGTCGGTCTGTATATTTAAGTCACAGGGCATGCAGAGAAACTTCCACAATGTGTACATGTATTGTATCAAGTATTGTTAAACAGGAAGAATTGCTCATATTTTGAAAGCTGTTTAAGGGCTTGACGTCAAAATAAAAAATATTGCTTGCAAACACTTCATTAACAGTCTAGAATTACAAGTAGACATGATTTAGAGATGCATAAAATAGCAAAGTAAAAACATTATAATTTTCTCATTGCCATCAAACTCACTGACAACACGCCGAATATCAAAACTGCGATTAAATATAGCTTTATTATCATAGATGCTGTGCAAAATAAAACAAGCCTATATTGCTTTCAAATAGTTTCATTTGCAATAACTTAAAAATGCGAAAACTATTGACAGAAAAACTTTGCCGCAATATACAGGCAAAGGTATATACAATAATATTTTGGATTCTCCGTAATTTAGAATCATTATACTTCTTTTCAATTTGAATCTCCAGCTGCATCAGCCGTAGAGAAACCCCATACGTCTTTTATTTCAAGATAGTGTCCAAATGTCCATACTGATTATGTCCGTGCACAATCGACGAGCACGAAAACAGGTGTATTCTTAGATTAATATCCTACTTCTACTTCTATTGGTACTATTACTACTATAATCTCGTGGATTCGTTTGAGAATAGTTGTTGTATTTGTTGTATATAGTACTACTATGTAACCCACACAAACACATGTTGGTTTTGCTTATGTGATTATGTGATTCGTTTGAGAATAGTTGTTGTATTTGTTGTATATAGTACTACTATGTAACCCACACAAACACATATTGGTTTTGCTTTAGACATCCGTCCATCTGCAGAAATGTTTATGAACCACCTCACAACCCCCCTCCGCTCTGTAACTTTAAAATCGTGCGCAGAATATTTAAGACCACTTAGCATACGTGCTTAAAATACACATTCCAATTATTATAATTGTGTCTGCATATATTGACATATATATAACTGAGGTCAAACATCATGTTAATAATTTTAATGTAGCGAACATCATCAAATGCACTCTGTTAAGCAGCACTTTATAGTATAATAACAAAACCAATAATAGCGGACTTTACAACTCGTTTGGGAAAGCCCTTGTAAAATAGACTAACACTGTTAGGTGTGTTATATTGAAGATGTGATGTTAATTCTGCATGTCCAATACTATTAAAACGACATATTATATAATATTTAAAAACTGTTGTTGTTATTTCCGTTCATTTATGTATATATATATATTATTATTACATGCAATATATTCGAAAAAAAAATCGTACATACTAAATTTTAAGAAAAAAACGTCCCGAGTTCCTTCAGTGGATTAAACCAGGGTCCTCTGCGTGACACCCTGACCACGCCGCTTAGCACGTTCACATGTTTTGGAAAGCTCTTAGCGCTACTTGTGTTTTGTAAACTCCGGAAGTCCGGAAGCAAAATCGATTGGTTGTATGGACAACCTGGTAATTCACAACAACAAGAGTAATAAATAGTTAAAAAGAGTCTCGAGACCCTTTTGAAATCGGGTTGAAACAATGCGATGTAATGAATAAACCAATTTGTGTCAAACTTGTTTTCATGTGACAACAATGTTATTTCGGTCAGTTGTATAAAATAATATAGTAAGTTACTAGATTTGAAACATTTTATTGACATTGTCAAATTGGTCATTTTCCCCATTTGTGACGCAGCAGCTTTACATTGTCCATTTTAGCCGATTCTACTGTAATTTTTCGTCCCGATATTTCTCAAAGTTTGCTGGAAATAGTACAGACACAGTGAATATTCCCTGCATCTTGTAAATAAACACAAACTTTATAACAGTTAGTCATTAGACTGGTAAGGATTCTGACATGCATTTAGTATACATGTACAATATTAATGTGTCACGTATTTCTAGACAATAATGACAAATCTTTCCAAAATTAAAACAAAAACAGTCGTTGAATTTCATTTAGTAACACATTTCGAATTCTTAAAAATGACATAATGTGGTAGAAAGAAGAGACAATCCGAAAGAAAATATATAATCAAAGGAAATGTGCTTCCTCGTTACCCAATGTTTTTATTTGACTTAAGGCTCCCATTCTAATCTGAGTTCAATAAAGTGGATAAGCCTAAATTATAACTATATAGAACTAAAGATAACTTTATACTGCTATATACTTAAAAACAGTGGTAATTGTACTCAATCGTTTTCGTGTAAAACTGCACAAGTCAACTGTTTGGAGTCATGTTAAATAAAATAATGTATTCATGCTCTAACGGAAGTTGACTCTTATTTCAATTTATACCCGGATATAATTGTTCGCAATATCGCACACTTTTGGAGGTTTAATGCGATGTAGAGAAAATTTACATTTCAACCGTCGGTGTTAGATTTAAAATGTAAATGGAAATTCAATGATGTTTACACTGGCTGGGACCGCTTTGTTCATATTTGGGGTTCTTCGCAATGTATGCGGTAGTACAGGTATTATTATTATTATTATTATAATTATTATTATTATTATTATTAGTATAATTATTGTTATTATTATAACGAATAACTTTTGCGTAAATATACTGAATAAAAATTAATTTACGACCTCTGTATTTTATTTCATTTTATTTCTTATAAAATTTAGTATGTACGCTAGCCTAGAGACCTGGGCCGGTATTCACAAAGCTCCTAAAGAAATCTTAACTTAATGGTGCGAGTGATCTTCCAAAAACCCTAACCATAAATAATATTAAATGTAATATTGTTTCTGGTAAGTGCAATATACACGTGTAAAATGTCAATGCTCCGGTTTGGATATGTATTTTGTATATAAATGGATTAGTGCTTTAGTGCAAGCAGTAAGATATTATAAATCTGATCTGCGAACTTTGCACTGTGTTTTAATATTTAATCTAAAAGAGTACACATAAGTTTTACTATTTTTTACAATGCATTTGTTATTAACATATAACTTATTTATAATAAACGATAAGTGTATTTTCTAACTGCAAATAATTTGAACTGCAAGTTATTAAAACATTGTTGCGACGTCATCCCATCTTCATAATTATAAAAGATCAGACACACTAACAACTATGCCATGGTGACTTATTTTAAGGCCTATTTTTTATTTTATGTATTAAGTGATACATGCATTTTCTAAAATATAAACAAAATGAAAAGTGCTCTTCCTTTAACTGAATAATTTGGCGGCAACAACACCTTATTGTATCCTTTTCAATTGATTATTGTTCATTTACAATACATTATTTCAATAATTTATTAGCAATTCATTGGTTTTTAATATATTTCGGAAATATTTATATTATTTTTCCGTGTTTATAGTCGTGCAGTAAAATCGATATTCGACCCAACGCCCCAGTCACACTACAGCAAAGACAGGTATCAGACAGGTCTACGACTAAACATCCCTACAGAGTCCTGCTTATGTAGTTTTGGAAAGTCATGCGTTGTCTTATGTCTCAAAATCAGTCGTAGCTGGTTTTTGAACCAAAACCTCCCGACTGGACGCAAGATTCTTACATAGTCTTGCGTGAACCTACGTAGGACGTAGGACGTCGTAATGCCCTGCGTCGTCTTGGGGAAAGCTGACATCAGCAAAGTCGTACATCGACGTGACATAGGTCCTACTTAGCCCTGCCGGAACGTGCGTGGTTGTACAACAGTGCAAGACAGAGCTCTGGCGTCGACGTACGATGCACTTTGTTGCTGTAAGTCGACTCAAGAATGTTTTAGGTCATGTATGATTGACTTACGACTACGCAGGATACCAACGTCATATACTTAATTGCTGAACAATATTTTTACTACGTCTAAAAACATACTGCTCGGATTTTAATATTTTATCCAACCCTTTGCTGCCGCGCTATGAACTGATAATCATACAGCTCAATAAACAAATCAGAAATGTGATCGTATTGTCTACTGTTTCAAATAATCTTATATGGGTTCTAGTTAGCGGAGCCTTATAAACCTCCCAACGTAGAAGACAATAATGTAATTTTGTTTAGAATACCGTCAAGGGTACGTACATTACCATCAAACTGATAAATTGTTCCGCGTATTATTCAGTATTGAAAGGACATTATAATTATAACCAGTAAAGTTTTCCTCGGGTATGTTTGTACTACGTGTATGTAGAGTTTTCGATGCAATGTCCTATGCACCTCACTAAACTCTGTCGACATATTGCGGGTATGGGCCTTATTTAGTATTTACAATATTTATATTAAACTCCGTTTAAATATTGTTGCCTAAAGCCATTCATGTTGACATGGTATTGCAACATGTTGTTTCATAATCTTCTCCGTTTGGCTTCTCATATTGCATTATTGCCGCACTGATAAGCACAGATCCAGATATCATGTGGCATCGTATCATAGGGATAGGGTAATAGTCATTGCTTCATTGTGGCAATCAGGAAAAGCTGCTAGCTAAATTGTGCAACAAAAGACAGAAACAAACAGAAATAAACAATGAACGTTAATATTTGTCAGTAGATTATACCGCACGAATTCGAACGTCTGCGTACAAGACAACATAAGTCGACGCTGGTTGTAGTACGTTGTCGTTCGTTGTCGTAATTAAGCAGCAAACAACTACCTATGTCCAAGTAATTTGGCTTTCGTCGACCTGCGTAGTCCTGCGTTCTTAACATACTACTACCTACGTTAACCTACGACTGAATTGACTTGCGTTGTTTAATGTTATTTTTTTATGATTGTCATGAGGAACCAGGCGACTTGGACAAAGATGTTTAAAATCTCAAGAGCCCTCCTACTCGAAAGTCCTACGACTCAGTGTGACTGGGGCTTAAACCAAAAAATCGATTTTGAAGTGAAATAAGTTTCGATATATCGTTGTTTATCGGACAATAAACAACGTTATCCAAGCATCAAAACCACAAAAAGTTGTTTATTGGTCGATAAGTAACAATAATTCGAAATTGGCTCGATTAAAACATGACTTGACAAATATGTTTGCAATTGTTATGAGAAAATTATATTTTGCTATGCTTTGCGGAATCAGGCTACATTTTGCGTTGTTTATTGGGGAATTTAACAACGATAATGTTGTTCCTGTCTATAGACAAATTAGATTATCGAATATCATATTAAAATTCAATATAAACCACCGGAAAGCATAAACTAAAATATCACTAATAAGTAAATTTAATCCTTTCCTCAGAATAATGTCGGCATAAAAATAATATATATATATGTATAGTTTTTTAAGAAAAACATAATTTTGGCATTGAATATTCATATAAACTGCTGGTGTACTAGCATTGCATCATTATTGATTTAATATATTTCTGAATTTAAACCTTTTTATGTGTGTAGATTATATTAAAGTTCGTTGTTACAAGAATTTAAAAGAGTATGATTGCATTAATTTTGTTACTTTGACAGTTTAAAATAATTGCGTTAAAAGTTATTTTGACTTTGGTATGGGTTATATATATTTGACATTAGATCCGAATTTAATTGACTGAAAATTATGAAAAAGCATAACATGTATCATATTAGCTATTGTAATCGTTTTACTCTGTTGATTTCATATGCATTATACACAAATGTACACATTCTTTCACATGGATGATTTTAATATAAGTTAAAACATATTGAAATTTTTTTACAGCAATGCATTTTTTTACCAGACCAATATGCATATGAGTCCAAGAGCACTTGTGCTGTATTGGTAATGATTAATTTTCTGACGTTTATTGAAAACAAGTTTTATATGTCAAATATGCAGTAACTGAAGGAAAAAAAGTTACAAAGTGGTATTTCGTTTTCTGACCAGATAAGATATCCAGTAAAATATCAGCGTGATAGTGGCTGCTTCCCGAAACAATCCTTACAATTCACTGTATTTGCGTTCTTCGTTCTTTTGTCTGCATCCGTTTTTAGATAATTTAAAATTTAATTTAAACAAAGAAACACGATAAATGTCTACCGGTAATAAGTATTTGATATATTTGTCGAGTAGATTCTTCTACACTAAAGCCAACATAATTGTATGCTTGGAACCGAGTTTCTAAGCCATGTGCACCATTTATTTGGTGTTGTTATAATTAATTTTGTATCAAACTGTTTCTCCTGATAATTATTTTATGTGAGCTTCTCTACTCGCCCCTGGCGTCGCCGTACATGTCGGAGCTACCGTTAACTTTTGGTTTAAATGTCTAATAACATAAAACCTTCATAAGACTCAGATTCGCTGGAAACTTGAAATGTATTTTAATTATCAACTCAAGCATCAAGATCATCAAATTTCATAACATTTTATTGTATTTTGACAAATTGATTGACATTTGTCAATTATATTTTCAGATCGTCGTCTGGGATTGAAAGTCTATTAACTTCAATAGTACCACTTTAAATATTTTACATTGAAATAATCTTCAGCACCAGATGCTAGAATTCCCATAAAACAGTTCACAGATATTTGCCACTTTGTACTATAAAAAGTTCAGGTTATAGTATAAAATCTATAGCTCCAAATAAAAATAAAAAACAAAAATAAAAATTATGCAAGATCTGCAATACTTCGAATAATTGAGCGCGCTATCCTCCGACAGCTGTTCTTATGCAATCAAAGTTGTGACATAAGTTACATTTCAATTTAATGTTGTACCGTATAAACCACGGCTACACTGTATATATTATCATCTGCTTGTTTTACGTAAAGCCTATCGAAGTTTAATATTTTCATATAAACTGCGAGTGGACAACTTAGTTTAGATGTGCAAATCCAGGTGTAATGAGTACGTTACAATCTTTACTGGTTTGTTTTATACATCGATGTGTCAGGCTTGTACAATTATATACTCATTATAATTTTTAATGGTGTATACTCTTTTTCGAAAAAAAAAAAAAAGCAACAACAAACACTCCTTCGTGAAATTGTATGTAGTTTAATAAGTTGTTTCTGCTGTTTCTGTTCTTGCAGGCGATGTCCTTATTCTAGTAAATAATGAATCAGTGACAACAAATAGCACGGATAGCAAAGATCTTGGGCCGTTGGAAAGAGTTGTTGACGGTAACACTGGAGGATTTAATTGTGGGTGCTGTATAGCTATTAAAAGACCGGCCTGGATCCAACTAAATTTGACAAAACCGTATCTTGTGAAACGAATTGTTGTATTAGGACGAACGGATGGAGGTTTGTATCATAAAAAAATGCATTATATACATGGTAAAATTAGTATTGTCCGTCTTTTCTGAACTGTCAAAACTTGAATATTTTGACTGTGGTTGAATGCGTTATTTATATGTTCGGTTATCATTCGTGACTTTTCCGATAGCGTGCTTCGGGTATCGGGTAAAAATAATACCTGTGATGTATGCTTTGTAAATCAGGGTTTTCAATACAGCTTGTGATTTATAACAATAAAATAACGGAGAGCGAATAGCTTAATGGTATATTGCTCGTCAACTTTGATTTTGCTGGTTCGAGTCCCGTCATTAAAAAATAGTTTGAGCAATCAGTTAATATTTTAAATGTTAAATATAATTTTAATAAACAGTATAATGTTAATTTCAGACATTTGCTATGATAATTTTTTTTGCTTTAATTTTGGTTTAATGTTTATTTAAATAAACAATTAATCACATTACAATTTAACAATAACATCAGATAAGCGCGTCTTAAATAAAATAATATAAAGTATACCTGCCTGGGAATCGAACCCGGACTTTTCGAGTGACAATCGATGTATCTCGTTTTTACATCGCTCGGCCATTCCGAAGAATATTCAGTGAAGAATTGCTTATTTATCATGTAGTTTGCATGTCATAAAAGGCTAATCAATCCCAGTAAATACGACGGAAAACTAAAATTTAAAAAAGCACCTTCAACCACCGTGAAATTATTCACGTTTTGACAGTTCAGAAAAAAAGGACTACAACGAAATGGATACGTTTCAGTCGTTGAAATACGAAAATGTTCACTACTATGCCAAATATTTCACACAGAAACGAAAGAGCTATCGCATTTATTGTAACAGCACCTGATAGCGAATACTTTGTCTTTAATTATAAATTTTACATTCCGTATATTAAATGTATAGATTTTCTCTCACTGCTCCAGATTTTTAAATATCAACACGTTAATTTGCATTAATTGGTATTATTTCGCACCTTACGAAAACATACAGTATACCATCTGTATGATTATTTTATAAAATAAAATAAATAAACAGCCGAATTGAAGTTTTTATATATTTATGTTAAAGTTCCAATGGTATAATGAATATAATAACTCATATATTATGCTGGTCAATTGTTCAAAGAGTATGTATCAGTCTCGTGTGATACGTCATTACATCAGCCACTTGAATAATACATAGTCTCGGAAAAACTGACGAGCATTATATCCCGTATATATTAAAAATAATTTTTAAAAATGTGTAAGTATAAATGCTCTACATATACAAGAATTGTGATAAATGTGTGTTTTTATGGACAGTCTGACAGACGGAAGATGGACGGACAGAGACAGACAGACAGACAGACAGAAAGACAAACAGACAGACAGACAGAGAGACAGACAAACAGACAGACAGACGGACAGACAGACAGACAGACGGACGGACGGATGGACGGACGGACGGACGGACGGACGGACGGACAGACAGACAGACAGACAGACAGACAGACAGACAGACAGACAGACAGACAGACAGACAGACAGACAGACAGACAGACAGACAGACAGACAGACAGACAGACAGACAGACAGACAGACAGACAGACAGACAAACAGACGGACAGACGGACAGACAGACAGACAGACAGACAGACAGACAGACAGACAGACAGACAGACAGACAGACCGACGGACAGACGGACAGACGGGCGGGCGGGCGGGCGGGCGGTCGGGCGGTCGGGCGGGCGGGCGGGCGGGCGGCGGGCGGGCGGGCGGGCGGGCGGGCGGGCGGGCGGGCGGGCGGGCGGGCGGACGGACCGACGGACGGACGGACGGACAGACGGATGGACGAACGGACGGACGGACAGACAGACAGACATACAGACAATCATTTTTTCTTTGTATTCAATTGAGCTGCAAAAGGTCATTCTTTTTATAGCATTCAATCAATTTGACGATCTACGTTTGTCTGTCGGAAATAATGAAGAATCTTTTGAAGATACACATTTTAACAACACGAATAACATGGTAAAGACGGCGGTGTTCAAGGAACCTGTTGCAGTACTCCTTGTTCGAGTTTCTGGATGGAAGGGAAATGCTCAGGACAACTACATGACACTATGTGAGATAGCAGTTTATCGCCAAAACGGTAAACATATAATGTGTACTATAGATAAATACATATAATATATATAAACATCCTTGAAATGAGTCAATTTTCTGAGTAAGCAATACAATGACAAAGTTTTTTTGACCAGACAAAGGTTAAAGTCACAAAAGTATTCAATGAAAGAACGTTAACAATACAGTTTGAACACACCTTAAATGACGAGTTATTTTATAATTGTTTCGTTCATTTGACAAAAATACATACTGTGATTGTTAATACATACGGAATATAAGGCTAGTCAATTGTTCCAAGAGTATGAATTAGTCGAGTGGTTTGTGTGCTGACGTAGCCTCGAGTGTGATACGACATAACACAAGCCATGAGACTAATACATGCTCTTAGAACAATTGACTAGCGTAATATTCCTTTCATTATCTACCACGATAAATTTCAAATGTGCATTTACCTTATTTTATTTGTTTAAAACTATAATAATGACTAATTATTTTAGGTATATATTATAGTGGTTTACATAGCTCTATGTTGACGTCATTAAAAAGTAGTCCAGCTAGTATGGTAATACGGGATCGGAAAAATAACAAGTAGTAAAATAGAACATTTTGTTTCTGACGACATGTATTTCACCGATTGATAAAGCATGTATTTTGATAAGATTTTAAACAGGTATGTAATAAAACTTAATATTGCGTTCTCTATGTAATGATACAGATTGTCCAGCTGATCACTACGGTGCCGGATGTATAGACGCATGTCATTGTAAGGAAGGTCCGTGTGACAGTGTTACTGGACGATGTGATGTGGCAGTTTGCCAAGACGGGTGGACTGGAATGTCTTGCAATTATAGTAATTTACAACAATTAATTTACTTGTTATGCTCTCCGAACAAATTCGGGGGAGCATATAGTTGCCGTATTGTCCGTCCGTCTGTTCTTCCGTTCGTTCTTCCGTCTCACAATCTTGTCCGGGCTATTTCGCAGCAAGTTATAGACGGAATTCAACGAAACTTCACGGAAAGCTTTATTACTAAGAGGATGTGTGCATCTTACCAGGACGTTCCGAGTCATTGATTTTTCTCAGAGTTATGGGACTTTAAAGATTTCTGAAATCTGTATATAGTGAACAATTCTTGACTTTCTTGTCCGGGCTATTTCTCAGCAACTGCTGTCCGGAATTCAACACAACTTTAAGGGAGGCTTCATTATGAAGAGGACTTGTGCATATATCCAGGACGTTCCGCTACAATGATTTTTCTCAGAGTTATGGGAATTTGAAGATTTCTGAAATAAGTATATATTGCACAATTCTTTATTGTTCGGGCTTTTTCTCAGCAACTACTGGCTGGAATTCAACGAAACTTGACTGGAAGCTTCATTACCAAGCGGAGGTGTGCATATTTCAAGGATGTTCTGCTTCAATGATTTCTCTCAGAGTTATGGAACTTTGATGATTTCTGAAATAAGTATATAGTGCACAATTCTTGTCGTGGCTTTTCTCAGCAATTACTAGACAGATTTCATTGAAACTTTATTACCGAGAGGAGGTGTGCATATTACCAGGATGTTTTGCTTCAATTATTTTTCTCAGAGTTATGGTACTTTGAAAATGTTTGAAATTATTTTTAGTGCACAATTCTCGTACAGGCTTTTTCTCAGCAACTACTGGCCTGATTTCAGTAAAACTTTATGGGTAGCTTTATTGCCAAGATGAAGTATGCATATTATCAGGACGTTCAGCTTCAATAATTTTTCTTGGAGTTATGGACTTTGAAGATGTCTCTTTGTGTCATATCTATTTCTCAGAAACTGCTGTATGAAAAGTTTGCTTACCCGAAATGTAGCATACTGATAACTCTAATATTGTTTGCAAATTCAGCCTGTGATGCAAGATATTTTGGTGTCAACTGTTCCAAACAATGCAGTGTGCATTGCCAAAACAATGATGTCTGCAATCACATTACTGGCGGATGCCCTAATGGGTGTGCAAAGGGTTACGACTTCAAGAACGATAAAAAGTGTTTTGCTGGTAAGTATTCGATCCAATAAATGTTAAGTTTAGTTGTTTAATTAGCGCGTATTTGTATTTAAATAAATTAAAATTCAATGATGCTTGATGGAAAACTAAATAACTAAGAATTAAATAACTATACCGGTATTACAGTAATGGTCCATTACTCTGATTTATTTTATTTTGTTGTTATTTTATTTTTTTACAATTTTACTTAATCTGTATGTTCATATTGTATTTGTTTGGTATGCTCATATACAGTTTTGATGTCAGATTTGGTCTTGCAGTTCTCATGATTTTTAGTCATTTTACTATCTCTGCCATCAGTGCATTAATATGGCTTGTCAAAGCGCATTGGGCAGCTTCCATCAGTTTTACTGATATCCTTCCTTAATTTGCCGTGCATGATGTGTTTTACATATTAATAATGAAGCATTATCACTGGCAAACATATCAAACACCTGATAATATTCTGCTATATAACGTCAATGTTAGTGCAAAGAGTTTGCTTTGATAAAAATAATAATTTGTTTTAATATACCCGAAATGTAGCATACTGATAACTCTAATATTGTTTACAAATTCAGCCTGTGATGCAAGATATTTTGGTGTCAACTGTTCCAAACAATGCAGTGTGCATTGCCAAAACAATGATGTCTGCAATCACATTACTGGCGGATGCCCTAATGGGTGTGCAAAGGGTTACGACTTCAAGAACGATAAAAAGTGTTTTGCTCGTAAGTATTCGATCCAATAAATGTTAAGTTTAGTTGTTTAATTAGCGCGTATTTGGATTTAAATAAATTAAAAAAATAAATAAATAAATTGTGCAACAACTGAACATATAGTGTGAATAGTCGAGCACGCTATCCTCTGACAGCTCTTCTTATGCAAGCTAAATATAAACAAAGCAAAACTCCAGCTGCGACAGCAGGTGATATTTTTTATTAGCAGCCCAAGGTCCTTTATTTGTGGTAATTGACCGATTGCCATAAACAATACACAGGACATCACAAAAAAGCAAATAACAAACACAAAACACACATTAATAAAACTGGGGTCACCGCCTTGGAAAGGTCAATGCAAAGCATTGAGGGTTTAAATCGGTTTATGTGCGCACGAACCTCACACTTGGCCCAGAATTATTCACAAAACATGTAAGTGTAATTAAAAATTAACCTCATAGCATCGCAATTCAAAGTAAACAGCAATAAAAGAGAATATTATTCAATTTAATTACCATTTAATTACTCAATGGCTAGATGCAAACCAGAGCAGCAGAATTGCAACTTTCTGAGGCACGATGAAATGAAACTATGTGTAACAGCAGTTAAATTTCAGTATATTTTAATGCAGTGTAAACCACACATACAAGTATACTTATCTGCTAATATGTACATAAAGTAGATCGAAGCTAAACTATTTTCGTATTAAAATTGTGTTACAAACTGCATATGGACAGAATCAGATTATGTAGTTCTGATGAAATACAGCTTTCGTGTTGAAGTAATTTAATTTAATCTTTTTTGTTTTCAAAGCTCTTACAGTGTGTTACACGTTATACTAAACTAACAGTTTTATTTAGAGATAGAAAACACACAAAATAATGAATTGTGAGAAAAAAACATTTACATTTGTTCAAATAAACTGAATGGTGTTTGAACAAATACAATTTTATACTTTTTAAACAATACGAAACTAGACGAACTGCTTTTTGTTTTGTGCATCGAATGTTTACTGTGAATAGTCGAATTTAAACTGCGTCGCTACGATATTAAACATGTGAATAAACAAGTAAAATGTTTGTAAACTGTTTAATTTTGTGGATCAGATTTTGCAATGAACAATATGTTGCAAAGCAAAAGTTTCCGATAGAGATTAAATACTAATGTTATACAATAAGACAACCGTTTTGAGTGTCTAGTCTAAGACCAGAATATATAACAACAGTATGCTGGTGATATGCTTGAAGCAACTGATCGGCAAATATACAACTATGTTTCATAAATGAAATGATAAACGATGTTTAAAACCTTGCTTTTGATTGGTTTCGCCGATTTCATATGTGGAAATGTAATCGGTTTTTGAAAGCTCTGAAAGATACGGAAAAAAACAAGATCTACAAAACATGGAAATATATAGCAATGCCAACACAAGCAAAAAAAAAAAGAAGCACACATGGGGTTCTTTTGCTCCACATGACGTTCAATTGATGAAGAATCCTGCATTTTGAAGCAAATTGTTACTCCCTCGTTTAACTAGAGCAAATAATCTACCTTGCATCACTTGATGTATTGTTTGTTTTTATTGGCTAACTTCAAATTTTCAACACAAAAATATCAATGCTAAGAAACAATACTTTAACATTCAATAAGACGACCGTCTAGTCAAAAATTGTCCATTTTCACATTGTTGGTGACGTTATCTTTTCGAAAAACGATCATTTAACATAAAATTCAATCTTTACCATTTATCATCTTATATTATCATGTGTTTAGTGTTTGACTTTTCACGCGATCATCATATCCTGGTTTCAAAATCAGTCTAGTGTCATCAATGTTTCAAAGAATATCTAGGGATGCAACCAAGAAGGTATTATGAAGTATGCTATTTCCATGCAATACTTAATCCAGCATCGTAAAATAAATGTCAAAATTATGTGTACATGTGTTAGGTAGCCACTGACGCAGGACGGTGGTAATTTAGGATCAACTGAATATTTCTTCTTGAGGCTTATAGCAAGGCCAGTTGCTTGCCCGTAAACCCTTTCTATGGAATAGCATTATCAACTGGTGCTCGTGTAGTCTCGATTGTATTCAGGCTCGTGTTCTCTTTGCTTACTGAATATTGATTCAGGCCCAACAACAGAGATGTTTCCTGCCAAAAGGCTGGTTCCCGAATGTTTGTCACGACAGGTTGCATTCATTTGACCCATATGTCCTGACTTCCTTTATAAAGTTTTTGTGTAGAAGATTCCACATCTTATTTTCGTCAATGATCTCTGCATTGTCATTAATACGGCGCTGGTGTTTACGAACTGTAGTTTTGCCGCAAAAGCTAAATGCCGGTTGCTCTTGTTTTTTCTACTTTGTATCCTGCTGACTGTAAAATACATATTTATCAATATAACTTCGGTTGATCAGATATCAGATGTGAAATATCACGACAGGAACTGTTGTAAGTGACGTTCACGGATGCATTGTAAAAACAAATATCGTTGTGTCCGTATAGACAATACGATTCAGAAACGATTCATGTTTTAAATTAAACCCGGTTAGTAAGTGTTTTAATATATGTTTCCGTATTTACATATACATGCATTATACAGCATGTTTTGCATTCAAAATCAAATCATATTTTAATGTGTAAAGAATATAAGGTTAATATCGTTGTACGTATACTCTTTTTTATTGGGTCATTAAATATTCCAAGTTTTAATTTAAGTTGTAGATCTATTTATCTAGCTATTCATATTATTTTCTTAGAATAAGAGAAATAGTTATCATCTAAAAATAAAGATACCTATCAATCTGTCTTAACGTCCATTCAAATATATTTAATCAGCCATGTTGTTGATTATCAGTGCCTAGTGGATATAAACCTATGCGACTTCATTCGATTTACATCAACTATTTCTGCTGAAGAATTTAATTTTAATTTAAAAAAAACATGCGAGTGTTTTTTGTTGTTGTCAAAGCGCTAACAGTGTGTTATTGTTCGATTATATTGAACTGTCACTGTTGAATAACTACACGGTTATTGAACGCGGTTATTTATAAAGTATTTGTAAAGTAGTCGCACTGTTCCGTTCAGTTTACCGAAGAAATCTTGACTTTTCCCAACACGGACGCATTCGAAATTCAACATTTTTGTTAAGCTGATACCATATCGCAATTTTGTTAAACTGATACCATATCGCAATTGATTGCGATATATATAATATTATATAGTTTTGTTAACCGTAAGACTATTTATTGCACGCGTTTCGATTGTATAGCGTGAAATATTTGTCTTAATCGAAACGTGACTGTTATACAGTAACGAAAAGATTGATCAGTCTTGCACGAGGATCTCAAACATGAAATTATTTTGTGTAGAGCTAATTCTACCAGGCGTTTTCACGCAGTGCAGACCGGTTTAATTTGAGTTATCTGTTTTTCAATGATGTTAAATGTTAATATTGTATATTTGGATTGTTGTGATTTTATATGAAACCAGAAAAATGAATGAGGCTTGACATTCGCTCTAGCCCCGACACTTGGCAAACAAGCACAGGTTTCCAGCGTTAACCTTCTCTGGTTTCTTTGTACAATGTTCTGTTAAAATTGGTTGCACGGTGTCCATCAATAAATCGCTCGTCTATTATTGCAGTTATGTGTTTGTTGTGTGTTGAGAAACAGAAGCGTAGCAAATACCATGTTTTAACTGTAGATTGGCTTTACATTTGTTTTGTTTATCGATTTATTCATTGTTTATTCATTTATTTGTCAATATTATGCTTCACATGGCTGTCAGTAGATCTTAGGTAATATTGTTACAACATGTTACAACAAATGCATTAATAAAGAAGATCATTAGATATTAAATTATATGTGGCTTTATAAATATGATTATGTGAGTTATTCAAATGAGTTGCGGGCAAACTGCACGAGAAAACAAATAGAAAATAGTTTCTTAAATAAAAAGTACTTAAGCGGGATTCAAAACGGGGCCATGAACACGAATTTAAGGAATTGTCCAATTGTCGTAATTTAAATGCTTACATTAATTTCCGTAATTTTCACAATTAAAAAAAAAAAGAATGAGTATAAAATAACCGGGTTCAATGACCGAGTAATTATTCACCGGTGACAGATCAATTTAATCGAAAAATACACATTAAACTAAACTTTAATAGTTTTATTTAGAGATTACAAATACAATCAATAATGAGTTGTGAGAAAAAACATAACCATATTTAAAATATAAGTAATTTTAACAGTTAATTGTTATCATTGTTTTACAATACAAAGCTAGCCGAACTTCTTTGTGTTTTATGCATCGAATGTTTACGGTGAATAGTCGAATTTAATCCGCGTCGCCACGATAACTAAACCAAAATTGGAAAACTGTTTTACTCAGGCCCCGCCACTACGCACGCTACTTATGTCCAATCTCACACTTAAACTCATTTATATTGGTCAAATACCGACTTGAGATGAGTCTGAAAACATTTGGTTGACCTCGAAAGTTAGTAGTCTCAATTTCAATCTTAAATTTAAGCTTAAGACTCAACATTTTGAGACAGCCCTACTGGTACAGTACGTCAATCCGGACAGTTTTGCTAGTTTCTAGTCGATTTCTACGGAGAATTGCATCAAACGAAAATAAAAAGCAAAACATAATAATACGTTCAATTGCAAACAAATAATTAAAAATACACATTAAAACTACCTGTTCTTCATCAGATTTATTGTAACTCTTCTTTTGTTTACCTCGTCCCCTTGTTTACATTCAAAATCTTCTGTGTAAAGCTTTATTTATCGCCTATGCTGTTTGTTCTATTTTTAGCCTATATTTGTAAATATGTCTACGGAGGCCATGTCGCTATTTTTTATTGTGTGTTTTAGAAACAAGCATTTGGATGTATCCATTGTTGTCACAACTTTCTACATATTCCTTTAATACAATGCTTTACATTCCCGTTATTCGGCTAAATGTGGCTAAGTTTCCCAGCAAATTGTGAGACTCTGTTCCTGTTGAGTGTTTATGTTTACGTGAAGCCTAGTTAGTTTACTTTAATGCCAGGACCATGTTTTGATAACGGTATGGACACGCTTTAACCATAGCTCTGAATGTGACAAGGTGTTGATATTTAGACTAGTTTTCTGATGTTGCTTTGTTTGGCCGAGGGGAGGATTCGTTGTTTCAATTCAGTCTGGAAATAAAAGTCGTAGAGGCCAGATCATTTGGGGATGACTGAGTGTTAGCTTGTGTGAGAATATGAGGAAATGGCGATGTGAGATATTTAACCTACAATGCGGCTTGTAGTGGGGGAGACCTGTCAAGAGTAGAGCCTACTTGGCATGTTTAAGCCTGTGTGGCAGCCCCGAGCCTGTGTGGCAATCCCGAGCATGGGTGGCAACCCCGAGCCTGTGTGGCAATCCCGAGCCTGTGTGGCGAACCCCAAGCCTGTGTGGCGAACCACCGAGTCTGTGTGGTTTCAATATGAGTGTTATTTGCTTACTTGAATGACACAAAAAGATTCTTCTTTTAAATTAGCGTTTGCTCGTCAATAACGAGTACTAAAGGTTTTATGTTATATATACGCTGCATGGATCATAACGTAAATGGACACTGAAGGCATTGTTGCTTTAATCAATTAACTGATGTTATAGGTAAACGGACCTTTGCTTTTGTATTGTTTGCATATGACGATACTTTCAAAAAATATGTATCACATTCTGTTGAATACTTAATTTAAATGCGTGTATCAAGTAGATCTATATCAGTTTCTGTAAATAAATAGTTAGATGTATAGGTATTTGTGTAAATTAATGTGATCCCTATACATATCTGGTCCAAAAGAACCTATGTTGCATACTGGAGTCTGGAGTGATTAGTCAACCCTACTCTAGTGCGTGACATTTATTGGCGATCCCGACAGGACCAGATAACGAGTGAATCATTATCAAGTTAACACTCTTAAACCTCAGATTAACACAGATACCTAGTTCTGCAGACCACTGAGCGTGGTCGGTGAAAGATCAGGTTACAAGGTTTAAATAACACATAGTTGTTCTACAATTTAAGGGAGAATAATCTGTATAAAAATATGTTATTTCATGTAGGAGCGGTACACAACTGTTACCGTAGGAATTTGATAATATTGACAAATAAAATAAACGAAGCATCTAACATCAATCTTACCCCGTCGGGCTTATTTAGCAACACGTGTATTTAGCTAATTTTTCAAAATGTAGAATAATTCACTTATGACGGCCTGGGTCGACATTGAAGTCCTTGCTGCAGTCCTTGTTGCAGACATCTGGACCGCCTTTCTCTCGCAACCTGTGGGTGCCGGCGCAAAAATTCCCGAACCCACTTGTCAATGGGACCGGTCTGCGTATTAAATATTACATCGAGAGGGTCTTCCTGGATAAATTAATTTGAAAAAAAATAATCTTAAGAAGTTGTCAGCGTATGTGGTATTTAATGGTATAGTGTTGCTGATTAATATTTCAGTCGGGTTTAAGTGTTCACTGTACTTATATACGAATAGTTAAGTACGCGTAAATGCTAATATATATATATATTTATTTCTTAACCGATTTCCTTCACAATCTCTAGGACTTTACACTTGAGCATCCCACGAGTCGTTTGTATGCCTTGGTTAGCTAAATACAAAAGATAATTGACCAGTCTTTGCTTATCATAACTACTCAACTCGAAGAACGACCTCGGTCTGCGAAACTTGAGTCATGCACGTGATTGTGCAGTGTTGATATGGGCACCATGTACTCTATTGCTGCTTTTCCAAATGATAACTCTTTTCTTTTTACAGCGCTCACACCCCTTTGCAGCACTTATTTGTTGTAGACGTAGGTCATTCTATGTATGTTCGTAAACAAAATATATTAAACATACGCTATTTAACATAAATTCTTACATCTTAATTTGGTTACAATTTCAGTTAATACATTTTGTTTTTCATAATTTCAAAAATAATTATCAACATAAGTGTAAATCGAGAAACGAAGACATTTAGTAATGTAAATGGATTTTCTACTGAATATAAATACTGTACGCTAATTACTGAAATATTAACTTATAAAGGCAGAAAACCTGATTAATTTCAGGATGAATTTCGCACGAGTTACATTCCTTGAATTGAAAATTTGTAAACGTTGCCCCAATTAATAATGATTAGTACCTTTTGATCATTATTGTGTTAACCTAATAGCATGAATACATCATTGCATTTAAAACTTCTATGAATCAAATAGTTTGGTATGTGTAAGAAATTGTAGTTTATAGGTATTGTAAAGACAATTCATAGAAAATGGTTATTCATAAAGGTCATTGAAATTACACATAATCAAAAGTATTTTTAAGTGCTTCCTACGATAAGTATGCGAAATAGAATAAACACAGACGATACTAATGACCTTTAAAGCATGGATGGACGTAGTGACGTTTTTTAATGGGGGCTTCCATAATAATCCTAAACAAAGTTCTTTCTTTTCAAACCACACACGGTTGTGGTTGTTTGGTTTATATGTGTGGTTATACGTGGTTATGTTTTCGACAAGTATAACGTTAGAGCTTTAAGTCTATATCCTGTTGTGTTTTTGTATCTGAAGTGAACTCATGATTGGTAGATCTTCATGTAGAATAATGTTAAATACATGTTAGTCGTAACTGCTTAGTGTACAACGCAGTATTCTTTGCTCTAATAGTTCTAATCATTTACAATTAGTTGCTGTTAAACAATAAGTTTTCTTTATCACCATGAGCTTAAGCTGTATGTATAGGTTTTTATCATACCACTATGCTGATATCGGCCTAATACAAAGGTGCCTGATATATTTTTTTATATCAGGTCAGTAGCGTTTATATCAGTCAATGTTTGGAGGTACGTCATATTATGCGGAAACAACTATAAAGTCGATAGTTTCAGTAAAAATATATAAGATTCAATACAAATTTATTTCAATACATTCATAATAAATGCATTAAAAGTCACTACCCAGCATCAGTTTATGTTGAACCAAAAACATTATTACCAAAAATTGAACACACTATAGTCAAATACTGTCAATATTGACACGATCTTGGACATGTCAATTTCAATACACAACTCCAAAATGGCGTCTCCAAACAATTCGGCGCTGTGTGTTCTCCGATAAAATTGATCGTTGCAGTCCATTTCAGTTCGCATTTTCAGTATTTTATGACTGAGCATGCGTGTAATATATGTATTCGTAGTGAAAACAGTTCATTTATCATTACGAAATTTTAATAATAAGGTATTATTCAGTCAACTTTTAGAAATCCATAACTACATGTACGTGAACGTGTAAAAGTCGGCTCAGCAAAATCAGCGCCTTCCTTAGTTGTTAAATATATAAAAATCAGCTCGTTTGGTGATATTTTACAAAAAATGTGATATGATAAATAGAAAAACTGGTTACTGCACGGTCATGTGTAATATATCAGGTTCGGCAAGCGTCGCCGTTATATTATTCTAAGCCTCACTATATATGCTCTGTTAACATTGTAATTTTGTATACATGTTACAATGAAAATGTGTACCGCGCAGATTTACATCGCGACGTTTTTGTGAGCAATTTTGCTTTTAAAGGCTGGACATTTATTTCGATTGAGAAAGGCACATGTGTATGATCAATATTGGGTTTACATTTTAGTTGTGTTTTCAATTATGTATCCATCAAACAACATCTCTTTTTTCATATTTGAATTCTCATCAATGTATGCAAAGTCAGAGGTAAGATTTGGACAACAACAACAACAACAACAACAACAACAACAACAACAACAACTACTACTACTACTACTACTACTACTATTACTACTATTATTACTACTACTACTAGTATTATTACAACAACAACAACAACAACAACAACTACTACTACTACTACTACTACTACTACTACTACTACTACTACTACTACTACTATTACTACTATAATTACGACTACTACTAGTATTACTACTACTACTACTACTACTACTACTACTACTACTACTACTACTACTACTACTACTACTACTACTGCTACTAGTACTACTAGTATTAATTCTACTACTACTACTACTACTACTACTGCTACTACTATTACTACTACTACTACTACTACTACTACTACTACTACTACTACTACTACTATTACTACAACTTCTACTACTACTACTACTACTATAACTACTACTACAACTACTACTACTACTACTACTACTACTACTACTACTACTACTACTACTACTACTGCTACTACAAATACTGTTCTCCGTGTGTTAGTTATACGTTGGGAATATGTATTATTTAGGTACCGTCACAGTACATTTATAGTACATATAGTGAATATGAATTGGATACATATTATAACCAGTTGTTTATATCAAAACCAAATGATATCAGTAAAATCTACAACAGTTAACAATCAATTTTAAATTAAATCTAGTGGTGAGCATTCTCTGTTTGAAAATCCACAATGCGTCAGCATGTGGTAGGAAAAAACGACCGGCAAAGAACATAAAATAGCGTGACAATACGACCACTTGCTCATCATACAAATCCTGATGAAACGACACCAAACACATTTCTACAATTGTGTAAAACCAGATTCATATTATTTGGTTCGCTCGTAAATGCGGCTATTAATAGTTATATAAGGTTAAACTTGATTTGTATGTATTTGGTTCAGTTCATTGATTAGCGTAGAACGGGACATTCTTTGTGATGTTCATAACCATGTGCCCGTGTCATTTTTAAACTGTGCTAACTGGAATTCAGGAAGCATCTACCAACCAAATAATGTACGCGCGCTCTAAAGCACAATTTCTAATTAAAGCTTTTTTTTTTCACCCGGATCCTATTGTGTGAAAATTCTATCAGATAATGTGAATGCTTAATGTTAAAATTTAGATAACCAGATTTTAATATTCGTCTTTAATGTCTCTCAGCTCTGTTGTTTATTATAATGACAAAGATTTAGCAAATACTAGTAGATCAAAAGCTGTTTTACCACGGATAAACATCACATGCAATCATTTTAATGCGAATGTTAAATTAAGGCAGCATCCATATGACACTTCTTTATTGAAAAAAAGAAAAACCAACGAAATCCCGAAAGCTTTAAACATATTCGACACATTTGGGTCAATATTATATTTACAATTAAATAAACATAAAACAGAACATAATTAAATGACAATTCCAAATTTGTATTACTTAAGCTCCGGTTTCTTTTTTATTGTTTTCATGATTTTACAGCAAAATAGGAACACTAGAAATGTATATATTTTCTGATCATGATGTACGCTGGAATTTTTGTATAACAAAAATAATACTATTATAACATAAACAAAAGGGTTAAAGCACGTGATAACAGATCTTAGTGATGGGAGCTATTGTACGTGTGTAAATCAGTGCTGAACAGTTAAATAAAATGACAACTGAAACTGAATTATATTATTATATTAAAACGCTTCTTACATTCGTAGGAATATATGCCTTTGATAATGTATAAGACATTACAGTGTCTAGCCATCTCAGTGTATGCCTATATATAATGAAATTATTGATTTTCAGGTTGTGTTGCAATGACTGGCTATTATTTGATGTCATAGATATTCAATATTATGTTTTTCCTGTGTGAACAAATTATTCATATCCTGCGAACGGAACAAGTGTTTGACCGAGCTTGACATGAGAAGGCGTGGTAAAACATATTATAGAGACCCGTTAATTGCTATAACAGCACATATCCTGAATGGGCAGGAAGACATTCTTATCTCTTGAAGAAATCTGTTTAAGTGCTCATCTTTAAGATTTAAACAAAATGTTTACACCTTAGCTGTCCCGACTTGCATGTGGATATGATTCTAAGATGCATCGGATAGCAAGGATTATAATTTTATTTCATGCTATGTGGTGAATGAGTGGGGGATACAAGTGAATGATAACCCGATCATTTCACTCTAGGTGGATTGAAATGATAACGTTTGATCATTTCACTCGTGGTTATATGGAACTACTTTTAACTTTGTTTGTATGTTTATTGTTTGAAAGTATGTGAATATCCTAATCGTCAGAGTAAACATCGGCCTTTGTAAAGAACAGAAAACACATCATGAAATTTAATAGAAATATAAGTAAGCGACAACGACACAGTAAGAGTGGAACTATTTTCCCACCACAACAGTGATCGACAATTTTAGCATCATAATGACGTCATATTTATGACGTCATAATTCACGAAACTTGAGACGCTTCAGCATATCTCGCGCATTTTTTTTATTTATCGTAGCACTCGTGAATATATTGTTTCTAAGTCCACTCATGAAATAAAATACGATCTTACACTGCATTAAACACATATACTCTATATCTTTACTGACAATGAATATGAATAAAAATATATGATTTAAAACTTGTAAGTCATATAATTAGAAAATGACAAAATGATGTGGGTTTTATTTCAAATCTAGACAAAATAATATATTATTAGATACAACTGACTGAAATAATATTGTTGACACACTAGTTTAATCATTACAGCGATTTGTTTTAACCCGATTTCAAAATCGTCAAGGCAATTTTCAACTATTTATATATTTTAAGTTGCGGTGTGAAATTACCACGTGGTCAATTTAACCAATCGATTTCGTTTCCGGAATTCCGTAGTTTACAAAACAAGTTTGAAACGACAAGTAGCGCTAAAAACTTTAAAACTAGTGCGGAAGTATTTAGCGACTCAGTTAGAGTGTAAGTCTTTCACGCCGCGGAATATCTACATCAACAACTACTACGTGTACTTCTATAGCATGTTTTTGAATAAACAACTAGAAAGGCATCGCCACAAATTCATATTGTTTTGCCTTTGACATCGGCCTTCAGTGCAGATGTCCATGTTTTTCTTTGTCACATATCCTGTCCGCTGTATAACTTTAGAATTGAGCGCAGAATAGAGGTCACTTGGTATATATGTTAACAACACACATTATTATACCTCACCCTTCTGTTCTCCTACTTTGTTCGTATTAAAACGGAACAGTAAATAATTGGAAATATTATATAGCAATAATACATAGTGTTACTAAAAATAGTAACATTTTGACGTCGATTACGGGCCGTTACGCGGCTCCGCTGAGCGGATATAATTATAATTGGCCGTGGCCGATTTTTCGATAATCGAAGAGAATCCGATCGCGCGACGTCAACGACCACGAATGGCGTATTTAGTCAAAATTAAACGGTTATATCCGAAAATGCAAATACTGAATATTAACGAAAGTTTGTAGTTAAATTGATTAAATATATATACCATCTATAGCCTATGCATCTTTTAGTTTGAGAAAAAGAATCACTGAACAAAATTGAACAGATCGGAAACTTTTACTGTACCTCAATTTCAATCCATTGCTTCCAACAATAAAAATCCAACAATACTGTACGCACTTCAATTCCATTGTCTTGTATCCATAAGCCTTAATTTGTAACAATCATGATATTAATTTCATGTTAACCATTCTGACCAGAAACACGATTTACGAAATCGCAATGACTGGTCAGAACGTTTGATTTTATTCGATTCAAAGTCTCAGAATATATTATTTATCCAACTGACACATTCATCATTCAGAATTCGTCCATGAATGATTTATTAAACTAATAGTAATGTATTTTACTAAAAATAAAAGCAAACACGACATAACATTGTCACAACAAAACTGCGAGTCCAGCGAAAACTGGTTTGTTTCGTCACTGTTTTTCTGTTTATAAATTACGTCATTCGTTAGAGTTGAGTCACGTATTGCGTAATTAGTTGAATGTAAAATACAAGTACGGGAAGTTTGTTTGGTGTTTTTGTTAACATTTTGTGTAATAAAGAAAGTAACATGATTATTTTCTTCTGACAGGATAATATGTATTATAAACGATAATATACGGCAGAGCTGGGCCGGGCGTCTATACTTTGGCCCGAGGGCCGTTATACGGCTAGGGCCGATTATAGATGCCCGGCCCAGCTCTGCCGTATATTATTGTCTAAATATCACTTGCTATGACGTCCTGCAGATAAACAGAGTGATCGGAGTTAATAGGCGCTAATGAAACAGTCAGTAAGTTACTCCGTGTTGCAAAAACGCATTCGCCTCGGGCAACAGTATTTCCTCGGGTTGACAAAATGCACTAACGCCCTCAAAGAATGCAATATGTATATATTATATTTATAGTTTTCTCTATACTGATAGGAAAATCGAGTATATTCTATAACGCCATGATTGAAGTCCACTTGTTTTCATGCGATTTTGCCGAACTTGATATTTTAAAGGTTGCCCTGGACATAGAAGGGATACATCTTTCCACAAACTGCTCCTTTATTTCATGTAGAAAGTGCTTCATGTAACTGAAATTTTGCTAGAAATAGTTTCGTATAACATTATTCACACCTTTTTGTTCATGTGCGCATGTTACCGACACAATCACTATACGTTAAATATTGACTGCTTTAAAGTTTACGCCAAAGTAATTTGGTATTAGGTATAACTTTCTACTCTTTGTATGTTATTACTATTTCTGTAGACGCACAATTTAATGCAATATGTAAATTGTCAAAATACCGACCTATGCGTGCTAATCAAGCTGGATTGTTGCATACAAGTTTAAATGTCGTTGGTTTTTAATGTGTAATCTGCTGGCTATGAAAATTAATGTAAATGTTAATCAATATAATTCTATGGATCAGATTTGCTCTTGCTTACAGTTGTCAGTTTCATATGTATTGGAAAAAAATAACATCAATTGTGGTAAGTGGCGTTAATGTATGCAAATGTGCTTCCTTGTACGAACTGTTATTGCATGTTTCTAATAGAAAAGTCGACGCGGAAACAAATCAAATTTAATATTGTATCCGGTTAGTAAGTATTTCAATGTTTTATTTTGACATGCATAATACCGCCTATACTTAGAATAACTCCGGCTGCATACCCAGCACCAGGGCTTGTAACTATCTTATGTTAAAAATGTTTTACTTATGTTTATGAGTTTCATATCAAGTTATAATATTTAAGTTAAGTTGTATCTATAAGCAGCAAGTTTGTTTTAAGTTGATGTTTTGATAATTATGTAAGTTCATTCACTTGATAAAAAATGCAAACTATTTTAAAGTAGATTTATAAACGACACTAAATAGATAAATTAGACATTTGAGAGATTCTTCAATATAGCGGTCCAGCATCGCGTATTTATTGTTATTGAATTGTGATCTGGCTTTTCATTTAAACGCCTTGTTATTGCATAAAATTAACTTTTTTTTTTCAAAATGTACAAAAGGTCTTTATATATAAAGGTTTCTCACCTGTTGACACACCTGGAAATGCTATATTGATTTACTAGACGCTAAAACGACTACGATTAAAACTATCTAAATGTTCAACCTAATGTAGTTGTTGGCAAGTTTGCTCACTTATGGATGTTTATTGGACTGTAAAATCTTGCATTTTAATGGTCGATGTTTGCTTTAATATGTAAATGTAAGTTGTAATTTTAGCTGTTCATGGATTTCATAATGCACCTGGTTGATCTTACCATTTGTAAATAGTATGCAAATCGTCGAAATTTGAAAGGGGCCCTTTGCCACCACTTTATACGATTTCGATCATAAACACAACTAGTGCATTTTGATAATATTATATTTTGCATTAATGAAGAATCTGGTAAAAGATTTCTGGGGTTACATGTTCTTGCCTCAGAAGACATGTCTGCAGCATACAATTTTTGAAAACTTTATGACAAAAATTATAATAGCTCATAATGCTTTATTGTGTTCAAGTGATTTGCTTTACATTTACAGCCAGACATGGTTTGCTGTCTAAAAATACATGTCTCAAACTAAAGTATATTTACAGAAGAATTAAAAAGGGAATGGCGACGCACAATATTCCAGAATAATACTAGCATTTTATTATAAGGGCGACTCTTTGAGGGACAACTTGGTACCCGCCCACGGCGATTAACTATTTTTTGAATTGTGATCTTGCTTTTCATTTAAACGCCTTGTTATTGCATAAAATTAACTTTTTTCTTCAAAATGTACCAAAGGTCTTTATATATAAAGGTTTCTCACTTGTTGACACACCTGGAAATGCTATATTGATTTAGTAGACGCTAAAACGACTACGAATAAAACTAGTCTAGTCAACTAAACAGTAACGTTCATTTTTATAGAAATATATTCTACAATAACTCTCATTTTTATAGTATATCGTCAGGACCATAAATATATTATTTTGCGGTGCATTAATTTTAGCTATTTGGTTTGAGTGTGAAATACAACCTTTCACAAAGAGGTAGAAACTTAAATTTATCCGAAATTTTCAATTTCCCAGATACCAAACATAATAATGGAGGACAACACCTTATAAGAAATATTTACATTTCGTTCTATGTGTAGAGTATTAAGATATTTGTTGTTTAATCACTTTTATATAACGATTTATCACATTTGAACATTTGGCGTCGCTTTAAAGCATTATAATCTGAATGCATTCTTAAAAATATAATGTACTTGGATTAATCCTCGTTTGACAGAGTTATATCCCTAGTAATACGTAATACTGTAATAAACCAGTATAATGATTCATTATAAACGTTTGCATAATGAATGTATTCTATATACATATACAAAAGACAAATTAGCATGTGCATATTATTAAGAGATTATTTTAAATGTGTGGACAAGCATACATTAACAGGCTCCAACGCATCGATTAAAATCACCAAATCCACTTAGAACAGTATTGAGCAATATTGTAAACGTAATACAAATCAGTGTCAAGTAGTACATTAATACCGGTCTATGTGTAGTTACCAAATGTAGGAAATGTACTATATGATACCATTGTGAAAATCATTGAAATAAATATGTTAATGCACGATAAAGTCGCCCATTCCTAGAATATGTATACAGTAGTTGATCACGTACCAGGTTTACATACTTAAATTTACGTTGTACATAGTTTCGATTCACCATCATTGCCGACAATACTACAGTACAATTTGCCTGTTTTATGGAAATTGATGTAGGTAAATATGATTAACATTGCTGAAGATTTTCTTTAGAGTTATGCAAAAGTTAAAAAATTGTCGTAATACTGAACCAATTAATGAACTTTGTTGAATATTATATGTAATACTGGTAGATGTTATGTGATACACGTTGTTCATAATACGGAAAATCCCATATTGCTGTTGCTAGCAATTCAACCAATCGTGTATCATTTAACGAACTTAATATGTACCTTAGATATAGGTGCATGGATATGCGTTACTATACGAAATCAATATATATAAACATCTATATAGCGTATATTGTAATCTTACAGCATGTTCTATATTTTTTACTCTTTTCAAACCCTACTAGAAATGATTTCTGTAACAGTCGTTAAAATATTTACGAATGACTGTTTTCAAACAGTAGTTTATCTTTATCAGCCACGATTTGACGTGCATTCATAGGATCATAATCTGCTTACCGATCTCATTTTGTAGTTTTACATCAGGATGGCACATCACGGTAGTGTGTGAAAATTCGCTCCAACAGGATGAACGTGTATTGCGATTAAGTAAAACAAATTTAAATTAGTATTGGGGTAAATTTTGCAGTTGTTAATTCAATTATGTCAAAACGAGCTAGGATCGCTTTGTTTATATTGGGAATTCTTGTCAATGTGTGCACTGGCAGAGGTAAGATTTGTATTATTAAATTCAACATTAAATTGTTATTATTATTATTATTATTGTTGTTGTTGTTGTTATTTTTATTATAAACGTTTACTTTTGCAATAGCACTGTTTACATGCGCCAAGTTAACGGGTTTGCGTTACGGCTAGCTTATGTTCATTTGACGCAGGTCGAATGTATAGTATTAACCTGCAAAAGTATTGTAACAATATAAATGTATTTTTTATTTAGCAATGAACAGAAAAATAAATACAACTTGTTTTCACGTGTGAGAACAATATATGTTTTATAAACATAGCCTGTAAAAGGTAATGTACATTTACGTATTATGTAAACCAGCATATATAAAATACACAAATATTCTAAAAGAAAATTATTGTTTAACGAAAATCATACTTTAAGTAATAGTATTTAAAAACAATGTTAAACCGCAATTGGCAACTCGAATCATGGATTTCGGCAGACAGTAGATTAGTAACGTAAGAAGATAAAGTATTTTTTCATGAAGCAACAAGTACGATTGTCTATGTCAAGCGTATTTGTAACATTTTTGTTTTGCCTTTAAATGAACATCGGGAGGCCTGAGCAGGTAAGCAACATGGCATGCCATAATTTAACGATGTGTATATTTATTGTCCAAGTATTGATACAATAGATAAGGCACTAAATATAATATTATATAAATGTGTTCACAAATGTCCTTATATTAAGAATGCCACTGTCATTTCCATATAAAAATACATTGCGAATTACGGAGACACAACATTAAAATGTCACTATGTAGTTCGTAATTAACGCATCATTTCACCACACAACTTCCATTTCATAATTCAGTTAAAAACAAAGAACAACAACAACAATTACTACTACTACTACTATTTCTACTACTGCTTCTACTACAACAACAACAACCACCACTACTACTACTACTACTACTACTACTACTTCTTCTACTACTACTACTACTACTACTACTACTACTACTACTACTACTACTACTTCTACTACTACTCCTACTACTACTACTTCTACTACTACTACTACTACTACTACTACTACTGCTACTTCTACTACAGTACTACTACCACTACTTCTTCCACTATTACTACTACAGAAGATTGTTTCATAGACACTCGACTAATAATTATGGACTTTGTCTCCTGAGCTAACAAGTATATTATAAACGATGTTAATTTTTTTTCGATGACATGACATAAACTAATTTGTTTATCGAACCACTTTGTGCTCTCTTACGTTAAAAACGTTGAAGATTTAAGCAACTTGATCTTTTGCAAATTAATGCATTAATGTTAGTAATGTTTGCTGTTAAATAATTAACAATTTCTGCATACTCATATCTTGAAGCACATTAAGTGCTTGTCTTCAATATTTAAACAAAATTCAAACACCTTTACTTTCCAAAAATACACGTATACTTAATTTCGAGATAAATAATATAGCAGAGTAGAAACATTATAATTTCCTCACTGACAACGAATATTAAAACTGTGATTTATGATTACTGGATCAATAGCGGATACTATGCAAAACATCATAGACTGTTTTGATTTGAAATCGTTATATTTCCATTAATAATTTAAAAATGCGTAAACCTTGTGACAGAAAACCATTAGAGCTATATACAAAATAACAGTTTCTCCGTAATTTTGAATCATTTATACATCTATAAAATTACAATATCCAGCTGCATCAGACGCAGAGATACCCCTTATCAGCAGTCATCGGTCTTTTATTTAAGGCTTGAGTACCAATGTCCATACTTATTATATCCGTGCATAATCGAAGAGCACGAATGTATAAGACAAGTTTCAAATTATTTGACAACATGTATACTACTACTACTACTTCTACTAATACTACTACTGCTACTACTACTACTACTACTACTACTACTACTACTACTACTACTACTACTACTACTACTACTACTCTACTACTACTACTACCACTATTACTACTACTACTACTACTACTACTACTACTACTACTACTACTACTACTACTACTACTACTACTACTACTACTACTACTACTACTACTACTACTACTACTACTACTACTACTACTACTACTACTACTACTACCAATACTGTTCTCCGTGTGTTAGTTATACGTTGGGAATATGTATTATTTAGGTATAGTCACAGTATATTTTTAGTACATATAGTGAATATGAATTGGATACATATTATAACCAGTTGTTTATATCAAAACCAAATGATATCCGTAAAATCTACAGCCGTTAACAATCAATTTTAAATTAATCTGGTGGTGAGCATTCTCTGTTTGAAAATCCACAATGCGTCAGCATATGGTAAGAAAAAACGACCGGCAAAGATCATTAAATAGCGTGACAGCACTACCACTTGCTCATCATTCAAATCCTGATGAAACGACACCAAACACATTTCTACAATTGTGTAAAACCAGATTCATATTATTTGGTTCGCTCGTAAATGCGGCTATTAATAGTTATATAATGTTAAACTTGATTTGTATGTATTTGGCTCAGTTCATTGATTAGCGGAGAACGTGACATTCTTTGTGATGTTCATAACCATGTGCACATGTCATTTTTAAACTGTGCTAATTGGAATCCAGGAAGCATCTACCAAAATGTACGCGCGCTTTAAAGCACAATTGCTAATTAAAGCTTTTTTTTTCACCCGGATCCTATTTTGTGAAAATTCTATCAGATAATGTGAATGCTTAATGTTAAAATTTAGATAACCAGATTTTAATATTCGTCTTTAATGTCTCTCAGCTCTGTTGTTTATTATAATAACAAAAGATTTAGCAAATACTAGTAGATCAAAAGCTGTTTTACCACGGATAATCATCAAATGCAATCATTTTAATGCGAGTGTTAAATTAAGGCAGCATGCAGATGACACTTCATTATTAAAAAAAAAGAAAAACCAACGAAATCCCGAAAGCTTTAAACATTTTCGACACATTTGGGTCAATATTACATTTACAATTAAATAAACATAAAACAGAACGTAATTTAAATGACAAGTCCAAATTTGTATTACTTAAGCTCCGGTTTCTTTTTTATTGTTTTCATGATTTTACAGCAAAATAGGAACACTAGAAATGTATATATTTTCTGATCATGATGTACGCTGGAATTTTTGTATAACAAAAATAATACTATTATGACATAAACAAAAGGGTTAAAGCACATGATAAGAGATCTTTGTGATGGGAGCCATTTTACGTGTGTAAATCAGTGCTGAACAGTTAAATAAAATGACAACTGAAACTGAATTATATTATTATATTAAAACGCTTCTTACATTCGTAGGAATATATGCCGTTGATAATGTATAAGACATTACAGTGTCTAGCTATCACAGTGTATGACTATATATAATGAAATTATTGATTTTCAGGTTGTGTTGCAATGACTTGCTATTATTTGATGTCATAGATATTTAATATTATGTTTTTCCTGTGTGAACAAATTATTCATATCCTGCGAACGGAACAAGTATTTGACCGAGCTTGACATGAGAAGGCGTGGTAAAACATATTATAGAGACCCGTTAATTGCTACAACAGCACATATCCTGAATGGGCAGGAAGACATTCTTATCTCTTGAAGAAATCTGTTTAAGTGCTCATCTTCAAGATTTAAACGAAATGTTTACACCTTAGCTGTCCCGACTTGGATGTGGATATGATTCAGAGATGCATCGGATAGCAAAGATTATAATTTACTTCATGCTATGTGGTGAATTAGTGGGAAATACAAGTGAATGATAACCCGATCATTTCACTCTAGGTGGATTGAAATGATAACGTTTGATCATTTCACTCATGGTTAAATGGAACTACTTTTAACTTTGTTTGTATGTTTATTGTTTGAAAGTATGTGAATATCCTAATCGTCAGAGTAAACATCGGCCTTTGTAAAGAACAGAAAACACATAAAAAATTTAATACAAATATAAGTAAGCGACAACGACACAGTAAGAGTGGAACTATTTTCCCACCACAACAGTGATCGACAATTTTAGCATCATAATGACGTCATATTTATGACGTCATAATTCACGAAACTTGAGACGCTTCAGCATATCTCGCGCATTTTTTTTATTTATCGTAGCACTCGTGAATATATTGTTTCTAAGTCCACTCATGAAATAAAATACGATCTTACACTGCATTAAACACATATACTCTATATCTTTACTGACAATGAATATGATTATATATGATTTAAAACTTGTAAGTCATATAATTAGAAAATGACAAAATGATGTGGGTTTTATTTCAAATCTAGACAAAATAATATATTATTAGATACAACTGACTGAAATAATATTGTTGACACACTAGTTTAATCATTACAGCGATTTGTTTTAACCCGATTTCAAAATCGTCAAGGCAATTTTCAACTATTTATATATTTTAAGTTGCGGTGTGAAATTACCACGTGGTCAATTTAACCAATCGATTTCGTTTCCGGAATTCCGTAGTTTACAAAACAAGTTTGAAACGACAAGTAGCGCTAAAAACTTTAAAACTAGTGCGGAAGTATTTAGCGACGCAGTTAGAGTGTAAGTCTCTCACGCCGCGGAATATCTACATCAACAACTACTACGTGTACTTCTATAGCATGTTTTTGAATAAACAACTAGAAAGGCATCGCCACAAATTCATATTGTTTTGCCTTTGACATCGGCCTTCAGTTCAGATGTCCATGTTTTTCTTTGTCACATATCCTGTCCGCTGTATAACTTTAGAATTGAGCGCAGAATAGAGGTCACTTGGTATATATGTTAACAACACACATTATTATACCTCACCCTTCTGTTCTCCTACTTTGTTCGTATTAAAACGGAACAGTAAATAATTGGAAATATTATATAGCAATATCACTTGCTATGACGTCCTGCAGATAAACAGAGTGATCGGAGTTAATAGGCGCTTATGAAACAGTCAGTAAGTTACTCTGTGTTGCAAAAACGCATTCGCCTCGGTCAACAGTATTTCCTCGGGTTGACAAAATGCACTAACGCCCTCAAAGAATGCAATATGTATATATTATATTTATAGTTTTCTCTATACTGATAGGAAAATCGAGTATATTCTATAACGCCATGATTGAAGTCCACTTGTTTTCATGCGATTTTGCCGAACTTGATATTTTAAAGGTTGCCCTGGACATAGAAGGGATACATCTTTCCACAAACTGCTCCTTTATTTCATGTAGAAAGTGCTTCATGTAACTGAAATTTTGCTAGAAATAGTTTCGTATAACATTATTCACACCTTTTTGTTCATGTGCGCATGTTACCGACACAATCACTATACGTTAAATATTGACTGCTTTAAAGTTTACGCCAAAGTAATTTGGTATTAGGTATAACTTTCTACTCTTTGTATGTTATTACTATTTCTGTAGACGCACAATTTAATGCAATATGTAAATTGTCAAAATACCGACCTATGCGTGCTAATCAAGCTGGATTGTTGCATACAAGTTTAAATGTCGTTCGTTTTTAATGTGTAATCTGCTGGCTATGAAAATTAATGTAAATGTTAATCAATATAATTCTATGGATCAGATTTGCTGTTGCTTACAGTTGTCAGTTTCATATGTATTGGAAAAAAACAACATGAATTGTGGTAAGTGGCGTTAATGTATGCAAATGTGCTTCCTTGTACGAACTGTTATTGCATGTTTCTAATAGACAAGTCGACGCGGAAACAAATCAAATTTAATATTGTATCCGGTTAGTAAGTATTTCAATGTTTTATTTTGACATGCATAATACCGCCTATACTTAGAATAACTCCGGGCTGCATACCCAGCACCAGGGCTTGTAACTATCTTATGTTAAAAATGTTTTACTTATGTTTATGAGTTTCATATCAAGTTATAATATTTAAGTTAAGTTGTATCTATAAGCAGCAAGTTTGTTTTAAGTTGATGTTTTGATAATTATGTAAGTTCATTCACTTGATAAAAAATGCAAACTATTTTCAAGCAGATTTATGAACGACACTAAATAGATAAATTAGACATTTGAGGGATTCTTCAATATAGCGGTCCAGCATCGCGTATTTATTGTTATTGAATTGTGATCTTGCTTTTCATTTAAACGCCTTGTTATTGCATAAAATTAACTTTTGTTTTTCAAAATGTACAAAAGGTCTTTATATATAAAGGTTTCTCACCTGTTGACACACCTGGAAATGCTATATTGATTTAGTAGACGCTAAAACGACTACGAATAAAACTATCTAAATGTACAACCTAATGTAGTTGTTGGCAAGTTTGCTCACTTATGGATGTTTATTGGACTGTAAAATCTTGCATTTAATGGTCGATGTTTGCTTTAATATGTAAATGTAAGTTGTAATTTTAGCTGTTCATGGATTTCATAATGCACCTGGTTGATCTTACCATTTGTAAATAGTATGCAAATCGTCGAAATTTGAAAGGAGCCCTTTGCCACCACTTTATACGATTTCGATCATAAACACACCTAGTGCATTTTGATAATATTATATTTTGCATTAATGAAGAATCTGGTAAAAGATTTCTGGGGTTACATGTTCTTGCCTCAGAAGACATGTCTGCAGCATACAATTTTTGAAAACTTTATGACAAAAAATTATAATAGCTCATAATGCTTTATTGCGTTCAAGTGATTTGCTTTACATTTACAGCCAGACATGGTTTGCTGTCTAATAATACATGTCTCAAACTAAAGTATATTTACAGAAGAATTAAAAAGGGAATGGCGACGCACAATATTCCAGAATAATACTAGCATTTAATTATAAGGGCGACTCTTTGAGGGACAACTTGGTACCCGCCCACGGCGATTAACTATTTTTTGAATTGTGATCTTGCTTTTCATTTAAACGCCTTGTTATTGCATAAAATTAACTTTTTTCTTCAAAATGTACCAAAGGTCTTTATATATAAAGGTTTCTCACTTGTTGACACACCTGGAAATGCTATATTGATTTAGTAGACGCTAAAACGACTACGAATAAAACTAGTCTAGTCAACTAAACAGTAACGTTCATTTTTATAGAAATATATTCTACAATAACTCTCATTTTTATAGTATATCGTCAGGACCATAAATATATTATTTTGCGGTGCATTAATTTTAGCTATTTGGTTTGAGTGTGAAATACAACCTTTCACAAAGAGGTAGACACTTAAATTTATCCGAAATTTTCAATTTCCCAGATACCAAACATAATAATGGAGGACAACACCTTATAAGAAATATTTACATTTCGTTCTATGTGTAGAGTATTAAGATATTTGTTGTTTAATCACTTTTATATAACGATTTATCACATTTGAACATTTGGCGTCGCTTTAAAGCATTATAATCTGAATGCATTCTTAAAAATATAATGTACGTGGATTAATCCTCGTTTGACAGAGTTATATCCCTAGTAATATGTAATACTGTAATAAACCAGTATAATGATTCATTATAAACGTTTGCATAATGAATGTATTCTATATACATATACAAAAGACAAATTAGCATGTGCATATTATTAAGAGATTATTTTTAATGTGTGGACAAGCATACATTAACAGGTTCGAACGCATCGATTAAAATCACCAAATCCACTTAGAACAGCATTGAGCAATATTGTAAACGTAATACAAATCAGTATCAAGTAGTACATTAATACCGGTCTATGTGTAGTTACCAAATGTAGGAAATGTACTATATGATACCATTGTGAAAATCATTGAAATAAATATGTTAATGCACGATAAAGTCGCCCATTCCTAGAATATGTATACAGTAGTTGATCACGTACCAGGTTTACATACTTAAATTTACGTTGTACATAGTTTCGATTCACCATCATTGCCGACAATACTACAGTACAATTTGCCTGTTTTATGGAAATTGATGTAGGTAAATATGATTAACATTGCTGAAGATTTTCTTTAGAGTTATGCAAAAGTTAAAAAATTGTCGTAATACTGAACCAATTAATGAACTTTGTTGAATATTATATGTAATACTGGTAGATGTTATGTGATACACGTTGTTCATAATACGGAAAATCCCATATTGCTGTTGCTAGCAATTCAACCAATCGTGTATCATTTAACGAACTTAATATGTACCTTAGATATAGGTGCATGGATATGCGTTACTATACGAAATCAATATATATAAACATCTATATAGCGTATATTGTAATCTTACAGCATGTTCTATATTTTTTTACTCTTTTCAAACCAAACTAGAAATGATTTCTGTAACAGTCGTTAAAATATTTACGAATGACTGTTTTCAAACAGTAGTTTATCTTTATCAGCCACGATTTGACGTGCATTCATAGGGTCATAATCTGCTTACCGATCTCATTTTGTAGTTTTACATCAGGATGGCACATCACGGTAGTGTGTGAAAATTCGCTCCAGCAGGAAGAACGTGTATTGCGATTAAGTAAAACAAATTTAAATTAGTATTGGGGTAATTTTTGCAGTTGTTAATTCAATTATGTCAAAACGAGCTAGGATCGCTTTGTTTATATTGGGAATTCTTGTCAATGTGTGCACTGGCAGTGGTAAGATTTGTATTATTAAATTCAACATTAAATTGTTATTTTTATTATTATTATTGTTGTTGTTGTTGTTATTTTTATTATAAACGTTTACTTTTGCAATAGCACTGTTTACATGCGCCAAGTTAACGGGTTTGCGTTACGGCTAGCTTATGTTCATTTGACGCAGGTCGAATGTATAGTATTAACCTGCAAAAGTATTATAACAATATAAATGTATTTTTTATTTAGCAATGAACAGAAAAATAAATACAACTCGTTTTCACGTGTGAGAACAATATATGTTTGATAAATATAGCCTGTAAAAGGTAATGTACATTTACGTATTATGTAAACCAGCATATATAAAATACACAAATATTCTAAAAGAAAATTATTGTTTAACGAAAATCATACTTTAAGTAATAGTATTTTAAAACAATGTTAAACCGCAATTGGCAACTCGAATCATGGATTTCTGCAGACAGTAGATTAGTAACGTAAGAAGATAAAGTATTTTTTCATGAAGCAACAAGTACGATTGTCTATGTCAAGCGTATTTGTAACATTTTTGTTTTGCCTTTAAATGAACATCGGGAGGCCTGAGCAGGTAAGCAACATGGCATGCCATAATTTAACGATGTGTATATTTATTGTTCCAAGTATTGATACAATAGGAAAGGCACTAAATATAATATTATATAAATGTGTTCACAAATGTCCTTATATTAAGAATGCCACTGACATTTCCATATAAAAATACATTGCGAATTACGGAGACACAACATTAAAATGTCACTATGTAGTTCGTAATTAACGCATCATTTCACCACACAACTTCCATTTCATAATTCAGTTAAAAACAAAGAACAACAACAACAACAACTACTACTACCGCTATTTCTACTACTGCTTCTACTACAACAACAACCACCACTACTACTACTACTACTACTACTACTACTACTTCTTCTACTACTACTACTACTACTACTATTACTACTACTACTACTACTACTACTACTACTACTACTACTACTACTACTACTACTACTACTCCTACTACTACTACTTCTACTACTACAGTACTACTACTACTACTACTGCTACTTCTACTACAGTACTACTACCACTACTTCTTCCACTATTACTACTACAGAAGATTGTTTCATATTCACTCGACTAAAAATTATGGACTTTGTCTCCTGAGCTAACAAGTATATTATAAACGATGTTAATTTTTTTTCGATGACATGACATAAACTAATTTGTTTATCGAACCACTTTGTGCTCTCTTACGTTAAAAACGTTGAAGATTTAAGCAACTTGATCTTTTGCAAATTAATGCATTAATGTTAGTAATGTTTGCTGTTAAATAATTATCAATTTCTGCATACTCATATCTTGAAGCACATTAAGTGTTTGTCTTCAATATTTAAACAAAATTCAAACACCTTTACTTTCCAAAAATACACGTATACTTAATGTCGAGATAAATAATATAGCAGAGCAGAAACATTATAATTTCCTCACTGACAACGAATATTAAAACTGTGATTTAAGATTACTGGATCAATAGCGGATGCAAAACATCATAGACTGTTTTGATTTGAAATTGTTATATTTCCATTAATAATTTAAAAATGCGTAAATCTTTTGACAGAAAACCATTAGAGCTATATACAAAATAACATTTTCTCAGTAATTTTGAATCATTTATACATCTATAAAATTACAATATCCAGCTTCATCAGCCGCAGAGATACCCCTTATCAGCACTCATAGGTCTTTTATTTAAGGCTTGAGTACCAATGTCCATACTTATTATATCCGTGCATAATCGAAGAGCACGAATGTATAAGACAAGTTTCAAATTATTTGACAACATGTATACTACTACTACTACTTCTACTACTACTACTACTGCTACTACTACTACTACTACTACTACTACTACTACTACTACTACTACTACTACTACTACTACTACTACTACTACTACTACTACTACTACTATTACTACTACTACTACTACTCTACTACTACTACTACTACTACTACTACTACTACTACTACTACTACTACTACTACTACTACTACTACTACTACTACTACTACTACTACTACTACTACTACTACTACTACTACTACTACTACTACATCAACATATATTCGTTTTAGTATATATTGCATATGATATGACATACTTTTTTAGACATATGGCCGTCTGTTCAGATGTTCTTAGTTAGTAAAAGACAAACACTGTCCGCTCAATAACGTTAGACTCACGCACAGAATTTAAGGTTGCGTGGCATACGTCTTTAAAACGAATATTTAATTTATAATTGTGTTTATAAAATGTTTGTGAAAATCGATAAAATAGTTAACCCCATACAAATGGCGGGCTTGATTGCTTTACAAATGTAGGTCGGTCTGTATGAAGACCACATTATAGTCTTGTTTCAAATTTAATACGCTCTTCAAAAAATTGACGAAATGTTTATAAGAGTAATGTCAGGGCCAAGTTCATCAATCAGCTAAATCGCCCTAAGAACCAAAATAGTTATAGATTGAATTATTTAAAACGTATCATGTTCAGACGTATTCCGCTCTCTAATTCCATCAGTTTTTATTATATCTTAAAGGTATGGGCCAAGTTCGATTATCAGCCATATTGCCGTAGTAACTGTGTAGTAATATCCTCTGAGTAATTTTTAATTGACCGTTTAAACCTTTTCTACTTTTTAAGACAACCAGTTGTCAAACGACCGTCACTAAAGTTGTTTTTAAAGAGAACTCTGGTCGTAGAAGGGGCATTCCATTTTTTACCAAGGCTCTTTTATTTCATAACGGCGCTTATTTAAATGGTCACGGTGAGCTCCGTTGATAGCTTGATAAACTCATGCATATGTAATATGAAAATACCTTGCGACTATTAGAAAAATGGTTTAACTATTCAAATGTTTATCATTCAATAGAATGTACGATTATTCGACGTGTTTTTTTTGCAATTCCTGCTTGTATCTATGTCAGTTGTTATCGAGTAACTTGTTGTACCTTCTACGGGTTTTATGGATTATGTTTTGTGATAACTTCAATTTTATGAGATTTCCATGTACGTGTATACTATTGTGTAAGTATGCTTCCCGAAGCAGGGGGTGGGAGCATATAGTCGTAGCTCTGTTCGTCCGTCCGAATTCTAATTCCACTGCCATTGTCTGGGTGTGAAACGAATTACCCTGGCAACTTTATCCACCATACTCCATGTTTATTCGTCCGTCTGTCGTTCCGTCCGTTCTGCCTCACATTCTGTACCTCTTTCCGCGCGAGATCTCAGAAACGAATAACTCGAATTGAATGAAAAATTATATGCAGCATCCCTATTTAAAGAATGTGCGCACATTGTCAGGTCGTTCCAGTCTGATGATTTTTCAAGGCGTTATAGTCCTTTGATTATATTGTAATACAAAATTCGCATTTCGTGTGTTCCGTAATAGTATAATTAAACGTTATATACAGCATCTTTAACAAGGGTCGTATTTCTAGGTTGTTCTAGTCCAGAATGCTCAGGGAGTTATTGCCCTTTAATTATAAATTGGCTGTTGTTCTTGTCCAAGCATTAACTTGACTAGGGATGGAAAGATTTTAAAATTACTTAGCATAGATGTTTGCTGCCATGAGATGGTGTGTACCCCTCATGAATTAGGTCCCTAGGTCAACGGTCAAATCACACCTAGAGGTTAATTAAAATTGGCACAATCTTATCTTGCCATTGATTTTAATACTACCTGGCACACATCTTAAACTCAATGGGACAGCATGATTTGCACATGGACCAGGTCCGTAGGTCAAAGGTGAAGTTCACACTTCATCAAATTACTTTGCATAAACGTTTAAAATATGAGACAGTTTGTATAAACCGTAACTGTAGGTCAACGTTCAGCGTCATACTTAAAGGTCAAAAGTCAAAATTGACTTATAACTTGTTGAATGAATTTTAAATCACTGAACGCAATTTTGTACCACATGACAGCGTCTCTCAATATGAATCAAGTCCTTCGGGTTAAGGTCAATGCCACAGGTAGAGGTGAAAGAGGCATCGAGGTCCATCCATCGGTTCTACCGACATTCTTGTTGTCTATGAAGTAATTTGCACACAGTACCTTCTCATCTGAGCACAATGTCTAACACTTACTTTCCATATGCACTTTAGTCTTTAAAATTAATGGATATTTTAATCGTAAACTGATGCTTAGTTATTGTATATGTGTTTATTAAACTTTTTTTTCTATTGATCAGATTTCCGGTGAGGTGACTTGCGTTTGTTAGTATGATATTTATAGACGAAATTCACGACATGATTTAACAACCATGCATAAAAATAGCATCAGTCAACCTGCTTTCTTTAACAAAAAATATAACATAGCACCAATTGAAAAATAAAGGAATGACGTGATCAAAATGTCGGCATACATTCTATTATAGAAAACAACGTATGTTTTTGCAAACCATACCAGTTAGTGGCTGTTTATAGATACTTTTGTATTACGCGATTGTATTCCGGTAGATCTAAGTATAATTTTTGTAGCAGTGTGGCTATGCACTTATACTTCTGACAGATCTATCTCCTATTTCTTGATCGACTGATAAAAATGCATTGTCAGACTGAAACAAAATTATTCATTTTGAATATCCTAACTTCATCGCAAACGAGGCAACATCGTGAAATTGAAAGGTATCTGCAGCGTCAAGCGACAAATTTGATTTTATGTCCGTGTTTCAATGCAAATGTATAATTCGCAGTTTTACACCCTGATGCTATTGTGTGCAATTTTGCTTAAATTGGATGAACCTGTAATAAATGGGGGATTTAAAGACATTTAATGGGTTGACATTCAGTGGTGTGTTTTTTCCGGTATGTCTACACAAGATAGGACGCTTTGTTCGTATTTGGAATTATTCTGATAAACTGCACAGGCAGGTGTAATGTTCGTACTTAACATGTATTTTAATGTAAATATGAAATACACTAGCTTTATATGCAATGTACCTATATATATATTATATGCCCCCGCTTAAAGTTGATACTTGTTGTCGAGATTTTGCCTTACATCTTGTTAATGGTCGTTTGCCCTATTACCGCTTTTTAAGTATAAGTATGTACACTGTATGATACAGGTTTTTTTTTTTTTAATTTAAGATTCAAATTTGCTTGAAACAAATACATTCACCGTGGCTGAATTATGCGGTGCAATACATGTTCTAGAAGTATGGAATAAAGAAATTACCTTGAGGATTTGTTTAATATTAAAGGAACTTATCCGCAGATATTCGTGTTTAAAATTTGAATAAAAAGTCATTTAATGTCTTAATTGAGAAAACGAAAACATCAGAAATAACCTAAACCACAATAAAGAAAACAAAGAAAGACTTGCCTTCGCCGAGGCTCGAACCAAGGAACATCGGCATCATACATTTCATGCCCTAAGCACTCGGCTATTCGGACTTTGTACACAGTGTACTTTAACGTCCTGTAAGTGATACAGGTGCTTTTCAAAATACCGATGAAAAGCGTCGCAAACGCAAGTGATTTATTGATACAGATTCGCAGTGCTTTCAACATTAATCATTTATTTCTAGGAAACAGTGAAATTACCTTCCATAATTTAAAACGGCTTATACTTTCATTTAGTGACATTTTTCCAATTCTCAAAACAAATTGAAAAAGAAAGATTTGAATAAATTCGCATGAAATTATCTTATGACAGGAATTCTGCATTATACAAACCCGATGAAATGTAATTTTTATAAAAAGGCTGATATAAGAAGCAAAGTATTTGTGAAATGGTGTAACCCAATGTTTTGATTCGATATAATGCTCGTAAGCTGTTTTAAATAACAATTATTCCGACAATATCACTATATAAAGTGTTCAAATTCAATGTTTAGCAAGGAACGCAAAATCATGTGTGATTTGTATAGATGGCTAATTCAAAAATGTTGTACATAAAATAAACCGTTTTCGCGTAAATCTGTACAATTCAAAGGCTTCGATTCATATTCAATCAGATAGTATAATCATCCTTAAAATCCGATGCAAGTGTAGTTTTGCGCATTGATGGATAGTAGTAGTAGTAGTAGTAGTAGTAGTAGTAGTAGTAGTAGTAGTAGTAGTAGTAGTAGTAGTAGTAGTAATAGTAGTAGTAGTAGTAGTAGTAGTGTTAGTAGTAGTAGCAGTACTAGTAGTAGTAGTGGTCTATACAATCAGTATGCATATATACACAGGACGGGAATATCAATTTATACTTTTGAGAAGACATTAAGAAGACCGAACGCTTATGGCAGCAATACACAAATAACAGAAAGCAAATGCACCGGCTAGTGAATTGTGATCATTGTAGTTGCATTCAATACGGTGTATTTTAAATGTTTATTCGAAATAAAAGGGGCATATAAACGAATGTGAGTGTTTATGGTTCTTCTCCACATATTTTAAAATATACTTTTAAACATCTAAACTAGACAAATTAAAGCGCCCGAACTAAAAAGCTCAAATATTATAACAAGAAACGCATTAAAAAGAAAAAGAAAGTACCTCGAAATGGGTTCGAACCTACGAACTCCGGATCAAGAGTCTAACACGCTAACCACTCAGACACTGAAATTGTTCATTCGTCAACCTGTGAATAGGTCACTTTAGAATCAATCATTACACATTGACTGTAACAAAGTGTTTCATTGTAGAAATTAGTACGTAATTTCAATTAATTCACTAAATAATGACAACTTACACGTAGAACGTATGTAATGCATATAAATTTATTTAAGAAATTATTATAATAAGACTTGTACTATTCAAACTTAAGTAGTTTCTAGAACATCCAGTGATTTATCCGCACAAATGCAACAGTCTGTCAAATATCTATCAAGAAATAATCGATCATCCTTACAGCAACAAATTAATAATATATATCAAAGCGTGTATTCACGAAATAAATGAGTACACACGCTAATAAGTAACAATAGAATAATCCAGTATAATTACATTTTAAACATATCTATAAGAAATGTATTTTACATTAAACAAATAAATTAAAATGTAAAGGTTATCCGATATTAGTTCAAATTTGTAGACAAGCAATATTGACAACATAGAATGTATCCAGAATCGAAAACATTAACACAAACGTCATTTTCAGAGACATGTAGACCTTTAATACCAGCCAATGCGTAGTTAACACATCGATGAAATGAACTATATGATAACACTGTGAACAAACATTGAAAAAAGATGTTAATGTTCTGTTTAGTCGGCCATTCCTTACATTAGTATGCAGTAGTTGAAGACATATCATGTTCACACTCTTAAAAGCGCGTTATACACATCGCCGATTACCATCATTTCGGACAACCCTACAGTACAATCTGCCTAGTTTATGTTTCATTCATATTGATGAATGCTAACATGGACTGGTGATATTTTTTCGAATTAAGTACAAGTTAGAAACAAATGACCGCAATACTGCACCAATAATCGCGTTTTTGTTGAAAATTGGAATATATTTTTTATAGATTTTCATGTGAAGCTTATTATTATTAATACGAACAATCCCATATTGCTTTTGCTAGCAATTCAATCAACATTGATGTGTCCTTTAGAGTAATATGTTCATAAATATATGTATATACCTAATTACTGAACAAAATCAATTGATAAAAATAAAATGTAAAACTATATATCGTATATTGTAACATGTTTTTTAGCCCCTACTAGAAATGATTTCAGTTAAAGTAGATAAATTATTTACAACGGGTTGCTGTCAATCATTAGTTTATGTTTATCACCCACAATGTACAACCGTTGAATTGACATGCATTCATATAAGGTCTACTTACCGATCTCATTTGCCCAATTTCGCTCAAACAGGATGAATTTGTGTTGCAGTTAAGAAAAACAAACTTGAATTATCAGTATTGGGTTAATTTGCAGTAGTTTATGCAATCATGTAAACACAAGCTGGAAGCGCTTTGTTCATATTTGTTATATTTGGAATTCTTCTCAATGTTTGCAAAGGCAGAGGTTAATAATTATTATAAATAATTAAATAGTTATTATTCGTATTTATTATTATTATTATTATTATTATTATTATTAGTAGTAGTAGTAGTTGTAGTAGTAGTAGTAGTAGTAGTAGTAGTAGTAGTAGTAGTAGTAGTAGTAGTAGTAGTAGTTGTTGTTGTTGTTGTTGTGGTTGTTGTTGTTGTATCACACGTGTGATTGTCTACGTTAAACTCATATAAACGTTTGTACACTAGCAATTAGCAGCAATGTGTATGTATAGACAGTACACCAATGCCAAAATGTCAATGTTTCTGCGTTGCTTCTAGCTAATGTTCATTTTCCGATGGTCGAATGTATAGTATTTGCCTGAACTATGATAACGATGTAAATATATTTTCAATTACCAATCATCAGCAATAAATATAACAATAAATACATGTTTATGTAGTATGGTGTGTATAGATAATGCACATTTATGCATCAATTAACATTTAATATCATAAATATGGATTGGAGAGGTATCTTATCCAGCATATATGCGCAATGTGTGCTTAAAGAACATCATTGTTTAACGAAAATCGTATTTTAAGGAATATCATTAGAAAACAATGTTAAATCGCTTATGGCAGCCAAATCGTGCGCTCCTACAGTCAGTATAACAAAAAGTTTCATGAAAACAGATTATTTATGACTGATATTGTACACTTTATTTGCAAAAATCAATTTTTTCTTGCTTTTAAACGAACATCGGTCGGTCTGTATATTTAAGCCACAGGGCATGCAGAGAAACTTCTGCAATGTATGCAGGTATTGTATCAAGTATTGTTAAACAGAAATAATTGTGCATGTTTTGAAAGCTGTTTAAGTGCTTGACGTCAAAATAAAAAATATTGCTTGCAAACACTCCATTAACTGTCTAGAATTACAAGTAGACATGATTTAGAAATGCATACAAACGCAAAGTAAAAACATTAAAATTTTCTCATTGCCATAAAAATCACTGACAACACAATGAATATCAAAACTGCGATTAAAGATAGCTCTATTTATCATGGATACCGTGTAAAACAAAACAAGCCTATATTGATTTCAAATAGTTTCATTTGCAATAACTTACAAATGCGAAAACTATTGACAGAAAAACTTTGCCGCAATATACAGGCAAAGGTTTATGCAATAATATTTTGGATTCTCCGTTATATAGAATCATTATACTTCTTTTAAATTTGAATCTCCAGCTGCATCAGCCGTAGAGAAACCCCTTGTTAACACCCATAGGTCTTTTATTTAAGGCTAGTGTCCAAATTTCTATACTGATTATGTCTGTGCACAATCGACGAGCACGTAAACTGGTGTAGTCTTAGATATGGAGACAATTAATATACTACTACTACTACAATCTCGTGGATTCGTTTGAATATAATTGTTGTATTTGTTGTATATAGTACTACTATGTAACCCGCACACAGACATGTTGGTTTGCTTTAGACATCCGTCCATCTGCAGAAATGTTTATAAACCCCCTCACAAACCCCCTCCGCTCTGTAACTTTAAAATCGCGCGCAAACTATTTAAGATCACTTGGCATACGTGTTTAAATTATATGAACATGTCTTTGAATTAGTTTAAATGTGTTATTTAAGCCGTACTCCACAATCACAGTCCAGCCGTTTTATTTTATTTTCAACAAACTTAACGAATTTGTTTGTTAGGATTAATGGTAGGGCCAAGTTTTGATAATCAGCCAAATTGCAAAAGAAATTGCGGAGCCATGACCCGTGAATTATCTTAAAGCTGTTACTGCACAGATTTGACAGATATATAACTGAGTTCAAACATCGTGTTTATAATTTTAATGTAACGAAAATCATCAAATGCAATCTATTAAGCACCACTTTATAGTATAATAACAAAACCAATAATAGCGGACTTTACAACTCGTTTTGGAAAGCCCTTGTAAAATAGACTAACACTGTTAGGTGTGTTATATTGAAGATGTGATGTTAATTCTGCATGTCCAATACTATTAAAACGAAATATGATATAATATTTAAACTGTTGTTGTTATTTCCGTTCATTTCTATATTTATTTTTTTTAATTATTACATGCAATATATTCGAAAAAAAATCGTACATGCTAAATTTTAAGAAAAAAACGTCCCGAGATCCTTCGGTGGATTAAACCAGGTCCTCTACGTGACACCCTCACCACGCCGCTTAGCACGTTCCCAAGTTTTGGAAAGCTCTTAGCGCTACTTGTGTTTTGTAAACTCCGGAAGTCCGGAAGCAAAATCGATTGGTTGTATGGACAACCTGGTAATTCACAACAACAAAAGTAATAAATAGTTAAAAAGAGTCTCGAGACGCTTTTGAAATCGGGTTGAAACAATGCGATGTAATGAATAAACCAATTTGTGTCAAACTTGTTTTCATGTGACCACAATGTTATTTCGGTCAGTTGTATAAAATAATATAGAAAGTTACTAGATTTGAAACATTTTATTTACATTGTCAAATCGGTCATTTTCCCCATTTGTGACGTAGCAGCTTTACATTGGCCATTTTAGCCGTTTCTACTGTAATTTCTAATCCCGATATTTCTCAAAGTTGCTGGAAATAGTACAGACACAGTGAATACTCCCTTGTAAATAAACACAAACTTTATAACAGTTAGTCATTAGACTGGTAAGGATTCTGACATACATTTAGTATACATGTACAATATTAATGTGTCACGTATTTCTAGAAAATAATGACAAATCTTTCCAAAATTAAAACAAAAACAGTCGTTGAATTTCATTTAGTAACACATTTCGAATTCTTAAAAATGTCATAATGTGGTAGAAAAAAAAGACAATCCGGAAGAAAATATATAATCAAAGGAAATGTGCTTCCTCGTTACCCAATGTGTTTATTCGACTTAACGCTCCCATTCTAATCTGAGTTCAATAAAGTGGATAAGCCTGAACTGTAACTATATAGAACTAAATATAACATAATATTACTGTATACTTAAAAACAGTGGTAATTGCGTGTAAAACTGCACAAGTCAAATGTTTTGAGTCATATTAAATAAAATAATGTATTCGTGCTCTAACGGAAGTTGTATCTTATTTCAATTTACACCCGGATGTAATTGTTCGCAATGTCGCTCACTTTTGGAGGGTTAATGCGATGTAGAAAATTTACATTTCGACGCTCGGTGTTATAATTAAAATGTAAATGGAAATTCAATGATGTTTACACTAGCTGGGACCGCTTTGTTCATATTTGGGGTTCTTCTCAATGTATGCGGTAGAACTTGTATTATTATTATTACGATGATTATTATTATTATTATCATTATTATGATTATTATTATTATTATTATTATTACGAATAACATTTGCATACATATACTGCATACAAATTAATTTTATCTCATGGTATTTCTTATAAAATTTAGTATGTACTCTAGCCTAGAGACCTGGGCCGGTATTCACAAAGCTCCTGAGGAAAATCTTAGCCTAAGGTGAATTTAAGTGAACAGTTTATATCACAATATCTATGTGAAATCCAATGTACATGTATATGTATAACACTTGGGAAAATATTAAATATATAAACAATGTTTACTAGTTTTGACCAATAAAAAGTAAAATGACCTTTATCTCACTTTTACAGTTAAATTGGCTGGATAACAGCGTAAACTCAGGTCCTAAGCGTAAACTCAGGTCTAGTAAACCCACTTCATTGAACTGTAATGACCATATTATGAAACCGATTGAAAAAGTGAATTAAATAGGCCTAACACTGGACCAACCTCTGCCATGGGAGGCTATTGTGAATAGTATTGTTGGCAAAGTAAATTGTAAACCTAAATATTTGTATAGGCAAAAAAGAAGTTTAGATTTTAACACAATGAAACTTTTATGTTCAGCATTGTTACAATGTCATTTTTACTATGCATGTACATCGTGGTATGAACGACTGAACATGCACTTAGAAAGCAAACTTTAAGTATTACAAAATAAGATTATTAGATTTATTCAAGAGTACTCTCCTAGAAAATCTATTACTTGGAAGGATTATTCTGATCTTAATATGTTGAATGTTGAAAACAAAGTGAAACAGTTACGTTGGAATAATATGCATAAAGTGTATTACAAGACTTGTCCATCATATATCTGTGACACTTTCAAAAGATCTACAAGAGAACGTTTTTGGAACTTTGTTTTACCAAGTGTAGAGAATGATTCAGGCAAACAGACTTTCATCTTTGTTGGAACTAAAAACTGGATTACTCTGCCTGAACATATAAAGAAAGTCAAACAACTTAACTTGACTAGTTTTTTTTCTACAACATGTGTACACACTTGTATACCATGTAATATGGACCCCATTGAAAATAAGCTTAATGGGTCATCATCCATAGGTCATAGCAATCTAGTCTTAACATGTATTTTAAAATTATTCTCAATGTGCCGGCAATATTGAAAGTGTGCCACTAGTATGTTTCTAAGTCCTAGTCTTTTTAGCAGTATTTAATTGATTCAAATGTGTTTTTATTGGATTTCTGTACCTGTTTTATCTGTTATTTAACATAATAGTGTGTGATACTTATTTTTATGTGATACTTACATTTATAATCTTATCTGTTAAATATTTTGATAGTTATATTACCTGTTATACCAAATAGGTGTTATGATATGCTGTTGACCTGAATGTCAATAAATAAATAAATAACAACCCGTGGTGTTAACCTAAGGTTTATTCAACATGTAGGGTTTACTCAACGGTTATTTTAGACAGACCGGACTATCATTTTACGCACTGTTGCACTCAAGTCAGTCAGTTGTGTTTACTATTGGGTAAAATAAGAACAATGTGCATTTTCTGTCAATTTTAATGTACATAAATAAAAATAAAAAAACAGTCAAATATCAGTTGTTGTTAAAATGTTGCTTTAATTACATGCATCGTTAACGTCATACATAAAGGCAAACACTTCAAAAACATTCTTTTGTTGCCTACACCATCTGCATGGACACCTGTCGTCAGAATGTCTGCATATCCAAATCACAAGATCACAATTAGTTCTAACACAGTATCGAGTGAGCTCGTCCCAGCTCTAGCCTTCATTTGGCAGCCTCTGATCTTGCCTCAAAATGTTGGCTTCGTGGCAACGGAATTGCTCACCCCACCCAGTCACTTCAGCACTAGCTCTCATACACATTCTTGTTAACGGTCTAACAACTTTGCCTTTTCAATGTTGGCACTGCATTCAATATGTAGACCTTCAATATAATATAATCAGTATGTGATATCCGAAGCTTCTCGTTATGTCTACCGAAATGCATAAAAACTCGATGCTGGTAAAAATCCACAAACTCCATTCTCGTTTTAGAAACAGAAAGTTAAGACATCATACTCAAAGATAGAGTATTGTTTAGTTTTACATGATTTTGATGATTTTAAATTAATCGATAATTTATGTATTTTTGAAACGGGGAGTAATACAATGACCGTGATCATGGCTAAATGGAAAGTACTGAAAGCAATGCATCAGTTTTAATGCGTAAACAGTGGGATTAATAGAATATTAGTTATAACCGTAAGTGTTGAACAACGATCAAGATCATCATGCTCGGCACGAAAATATAAAACACTCGCCAAGGCGTGTGCTTTTCATGTTCTAAGCCTCGCATTATAAACTTGATCTTTATTCAACACTAACATAATATTCTCTTTATACACGAAATAGCCACATAATTAAAGAGTTTTATAAATTTGAGAAATTTCCTCAATTTACCCCACGGAGCTTTGTGAATATGGGCCAAATTGATATCCCTATCCCAGTGAAGGTTTACAATTTCTAATTGTATCTAGCGTAAACAATCAACCTTAAGAACGTTACACCTGGTTTTCGTCCATTTTCCATCGGACCCATAAATGTAGGAGTATAGTATGCAAATCGTTAATAAATATCCGTGTGCGTCTGCTCATTGAACATTGAAAATAATAAATACGATTTACGAATCTGTTTTACTGATTGCTGATTTTTGTTTTGGCTTAACGGTGGCCACAGAAAGAAGCGTGTCCAGTCAATTTCCTGTGTATAACCAGTTCGTGGTGTCCTTAAGATTACATATTTTACAAGGTTAATTGTAAATGAATATGTTAAATATATTATTTAAATAATTCTAAGAACTTCCAAATAAAGCACGGTTAATCAACAGCAGTTTCACAAATAGAAATGTCATATAAACATCAGATAACCTACAAAATAAATATTATGGAATTTACAACGTTAACTATAAAGGGATATATTAAATACATAATGGTAATGCTTCTTAGAATTTCGAAATAAAGCACTGTCAATCAACATCAGCTTTACTAATGCAAAAGTCCTATACACATCTTTATAGTAGTATGTCATCATTCAATCAGTATCACATTTAGGCATACATTCAATTAATTATTGATATTATTTTATTAAAGAGATTACACTATAGAAATAATAGACATAACGATAACTTTATTTTGACAAAAAATACAGGACATTATGCGAAACATTCTATACGATAAGACACAGGGTATGTAATAATATAGAACACCTTTACACGGTATGTAATCACTGGCGCCACCTCTTTTTGGAGATGCATTGGAAACAGAGCAAGTTATACTTGCCGAGGTGGCGCTAATGACAGGAAGTAGTAGGAAAAAATAACCAACAATAAAAGGCGAATTGGTTTTATACGTTTTATGACAATTTAAGACACTGTTTTAAAAATCGGAAAATGTAGAACGATTACGAAACTATTTTTCCATCCAACAATGTAGAGAAGTATGAAGTGACATTTCAAAACGTGAGGACTTTATAAGTCGTGGCATGGTGGAAATTGAACCAGATATTTGAAAAATTTGAACGTGTTAAGGCATAATTTACACACAATTAGAGCATTAATATCACAAAAACATTCCTTTCGACATTTTATTTGCTGAGTTATCAAAAATGTTGGTTTGAGGTCTATTAAACATATTATTTTGCATTTTCACGTAAGAGGTAGATCCAAAGCAATGGAGGTGGCGCTCAGAACAGGAGGTGGAACCAATGCATAATATACAGTTTGAAGAATTGACAATTTTGAATAATGTTTCTTTCTACGTTTCGTGATAAGCACTATACTCATATTGACCATTTAATTTGTCACAAATATCACTCAGGAAGTATATTTTGTAGTACATGCATACAGTTAATCTTAACAAGTCTTCAAATTCAAGTAAGGTGTACGACTCTTTTAGGATTTGTTAGTGAGTAGAAATCGAACACATACATTGTATTTGATCCTTATAACCATCATTTCTACGAAGAGTTGTCTCATTTTCCAAACTTTGTGGTGAATATTATATGAAACCTGATAGTTATATGTAAGTATTGTTTTTATTATTTATAGCAAAAGTAAATTAAAATGACAATTTATAGAAAGGTTTCCACTGTCACAACTAGGATACTACTTTCTAATTTGTATTATGCTCCCGGCTCGGAGTCGACGGGTATCATAGCATACTTAATCTAAAAACGGGTGTTGTTAACTGATAAATAATGTAAATGTTATGTGTTAGGAAAAATATAATGACAAAAAAAAAAACAAGACAAAACTAGTAATATGCTCATATGGTTGATATCGATTTGCTTGACATCGTAGTATACAGTATACCCGTCAACCCGCCTCGACATTGCTTTGGAGACAAGTGTAGCTCGTATGAAGAAATTTTGCCAAAACTGCTTGCTAATATATTCGGTATAGCGCAGCAAGCATTTGCGACCTGACCGTGTGTGGTTTAGTCGTAGGAGACGAACGGGTGATAGTACAGTATTTCGAAAATACTGAAATCAGGTTTTCAAGATACTTAACTTGTAGTTTTGGGTATATTTTATGTTGCACACAACCTTTCTAAATACTGAAATCAGTATTAATACTGAACACTTTCACCCATATATTGCATGTATATAACTTGTTAGTACAAAGTAAATAGTAACAACCCGTTGGATTATCTTTTATATTTTGTCAGTATAGCATTTGCATTTCTAATTTTTACATGGGAGTCTTTTATGAATAAGAAGGTATACGTGTTGGAAAGATTATATCGTACATTGGCTCCACCTCCTGTTCTGAGCGCCACCTCCGTTGCTTTGGCTCCACCTCTTACTAAAAAATGCAAAATAATATGTTTAATAGACCGTAAACCAACATTTTTGATAACGCAGCAAATAATAAATGTCGAAAGGAATTATTTTGTGCCATTAATGCTCTAATTGTGTGTAAATTATGTCTTAACACGTTCAAATTCATCAATTAGCTGGTTCAATTTCCACCATGTCACGACTTATAAAAGTCCTCACGTTTTGAAATACGTTGTTACTTCATACTTCTCTACATTGTTGAAAGTTAATACTGTTTCCTTATTGCACTACATTGTCCGAGTTTTAAAACAGTGTCTCAAATTGTCATAAAACATATAAAACCAACTCACCTTCTATCATTGTTGACTTTTTCCTACTACTCCCTGACATTAACGCCACCTCAGAAGTATAATTGGCTCTTTTTCCAATGCATCTCCAAAACGAGGTGGCGCCAGTGATTACAGACCGTGCTTTATTAAGCAATATTTTAGATGTTAATCAATTTATATGCAATATTTAATTTGAAGAGAAACTTATCATTACAGACAAATTTATATACACGTATGATGTGTTAAGCTTTTTTACGTGGGTTAAATAGATTTTGTTGAACTGTTTATTGTGTACAAGAAATGAGTTATGCTATTTTTGTGATATTAGTTGACATTCAGTTAGTGGACATAAATTTATAAAAGATGCAAAATAAAGTTGTGTTAACTGGACGAAAACAAAGCAAAGTGGAGAAAATGAATGAATGACAACCCGATCATTTCACTCTGGGTTAAATGCCATGGTAGCGATTGATAATTTCACTTTTTTATTATTCCCCCACAAACGAAGTTTTGGGTGGTATATAGGAGTTAGCTTGTCGGTCTGTCGGTCCTTCGGTCTGTTGGTTTTTGTTTTTCCGGATGATAACTCAAGAAAGGCATGGCATATTTAAAAAATTTTGAGTACACATGTGTAACATTATAGAATACAAGTCAAGTTCGATGTTGGTTATAAACAACTAAATTTAGAGTTATGGCCACTTTTCGACATAAAATTCCCTAAAGCATAATTTCAGGACGATAACTCAAGAATAGCTTGATGTATTCAAATAATTCTTGGTATACATGTGTAGCATCATAAAATACGGGTCAAGTTCGACTTTGCTTATAAACCACTACATTTTGACAAAGTAATGGCCCTTTATTTGACTTAAATTCCCTAAAACATGGTTTCCTGACAATAACTCAACAATGGCTGAACATATTTAAATAATTATTGGTACACATGTGTAGCATCTTAAAATACAGGTCAAGTTATGTTTTGGTTACAAACCACTAAATTTTGACACAGTTATGGCCCCTTTTGGACTTGAATTCCCGAAAAACATGGACAATAACTCCTGAAAGGATTCACATATTTAAATTATTTTTGGTACATAGGCTTAACATCATAAAATAAAGATAAAGTTCAAATTTGGTTACAAACCACTAAATGTTGACAGAGTTATGGCTCCTTTAGAAATTATTTTTTTCCAAATACACTGTTGACCATTCGCAAATTAAATAATTCTCTCTCTGTCCACTTTTTTCAAATGGATGTCATACTTTTGTGAAAATGCCATATTGTGGGGGTATATCCGTCACTCATGTGACAATTCTAGTTTTATTTTAGAAAGGGTATGTGACTGAACACATCAGTGCTTTCGTAAACATCAGCAAACACAATAAAACCTAATATCAAATTCAAGGAACATATCATTTAGCCATTATGTATTACACTATATTCCCACCCTAACTATGAGTGACCATTTTGGAATTATATGACGTAAGAATACACAAACAGGTGCCGAACCAACGTTGCTGGCACAAGTCTTTGTATTGTCAAAAACATGTAATAAAAAATAAACGTGTCGTTGTCAGTGCAAAATCATATTTTATTTCATTCTGTGTCATAGAACAAATGCGCCAATCGTGCACAAATGACCACTCATGAAATAAAATACTATCTTACACTACAACCTACAAGTATCCACTATTCCATAAGCATCTGTATTTTTGTAAAATAAATATCATATAAGAGCCATCACGTATTTGTCTATTCAGGTCCCATCCAGATTCATAATTCAACCATCAGGGTGACATCAAACGGAAAAGCATTCTCCGACTGGATCGCAGAAAGGGTCAACGATGGTGTTCTACATAACAAGACTATACATGCACAAGCGGACACTTGTAGTTGTTGCACCGCCCTAAATAGACCATCTTGGGTCCAACTGACACTGAACAAGACTTATCTCGTGGAAGAGATTCTGGTTCTGGGACGTCAAGATGAAAGTATGTAAATGCAAACACACATTATATAGGCCGCTTTGTGAAAAAATCTGGCCTTAATGACAACATTTTACATTTTGGGTATTTAATCATTTTGAAAAGTACATTATATTTAGAGATGATTTATACACAAATATTTCTATTCGGCAAGAAACGCCAAAGTTATGAGCGTGACGTCAGGTAACTAGCATTTTATATATGACGTTAAGACTTTAGCAACACGTTGAGATTTAATTGCGCGCTAAAGAGCAAATCTGTTTTTATAAGCTGAAAAATAAATTAAATGTGCATTTCATCATCTCGTCCATAATATACGTTAGCAATGTAGTAAAATCCATACGCAGTCTTAAAATAAGACTATATTGTTGCCTAGCAACGATAGAACGCCACGGTATACTGAAGGTAAACATTGACACCATAACTGCTATTAAAATGATTGCTTATGCCGAATAATGTTTTAACACCATGCCTGTCGAACAACTTTAATAAAACACTTAATTTCGAATTAATATAGAAACAATATAACGGATCGGACTAAAATCGTAAAGGTTATACGCATTTCCGTCATATCAACGAATCATAAATGTAAACATTTTCTTTTGATATGGAGCGTTGTGATGCGTTGAAAAACAATTGCATGCTGTATATTTTTAAAGCAGATAATTTAGATATGTATCTCTTCTATAATAATTGTTATTGAAGTTTTTTGTAGACCCGTTCTGCACGAATAAAGACTAGGTTTCGTCGCATAGCAACAATAGAGCGTAAACGTCCACGTCTGGCATGTTAAAATAACAAAAACAACAACAGCATTTATTGCCTTTAGGCGTTACAACGCTCCTAGCATGATATTATGAATACAACACTCGATGTAGACAATCAGATTACATATTTTTTTTTAAACCAACAATGATAGAAGCTTTATGGTTTAGTAAACGGTTACTGAAGTTAAATTCATGAAACAATACATTCTATTTTTCAAAATTATATAAATTAACATTACTATATAGTTAGTTGATAAATCATGGTGGATATCGATGAACAACGAAAGTTTTACGTTGTATAACATGTTAATGAAATTATATTCATATTCTGTAAACAAACATTATGTATTACGTTACAATTGTGAAAGTGTTTCATATCTTAATTTGTTTGCAAAAAATAAGTATTTTGCTAGATTTGACATTTCTGTCTTATATGTTGTTTGCATTAATTGGTCTAATCTATTTAAAGGGGGCCATTGACAGTAATATGGTTTGAAATGTTTGTGTCTTAGATCCCTGTATAAAGGGCAAGTAAAAAAAGAAAATGATACTCCTTTTGGATATGTCGAAAGTTACAAAGCTTACAAATAATATTATCACGAGTTATATGTGTATAATGACCGCGTTCGATCTCTAAATCCTGCTAATTCAATTCTAAATGTTCTTTCTTGAATAGTATTGTAAAGGGGTTCAAGGTGAAATTCGTGTTTAAAACGCGCATATTTTTCTAATCTGGACGAATTGTTAATTGAATTGAATCGGCTCTGTTGGTTATTGTTAGTGAGTCCCTGTTTAATTACGTTGAAAGCATATATTCGTTATTTGTTTCCAAAATATTTTGTTGATGTATCAATATATGTGAGAACCCCAATTGATCTAACATGCACTTTAATGGATGCGCCCAGTATTTGTTGTTATAGGTAGTATTATTTTCTGCATCATTATACAACATAATATATGCCTGCTTTATGAGCTTGTCGTGACTTGATTTAATAATTTTATGCCGGTATTTATTTATTTTTAGTTTTTGTTTTTATTAATGATAGTGGAAGTCTGCCTAATTCTCCATATAAACAAGATATATTGATTGAATGATTTACGCATAACACTTTGCAAGGAAATCTCAAATGTATAGTTTCTATGTCTTTCCCAGTTCAGAATCCCCGCACTTCTGATGAATAGTTAAAGACGGGTGAAACGAGTTTGTCAAATAAATTAATTTTCTCCTTGGGTTTCGAGGCTGATTTACAGAAAATTTCATTGCCTGGACTGCTTTCGTCATTTTTGTGTAGTTTTTTTTAGTTATAAGCTTTTTTCATAAAAATATCGATTAATTTTGTCGTAACATTTTTCGTAATCAAGGGTTAACAACAATTGCCTTGATGAAAAATATGAAAATTAAGTCTAAAATTGTATAATTACGAAATATATGCATCATTAACAAGTATATATTATTGTTTTACCGAGAAGTATTATATATTGCGAATATGCATATTCGAGTGGCACATGGATGCACGAGTATTGCCATCACAAGAACCTGTACAATCTCTCATTGAAACTAAGTTATTAACGTAACCCAGGCATTACTAAATGAATACGTCTTACAATTATATATTTTGTGGTGCTAAATATAATAAATTAATACGAATTGTCGTTATTTGCATTACCCGATTGTCAATGTGACATCACGCTACATAATGCTATTCTTGGGCAAATAAATATGCAATCATAGTTTTGTGTGTTCGATCCTGTATTTTAAACAACAATATTGATGGAAAGGTATTATTTATCATAGATCTAATTATTGTTTATTTTACACTGAAAAAGCCGATAAAATTATGTCTCACATGACGTTTCTTGTTGATGTCCATGATAGTTTGGGAAACCACCTTCTTTAAACAATTAAGTTTAATCTAATAGGATCAATGTAATCTACACATACTCCTTACGATAATCTTGCAGTGCTTTTACCTGTTTATTGCAGCTCCACATCAGTTTGCCAACATACTATTGTCTTTGGGACTTCAGGAAGAATCACTTCAGGTCGACGCATTTACTACTATAGACGGGCTTGTTGCAAAGAAGATGGTGACTCCTCCACGCGAAGTACATGTTGTGCGAGTTACGGGTAGAGGCAATACCGACGTTATGACAATATGCGAAATTATGATATATAGACAAGCAGGTAACGTAGTTTGCAGCTCAAAGTTACTGACATTTACTCCTAGTTTTACGTTTATGCCGAGATAAGCGCTCAGGTCGTTCCATTTAAGGTAACACACACATATTTACATTTTCTGCGCAGAGAAATACTTTTCAAACTATTTTTCTTCAATTATTCTGACGTTACAATACAGCATCCGTTCGCTGGCCTGTAGTGCATGCATATTTGTCAAAATTGTTAACAGCAAATGATCGTGTACTCGTGTGATATGCTGGTTTATGAATCACTGCAAGTGTCATTTTGTCTTAGTGTTACAATAAATTATAAGCAACTCCCTTTGTCAGTGTAATGATCTGTTAGAAACTAGTTTATATTTGTCACTAGAAAAAACAAGAACTGGAATCAATATGTTACTAATGGTGTCTGCAGAAGTCTCGCGTAAACATATTTAGGACACATTTAAATCCTATCTTAACGAAGGTAATTTTATTTGCTTTTTTACTAGCTTAATTTTTACATTGCACAGGTTCTTTCATCCGTTTAACATACCGACATTTAAAAATGTGTGTAATATCTTGACGCTACACAGGTTCTCATATCCAGAACGAGTTACAGTAAACTTACCGTACATGCAGTAAATAATAATGTTTATCATCAAAATGTCTTCTTTTTTTTTTATAATTGTGTCTTTCCCGCAACTTATTTATCTTGTTCCCACCACATATGTTGTCGTTCCGACAAATAAATATCTATTTCCAGCGACTTAATATATCGTTACCACGATTTCTTTATCTCGTTCCCACGACTTACTATGTCTTACCAATACATAATTATCTCGTTCCCTCGACTTATTATGTTGTTACCACGACATATAACCTCGTTCTCACGACATAAGATCGCGTTCCCACGAAATAAGGTATTGTACCTACGAGTTATTATCTTCTGGGACCGACATAAATAAACATGCACATCTATATTGCGAAATTATTAACCTGACACTCTTGAATACTCCGTATGCACTTGGGATTTATTTATAGATACCACGACAAGTATCGAGCGTAGCATAGGTAATAATACAATTTAAATTGATATCGTATTGGTTTAGATATCGTACAGCGCGATTGGTGTAGTGGACCAAATGTCGCGCCGGCGTTGCGAAGTTTGAAGTTCAAGCCTCGGCGTCGACATTTGTTTGCACATTATGTTTTGGAAAAGTACCCACGTTTTTCACGATTTTCTGTTAAGTGTGCTATTGTAATTGAAACCTTGGTGAATGTACAATAAAATATAATTCAAAAATAATAGTAACAAAATAAAATATTCTACATTTTTAATACATATCTCATGACCTGTATATTTTTTGAATAACTCTTAACCTGTTACAAAATGTCGCTGACAGACGGAACTGAACTCGGTTCTATGGCGTGCGGCGCTAGCACTTATACCACGCGACCACGAAATGCTACTTTCGCTACCCCGTATTTTAATCTATATCAACATAAATTCCCATAACATAAACTTTTCCAAAACAACGCAAACAACCGAACACACGGTTTGTCACGAAGATTAACGAGTGTCAGGTTAATAATTCCGCACTATAACATTTATACCATCGTACATATCAGCTACGTCACACTTAATGTTATAAGACGTTGAAAACGGATATACTATATGAATATAAGTAAAAAGCTAATAAGTCATGAAAATCCAGCACGGAGATATTGGTCTCGGTGTGTTTTTTAAATTAATTGTCCGATCCGTGATTATATTTTAGTATACATACATATTCGAAATATATATTCTTGTCGAGAGTTATGACTTTACACGCCAGTATATGTGCGCTAAACAAGCACAAACATTATATTTGTTTTCAGAATGCACAGTCGGAAGCTACAGTGTAAACTGTTCTAAACCATGTCATTGTCTTGAGGGCCCATGCGACAGTGTTACAGGTTCATGTATGAATGCGGTTTGTAAAGACGGCTGGAGAGGAATCGCCTGTAATGAAAGTAAGTTTTATATTTATTATAAAAAATGTATACACGCATTAAACAAATATTCCGTATATAAAAATAAAAGGGCAAATCTATAATCTGCAGGCCATTTAATCTTTAGAGATTGTGTATTCGATTGATTTTAACTATACTTGTGCACGTTTTATTTTTGTACATATGTATACATGTGTATTGCAAATGTGACTAGTGCTTCAGTTGAGCAATGTCTTCTAGTTTAGTTAAGCTTGTTGTAGCAGTTAACATAAACAGTATAAATTATTGTATTACATAAAAGCACAGTGAAGAAAAAACAATACTTTCAGACCATTCGTACATGTATTAGAATTACATTATATAATATATTGTAACTATATACATTTAAGCAAAAACAAATACATTTGGATGATATACTATACTATAAAAATACGCAAATGTCAAGAAAATAAATCCTTAATAGTATAAGATTCAAAACTCCCATACTATGAGATGTCTTGTGAAACTGCAAACGCAACGTATCAAACACACAGACATCAGTATCGGTGTTTTATGATTACAGCATGCAACCCAGGCACATTTGGTGCTAACTGTTCCTCGACATGCCATTGTTACAACAATGAAACCTGTAACCATACTGACGGCACCTGTCCAAATAACCAATGCGCAGCTGGATGGACGCATGACAACTGTAGCGTAGGTACGAAACAGCAGGTTCGAAATTCCGAATATGATGAAGTGGAAAATAAATCCCGACTTTCTGCCTTCGTATTTAAAATAATTAAATACGGTTATCTCGAAGTTTTAATATAGTATACAGTATATTTAGTATTTCACTATACTTATATATAACTCGAAATTTTGTTTATATCGGCGTAGTTTTCTATTGTAAACTTAAATTGAATAACTGATTAATGGTTTCAGCTCAGTATACGCACTATTCGTCTATTTAGAAGTTGTACTAAATACTTTTAACATTCTACAATCGGATATGTCTATCGTCAGCTGTAATACGATTTTTTGTCATTGTAAGATTGAAATTTGCTGAAAAACGATAAATATTTGATAATAATGTTCACATTGACGTGTATTAATGCTCTTCTCGGAGTTGTATTCGATCAAATCTACGTGCACGTATAATGTTTAATATAATCATATGATAAACACAGAATTACTACTTGTACTGCATGCACTATTACTGTAATACTACAACTAAATGTGCCACGGTATCTTCGTATTTGACTTTCACAGCATGCGATCAAGACCACTTTGGTAAGAACTGCTCATCACCGTGTCATTGCCAACACGGAGCAAACTGTGACCATGTTTCTGGACACTGTTCCGATGGTCAATGTGCACCTGGTTGGACATATAGTAACTGTAGCGTGGGTAAGATTCAAATTTGTCGACTAACAAAGAATACATATTTGATGATGTTCACATTGATGTGTGTGCATGCCTAGCTCGTTTAGTTTTTTATAAAACGCTACGTAGAGGTATAATGTTTCTTATATATATATTCCTAGCATAGAATTTGTACTGATATTGCATGTACTATTACTGCTACCACGAGTGCTACTAAAATTTACTATCACCCTGTATATTCTCGCTCGACGTTTACAGCGTGTGATCAAGGTATGTTTGGTGTGTACTGCTCCTCACAATGCCATTGCCAACATGGAGCAACCTGCGACCATGTTTCTGGCCACTGTTTCGATGGTCAGTGTGCACTTGGGTGGATACAGAGTAACTGTAGCGTTGGTACGATATAAATACAAACGGGTTATGCAATCCAAATAAGTAGAGTTGGAGTTTTCTTTTTACATTTATACTTGCAAGTGCCATTTTATTATACCGAATGTTATTCACGTAAATTTTATCTTTTATTATATCGAATTCGACCACCACCAATACTACTACAACTACAACTACTACTTACTTTAACCACCAATACTACCACTACTACTATTACTACTACGACTACTACAACAACAACTACTACTACTACTTTTAATACTACTACTACTAATGCTATTATTACTACTGCTACTACTACTACTTCTATGTATACAACTTCTACTACTACTACTACTACTACTTCTTCTACTACTACTACTACTACTACTACTAGTACTACTACTACTACTACTACTACTAGTACTACTACTACTACTACTACTACTACTACTACTACTGCTACTACTACTACTACTACTACTACTACTACTAATACTACTACTACTACTACTAGTACTACTACTACTACAACTACTATTATTACTACTACTACTACTACTACTACTACTACTACTACTACTACTACTACTACTACTACTACTACTACTACTACTACTACTACTACTACAATAACTACCGCTACTACTACAACTCTACTACAACTCTACAACTGTACTACTGCTCCTATTTTAACCACTACTACTACTACTACTACTACTACTATAACTACTACTACTACTACTACTACTACAACTACTACTACTACTACTACTACAATAACTACCGCTTCTACTACAACTCTACTACAACTCTACAACTTTACAACTGTACTACTGCTCCTATTTTAACCACAACTACTACTACTACTATTACTACTACTACTACAACAACAACTACTGCTACTACTACTACAACAACAACTACTACTACTACTACTACTACTACAGACTGCTGTAGTTGCTGTTACTACAACTACTACTTCTACTACTTCTACAACTACTTCTGCTACAACGATATAAACAGATCAACAACAATGTCTACTTTTGCTATTACTATTACTGTGTCTTCGTCAGCGTGTGATCTAGGTATGTTTGGCAGTAACTGCTCCTCACCATGTTATTGCCAAAACGGAACAAGCTGTGCCCATGTTTCTGGCCAATTTCCTTACTATCAATGTTCACCTGGGTGGACTCATATTAACTGCAGCGTCGGTAAGATTTGAATTTGTTAATTTGTGACAGCTAAATGTTTTTTATTTTGTTTATACTGATGTGTATGCATGCTTAACTGGTTTAATTATTTCGAATGGTACTGACATTTAAAATGTTGCATATATATGATGAACACAGAACTATTTCTCAGCGTGTGATAAAGGCATGTTTGGTACGAACTGCTCCTTACAATGTCATTGTTAACACGGGGCAAGCTGTGACCTTGTTTTTGGCCACTGTTCCAATGATCAATGTGCACCTGGATGGATCCGTAGTAACTGTATATTGTTAAGATCAAATGTGTGCCGTGCGGTATGATTATGGTGTTCAAACTTAGCGTTATGCATGCTAAAATCTCATTTAGTTATATCAAGTGCTACAATTTTATGCCACAAGTGAACGACAGAAATTGCAAAATGGCGGACGTCATTAGAGAGGCGCAACTACTTTTGGCGATATAAAAGTAGTTACAAGTATAATCGTATAGTCTCTTTGCGATGATGTTTTTGAACATATCTTACATGACGTCATCGATGATGTCATTATTTTAAATATTGCGTCACTATATATTTTGAGTTGGATGTAAATAAACATGATGTCAAACTGTAAGGAACTAAGAGTGGCACAAACGATACTATTATTTCTTTATGCAAGTCTGGAGTAAATCAGCCAGAAATTGGCAGGTTAGGTATACCTAGTACTACTAATACTACCATTGAAGAAGTTTAGTGATTGGGGAACTGTTGAAAATCGTTCAGGGAATGGTGCTCTTCCGAGGTTGATAGCGGGAGACACTTGGCGACTTGTTGGGAGTTTGATATCAAACAGACGGAAATGTTTTCGGACATTACAACTGTTTTCAACCAGACCAGAGATTCGTCTGTATTTCTACGTACAGTTCAGAGTAAACTTAACAGTGAAGGATTTCACAGACGAATTATTGGTAAACGTATCAGGATACGTGTGACAACCAGGAGGGCTCGGTTTTTTATGTCGATGGGTTAATCGGAGGAAAGCAGTTTAGCAATTATTATTATAAAAATTTATCTTCAGTGATGTGACAGATGACCGCGTTTTTATTTGGAGAAAGGAAGGCGAAAAATATTTGCCATGTTACCTCGGCACCTCTCCCACTCTTTAGTTCAGTGTAATGATATGGGGTTGGTTTCGTGCTATAGTGTTGGTACTGTGACTGTTAGCGAGGGTAATATCAATGCAGAAAAATACATCTGTGGAAAAGATAAGAACGGGTTCTTAAAGCTCATCCAACGTTGATAAACTCACAGGAGTATTTCGTGAACGCCGTTCACCATGTTTGGTCTAACACCCTGTCAGCTACATAAGAAACCTCTTGTCAAGTGTATAGCGGCGGTTTCAGAATGTCTTGAAGTCAAGAAGATATATTGCAATGCATAAATGTGAGTAACGGGTTATTTTAATGTTGAACAACCGTTTGTTTGTCAAAGCGCACATTTCACGACGTCAGCCGATTCGACCTACCGCTACTTATAGTAGTACAATTTACAATAACACTGAATCTTCATGTTCAACTTTCACAGCACGTGATCATGTCCTCTTTGGCGTTAACTGCTCGTCAGAGAATTTCCCTAAATCAATTTACATTTTGACCGCTTTAAAATTGCGTTGAGATAAAATGTACGTCGTAAACGTTATTAGATATGGAAAGGTATATTCACGTCCAGATGTGTAACTGATAATTTTACTGCTACTTTTTAAGGGACTTGATGAACAATTTTATATTGAACTATTTCTAACCTTTTTATTCATGTTCTTTAACTAAAAAAACATCAGTGGAGCTGCTTTCGTCGAAAATAAACAAATACAACATAAACGAGCCCCTTTAACGTTAATATAATAGTTATAAATACATTCACATAACGTACGGTGACATAGAGGTGACATACGTATGTGTGTTTTAAGTTGTTCCCACGAGCTACTATGTTCCCAAGATACTATGTTTTACGACTCATGTTACCGTTTTGTAATCAATATTCAAATTGAATTCCAGGTCATTCGACATTTTCTAAGCTGGCATTGTTAAAGCTATGTTTCTTTTGTATAAAAAGGAGAGTAACCAGCCTCAACAGATACAGTTGAAAATATATATATTAATATTTGCATTGCCAATATACTGAAAAGCATTACATTATAACAAAGAACCATGAGCATCCATGTTGCGACAACATTATTTAATTTCTTAAATAATTATTTTAATTGGATGAAAATGTCGGTGTATATATCTCTATCACTTCGCTGTATTGATAATATCAAAGACTTTTCCCCTAATAGCTGCATGCATAGCTTAAAATATTGCAGATATATTTTGCACAGATACCAAATACCTTTACAAATGTACACGTATTTGAAACGTCAAGGGAACTCATATAACTTCAAATGCAAAATTACTATACACCTTTGCTGATGGAAATCATTAAACAAATAACAGCAATTTGCTTAATCGGGACAACAGCAACTCCAATTACAATAACAACGAGAGCTGCGACGCAACCACCAATTATTCCAGCCAACGCGCTACTTAATCGGGACAGTAATTTAAAATACAGAGCTTATAGATACATTTTTACAAATATTCAACGTGTCCCGGAAAGCAGACTAATTAGGAAGAGAAATAATATATCTTTAAAAAACGAGCATTGTAAAATGGTCATGTAAGAGCCATGTTACCTACGTTTAGTATAAATCCTATTAAAAAGTCGGTGGATATCGGTCAAAAAGCGTCTTAAACGACAATCTGATACTGAAAAGCTCGTTTTGATCCTACACCATGTATAAGAGGGTTATACAGCTATTGTTTAAGATCTGTAATGATGTGTTCGGGACGTAAATGTAATCAAACGTAATCGAAATATTTTAGGTTTCATTATAAAGCAAATACCATGTTTACATTGTGCTAAATGTTAACTTTGAATCTGAATATCAAGATGTTGTAAAAAATAATGTTGCACCCCGTGTGTAATGTAATGATTATTTGCAGCAGAGATTTGTTCTGTTAAATCACAGTATCTTCTCTGCAAAGGCCTGTTGATGTTTCAGGAAATTGGTCTTAGCAATCAAGTGAGCGTTATGTTTAGGAAAATAGCAGAATATCTAGTATTTTGGAATCACACGTGCAGTTCGCAATACTGTTACAGGTTACAATAATGGTTAAATATGGACAATCGATTTTAGAGACACTGTTTCATCCTTATGTAAACATGCTTTGTGAACAGCCTGACCGAAGCACACGCACACACACTTACCCCATGCAATATATATTTGTATGTGCATTTATAACAGTTAATGTAGGGCTTGATCTACACCGTCAATCGACAACTGCACAATTAGGTAGTTATTTTTGATACGTTATTTAGATATACCATTCGCGAACGATACTGTCCATTTTAACAATTCGTATACAAACGTTTTTGTGACTTTCGTTCGTCCGTTTTCTTTCACACTTCGTTTTATTCGATGAATTACTTTTACGTTATGTTTTACTAAATACCCAATTTGAACTTACACATATCTCGTCCTAATGATTGATTATGAAGAATTATGATATTTGATTTCTATTAACATTTTAATGTAAGTGTACAGGTAATAGTTATAGGCAAAGTGCGATGATCGAAATTCATGTTTGTGTTTTGTTGCATGTTTTTGTATTGTGCTGTGTTCTTTGGCCATTTTGTACTTACCTTACATAAAGGACTGTTAATAGAAGTTGTCTCTTGTTTAAAACAGCTGGAGTTTTACGTTGTTAGTAGTTGATCGCCATATATTGCAAATTAAATTCTTGTCATTGTTGTATCTTTACTTACAGCCTGCAAACAGGGATCCTACGGACAAGGTTGCAACATGGACTGCCATTGTGACCTGTGCCATCACGTCAACGGATCGTGCTTAATGTCTGCGCAATGTCACGATGGGTACAGGATGGAAAACGGTTTCTGTGAACGTAATAATTCATTGATTTACCCTGTCACTGTGTTGTTAATTTAACCGTTTCATATATAGTTTTATTTTATTAAATTTCGAAGAACGCACTAATGCAATGACATACCGCCATAAATATATATGATTCCCTGAAAAACTGGCATAGTCCTTCCATTGATTGATGTATTGCAGCGCAGCAAAAGATAAGTGACAGTAGCGCGTTGGCTGGAATAATTGGTGGCTGCGTCGCAGCTCTCGTTGTTGTTGTAATTGGAGTTGCTGTTGTAATACTCTATATCAAGCGAAGAAAACCTCAATCGTAAGTGACTGTTGCATTTATACTAAAAGATAAATCATATTCGCTATTATATTCCCGAATGTTTTCTGAAATGAAACTGCATCATTACAACTAGTCGTATTTGGAATCGAATGATTGTCTCAATTTCAGTAGCAAAAACGGTCACACTGAAACAACCAAACCTGTTCTGGCGGCGTCAAGTTCAAAAAAAGATTTTAGTAATATAAATCAGCCTAAAGATAACAAACATGTATGTGTCGATGCCAAACAGAAAGTGGAGGCAAATGGTATGTATAGTCCTCTGGTGTAAACTATAAAACAAAGTTGATAATGACACAATTTATTTTTCAATAAAAATAGTTTAAGACATGTATTTTTAATATAAATGCATGCTGAATCATTATAAATGAACATTATTCGTCGCAAAATCACAATTACTTTGTAGAAGTGACATATTACGTACATAATTTTTTAATATCGTATTGTTTTTCAATTTAGTCAAAAAGTCTGTACCGTTTAGACAATGATTTGGGAACTGATTCAGCTAAGCTAACAATAATGTTAATTACATAAAATGTGCAAGATATAAACGCAAACGAGATCGCACACGAGTATTAATGTATTTCCTTTATTCTTCTTGGTGTAATGCAGACACTGTTTACATTCATTGTTGGAAATATGGATACTAAAATATGTTACAATTATATAAATTCATTATTCTGCTATGCAAGTTGTTCACTTTCAGACCGTTTGCAACATTATTTTCGTAATTAATTTTGCATATTTAATTAGCCGATGCCACTAGCATTATATTCGTGTATTCTAGATGTCAGCACCGTATTGTCTGGCACAGCAAATAACACTTTAGTTGATGATAGTGATTACTACAGTTTCAACTCAGTTGTTCCTGGAATCAAAATACATGACATATGGGACTATATTCACGAGAAAATACAAAGTGGTTCAACCTTCTTTGAAGATGAATTTAAAGTAAGAACAACTACACCAAGCACCATCATGCTATAGTGGCTAGTACGAATTTGTGTATAAATAATACATATTTAGTTCAACTTGGTATTTAAATTCAAACCTGTTTTATTGTACCTTATAAAATGACTTTTAATGTGTGTCCAACTTGTAATAATTAAATACGTTGATAATAGGAATACATGTAGGAACAGAACGTAGCATCTTGCAATAAACATAACATTCTCCTCATCTTTCTTGCAATACAGAAATTACGTACCGGGCTGATTCATAAACACGAGGTAGCAGCGTCCGAACACAACACAGGAAAAAACAGATACAAGGGGATGTATGCATGTACGTAACTATTAATGTATGATGTCATATTGAAATAGATTGCATGTCAAACGAAAATGTATAATCGTAATATTAGCGACGTAAGTCATTGTTTCAAAAGTTATTATTATTGTTATTTGTGTCTGCTGTGAAATAAGGTTTTGTATTGTGTTTTCCTTCTTAAGTTTGTAAAATGACACACATCTTTTTTGCAGACGACCATTCCCGTGTGCCGTTGACAAAAGAATCCGATAACGATTGCGAATATATCAACGCGAGCTTTATCCACGTATATAATTTTTTTTAAACTAACTTAAGATTGCCTTCTTGGGCATCATCATCATCATCATCATCATCATCATCATCATCATCATCATCATCATCATCATCATCATTATCATTATCATTATCATCATCATCATCATTATCAGCATCATCATCAGCAAGACCGGCGACTTAATTGTCATCTTTGTCTTCCAAAACGTCATGATTATTAGCATCGTCGTTAAATCCCTATTTAAATTATAACTTTCATAATTATCTTTGAAAACATACACAAATAATAATAATAATAATAATAATAATAATAATAATCATCATCATCATAATCATAATCATAATCATAATCATAATATAATACTAATACTACTACTAATAATAATCATATAAGGCGCGTCGTAGGAAAACCGGGCTTAATGCACAAGCTAATCCGGGACGGCACTTTTCGCCTGCAGTGGATTTATGTTTAGAAGCCACTGCCTTGAAACAGAAAATACAATAAAAGCGGTGTCCTGGATTACCCTGTGCGGACTGCAAAGCTGTTCCGGGTCGACACTTTACGCACATGCATTAAGTCCGTTTTTCCCACGACGCGCCGCATATTGTTTTGTATTTATAGTAATTTTATATTGTGTTACTTTGCAGGGCTTTGGGAAGATCAAGAAGTTCATCGCATCCCAAGGTAAGGCATACATACTTCAACTTAATTCAGGTATTATTGTCATGTGTGCAATTGATGCTGTTGCATCGTCTTCTGTTCGTTAAGCATGCAAACCTGTTTCATGTTGCAATATTGCTACTTTTACATGTATAGTATCGAGTGTTATGTCGCGCCATTAGTTCTAAGTTTACGAAGCCTGATTATGCGAAAAGTTAGTATCGTGCCATAGCTAGTTCCGTACATGGTGTACTGTTCGATGTACATGGTCATTTATAACACTGAGTAGAGTTGAAGTGAAGGCATTAGTTGTGCGGTTAAGGATGTGTGTGAGTTGTGTGGTTATTGGTTATATATTATTTGTGGATAAATAATGTTAGTTGCATATTATCTTTTAAGTAATAAACATCGGACAACCATCAATCTAAGTTGTTTGAGAAAATACGTATTTAGATTGTGTTTGCTGTATTATTGCATTCTTATAACCCGAAGTTGAATATTAATATCAAGGATTCGGTAAATATGTACATTCTACTATTATAACAATCATTGTTGCCAGTGTTTTTTTGTGATTTCTAAAAGGTGCAACGGAGAAAATGATAGATGACTTCTGGCGTATGATATGGCAGCAAAAGGTTGACAAGATTGTTATGCTGACCAATCTTATTGAAATAGGAACGGTATGGTCCTTGAAGTTGATGCAATATTTCCAGTATACTAACAAATCAGCACAATACGGATGCCTTATATATGGTCATTTATTGACTTACGTATTTATTACAGTATTAACATTTGATTGGAATGGTAATCTTATGTCAATTACAAATGGTGTACAGTATAATATGCGCAGTGGAATCAAGTTTGAAGTTTAGTGCCTGTGTAATGTCGGTCGCATTCGACTTGCATAATATATTAACTTTTTGTAGAGAGATTGAAAAAGTACGTGCGAGTATATAGTTAAATAGAAGTAAAATCGAAAAGTGATACACCTTATTTTCGGAAGTTATACCAACACGTTTTAGAGAAATAAATACATGCATTGATGCTTGATATGGCATCGTAACCTTTCTTGCAAAATAATAATATTATAATGCAGCTGAAATGCCTGCAATATTGGCCCGATGAGCTGAACGGAATATGCAAGTATGGAAGAGTTGACGTCAAATACGTTGCTATCGAGGAGACGTATGATTACAACATCCGAACTCTCCAAATCACTATAGTGTGTTTTTTTAATTATTAGTTTAGGTTACTTTATAATAATACTGGTCTTATTGTGTTGGTTAATTTATTGTAATATACATAGTTACATGTTCTGTCTACATAGTTAAAGGCAACTGATAAACATACTTCATGTAGTGTTAAGTACGTATTGCATTGTTCATATACATTAAATGCGAATATGTATAGATTCAAGTTTCGTCAAAGTATTTAATGTTTTGTATTTGGAAATCGTTAACAATATAGGGAGGAGATATCAGGACAGTAAAACAGTTCCATTTTAAGTCCTGGCCTGACAAAGATGTTCCCGACACGGCCTGGTGTCTTGTAGACTTCTGGAGAGCGGTTGACACACGGGATTCGCACCATTCACCAATAGTCGTTCATTGCAGGTAAACTGATATTTTAAATTTTATTTTACCCTTATACACATACATGTAATCATGCAGCTTTGTTGCTAAGCGAAGAAAATGATGCTATGCCAGATTTAGTCCTTGCACATTCGTTGTAACGTACTTTTATTTACAGCGCTGGTGTTGGACGGACAGGAACATTCATTGCTCTCGACAACTTGATTTCGCAAGCAAAACATGAAAAATGTGTCAGACCCTTCCAGATGGTCGAAGCTTTACGCGAACAACGGGTCAGCATGGTGCAGACAAAGGTTCAGTGAAAGTTGACTACATAAATAGTATTGAAAACGCAACACTAAAAACATGTTCATCATAGCAATATATACATGTATTTTATATGTCTGCATATGTTGGTGCATAACATAGTTGTGTACTTCAAGTTTGTATAGTAATGCTTGATTCATTGTTTAAAGGAACAATACGCTTACCTACACGAGGCTCTGGCGGAAGCCCTACTGATGGGGACACACCACGTGCTGACCAGACAGTTCGAAAGTGTCCACAACTACATGATGGGAAAAGACAATGACTCCACCATTACCAGATGGGAACAGCAATTCGAAGTAATATAACATACACTTGTTATGCTTCCCGAAATATTTCGGAGGAGCATACAATCGCCGCCTTGTCCTTCCGTCATTAAGTCACATTTACTTATCTAGACTATTTCTCAGCAAGTAGCTTTGCATAGTTATGTGATGTGCAAAATTGTTGTTCGGGCTATTTCTCAGCATGCAACTTAATAAAACTGTATGGGAACATTTAGTTTTACCAAAATAAGATGTGCATTGTACAAGGGTGTTCCGCTTCAATGGTTTTTCATGGAGTTTTGGGCCTTTAAAGATTGCTGAAATAAGTATATTGTTCACAATTCTTGTCCGGACTATTTCTCAGCCACCACTGGTCCGAATAAATGGGCACTTTCATAACCAAGTGTAGGTATGCATAGTATTAGGATTTTCTGCTTCATTGATTTTTTACAGACTGACGGGCCTTTATGAAGACCATTAATATATAGTACGAAATTCGAATACTGGATATTTCTTACTAACCGATCAGCAGAATACCATATCGAGGTAAACGATGTGAAATAGTGCGAGGAGCAGATGGACATATTTCCATGACGTTCAACTAACTGGAGTTGTATGCCTATTGTTATGCGTTTAGTCGCCCCCTGTAAGTTGGTAATCTCAACTGCGCATGATACATCATATTTGGGGCTAAATATATGTCATTCAAGTTTGACCGGTAGGTATATAGTTTGATTTCTTCTTCCATCTGTTTTAGCTTATATACATAAATAGTGTACACATGTATAAAGTAAGGTCCAACAATGTTTTTTTTTCAAATAAATCCATGTGAAAAATAAGTATAATTGGCTTGGTGAAAACACAATTATCAAGAATATGACGTTTTTTTTAGCATCTAAATTAACAAAGTAGCAAATTAAACCGTTTCAGAGTAAGCTTTTGTATATCTATAACACATTTCAAAAGTTTATTATTTGATTGATTGTCAAAATTAAAATAAATATTTTCTGTTCATTAATGGATAAAACCTTACTATGAGAAGTGAATGTGCTGACAAAATCCAAACGTATAAAGCCCAAACCGCGTGTAAAAATGGTTATGGTTTGCATAGGAAGGTTTGTTTTACGCTATTTTTCCTTTTTGTGCGTAGCTATTGTTAAAAAAATGAATATGTATGTTATACTTTGTTGATGAAGGCAGGTCATTATGGTATGCCTATCAAATTACAGAATAACACAACTTCTATATTGGTATAGTCGCTGCTTTCCCTGGTAATTAAGTGCTTTTGTGGTCAATAATGTTTAAATGTTGCTCAAAAGGGGTTTGCTTATTATTTATTCATATAAAAAAAATAGTTTGGGTTACCACATACAAGTTTAGGCTTTATCCATTTCATATTATAGTGTCCCCCAAAATTGACAATACAACGTGCATAAGTTGCATTTAAGCAACACACACAGATAAAGCAGATACGCAAATGAGAATGGCTAATCCGTAAGTTCGTGCATTTATAAATGCAACACATTTATTTAGCAGTACTTTTTTCTACATAAAATAGTGCATTGCCAATTTTACTGGTTTTTCCACATTCTCAAATTTAATAATACTTATTCGGCCAAATGATTGCCATAAGCATTCTTTTGTAACAACGCATTATACGTACGACGTACTCGTATCATTGTATCATTGTATCTTGTATGATCTTTTAAATGTTTAAAACTTACATTGAAGCCGTGTGTTTTTTTTTGTAAATACATTTCGATTCAATAATTTGTCAGACATATTTTGACAATGGTCTGCTTTGTTATGCGTAGTTTGCTTTACCGGCGTATAGGGGGTGATGGTATCTAGCAGCATCTACTGGCAGTAATCCACTACCAGGAAATGAGCTTATATTATGGATATTCCTCTTTGATGATTTTCAAAGAGTTATGATTTAACACTGTTCAGTCTATCTTTAATGCCAGGCCGATTTCCCTGGCCCTGCTGTTAAAAATTCAGTGGTGGAAAGTTAAATAACGTGCAGCCACTGTTATTTAAATTACAGCTATGGGCCTTGAATTGTTGTTTACAGTTGGCTTTGTCTGAATGTTCATGTACTTATCTTGTGTCATTCTCATATGCCGTTTGACAACAGATTTGGTCTTGCAGGTCTAGTGAATTGCAGTCATGTTAATATTTCTGCCCTTCTTATTGCATTTTACAAAGCGTATTTCGGAGCATCCCTCAATTTCATTGGGTTCATGTTAAGTTCTCATCTTTATCTTATAAAATGGAAATATTGTTAGAGCACACAGTATTGATCATAAAATATTCGATCAATCTGCAAGATTCTTTAAATAAATAAGCATGTATATATTCAATTCCAGTTCACAAGGAAAAGTGTGGCTAATCGTCCGGATCAGCTGCAATCAGTGGCCAGTCAAGAGGCAGAATATGGCAATATTGGGACTGTAGTGTCGGAAAGTAAGAAGCTTTCAGTATTATCAAATAATTATGTATGTTAAGTATACAGTGTTGTTGTACCTAAAGTAGATATATTATACTTGTTCTTTTCTTTGACAGTTGACGCCTATCGCCCTCAACAGCAGAAAACAGGTGGACAACCTACTGAAATCCAGTTCCCCGTAAGATTATTATACTTGTCTTTGTATGTGCTTAATATAGTTTACGGGTAGTATGTGTGTCTTTATTTTAAGCTTTATTCAAAACACTAATTTTTCAGGTAAACTGTTAACACACAATAGTTTTATTTAAATAAACTTTGTCTAAATTCCATAGAAGTTACGAGTTATTGTGTGTGTTGTTGAGAATGTAAATTGTTATACAATAGAAATAATTACTTTTCTTATAAAATGTATTGACTTCATTGAAACGAATAATAATAATACAATACAAACATTTTTTAAATATGAATTATACTCTAAAAATATTACACCTAGGGATGACTTTAAATAGTGTTTGCTCTATTCGTTTACATGTTATCTACACATTGTATATATATATACGTGTTTGAAATCAAATTCGAATTTAGATGCTAGAGTTGACCTTATTCGTAAACTGTACAACATTTCGACATCTTCTTACCGTCTATCTTTTATGTATTTAATAGACAGTAAATGTACATAAGTCACTGCTGGTGCTAAGCACACCGACAGCACAACAGCGGGTTATGTTTTGGTCTAGCCTTGAGCAGCTACCCACTACAACGCTGATTGATATTACATCCGATGCCCTTACTATGGTAATTACTAATGTATTTTGTTCTTTATTTGATACTAACATACTTAAGCTGTATGCATCTCTCCGTATTATAAAACAGTATGTTGTTGTATATGTTTATGTACGAGTTATAACGTTTGTATGTTAAATGACACTATTTGTTTTTGCAAGGTTTATATGAGATATATTTGTAATAACGTTACTGTGGCAATTTTGAATTGTTTGCGTTGTTTATACTTTTGTGGACAAGTTTAATATGTTTAGTAAATGTTTCTCTGACACGATATAACATTAACATATCAGTTTGATATACTTGATTACACCAATATATATTCGAATAAATGAGCGTCAGTAGCTTAGTTTAAGTTATGATCCATTCCATTGTCAGAAATCCCTGCTCGAAGGCGAAATAGACGGCGGTAGTGTATCAAAGAACATCATTTCTGTTACCAAAGAATCGCAACAAAATGGATTTGTTGAAATAACATATTCCGTAAGGGAAAAAGCACAAGAGGTATATGTTAGGCTTTGGACATTATTACTGTTTATAAAATATCGGATAACATTGGTTGGACTAATTTGTCTTTAAACTATACGAGAAATACCAAAACGAGTATACATACGTGTTCACTTTTTGCTATTGACAAACAGCAGAGAAACTGCGACAGAACCATCAAACACTTCGTCTTTACCTCGTGGAAAAATGGCATGGAAATACCGTCAGATAAGAAATCACTGCTTGACCTGATAGAAGCGGTGCACAACTGGCAGCCAGAAATGGTAGACGACAAGCCGATAGTGATACTAGACAAGTGAGTAGAGCCATACAAAAATGTATATTTTTGTTCATTTAGAAATTCAAATACAATAGCCTAGATTAACAGTGCAACTAATCTAAGCATAACATGTACATAATTATGGTTGATTATTCTTGAAATATAGCACACCGCATGTATGAAATATTATATCATATTGTGTAGATACTTGTCACCACATTCACAACATTACAAAATGATTGAAATGTTCATGTAATTACGATATTCAATTATTTACAGCCCCGGTTTTCAGAAAAGCGGCGTCGTCGCAGTTCTGTTGAATGAGATTTATCGCATAATAGAGCAAAATGGAAAGATCAACATCTTGGAATCAGTAAAGACAATGGCGCAAGGCAATATACTTCCCACCCACAGCAAGGCACGTATACTAGTTGAACATGGTTATTTTAGCTCGATTGTGCCGAATATATGGCTGATTGCGGCACGTGCAAGTCAGATTGCTTGGTAGAACCAGTTTTTATTGGTGTCTTTTTGAGAAATGCCATTCGAACGCTGTCCGAGTAAGGATCCAATTTCGACCTTCCGGTCACAAGGCACCATTATCATTACACAACATCCATTACACCACTGCGAGTCTATATTTAACGTGTACATGTACAATGAAACTAGTTGGTGATGCAAACCTGTTAGTAGTATTTTTATTATTTTAACAGTAGTGTAGCTGAGGCACTAGATTTAAAACTAATATTGAAATAAATCGGTGTTTATTATCATATTAAGCAACGGATATTTTTGCAGGAGCAGCTCAAGTTCTGCTACGATGTGATATTGGACTATGTTCAGCAACAAGCGGTTTACCAGAATTATTAATTCTAGTTAAAAACATGTGTTAAGGGATGCCAATTTCGATCATTCTACTCTCTAGTGTATACATGACTTTAATGTGTTTGAGCAGCCTGGTTTGCATGGGGAGAACCTGAATATATGATTTTATGTATTGAATTTTTTTTACAGAAATGTAGCAGTTACTTATTTTTGTGATTGTGTGATCATTTTGTTACTCCATGAAATGATCTATTCTCTTCCATATTACATTTATATTGCGATATTATGTACAGTTTCGTGTATTGTGATTAATTCTTGGACAATCCTAGGTTCGTGTGCCTGTTCAAACCTTGATGTTTGTATTTCCCCTTCAAAAGCTCTGACACCAGTTTAACGTATGTTAATGACGTGCGCTTGTTTTGCGCTTTTATATTGTGTAGTTATGTATGAACAATAGTCTTTGTGCCTGAAATGACGGACCTTAGGATTAAAAGTGGTTTTCTCCTGCTGATGCAGCTGGGTTTCATGTTATTTATATTTATATGATTATATAATTTTTAGTATTACCTATATGTATGTATGAAACTAATTGCAGAGTAACGAACTATTAAAAGTGGTACACTTAACAATAATAAATATGTCTCTATACACTTGTTTTCATATATATATAGTATTTCTACTTTGTCTATGTGGAGTTTCGCCAAAAATATAGGACATTATTTACAGGTCAGATCAACACGTGTGTTTATTTAAAGATATCTATCTGACCAGTTAGCGTACAGCTAGTAATATTCCATGTTAATCGCCCATTATTCAACATCCTTACATCAGTGAAAATATGTCTCTGAGCATGTGTATCGTTTGATTAGGTTTTGAAGAATCATTGTAACACGTATCCACATATGATTTTATAACTAACCTGCATTACGATAGTACAAGTGGTGTGTATTTTAAATTGTATACCACATCAACACATTAATAGTATCGATTGTGTTTTAATATATTCAAACCAAAAAGAAGGTGTTGCCAGGAAACATATGTGACATGTGGGTTATGGAATGCCTTATCAAGAATACCAACTCATCAAAGGTCTCTTCAGCACAGGTTACTCAACGCCGGATAACACATCATGACATCGCTTTGAACGATAAATTGAAATTTGACATAACAGTTGCTGCATAGACCTCCAACAAACGTTATGCTTTGTATAATTTTCATATAAAGTTGTCATTACACATGTATTTTATATCTGAGTTTTCTACCGGTAAACAATCTATGATGGGTAACGATTGGCCACAGTGGTGTGTGTTATCACTTCCGCTTGCATATCCATAGCACTTTTGCTTGTAGTGTATCATTTCGACTTTGATTCGTGTTGCAATGTTTTCCTGCAATCATGTAAATGCTATGTATGACGACAGACGACTGTGTAGTAATTTGAATGTGTCTAGCGTGTTTAGAAAATGTAAACACTATATATATAATCATTTAAATACATTTATTAATATATATATATATATATATATATATATATATATATATATATATATATATATATATATATATATATATATATATATATATATATATATATTAATAAATGTATTTAAATGATTATGTTGTTATTGTTGTCGTGGTCGTCTTCGTTGTTGTTGTTGATGATGGTGTTGTTGTTGTCGCGATCGATAGATGCTTACAACTACTTGGAACCAAAGTAGTTATTATTCAATTAATATTATACGAGTAAGACGGAAAAAGGGAGAACGATCATTTAAGATAAAACTTATGTTATTAAAATTTAAACTACATGTGTCTTCCTTATATGACGCAATCAAGGTGTGTCCCGTAAAAATTCAATATTATATTAATATATACAGAAAAGTACCGCAGTGTGGTGCTCTGAGAGCTGTTATCAGCGGGTTGTTGGTGATTCAAACTCAGAAAACCACACTAGCGTAATATTCCATTTATCGCATATAAATCAATATTAACATAGAAAACACCAAAATAGTGGGCAATAATTTGCTATACATGTTAGATGCTAAGCGGCCGAACAACACGTGACTTCACTAAACACAACAGACACGCATAGACATCTGTAGAATGTTCTAGAAGAACATAGACCAAACTATATAACATGTTGCAAATATTGGAATTTTGACTCAATATATTTTTTTCGGAAATAAGTTATGTAATGTTGACGTCATTGGTTAACAACTTTGTTCAATACTTAAGAATGTATATAATTATGTCATGCTTTGTTAAGTGGATTTTGTTGTTTAAGTTTATCTTGAGTTGGTTTTACAGTATAAATCGACAATGCACTCTGCCATTTTCGTTTGTCTTTTATTTAACGAAGATCATTTTCAAATATTATGATTGATATTGACAAAGCAGCAATAAACCTTTGAATTGTGCTTCTTTCTGGAAACAATTATGTTGAAAGGTGCTATAGAAATGCACTGTCAGGTTTTTCTAGGAAGAAACGCTAGTAGGTTCAGATTCTCTTTATTTTCAGAAAATTATATGATAAGCTGGATCTGCACACGCTCGTTGCGGCTTTGACACATGTTATTAGTATAAAACGGAAACATAAACGTTTCCTGCGGATACTGATTTTGCAATAAGCCTGCACGTTTTTAAATACTGAATGCAGTATGTACTCTTTATATAAAACCGAATACAATACATTGTATGTTGGCGTCATCGAATTATTGATAGTTTATGTGACATTTGTAATCCCCGCGTCTGTCAATTTGGGAATGTGTAATACGTTTTCTGTGCGGGACATCAGTTGAAGGTGTAAATAAATATTCGAATGCACCTTCAAACACAACTAGAGGTAATTGAGAGGTAGAGCAACGTACGTACAATAATATATTACTCTTTACAAGTTTGTGCCTATTATGGAATTGTCATGTGCAGACAATCAATCCATTGCTAATAAAGAGATTATGTTGAACATTCTTATTCATACCTTACGAGTGACTTTTCTTTGTGTATACAATTGTACTTAATTTAGTTCTAAAAACCACAACTACTTTACTAACGGAAGTATGTAAAGGAAACGTACTATCAAGATAAAGGACATGTATTTTAACTACACTTACGACTGAAGTGCTTTACTTGAAAGTGTACTTATGACTGAATTAGGTATGGAGTTAAAGTATTATCTCATTGACTAAATACAATAAACTAACTCAGAGGATATACATTGTAAGATTTGTATTTAATTCTAATCTAATACTCGCTTATGTTTCTGTAGACAAAGAACAAACTTATTACCCAATTAACAACGAAATAAGAAGTCCCAATTCTGAGCGGAGCATAGTGAACGTAGTTCCAATTACAGTTTCAAAAACGTATCCCAAATCATGTTAAAATCAAAATATGTTTCGTATTATCGTTGTTTATCGACTTATAAACAACTCTGTGTCGTTCTGATGAAATATAATTTCATTCCAACAAGTTTGCTTTTTCTGTGAGAAATTGTTTGCACTCTGTTTCATTGAATTGAGCATTGATTTTGGTTTCGTTCATTTTCTCACCAACAGTCTTTCTACGCTATTGGCGTTTTGATTCTGTTATGATACATTCAATGTGATTGGAATTGCTCCTGTATGACTGGCCAAATACCGGTTGTCAACTATATTGGTTGTGTATGAGTCATGCCAACGCAATACTGTGTGTTCAGGACTAAATATTAGCCCTATTATATTCATGTCGATGTATTATATCCAAATATATATTTGTAAACAAACAACGCATCTACATGTTATTTGGAAACGCAACAGATGTCAAGCAAGTCAGACATTACGTGACGTCCAGGAATTGCCCATTGGGCTCGGCATTGTAGAAAGTTGCGATGGGATTGGTAAATATGGTACAAAACACTTGTAGCACTCTTTGACCGCAATATGTTAATTATTTATTCTCGACCGGCGGGCTCGTTAAATAACTGACATATTTCGATCAAAGTATGCTAAAACGATTACTTAGTCGCCATCGCTGTCTGAACATTGTACTCTTAACTCATTTTGTTTCACAAGGGTGAAGTTGAATATCGATGGTGATAAAACAGCAGTTAACCTTTGCATTGCATTGTGTTTGTTTCTGGTTATGTTGAAAGTTAATGAAAGAACGTAGTACCAGATGTTTATAGGAATAAACGCTCGTATCTAAGGTTAATAAGCAATTCATTCATGTTCTATTTATTTGCACAAGATCTTATGCTAAGCTGGATCTACTTTCGATATTTGAGTTGATAATATGCATTCCGATAATTAATGAATTCGGTCGAGTGCTTGTTTTGACATTAAATGAGTCCGTTTACACAAAAGGCATGCTTAAATTATACATTGGAAACAAAAACACTATTAACCAATGCGGATTTTGCGATCCGCCTACCCCTGGTTTAATGTTGAATGCATAAGACAATCATTATAAACAGTTCATAGATTTCATAATAAATAATTACATGCGAACGTCTGTTAAAGGAATGGATAAAAAAAGATATCATTTAATTGCATCCCAAACGATTGTTTCCATTAGTAACTTATTAGTCCGCACTGGCTAATCCAGGACGGTACTTTCCACATACAGTGAATTTAAAAGAGACTTCCTTGAAACAGAAAATACCACAAACGCTGAAAGTACCGTCCCGGATTAGCCTGAGCGGACTGCAACACAGACTAAGGGGACGACACTTTACGCAGATTCATTAAGCTCGGTTTTTCCATGATACGCCTCTAATATATTCTCGGTGTGTGGGATGTGAACAATTGCGCAGAAACCGGTGAAACTGGATTACATGTTGGTTCAACTGCATTATATATCTGACTTTTGCCTAAAATGGAATTGCTGTTAATCATAAGAAAATATAAATTATTATGTTTTGATAGTGCGGTATGTTTTTATCATTCTTACAATGGTTATACGATTACATTAACATTTTCATATCAATACAGTATACCTTTTGTTTCAAGTTAATAAGATTCTCTCATAGTCAAAGACGGATGTAATATTTGCGTCACAGTGCAGAAACTTAAGTTTTGCGAAATGGTCCTTAAGTTACTAAAGAGCGTCATCATGTTAATTTATAATGGATATAATGTTAAATGATTCGAATAAATCAGATTAAGACTCGAGCAAACACTAGAATGATTAAAAAATCTCATTGGAATGGACAAGTCCACATCATGCTCGACAGTCGATCAATGCGGGTAGAATCATTCTGAGTACTTTGAAAAACTGATTTTGAAGGGTAAATCCCTTTCAGTTGAATTATTGTTGATATATTTGTCGTTTGTGCTGTTCATTACACACATCTCAATCCCAGAATGTTGTTGTTTATAAAAGCAAATTCAAGCAACCACGTACATTTTATCCATGTTTAATGTGTAAGTAAATAAAACAACAATAGTAACAGTGCTATATCATACTGACCTTGTGCAAAACAGTGCCGGTTAAACAAATACCTAAATTATACTAGTTCACAATATTGTAAGCAAAGAATAAACATATAAATGAGATGTTATAAGAAGAAACCAATGCATTTTAATAGTTCCCACTGTTAATATAAAATATTTAAATATTTGTTAATATGCAAACCATCTTGTAGTGCATTGATGTTATTGAACAGATCCGCTCATCTAAAGAATTCCCTTTCACACGTGTAATGGCGCAACATCATACCAAATACCTTAAGTTTTACGCATGTTGTTATTTTGCTTTGTTTTGTTTTTTTCAAATTTTCATTAATCACTTAAAGTACAAACAGTGTTCGATATTTCGCCGCTAATAACAGATCATTCATAAAACAACTTGAACAAACAGTATCATATTCTCTCAAATCGGTATACTTACCAATTGACGACCTGTAGCACAGATTTGAAAAAAGAAAAGAACATTTCAATACCAAACAATATTGTTTTGCATGTCTGCTCCAATCAATTTATATTTATTATTTGACTTCCATTGTATATAAATTAATACAGATAATTCATATTTCTGACATTTAAAACGTAAAATCAGACTGCGTACAATTCCATTTGATTCCTCGATTCTCAGTTATAGGTAGTATTGTGGAAAGTGGTGTTTTTACCGCCGTCCGTGTTCTGGTTGCGACGACTTCGACGAAACAAGAACACAAGCAAAACGATGAAGGGGTAGAAACTGTTCCAAGGGCGACAACTGTTACAATCATTGTTGTGGTAAAGGTGGTAGTTACCCTTTCCTCGGAATTTCCGTTCTTGACGTTGCCGATGGTTTGATTCTGTGACACAACAGTCATCTCTGCAAGTTAAATAAAATATCAAACGATTTTAGTTTTTAATTTTATATACCAATACATGATATTGTATAATGTGTCATAGAACTTGATATCCCCAAGCGTTTGTGTGAGCATAATATTGCATTTAAATCAATTTGTACATTGTGGTTTGGAGTTACCTGGAGGCAAAATAACCCGCGGCCTCGACAACGTCAACAAAATCAGTGGAGGCAGCAGCAGCATTATCGGCGGATCGACGTTTCCTTACAGCGGGACAGTTCACCTTTATGAAATGAAACCCATGGTATTTACATTTTATTTGCGTTTATTTGTATATACAGTATAGCATTTAAAGTGAAAAAAATGTTTGAAGTGTATTATGTGTCAATATCACCTACATCTGATCAGAAATGTGGTATATCTTCCAATATAGCTCGTGCTTGATTATTTTTACGTGCAATTCCGCTATTGACAAACTGAAGAGAAACGATGCAGTTGTATGTTTTGTAAGTAATTAGTCATACTATAATAGCACTATGTCAAAAGTAATTTTTTCCCTGAAATGTAAATGAAAGGTAACAATAAATTTAATAAATTAAAAATGATTAATAACAGTGTGCTATTACTTTTTGCTAGATAGGCGTATTAGGCTAGTATCGAGAGAGTTAAGTTTAGGAGTCCCCGATTAGAAATACTCATAGGAGGGAAATAAATAATGTAAATTTACACTGAACTTGTTTATATAATGCTATGATGTTGCATTTGAATGTCTTTTAATTTAAACGTATTTATTTCAAACAAGAGTGCATTTACATATATTTGAAACATACAACATTTGTATACATACAAGTTTGATTTGGATAAGAACGAAAGACTTCGTCTTATAAAGTTCTTCTCCATAAAGGTTGTATTAAGTTGCATGTTTTCAAACGAACATAATTGGTTTACTAATAAATCTAATAAAACGGAGATTAGTACGATAAGAAGTGAAAAAGTAATAAATAAAGAAAAAAATGACAAATATTAGATTAGGAAGAAATGTTTAACATAGATACATGTACAAGTAGACAGCAATATGATACATTAGTAAATTATATATAACTTATACATGTGGGAAATGACTTAGTAAGTAAAGGAAGTTAGAGAGAAGTTCTGAAGCAAAGCTATGTTTCAAAACGTTTGCTATTGATAATATACTTGTGTACTGCATCAGCAATTTTAGTATTAGTTTGATAATCCAGAGTGCTATCTCCATTTAAGATCGTTTGGACAGAGGGAACGGAATACATAGATATAGTGTTCAGAAGTTCTGCACGGATATTAACATAAAGCTGACATTCAAGGAAATAATGGAATGGTGATTCCCTTAGTCCGCATCGGCATAGAGGCGATGAAACTACATTACGCATGAAGAGGTGTTCATTTAGCGCACTACAATTTGTCCTGATGCGTGTGTGTAGAATTTGAGAGCGTCTTTCTCCATAAGAAAATATTGGATTTTGAATTGGTCGATCAGTATTGATTTGTCTTTAGAATGAATGAATCGATTCAGCATTTCTTAAATCTTCTGGAAGACGATTCCAATCGGATACTGAAGATGGTAGAAATGAATGTGAATAAGTTGAAGTTCGAGCATAAATGCACTGGAAATGTGACGCATTTCTAAGCGGGTATTGGCTAGATGCCCCAACTGTGTCAGGTAGAAGTGACTGTAAATAGTGAGGTGCTTCTCTTAAGTTCATTTTATACATTAATATTAACTTGTGTTTACGTCGTCTTTGACTGAGAGTTTCCCAACCTATCTCATTATAAAGATCTTCTAGTGATACTAATCGAGTACAACCAGATGATATACGAGCTGCCTCTGTTTGAATTTTTTCTAATTCATCTTTTTCATATTGTGTGCAATTGTCAAAAATAACATTTGAATATTCAAGTATTGGTCGTATGAATGCAAAGTAAATAGTTTCAAGAGATTTCCTATCAAGCATTGACTTATGACGACGCATTATATTAATACGCTTCCATGCTTTTTCTTTTATAAAAGCTATGTGTTCATGCCAAGTACAGTCATTTGCCAAATAAACACCTAAATGTTTGTGGACAGTTACAATAGGTATATCAACGCCTCCCATTGAAAGTGGAGGGTGGTACGGTTTATTTATTTTACGGGATATAAGCATCGATTCTGATTTGGAGGGATTGAAGTGTACTAGCCATTGATCAGCCCATCGTGAAATTTTATCTATGTCTGATTGCAAAACAGCTGCAGTTTCATTCGGCGAGTTTACAACCATAAAAAGACTTGTATCATCAGCAAATAGGTTAATTTGGGCTTGTATGTCAGCTACTATGTCATTGATGTAAACAAGAAAGAGAAGGGGACCTAATATAGACCCCTGTGGAACACCAGCGATAATTTCGACAGGAGTTGATTTTGCTCCTGGTAGAATTACTTTTTGTTTACGGTTAGCAAGATAATTTGATAAAAATGCCAATAATTCTCCCCGAATACCAGCTTCTTGAAGTTTGAACAAAAGACCCTCATGCCATACTTTATCAAAAGCTTTACTTATATAAAAAAATACAACTCTGACTTCTAGACCATTATCCAAAGCTTTGCAAAATGTATCATAAATATAGGTTAACTGATTAACTGTCGAACCACCAGGCATAAACAATTATTCGTTCAAAAACCTTTTCAATAGTATTTAACAAGGATATAGGACGATAATTCGAAACAAGAGCTGGATCACCCTTTTTGAAGACGGGACACACATTTGCAATTTTCCAACAAGAAGGCATTTTACAAGCAGAAAGACAGGAATTAAACAGTTCACAGAGGGGAGAGCTAAGTTGATACATTGCTTCCCTGAGGATACGATTATCGATTCCATCAGGTCCGGATGCTTTTCCTACCTTGAGACATTTAATTGCGTCGATGACTTCTTCCCGAGTAATATCAATTGACTGTAAGCTGGTGTTGTAAGCATTGTGATGCATTGGAAGATCATGATTTGTTTCATCGATTGATGACTGATTTGCAAAATATTTATTAATGATTTCGGCTTTACATATGTCATTTGCCTCAAACGTGTTCGATTGTTCATCGTATAGGGGTGGAATCGATTGATGTGTGTTTGTAGAAATGAAAGTGCGCAATGTTTTCCACCAATCCTTAGCACAGAGCTCAGATGACTTCAATTTATTCGCAATGTTCTTAGAATATTCAAATTTTGAATTACGTAAGAGTAAACAACTTCATTTCTGACGAGTCGAAAATTTGTCCAGTGCAATTCGGTGTTAACTTTTTTAGCTTTTCGATATAATCGTTTTCGGTGTCGAATTTTTTTCTTAATTTGATTATTCATCCATGGTAAATCACGTGGACGTATACATATTTTTTTATTTGGGATACACGACTTCGCAGTTTGTAAGATAACATTGGTAATATTTTCAGCATATATATCAATATCGTCACATTTAAAGAGATGCCATTGTGTATCAGTAAAAAGAAGTCGTAGTTTATCATAATCCCCAATATCATAACGCCAAATATGCCGATAGTAAGTTTTTGCTAAGGGTCTTTTAAATTTCAAAATTCCAAAAATAGGGCAATGATACCGAATATTTTGGTCAAGCAAAGGTTCACCAATTCCAGAGAATATTACATTGTTCTGGTTACTTGCAAAAATTAAATCAATTATTGAAGATGTTTGCTCTGTGTGATGTGTGGGCTCGTGTATAAGTTGTGTAAGATTAAATTGTTGACAAAGATTTTCTATTTTTATTGCTGATGTTGGTGCGAGGAGATTCAGGTTAAAGTCTCCTGTAATAATAACATCATTTATACATGTGTCGCATGCTAGCCCAAACGAATCTTCAATTGCTTTCATATACGCTGAATCTGCACTTGGTGGTCTATAAAATACTCCAAAAAGAATAGATTTACTTTTGTTAAGATTAACCTCAATCCATATACATTCAATATGATTATATTCAAGATCGCTTCTTCTTTTAAAAGCAATATTTTCATTTACGTATATTATCACACCACCATGTGGATTAAGGGGACGGTCTTTACGGATTGGCTGATGAAATCCATTGAACATGAGATCATTGGATAATATGGAATCATTTAACCAGGTTTCAGTAAACGCAATTATGTCAAACTCTTGAAGACCTGTGCTAAGGATGTCTAATTTATGCACCAAGCTTTGGACATTGTAATGTACAAAAGATAAATGATTAGACGCTGGAATATTACAACTGGGTGACGAACTATCTGTATCAGTGAGTAACGATGATTCGGAAAAAGAGGGTCCTGGGTTTGGATGGATATCACCTGATTGTAACAAGATGCAAGCTAACCAAAAGAGTGTTCCAACAAACTTGAAGCAATATAGGAGCTTTTTTAAATGTTGAATATCATCATAAATGTGCGCTCCTAAAAGAATATGCTTTCGCGGATGTTCCACTGTGTTCAGTACATTCATCGATTTATATACGCTAGTGCGCAAAGAAATCAAGCTAAAAACATCTAGCCATATTTGGAATACTTATAATAAGTGAAGCAGTAGCGAAAATCTTACTGGCGCCCTGTAGGTACTCATGACAGCGTTTCCAAACATGTGTTTACTATTTTGCATTATAAATTGTTCCAATAAAGACGAGGTGAGACTGAAACGCTGACATGATACGTTTGATAGTACAACACGTAAGGACATATGGTGCTACGCATGATTTTACTGTTTGATAACAATGTTTGCAACAGAACTGACGAAGAGGAAATGATAGATCATAGAAGAGAATGGAGATAAGGACAGGGAAAAGGCATAGGATCAAGCAAAATGCTTTGTTTGTAAAAGTCATATTTTCACCTAAAAGTAGTGCTGGGAATATTTTAGTCTAAACGCAGTTTCATTTACCTAGAATACGTAAATTGTCCATAGACGGTAGTCTGTTTGGACAGTAATCTATATTTCACTGGAACAACTAAATTTAAAGATTATTTAAGAAGAATAATAATTGAATCGAGTTAAAAAATAAGGGTAAACATCATGTTAGTTTAGTCCTGATCTAATAAACACAATGCACATGTATAAAAATAAAGGGAATTTTACAACATAGGTTCTACATAGCCTTAATGTATATTTTATCAATATCAAATCACATACATTTGATAGATGACTATCATAACTATCATAATATTAAATGTCATCCAATTTTACACTAGATCACATGTATATGCTTGAATATAATATTGATTGTTACATTACCAGTAATTATCAAATATCATCATACAGTAGATCACATGTATGTGCTTGATTATAACGTTACGAATATCATCAAACATCACTACACATTATACATATGTGGTATATACCGGTTTAAATTAAAAAAAAAGAATATACATATATACATTTCATACATTTCGCTTTTAAGCTGATTTGAAAATATGCATAAGGACAGATAGTCCATACAGTATTTGTATTTGTTAGATATGATGTATTGTCTATATGATAATAGTTAGTTTCTCTGTGTGCGAGACAAAGCATTTACAGTAATCCGGAATATTTAATGAAAAATCAAAGATTGTTTTTAATTCACAATAAATTGCCAATAGAATTATGACAAATTTTATATAATAATACTACATCAATAGCTAACGACTACCATGATAAACACCTTTTGTGAATGCTGTACACATCTAGTAAGCATCAATGTAAAAGCCTATGCAATCATAGACATGTAAGATGCAATGTTGCCTTATTTTCAACCAAATATTTGTACAGCTTTTATATACAATATAATGTACACTTCTACGTGACCCTAATGTACGAAAACAAAACATTACAGTGACAAAATGTACAAAAAGGACATCAGCTCATAGGATTGTCACTTTGTCAAATTAAACTATGTTTTTGTTTGTTATTGTTTTCAAATTATGAAAACCGGTGTACTGTTTATATTTAGCGTTTAGAAAGTAGGCTTTGTTAAAGTATATACAACACTATCATGAACATAGACATTTTAAGTCAACAGAATGTAAACTATGTTTTGTTGTGTTATTGTTTTCAAATTATAAAAACCGGTGTACTGTTTATATTTAGCGTTTAGAAAGTAAGCTTTGTTAAAGTATATACAACAATATCATGAACATATTTCACATAACAATATGTAGAGTTGCCAATTGTTTTGATTGCATATTCACGTGTTCAGTTATTGTACATACAAAGGTTGAATGTCTTTTATATTTGGTACATAAATATCATTTATATTCTGAGTTCGGAAATGTTTGTTGTAATTAAGCAAACATGTATATTCCACTAACTTTCAATTTTTATGCAAATCTCATACGCCTTACATAAATATATGCATATGGTCATATAGGTGTGTATAATACGTAAATATAGTTGCTCAAAGCTTACCCATCGCAGGGGCACCAAAGGCGGGAACAAATTCTACAGTTTCAAGGAAGAACCCGATCTTCGCTATGTTAAAAAATTATATATGCGTACGTTTTGAACATTGATGTTATAAGTTCTCCAATATCACGCATTTATGTACGGATGTTGTTAGCAATCAAGCAGGTACGTACTTATTTTGCTAAAACAATAAGCTTATTTATGTTTGCCTCCTGATATCCTTGAATCAATTGATAACTATTTTTTCCATGTTCCAGTCAACTTTCTTTACTGCAAAATCGAATTAACATTCAAAGACGGAAATATTGTATACTATGGTGCGTTCAATGCATTTTAGAAATTTTGATAATAAAATGTAAAATGACATTAAGTTAGCACTAAGCAATTTAGGTAAACATATATTTTAAACACTGTATGTAAGAAATATATTACTGAAAAACATATGTTAATTTTTAAAATAGTGGATATTATAAGCGTACCGCTACAGAGAGTAACGGGCTTGAAGTGCTACATTTTCTTCACAGATAGCTATCGTCTTAGCTACCTTACGTCTGCATCACAAAATCAGCAGTATTTTATTACTATTCTATTACTCGTGGATTAAGTGCTATGGATTTCTAGCTATAGGGTAAGTAATTCAGTACTCATGAAATGCCAAATTTGTAGTCGTGTGTTTGAAAACTAGTATATAGCCCAATAAATTATTGATAGGCAAATCGTTTGAAAATGGTCAATCGATTAATCAACATAATCGACCATTCCATCCAATGTGATAATCGGTTATAATCGATATTTTTGTTCTGTATCTTTTCTATTTTTTAGAACAGGAAATATTGAATGTGTAAATAAATTGCATATTCATGTCACTATGACTAATAATCGACTATGTTTTGAATAAAGAAATACAAGTGATGACTGATATTGTATTTAAACTTATATATATTTAATATTTTTATTGAAAACAACCTATTCAAACTACCCCACATATACAATGTTCAGTAGTAGAGTTAACCAATAAGTACATTTAATATTAATCTGACATAGCGTATACCATACAAATTCAATGATTGTGATGATAAAGTTCTCGTATGAGTGTTACGTTAGTACTTATAGTTTAATTTCCCGGTAATTGTACAGCTTTTGGTATGCCTTTATTGCTGAGGATAATATTATATAAATTAATAAAGACGATATATACATACTTTTATTACTTATTTTTTTATTTTATTGTTGCAAAGTAAACTCTGGACATCAACAATTCATGATTTTGGCCAAATGATTCTTGCATACTCGCATTTCTAATTTACATGTACGTGTGTATGGTGTTTATATAATAAAGTATGTCGTTTGACTGGCGTTTTGTGAAAACTGTCACTAGTGTTCTGTAAGGAACTTAAAAAATCAAAGAAGCATTTAAAATGGTGTGCATTAATGTACATGTATAAAGTGTTCATTAATGTATAAACATACCAACGGTCGATAGGCACATTTAATTTCGGTACCCAATTATCACAAGGTGTAACAGAAAATGTACGTGTTTCGAACATTAACGCGCTATGACGAATATCTAATTGTTATCGTCTTAATAAAAAAAGCTATTTTATAGACTGTACGTTCCTATATAATTTGGTTACTTTTGGTTGTGTAGCTTTTGAAATCAATACACTATTCTCGGTATTCACAAGTTATATAAGCACCTAATAGCAGTTTAATTCGTTTGTTATTCAATGGTTTATTTGATTTTCCACAACAACATTTAATATTTTGATATATAATTTAATATTATTATTATTGAAGGTAATTTCCCTTTATATTTTACATTTGATGTCTTCGAATTGTTCTTGTGTATTAAGCATCATTTCGGCATACATTATGATCGTTTGTCATTAAATTGAAAGAAAAATTATTCCTTTGAATATTTATTACGCATGTTATTAATTTATTTTTAACGTTTAATCATTAAGTTTATCTAGCCGTTCAATTGCCAAAATAATTCTTAAATATGTAATCATATTTCTAGCTTTTAAATCTGCAACCCGGCGCATTTTGTTGTATGGGAATGGTAATCTTTCTTTTATGGCTTTGACGTTCACGCTTAAAAATTCAAAAATCAACGATCCCTTTGGCCTATAACTACCGTTCCATAACGCTGATTTGCTTTAAAAAAGTGTCCTACAGTCATGGTTCGTTTCGACGTGTACCTGTTGCAAGCGGCGAATGGCGGTTTCAACAGGTATATTCAAATTATGACATACGCACGATCACGCTGCACGAACTAACCTTTTCAGCGGTTATAAACTTGTCCTTGATATTGCGCATTTCACAGCTAATAGCAGAATAACTTTCTAAAAAGCAGCAAATGTGTTGTGCTTCATTGAAGTGCAGAGCATTCACTAAAGCGTTAAACTTTTTTTTTGGCACAAATGTTTGCTTTCATGAAATGTCGTATTGCTTACATAAATCAGGTCCTATGTCAAATGCCAATGTTACACTTTGGGGTCAAAGGACTTAATGTTTACTTTTCCGTGCTATAACTTGTACATCGATGGAGATATTTTTAAAATACTTGCACACATGTTTAACTAACACGAGACGCGCATTTGTAAAAAGTTATCATGTCATACGTCAGAACCACATTTGGATGTTGAAGATCAAATTTACCATTTGATTGATTTTTCAAAACCACGAGGCAAATATGCTTGCCTCAGTGTGACGCGTATATCAACCATGCACAGTTGAAGTTAGGTCAAAGTTCAATGTCACACTAAGTTGTCAGATTTGCTTTTCTTCCCTGTCACTTAAACATAGTTTGGGGGTAGGTTTAAAAGAATTAGACACAAATGTTGGGCTCATTACGCGATTGTGTATTGCTATTGAACCAGATTGTTACATGTACCTCACACTTTGAGGTATTGTTAAGTAAAACATTGCACTTTCTGGGAGTAAAACTAAACCTTGGCGCGCAGTTTTAACTCGATGAAATATTATTTACCATTGAAAATACAAATCACAAACGTCCATCGGCTAATTTTAATTAAAACGGTTTTCTTCTATCAAGTTACCCTGCTTCGTCCCATTAGCCTTTACTTGACAACGTTATCTAGTAGAGTCAAATAATTATATAATTATCGTATTAATATACTTTGTTTACTTTGTAATGCATTGTTAGCCAATCTATACATACATTCATGGCGAAGTCATATTAATTTGTACCTCCGGCAAGGAGGTTGTGATTTGCCGGCGTTGGTTTGTGTATCCTGTCGGCTACTTTAAGCACACAGCTAGAATAAAATGCCTGTAAATATTTAAAATCGGCTAATTAACAAATGAACCCATTTGATGCTGATGGTGATCGTGATCACTGTCGAGAGCCAGGAATAGTTTAAACTATGCTTTATTATTGAGAAATACGACATATTGGCTGCCTTGGCAGTTATCTGCCCTGTCTAAGTGCTTTATATGTGATTGATGGTTTTTAGACTGTTGGCGCAAGCAGTTTATATTGCTATATCACAAACAAACTAGGTAAATGTATACTACTTGTTACCTGTGAGGACTGATTTTCGATATTTGTGTAGTCACTCGTATAGCAAATGTTATTTTAATACGGTATTAACGTACCACAAAATACAGAACATCTTAAAACTTAAATTATTGCGGAGTGTTGTTTAATGGGCCATATTCACGACTGACGTACCAGAGCAAACTGTGAGAAAATGACATGACATTACAAATTACAATAACTGGGCCATTATCATACTCATTTTACATTATTCATAGTAATAAATATTGAACATGTGTCTTACATTAATCAGACATCTTCTTTTGTGTCAATGGTTGAATTTGTTGCAAACACGTGTCCAATGGCTATTGAGATCGGATTCGCACTTTAATTGCATGACATGGACATCAATAAAGAGACTGAGTGGTTCGGTATACAGTTATGATATATGCTTTGAAACAAGAAAACTTGCAACAGTGTTCCTTACGAATGTTAACTAAGGTTGAATATAATTATTGCAGCATGGTATATTATTAAGTAGAAAACAAAAGCGGAATACAATGATCGTTTCTAACATTCTTTTAAATCAAATATGTTGAAAAAAAAGATGGTTCAAGTCCGAGAACAAGCATTATATACAAGAGAGTGACACACCGTTACATCCAATCAGTTAATAAAATAGTACAATGGTGATATTAGATTTTCATGTTTTGAAGAAATCGTTCTGTGACTCAATTTACCGACTTTCTGTTTAAATAGCAAAGAACTCATTTTACTTCTTGTTTGTACAAATTACGTATCTAGCTTTTGTGTTATCTATATATTATTAAGATGCAATACAAATGTTTGTAAATTCGACGATACTACTTCTTGTACTACAACTGCTACAACAACAACAACAACAACAACAACAACAACTACAACAACAACAACTACTACTACTACTACTACTACTACTACTACTACTTCTACTACTACTACTACTACTACTACTACTACTACTACTACTACTACTACTACTACTACTACTACTGCTACTACTTCTAACACTACTACTAACACTACTAGCACTACTATTTCTACTTCTACTACTACTATCCGAAACTCGCCAATACTCATGTTAGTGACATTTTCAACTAAAAACAGATTTGCAATAAGCTGCCTTAAATGAAAAGGTTTTCTTACGATACTTTACCTTAAACAATATACGTTTATTGAAATGTCGTTGATAAACTAATCCTCTAATGAAAGCTTTGGAGGCGGTAAAATAGTTATGTCAAACTTTAGTCTGTTGGAATGTTGTGCAACGGTTAAAACTATTTATCACTACCGATGTTTAGGCATATGATGAAACGCTCATTGAATTGCTATACGTTGTAAGCGATCACAGACCATTGAGTAAAACGCATTAGTGTTACAAACTTTAAATCGTACTAACTATTTAAGTTCTTTACGTAATTATGCTTTACAAATATTAGTTGGTTGCAATCAGGCATCCCGGCATTCCCGACTTTTTATATTTTTTATCGTAGCGTTGTCGGGACGCTGTCAGGAGGCATAATCGGGAAGCATTCATGGTTGACCGGTCAAAGTCCTGTCCATGAGTGACAAACACACACAAACACGCACAACACACTCGCTATACTCCAGACGTTATATATGTGTATATCAATGTTATACTGTATTATTCCCGTTCCAACGGATATTGTCCCGACAGCGTCCCGACACTGTCCCGAATCTAATCCGATACAGCCGAATCTATCCCGACAGAGTTCCGACTATACATATTCGGCTGAGTCTCCCGAATATTAAGTGACAACCTTAACAGTCGAGAGTGCTGGGCCGATAACGCCGAACGTGTCCCGATGGTCCCGATTCTCAGAACAGAGTCCCGAATGCGTCCAGAAGCACCCGACAGCATTCCGACAGCATTCCGATATTCCCGACTTTGTTATTATTTGTATCGTAGCTTACTCGGGACGATGCCAGCAGCCATAATCGGGAATGTGTGACTGAGGCTTTACAGGCATCTACTATATTTACAAAATGTGTTGTATTTATAGTTTTGCAACGTGATTATATTGACCACGTTAGCCTTATTGCAGAACTTATATATACTTTAAAACAGTATATGAAACAAATCAGCAAAACCATGAATTGCTTTGCTAAATCAAAGGACAAAACAATGTGTGCAATAGTGTTTTAGGTATAAACGTAAGTGTATCGTATTCGATTAATTACGTTAACAGAAAATTTATCCCAATACAATTTATTTTATTTTGTTACAAGTTATGATTAATTAATAGAGAATGTGTGTTTTAATGTGCTGTTTTACTTCTCAGAAACTTGAAAGTCAATAATGTGATCTAGCACAATTATTTTCTCTTTGTAACAAACTTAGACATTGATATGATCATGGAATCTACAGGAGACAGTGTTTGCATGGCCACAAAGTTCGATTGCTGTCGGGTTTGCATTACCAGTTGTTTAGTGTTGTAGATATTTATTTATGACAAGATTAACATTCGCTTACAAAAAAATGGTGTGCCTTATGATGCGGGATGACTTACAACATTTAAATTGGGAAATACTTTTTTTTATATGTTTAAGACGTGGAGAAAAGTCGGAAACTTCTGGTGTACATCAAGTCGGAAACTTCTGGTGTAATGGCTCTTTAGTTGCAATTATAAATAATTCTTCAAGTTCAGATGATTGGGCTACACTTTCTCTTAACAAAAGTATGTTTCAGCATCTGCGTATTAGAAGATGGGTTCAAAGTGTCATGACAATATGTGAGGTTAAGCTATTCTATACAGGTAATTATACAATGTTACTTTAATCGGTTATGTATAAATAGTTGACACAATTTAGGTAACCTAATTAGAAATTCCTTTTTAAATTCGTCTATGTATGTGATGATGTTGTTTACTATATGGTATTTAAACGCGATTTAAACTTATCATTGTTGTATATATTTATTAAGAGTGCCCAGTTGGATATTATGGAACAAATTGTGGGCTTCAGTGCAATTGCAAGTGCAGTTACAGATGATAGCCATTGCGAAGAAGTTCCTTTAAAATGTGCACAGCCGGGATGTAAAGATGGATGGTATGAAGAACCATGTAACCAACGTAAGCAAATATGAACATCGATGTGCTTGTCAACGTAAATCGGTGTTTTGATTGATATGCGTAGGACATTTTTTATTTGAAATTAATTATATAATGTGTAACAATATTGAAAACTGAAGGTTTACAATGTGCCTTATTCTCCCGATAACGTTAATGTCATTAAAGCCCCGAAACAAAATACATTACTATTTTATAATATCGTATAACAATTTTATAATAGCGAAATTCCAATCCTACGTGTTTATTGTCCGTTATTCAACCGACCTTGATTTTTCTCTAAAATTAATAATGGTTTGGAAATATAGGTGTATGTATTGCACAGCACAATAGTAAACATTGGCATTGTCCATGTTTTTCTTATACGTATATTTACGGGAATGCTCACTTTATTGGCATCCGTTTTCTTGATTCCTATAACAAGTATACTGATGCAGAAAATGTGTTTTGAAGAGACTATTTCCTTTTTTCTATCTTCGTTAGTGCTACATGTGTTACCTGTACGAAGAAAATTATACAAAACAATGAAACTAGTTTCTTTCATTTTTTCTGTCAATGTCATGCGTCTGCATTAAATGAAAATTGTCAAATTGTATTGTAAATATTAATGTACATCAAGTAAATCCATAAAAAAAATGAACATTACAAATATTAAGTATAATATATTTTCGTAATTATAATCATTTTTTTATTGATTGGGTATTCAGCTGAACGATTGATTGGGTATTCAGCTGAACGTTCCGATGCCATATGCTTGTGCATATAATCAGGTTTATTTTTAACACGTTTGGACTTTAGAATGAGAACATGGACTCTTAATCAACCGAGGAAAAAACTGTATTAATGTATATGTTTACGACTGAGTTACACAATTGCCAAACATGGTTTGACCCATATTGCAGCATGTAATTTACATCAATACGGTCACGACTGTAGCTCTTTATGTTACTGCAACGGTACAGATGATTGTAACAATTCATTGGACTCTAGGGGTTTGTGAAAAAGGATGGAAAGGAAACAACTGCTATAAAGGTATGCAACCACGTTGACGGAGATTTATATTACCAATTCAATATTTGTTTTATGACCGTTACAAGTTGCCACTAAATGCACTAGGGAACGAATGCCAGGTACATTTCAACATATATGATACATTATATCATTGCACACGTGTTTTATACTGACATGTATTGTTAAAATACATGCTCAGCTTCAAATGCGTATGTTACATTACAACATTCAAAGCGTTATTGTGGTCAATCCGATCATCGTGTGCAATTTGTAACGATTAACAGTGTGTGACGCGCAATGGTTTTGTCCAAACTGTAGTCAGCGATATCATTGTGGTGGTAATGCTGATTGTTCTCAAGGTCAGAACATGTTCACAACAACATAATTATATATTACTAAGCTAGTAATTATATAACTTTTGGCATAATTTTAATTGATATTTAGTTCAGTGGTTTGTCATTTAGGAATATGTACATTAACGTATCTCTAATTAACTTATATATTTTAGAATGGGACTTCACCATTTCGGCCAACACTGCAGTCAAATATGCCATTGCAACGGCACCGACGATTGTAACAAGCAAAACGGAAAATGCTCAGGGGCTTGTAATGTTGGCTGGCAAGGCAATCAGTGTTCAGAACGTTAGCATGTTTGTGTATACACGCTAGTTTCCTACCATGTCATTTCTATTCTAAACATTATTAAGATGGCTAAACAAATTATATCAACGACAATAAACGGCGAATGCAATGTTGCCTGTCACATTTTTTCAACAGCATGTGAACCCGGTCACTTTGGACGAGACTGTTCGTCGCTCTGTCACTGTCGGGAAATGAGCTTGTGCGATCGCGTCTTTTGCACTGACGGTCAATGCGCTCCAGGATAGATACCGGAAAACAGCAGTGTAGGTACGCAACACGTATAATCGTGCCTTATCATAAACTATGTGTTTATGTATTCCGGGGCGACATATTTAACCAGTATTTTTCTAAATGCATTTATATTAATTTTGAAAACATGAAAACAACACTGGAATATTTACAATAATTATATTGATCAATTCAGTTAAAGAATTTACATTTTGACTCCGGTCCGGATTTGTGTGGTTATATATTAGTTTAATAGTTTTCAATATATTTTGCATTACATTGAAACGTGATAAAGTTCGAACATGTTGACCAATCTAATATTTAATTTGGATTGTGATTGTTGACGTTAGTGTATGCAGAACTATATTTTAGACCTGTAGCATTAAGTTTAAACTTGTGCACGCCTAAAAGACGAACACTAACTTTTTATAACGTTAAAGTCAGGTTAAGTTATTTTAATATTTTTAAATGTTTAAATGTGTTCAAATTATTTTGAAAAGACTTGTTTAATTATTGATTGAACATGTTTAGAAATACACGAGCATACTGTGTATATATACAAATTATGTATATAATGTGAATTAATATGCAAACAAATGGATAGATCCAGTATTGCAAATATCTAAACTGTTTTACTTTTGTGTGATTATTTATACATGTATTCCGCTTTTCGTTTTTCCAGGATAAGTATATCATTATTGTTCGCAGTCGAATCTATAGAAAAATAAAGGATAGTGATATGGTTTAAATTACTCAGTTATTTTGACAGAATGTTTCAGTATTGCAATAATTGCATAAATGAATACAGTGGACACAGCCTCCACAACTTAACCTGCAATCACGTAACCGGGGAGTGATCCGAATGGGTGTGCACCAGGCTATGATTATATGAGAGACAACACATGCCATTCAGGTAGGAAGATTCGTGTCTATATTATTCAATACATGAAATGGTAATTTCAGTGGAACTGTTTTAATCTTACATGTATAGTATGTTTCGTAAATACAGTAGCCAACTCGACGCATTACATGCAGTTTTATATGAAACAAATGTGTCGGCACAAGTACAGTTGAACTCTGATTCTTCACATACGAATAGCATAATGTATTCCAAACACGAAATTCAAATAAAGGGTATAGTTGACTTGATATTCAGCACACACTCGGATGCTATCGTGTTATTCTGACTTTGCCACTTGATGTTTTCGTTATAACTGATTTGAGTGTAGCTTTCCCCAGACACGCGTAGTTTATGACAAAACACAGTTTATTTAAGATATAATATGAACAATAGATCCATTTATCCGTTTGGTCATTTTATTTATGTATATAAGTCTTTCTCGTTCGTAATGATTGTAATTGCTTTTTTTGATTTCCGTAGTATAAAAAGGAGCATAATATATTAATATAATACAAATGGCATAGTTTGGTGTGATCAGCACTTTAATTGAAGTGTCAGTACTGATTTATACCAGATATATGTACATTATTTTAAATTAGCTCTTTTAAGTATTGTTGAATGCACAACAGTAAATTGAAAAAATATTATTCCGCCAGTTGTGATTGCACATGAAATACTGAAAATAATTTGTCTCCGTCACTTCATATAAAATAATGTGGAGCTTAAACGGTTTAAAGACAAGCCGAACCTCACAATTGGCCCATAATAACTCGCAATACACGTTAATAAAAACTAACCTCGTGGTATATATTTTATTAAAAGTAAATTGTAAAACAAGATAATATATAATTCAATTGAATTACAATTTAATTACTCACTGGTTTAACGTTACATGCAAAATATAAACAGCAATATAATTGTACATACATTTTGTATACTTGTAATGAAACAAACCATAATATTAAGATTATAATAGTTATTGAAAGTAGATATGGTTTCCGCCTAGCAATCGGGAGGTCCCGGGTTCGATCCCCACTCTGGGAGCGTTCTCTAGATTTCCCCCAAATACACCAATTACTGGTTCTACACAGGAAACGGACTCGATCGTGGCTCAATAAGCCTTAGGCTTTTGATGCAATCGAGCTAAAATAAATAGTTTTAAATAAATAAGAATAAGGTGTTTCCCATCCATACACCATTTGCACGAGTTTGCAATTGCCCGTATATATATTAATTTTAAGATTACGTTTCGTAACCTGTGTATCTGGATACTTCGGAATGAACTGCACGTCAGCGTGTCATTGCAATGCGACCATGTATCAGGAGTGTGCTCGATCAGCCCCTGCGACCCTTGGTGGACAGGCCGAAACTGTAGCATAGGTAAAAACCAACAATTTTGTAATCCTAAAAATTTGTGTTTTGAGATAAACATATTATTTAACGTGTGCTTTATTCATTCACGTATTTCAATATCTTGACCTTCCTATTTACGTGTTTATTTAGCTTGTTTATATAACAGTGTCATATTGCTAACAAAACGTATATTTATTCAAAAAATGACGTGTTGCAGAAGTTATCATTTATCAAGAAACAAAGAACGGTGATTCTAATGGAGCGTTATAACCTACAACATTGACAGTTTCTTCGGTACTTGTTGTGGCTATTATGATATTTATTGTGATGTACGTGAAGAGGGCACGTCGACAGTTAGCACGGGCAGTGTTATTGTTGAGCATTTAGAAGGAATTCAGTCATAACGCTTATATATGTACACAACTGCAGACCATTATTTTGTTTCTATTACGTCCTTATTAATCTTATATTTACGATTTATTCTTGTTATACATGTTGTTTTGGTATGCATTGTTCATGTACCCAACAGTATATTTACACGCGCGTTATATCAATAACAGTACATGTGTACTATGGATTGATACAATGTCATCAAATACTCATATCATTCGTATGGCATCCGCTTCTTGAATATTAAAAGTAAGAATATTCGCATCACAGACTTAACAATGCAACTAGTGTGGTCGCTTAAAAGTGCAAAGTATATCTTAAATTATGTGTTTATGTTGTTTACAGTGTACAGTTTAGTGCAACTTTTAGCCCACCCAATTTCTATTGTTACGGTATTCATTCGTATCAAATAATGTTCTGCCAATCAAGTACACACGCTATGGAATCCTTACACCTATGTTTGGTTTTGTCTTTAGAAACCTGTGGCTAGTCTTGTTACTTGAGCATTTTTCTAAGGGTGAGTTAAATTTGTATTACGTTAAAAGAGCACTCGCCAGGGAAGGCAAATCAGCAACTGATACACAATAATCATCTTCCCAAAATGTCTACGACGAGCTGTCATCAACATCAAGGGACCATAGCAACTATGAGTGTCTGCAGATGTCAACCAGTGAGTGTAATATATAACTCGATTTATTAGCACCAGTTTTTGCTTTGAACCTTTATCAAACGAGTAACTACACTGATGATGTTCCATGATCCGTTATAAATAAAGGTATACTTTTTGTCTAAATATATTTGATTGCAGTAAGTGGCATGTGATATATATGTGTTTTCAGTTGGACATGCTGTCAAAATAGCACTTACATGAACGACATTTAAGCGACTGAATAACACCAACCGTAAATAAAATACTACATGCTCGCCTCGTGGATGTTCAGTGATGCAATAGACAAGCTACGCACACAATGGATAGTTGTCACCCAGCCATTATTTGATTAATAGCGATGTTGACAGAAGATCGTACATATAGATGAGCGGGGTTTGAAATAGTAGTTCATAACCGTCGTTGGTAACTTGCTCTGATTAAATTTGTTCAAATATAAAAAAGAAATTATGTGATCCTGTCGTATCCGTCAATTATTTTGCATCAACAATCAACATCGTTTGCCCATATTGTGTGCAAATTAAAATTGATAAAGCGCATTGCTTCTTATCTAAACAGTGTATTTCATTTTGAGATACATACATTGTATCATGAACGTACTGTTTATGCAAATTCCCATTATAAAATAGGTAAAACTCCAGCTGCATTAAAGCATATTAATGTCAGTAGGCCCTTTACTTCAGCAAAGTGATTAATAATACACACCACATAATAAACACCAACGGCAAGTTTGATTAAAACTGGGATCCTGCCTTGGACTAATGCTACTAATGAGATTTATATCACATTATACTAGTAAGTGTTTGTGTATTTACATCCATGACCAAATACAACAAAGTTTGCTAAATAAATATAAATATTAGTCGATATATATTATTTATTATATACATATATATCAACTCTGATCAGCTCAGGTAACTCGTCCATTACTTTCCGTATTCGACGACCCTTGGTTGATGTAACAAAAGTGTACGATAACTCCAAAAAGGTTCCGAGTGTAAATATTTACTGTTTACATGACTGTGTAGTGTGAATATGATTTAAGTAATACAACGTTGTGAATTGGTATATAATAACATGTTGTTTAACAATGTTGTGTACACTAAGGTGAGCCAGTTGGACTCACACTGCGGACATACTCACATTGGATCAAACGATGGTACGTAAGATGTGTATTCGTCCATGTATTTCACCATATTTTTCAAAACGCTCGTACTAGTAAATAATCTCATATTAATGCATATTAGTATTCATATTAACCCCCACTGTGCTAACATGCTAAATCTTATAATAATGCCTACCTTTTGGGGGGTTGTGTCACCAGTTACCATCAGTCTATGCAAACACAATATAGGAAGCAAATATAAACTTGTCAGGGCTAATTGCTTTCATATTTTGCTGATTTAAAATATGAAGAAACAATTATATATGTCCCCTAGATACACTGGTATTTTTGGTATAACGTTTTAAAGGATTCCCCTATAATTTCCTATTGCGATAAGGTACTGTTTTCAAATAGAATACGGAACACAGGTATTTTATAGGTATAATACATATAACAATAAATTTATATTTAAATAAAACATATGTTATTTACCTGCGTTGTTTATTAAAACCAACAAACAGACAATATAGTATGCACCGTCCCAAATTTGATCCGATACAGCCGAACCTATCTCAAGTCCCGTCTATACAAATTCGTCTATACGAGTCTCCCGAATGTTAACGGGAAACCTTAACTGTAGGGATTGCTTGGCCGATCACGCCGAACGTGAACCGATTATTCCCCATTCTCAGTACAGCGTTTCGAAAACGTCCAGAAAGCTCCCGACAGCGTCCCGACACCGACCCGATATTCCCGACCTTTTATTATTTATATCGTAGCGCTGTCGGCACGCTGTCGGGAGCCATAATCGGAAATGTGTGATTGAGGCTTTATCGCTTTAACTACATAAAGTATGGCTCGACCAGCACCTCTCTTTGCATTATTTTGAATTTGGTAATCCTTACTTGTATTAAACTGAAATTATTAAAAAATATTTCTCCTACTAAAATCGCAACTACCGCGGTTTTCTTCATTGAATAAAAACGTGTTGACGTAACTCCTTTGGAGGTAGTGTACATCAAAATACTAGGCTGCATTTTTATGGAATTGATTTTCAATCATTCATGATATTCAGATTCGTTGAAAAGCCTAGCATTTTTCTGTTTTGACATTCTGTCATGACCGTTCGTTTTGAAAAATAATACTTTTTTTTTTTAAATGTTATTAAATGTTTTCGGATGCAAAATAAATAAATAATTAATATCAGTTATACTTAATGCGGATATTAAAAGGCCGGAAAAATCACCTTTGTTTTTAAATAATTTCTAATCGACATAAAGTACGGTCCTGTATCTCCAAGTAAAAAACGTGTTTTGCCACAAAAGCGCGCGAAAATTGCAATGCACAAAGCCACGGATGCCTCGTCAAAACCGTGCGTGTACTGGTCATATCTAATTGCAGTGCTTATGAGAACAGCAATTCCGTTTTACGACGTTAAATTGTGTTTTAAAATGAGGCTCTATATTACATTAATCGTTTCCATATTTTTGAATATTAGTTTGTGAAATGGATATGAAAATCACAGGTTTAAAATAAAACGTTAAATATGATAATACAATGTTTTTAAATGCCTGTTCACTTTTCCCGGTAACGCTAGTATTTGTTGTCAAACACGTTTTTAGTTATTAATAAAGTATAAACTCCGCCTTTAAAATCGCCGCATTTCATTGGTTAATGAGATTGTTGTGGGCGGGACTACACAGATCAGTCACTTGTCAATAACACTGTTGGATGTTAGACCTTATATATCCATACGGCGTTCGTTTATGACACTTTGATTAAAGATTGGTGTAACATATAAAGGAATTAAGGGTTGTCGCTTTAAAATTAAAGCATGTCGGTGTTATTTAAGCATGTCGGCAAATGACTAACTGGTCTGAAAGCATGTCGGGCCCGACAAGCGAAACAGGCCTGTGGGAACCCTGCTGTATTTGAACGGCAAAACAGCGCACAATCATTGACTACATACAACGTTATAACGTAAGTCAGCAGTGCACATTACACTGACTTACGGACTAAACATATAATATATTAACAGTTATTATTTTATTAATTACACATCAGTGCCGGACATGCGAAATGCCACGTGGACGGAGGGCTTGGTAACATTAAGACACAACAGGACGACGGATTGTGAGAGTATGGAGCATTTAGAGACCGTCGTAGATTAGTCGTGTGCACCCAACACCACCGTTCGATACCCGGCATGGTCCTGGAGGACTGGAAGGAGTTTCTTGGACAGCATTTCAAGACACTAATTGGAATAAGGCATCATTATGCCTATGAGTACTATGAATAATTTAACGCTTAGAATCAATATTTTTCAATCTTACTCAAGTATGTATAACATTCAGTTTTCCAAATAAATGAGCCCCTGTTTGATACATAAGGCTATTTTTGGCATGAAGGAAAATGTGTTTCAGGAAGTATCAGTACTTTAAGTTCTTCGCCGGTGAACCAGGCATGGTAACGTTGAGGTCGTCACAGATCGCCGCGAATTCGACAGTATGCATTTTGAAAGACCCCACGTTCCGGTTTAATAATACTACAAGACCGGATATTATCTCCACGGCCGGCCGGAGCAAAACCAGACATGACTGTCTTCATAAATCTGTCCGTCCGCACGTTTGTCCTACGTAGCAGGAATACATGCCGGGACCAAACGCTGAATAGGTGTTGCTGTGCTGATTGAGTGTTTTGAATACCAGCATGAATGTCGTTTGTCATTTGAATGCAGTTTAACGGTGACACAATAATAATACCATGCGTTTAGATGATGCTAACTGCGTTTTTTTGTCTTTTTTCTTTCTTTGAACATTCGTTAGAACCATATTGAACAGTGATCATAAAGTGCTATGGTTGCAAAGCAACATTATCAAATATAAAGTAAACACTGGTGAAAACTATGGTAGGTCAACATAACATGTTTTTACGATGACGTAAATTGAAACACGTATTAATTTAGTAATGCCCTTGTTACGTTAATAGTTTGGTTTAAATGAGAGATTGTACAACTTCTTGTGATGGCAATACTCGTGCACCCATGTGCCACTTAACTATGCATTTCCGCAGTATATAGCACATCTCGGTAAAACAATAATATATACTTGTTAATGAGGCATACATTTCTTAATTATAAAATTTTAGACTTAATATTTATATTTTTCAACACGGCAATTGTTATTCCAACATGCAACACGTGGACCCGTCTGCTACGCATATGTTTACGTTCTATTGTTGATAGGCAACGAAACCTAATCTTTAAACGTGCAGAACGGGTTTACAGAAAACTTTGATAACAGTTCTTATACAAGAAATACATATCTGAATTATCTGCTATAACAATATGCAGCAAGCATTTGTTGTTCAACCCATCACAACGCTCCATAGCAGAAGAAAAATGTTTCCATGTATGACTAGTTGATGTCACGGAAATGCATATAACCGGTTCGTTTTTAGTCCGTTCCGTTATATTGTTTCTACATTATTTCGGAATTCAGTGTTTCATTGAGTATTCGACAGGCAGGGTGTTTAAACATTATTTGGCATAAAAATTAACATTTTAATAGCAGCTATCCTGTCCATTTTTACCTTCAGTATACCTTGGTGTTATATCGTTGCTAGGCAACAATATAGTCTTATTTTAAGACTGCATATGGATTTTACTACTTTGCTTACACATTTTATGGACGAGATGATGAAATGCACATTTGATTTTTTTTCAGCTTATAAAAACAGATTTGCACTTAAGCGCGAAATTGTTTCTCAACGTGTCGCTAACGTCCTCACGTCAGTTATAAAATGCTAGTTACGTGACGTCACATAAACGTGCATAACTTTGCGGTTGTTGTCCGAATCGAAATATTTTTGAATCAATCAGCTCTAAATAAAATGTACTTTTCAAAATGATTAAATACCAAAAATGTGAAATGTTGTCATTAAGGCCGGTTTTATCACGACGCGGCTCATATCTTTTCTTATCAGAATCGTAATAAATGAAATAAACAATATTTAGGTAGTAGCCGCAACAACAGCAGCAGCAGCAGCAGCAGTAGTAGTAGTAGTAGTAGTAGTAGTAGAAGTAGTAGTAATAATAGTAGTAGTAGTAGTACTAGTAGTAGTAGTAGTAGTAGTAGTAGTAATAGCAGTAGTAGTAGTAGTAGTAGTAGTAGTAGTAGTAGTAGTAGTAGTAGTAGTAGTAGCTAGGCCACACACCTCGTCGTGTCTATATGATGCACTTTATGAACACATTTGATTATTAATTTAATATTCGTATAACACGAGCGTTTACATTATGATATTAATGGAGCCAGATTCCACATCCCGATGTCAGCGTCAGTACATCCCGTTTCATTATAAATTCCATATCAAAATAACGAAAGAAATATACCAATTGGATGCCAAATGTGCTCCATCGATATTATTTATATTCACGATGCATTTATTAAACATTTCTCTCTGAACACACTGACCCGACTCCATCTCTGGAGCTCCATTGTTATTTATAATATTTCGTCACTTTCCTTAACGACCCGGATGTTGCCGATGTCTATTTTTCGGTAACGCTCCTTGCATACGAGGGCGGCCGGATATTTGGAGGTATCCGTACGTCATCGTAACTCGTGATGTCACTAGGAAAAGACATCGTCATAGTATATAAACTCCGAATTTCTAGCTCCATCGGTCAATCTGTCTTAAACACTCGATCTGACAACGGTCATTTAAATGCCAGGAAGAGAGCTGACTAGCCAGGTTAATGTCAGCTCCATAAAGAAATAACTTACTGACAGTCATACCATTACAATATTTAATTTTTGGAGACACTCCTCATGGAACTCAGGGAAAAATCCATATCATACGGATCTTTTAAAAAGAAAGCAAATGCAATTAATGAAAAAATGATCCTAGACAAAATTAACTTCTTAGAACAAAATTTATCCGAGGCAAATATTGAACAATTGCACATTTTAAAACAAGATTTTGAAAACATTAACGAACAGAAATTGAAAGGTCATCTCATTAGAGCAAAAGCGAAGTGGATTCTTGAAGGTGAAAAACCAACAAAATACTTCTGTAATCTTGAAAAACAACGCGCGGCAGTAAAAACAATTTATAAATTACAAGATGATAATGAAAATGTTACTACAGACCAAAAATAAATTTTAAATAAGGTTGCAAGTTTTTACCAAAGTCTTTACCAAAACAAAAATACTTGTGAAACATCGATATTTTCAGAATTTGTCACAAATTTAAATTGTTCAAAATTAAGTGATACAGAAGAGCAGTTACTGGAAGGGAATATTTCCTTATCAGAAGCAACTAATGTTTTAAAAAGCATGTCTAATAATAAAAGTCCTGGTAGTTCAGGCTTTACTGCAGAATTGTATAAGGTGTTTTGGAAACAAATTGGTACTTTTGTGGTTAGGTCTCAAAATGAAGCATTTCATGAAGGAAAACTAACGGTTACTCAAACACAAGGAATAATAACATGTATTCCAAAAGGTGACAAGTCTATATTATTTTTGAAAAACCGGCGACCTATAACGCTTTTAAATACTATTAACAAAATTGGTTCTGGTGTATTGCAAACAGGATGAACAATGCATGGACAAACTTATACAGAGTGATCAAACAGGTTTTATCAAAGGACGGTACATAGGTGAAAATACTAGGCTTATTTTTGATATTATGAACTTTACTGAAGAGAAAGACATTCCTGGTCTACTGCTTTTAATTGATTTTGAAAAAGATTTTGATTCTCTGTCATGGTCATTTGTTCAGAAAACACTTTCTTCCTTTAATTTTGGACCCGACATTAAGCGTTGGTTTGAAATATTTTACTAGGATGCAAAGTCCGCATACAGTGTGGCCATTTATCTTATTTCTTCCCTATTCAGCGTGGATGTCGACAAGGTGACCCATGGTGTTGTTATATCTTTATCCTTTGTGCAGAAATATTATCCATTAAAATAAGAAATAATAATGACATTAAAGGCATAACTATAAATAACATTGAACATAAACTATCACAGTTTGCGGATGACAAAACCATTATTTTGGACGGAACTAAAAATTCTCTTAATGAAACATTGCTGATCTTGCATAGTTTTTCAAATATATCTGGTCTTAACGTAAATTTTGATAAAACAAAGGTAATATGTATTGGAAAGAAAAAAATCAGTTCCGACAGTATAAAAACTAAATATAAACTTCAATGGAATCAACAAAGTTTTCAAATGCTAGGCATCCATTTTCATGTAGATTTACATAAGATTTTAGACCATAACTATTAAGAAAAAATATCGAAAATGGGGAGTATACTATTGAGTTGGAAAAAAAGAAATATAACGCCCATAGGCAAAATTACAGTAATACAAACTCTAATAATATCCCTATTCAATCACCTCTTTATTTCCCTTCCTAATCCACCTTCGGATTTTATTTAAAACTTAAATACAATATTTCTCAATTTTATATGGGATTGACAAAGCAGGATTAATTCAAATACGTTATGTAAAGAATATTGCGAAGGGGGGGGGGGGGGGGCTTAAAATGATAAATATTGAAGCTTTTGTTCAAGCAATGAAACTAACATGGTTAAAACGAGTAAATGTCTCGAATGGAAAGTGGTTGCACATTGCCAAATTATATGTAGATTTTAGCAAGCTTGTACAATGCGGAAAACATTTATCACAAAAGTTAACAAATACAATTACTAATCCTTTTTGGAAAGATGTACTTAAATGTTTTGTTTTATTCCAAGAAAAGTCGACCTTCAATGCAACTGACATATTTTATTATCCTCTTTTTTATAATGAAGAAGTTTGTATAGGGAACAAAAGTATCTACTTTAGTTCCTGGTATAGTGCAGGAATACAATATATAGGGGATCTATTTGATAGTAATGGACATTTTTTGACATTAAATGAAATAAATGACAGATATAATCTTAAAATTGATTTTCTCCTATACCTAGGTGTTAAAAAGGCCGTATTTACACATTTCAAAATACACAATATGGAGGAAAATTACAAAACTAATTCGAAAATGGAAAGACCTTTTATACCTCCAGCGTTTAAAATAATGTTAAAACCGGAGTACGGGGCTAAACGAATGTATGACGTTTTAAAAATAACAGAAATTCAAATGCCAATAAACAAATATGGTCTAGTAAATTGAAGGTATTAATTAGTGAGGACGAATGGAAACTGATTTTTCTTCTGCCTTTTAAAAACAATAAAGAAGCAAAATTTCAATGGTTTCAATATAGAATAAACCACAGAATTATTGGAATAAATTATTTACTTTATAAAATGAAAATGTCAGAATCCCCTACATGTTCCTTTTGTAAACGGTTTGAGGAGACTATAGAACACTTATTCTGGGAGTGCCCCACTACAAAGTACATTATAAGCCATACTTTTCCAATTCCCCTACGGTAACATTTGAAAGTTTATTCTTGGTTATGCAGACCCAAAAAGTGATGGAGTAAATAATCTGTTTGTTTATACTAAACTTTAAATATACCAGTGCAAAATGTCTGGATCACTGCCTTCTATTGAAGGTGCAAAAATTACATAAAATTGAAATACGAACATCAGAAAAATGCAGCACTTTTAGGAAACTATATCAATTTTGAATCAGCATGGGAAGATATTCTGGATAAAACATCATATCTTACTCTTTAGATCAGACGTGTAATTTAGAGAAAGCATTCCCACTATTGACTACAATTTTGTTTTTCACTCATAAACTCCAATGTTAGCTATCACCCCTTTTCCAACCTTCAAGAAGAATGCTGTTGTATCTCCCTCAAAAAAGGCTTTATCTGCTTGTATACAATAAATTGCTACAAGTGTTTATTTTTTTTGGTTTTAATTGTACGCGTTAATACAACTCTTTCCCTTGTTTGCAAATGTTGTGATTGCTTCCGGTATTAAGGGAAAGTATTGTTAGATATAAAAATTGTCCATTGAAACGATTTCAACTATTTGCTGTTCCGGTAATTAAGAATGTTGTGTTGTTTTGAAGCTAAACTATTCAGCCAGACACGCTTTTTTTTGTTTATTAGTGATTAAAATTCAACTCTGCAAAAAATCAGTATCCAATGCTCTAACATTAATTACATAAATGTCTTGTTTTTGCCTGTTTGTCATGTCGGTCAACTAAAAAATGTATATTATGCTGATATCTCTTCTTTGATGATCTGATATTTCAGAAATACTGCCTAAATCTCCCAAATTTGTTTTTCAAGCAGTTACTGTCTTTGCTAAATATCGTTTGTACCGTTGTGATACGGAGTATGTAAACATTAATCCATATCCTATCCTTCTGTTGTTTCTTTTGTGTTTTTTTCGTTCTTTTAAAAAAAAAGCTTTTTAAATATGCTTTTCTCACCTATTTCTATTTGTAATTTTGTCTTGTCCTTTTATCCCACTTTTTCAATTGTCGTTCTTGAATTATATAAGCTGTTGAATGTCTGAATGTTTGCTGATGATATTTCATACTGGCATATTGTATATATACAAATAAAACTTATCGACTTTGGAAAAAAAAAAACAAAAAAAAAACAATTCGCCGACTTGACGGAATGAATACGAATCTATCGTTAACGGTTAATACCCGGCAGTAGAAATACTAGATGACAATTAAGCTATTATGTTGTAATGGTGACGGTTTTGCCGTGTGATGTTGTATGTTGAATCATCCTTTAATGAAAACGAATGTTTCTTATTTTCACAAGATTATAGAAAAAGATATGTACTTGCGGATATGCTAATTTCTTGTTAAATATTAAACAAATAAACCCCAGAAAAGTCAGCAGGAGAGAAACCCTTATTATCATCCTCATACGTATAACTTACATGAAAAATCATGTTGTTTGTTTCAACGAGATGAATTAATTCCCATGAACAGAGTGGTAGTGAGCAGAAATGGAAGTGCGTATTCGAACATGAGCGTCTCACGTGTTATTGATGGTAATAACGGTACCACAGCAGAGACATGTAACTGCTGTGCTGTACTAAATAGACCAGCAGATATACATTTCACAAGACCGTATGTGGTTACACGAATAGAAGTTCTCGGATATACAGATACTAGTATGCATGTGTTTCCATGGCAAGAACCGAAATATGGTTACAATTGTTAACAATATACCTTTGTTGTAGTATAATCTGCATGAATGAAATGAGCATGTACGCCATGAAGACATGGCTACTTCAAATTAATAAATGGTAATGCATTACCATATATACAATCGATAGAACATGTACATGGTCCGTCACTTTTCACTACAAATCCAGAGTTCAAACATTTATGTAACGGTATGTTGTCAAAATAATCAAAGACATTTGTGACATACAATAAACCAACAATGGCGTTGTATTCACGTATATAATAAAAAGTGATATTCATGTTAATTGGCTCTCGGATATGTTTAACTGAAGACTCTAGTTCTACATATATTACCAGTGGAGGGCAATTGAGTAAGAAGGTTATGAAGCTTTTATTCTGCCAACATGATTTTAAACTTATCCGGAAGCGGATACATGAGCATTTGTGAAATAACTGCATTCCAAAAATCAGGTATGAAATGCCCAGGAGACAAACCATTTTATCATGTCAATGTAAAATATGCAAACATGAAATATATATGGATCGCACATTGTTTATTGGAATTTACGCATTTAAATAGAAACAAATGCATATGAGCATCTAATTATAAAATTCATACTTTCAGGTGCAAAATAATGTATGTATTACTAAATCTGACAAATGGAAAAATGTGATAATTTCAATGTTAACGTTCTACATTACACTTCCTACACAATAGTCTAATAGCACTTGTATTTCACTGTTGGTTCGACATGAGTAGCTATGTTCAAGAATGCATTGCTATTACCAAGAATTTGTTAAAACAGTGTTTCAGCAAACATTGAGAAATGTTACAAAATTGAATATATAAACATAATAATAATAATGCAGATTGTAACTTTAATAGTTGTAAGGGGTTACTTATTAATGACATTTAGCAATTGTGTTTTCTTTTCGTGTTAAGTTACTTGCCATATGGAGCATACCGACGGCAGACTGACAATGACACTAAAAAAGATATCGAGACAGCGATAAATATGACCGTCTTGTTTCTTTGAACAATTGACAAACGCATAGTTTTTCAGTATATATTCATTGGTCATAGCTGAACGCTTTTGAGGGCGCGGAAAAGTTCTGCTGGGGTGATATTATCCTGAAAATTTACCAAGTAGTGTGAGAATTAAGGACATTGCAAACCTGTTGTCCTTTATTTTGTTGCATCAACGTGTTATCGTTATCAGGTGGGCGATTATTAGGATGGGCAAGTCAGCGGTCAACATACGAGGAAGATTCAATACCATGTATAGCCGCAAACGCGTTGAATGGTCAAAGTGATAGCGCCGATGGGAAACTATGCACCGAGTGCCGCATTACGGAGAACGAACATCCGAACAAGTGGGAAGTGGACCTTGGACAAGTATTTTCATTAATCCTATCAATGTTGATGGTCGACAAAAAGAAAGTGAGTAAAATGTTACAGTGATTGATAACATGTACTTTGATTTATTCATTCATTGATTTGTGGATTCATTTGTTTAAATTACTCAATTATTCGTTTGCAATTGCATTAATTATATAACGCAATATAACGCAACATTTCATTAAGTATTAAAGTATTTCAGTCATAACTTCATTAATTTGTCTATAAAAATGTAAAGTTGAATTCCTTTTTAGATGTTCATAATCAATCTGAAAATCTGGAAGCACTAATTCGAGAGCAATATCAATCGACCTCGGAATCCTTGAATGCACCAAAGTCTTCCATCGGCCTTTCTTTAATTATTGATCCGCCAAGAATAGCAAGATACGTTGAAATACGTCAGAATGGAACATACCCTTTTATGGCATTGTACGAAGTGGAAATCTTTTCTAGTGGTAAGTTATAAAAAAATTTGACCACATTTCACAAAGTTGAACACTAAATATACTAATAAACTGACTGGCAGACTGGTTGATTGACTGACAAAATACACTTACTGGCAGACTGGTTGATTGACTGACAAAATACACTTACAGTCTGACTGTCTGGTTGACTGGCTTATCCTTGTATGGTGCATTTTTATTTACGTTTAAAGCATGTCCTTTGGGAAGTTTTCGAGACAGATTTGCTAAGGTTTGCCATTGCCCTCATGACTGCGATGACATTACTGGAGAGTGTGCGCAATGTTTAGCTGGATGGTAACCAAGCAACTGTTCTGAGCGTATGTTTGTTTATTACGTATTGTTTTCACTTAAACTGATAGATGATGTCAATTTATTTATTGTTTGAATCCGCAGTAAAAAAAGTACACAGACAAAGTATTTACGAATTGCTTTAATTATGCCATATTGGCCAATAAAATATCCCAAACAAGAAAAGGTTCGAGTCCACATCATGAACATGAAACGATTTCTGGAAAATAGAGATGCATCGTTACAACAAATGTATACGTTATGTGTTTTGTATAATAATTAGTGTATTCTTGCAGAATGCGACAGTGGCCAATATGGATTGAAGTGTTCACAGACATGCAGCCAACACTGCATGTACTAACTGAAGTGCAAGAAAACAGACGGCACGTGCCTCGGGGGATGTAAACCTGGCTATGACTTTCAAACAGATCCGACTTGTAATTTAGGTAAATACGTGTATGTAAACAATTTTTGCTGACTTAGTTGTTGTATTACATGCACTATTGAGAATAGACAGATTCATTTGCATCCTAAAATTTAGTCTGAGAAACCATGTTGACCATAAAGGAAAATGTAATGTCCGCAATTTATTGTGGTTAACTATGATGTGTTGATAAAAGGTGCATTTACTAAGGCGGTTGTTCGAACTTATCAATAGCACACATTTCATATTCATTTATTTAATGACACAGCTATGTTAATGTGAGGGTCTCGCTTGAAAGACAAACACTTATCTTTCTATTATAAACAGTATTATTCACGGGAACGCGGTAGAAGTAGTAGTAAAACTTATATGAAAGTAATGTAAATCATTCAACTTGACGCACATGTTGAAATTGATAAACCTTGAATGGCGTAGGTAAGGTTTACAAGAAATGTATGATTGTGTAGAATTGCGTTCGATTAATATTAGATCCGTATTGTCACAAAAAAGTGAACTGTGTATATATTTTAACATTGCCATCAATGTTTGCGCTGCTCGAAATATAACAATATTTTAGATAATTAGGAATCTTTTTTTAATATATAAATATGTGTGTGTAATTCAAAATATAATGTTGCGTGTGCGCTATCTGTGTATCGAATACGCTATAGAAATGTTGACACCATCTTACAGAATTTAACCATGGCAAGTATGGGGAAAATTGTTCAAAGATATGCAGCCAGCAATGCAGTAGTACACATTTGTGTAACAAGGTTGACGGTGTTTGCATTGAACGATGTCTTCCTGGTTATGACTACCTTAGAGATGCAACTTCCAATCCTTAATTAATGGGAATACTATAATAACTTACAATCGCAATATTATACTCAGTCTAAAAAATATTGAAGGTATTGTTAGCATATACCATATTAAACTGGTACAACTAACTGATACGTAAACAATACGTATATATGCATAAAATGTTATTTTACAAGAATTTTAAACAATACTAGTTGTTTAGTAACACCCTTTTTAATGACAACTAATATCAATCTATTATATAGTACGTCTATGGTTATGTATATATTACACTGTATTATATTGTGAAATGTTTGAACAAAACACAATGAACAGTGTTAAGTATACATTGATTTACCTTGCTGATTTTGAGTATAATACCATCTGCAAAACTTAAACATCGGAATGATCTAAACGTATCCATGTTAATTCTTAGTTAACAAAATTTGCATAAATTCGAAATTATCACGTTCTGGTTTCGAATGGGTACAGTTGGTAATGTGTGGATTATATCCAATTGTGCAATCCAAATTATTTATTATCAACGAAGTAATTGGGTAATAAAGGCTTTTATACGAATTTCTTTCACATTGTCTCCGAATTAAAACTATGACTGCTTGTTTCATTTAGAAGCGCTAACAAAACCTTCCGAACATATCCATACACGAACATCGGCCACATCTACAACTGGAATGCGAGAGAATGCCACTTTCCAAACGAATACATCGCTCGTTGACATATCTACATCACAAGAAAAATATATTGGATCATTATTAATAACCGTAGCGACGATATCGTCAGTTTTGGGCGTCGTCATAGTTGCTCTTGTTAGTGCTGTTTGTATACTTATCAGGTGGAGAAAACGGTAAGTATATTTATAACTGTGTTGAATGTATTGTAGCAGTTATCTGCTTTCCAGAATGCACAATATATTTTAGGAAATTAACAATGTTATACAATATTCTAATCTGCATTTGTATCATTGTGTCGTTCAAAGATCTAACGTCGTCGCTAACAGTACAACGAACGCAACGGCGTCGTCGTCTAATGAATACGATACCCTTTCATTAACAGTGCAAGCATCTGATCATTACAAACGGCTGCAAATGAGAACCAGTTAGTGTGAGTTTGCAAATGGCTTATTGTGAAAATAGTATAATTTTACATATGAAAAATGTACTGACGTGCGCTGTCGGTTCAACAATTTAAGTTGCATTCAGTGAAATGCAATACAATTGATATACTAAAAATCATTCGTTTTATACGCATGTTTCCATGAAATATATGTTATGAGTAATGCCCAATAAAACGTTTTATTCCCTGGCATTCATTCTATCCAGATATCTGGTGATAATTTTTACGTAAGAAATCGTATAAATTAATTCGACTTTGTGCACCGCAAGTTGTTTGTATTTAGATAAGCAGTAATTGAGAGGTAGATGTACTAATTTAGGTTTATCTCGTCAATATTATGATGAGTGAAACTGAGATGCTTGCAAAAACGAGTCGTCATATGTTCATCAAAATAAACGAGTTGATGTGTTATATGCTTCTTACATTTCTATTGCTTACACACAGCACACAACTAATTCAGGGCAACCATAAAAAAAAACAGAAATTAAAGCATCAACACAAAATAAGTCAGTCATTTGAAGTACATGTGTAGTTCCGATTGTCTTATGTTGATATTTTCATCCTAAGAAATGAATATGATGATGTCGTTTATTTCTGTGAATGAATTTACATTGCACAATGAAAAAAGCACCTTATGAAAGCAATATGTCTTTTCGAAAAAAAGTTCACCAAGGCAATGACAAAAGTTACTAACTTTTTTGACACTAACTAAACTTTATTATATGCTTTTCAGTGAAATATCGAATTTTATTTGTGAAATAAAATTTTATATTTTCACTGTTGGAGCAGTGAAAATATAAAATTTCATATTTTCACTGCAGTGAAATTATAAAATAAAACGGACTATTTTTCGATAAACAGCATCGATCTACATGTAGTGGTTTACAACCCTTGGCAAAATTATATACATGTACGGTATGTACTGCATGTTTTAACATAAAACACATTATAAAATTCAACAAAATTATAATTTAGCGACAACGACAAACCAAATATGGCACTTTTTCCCCACCATACCAACGAGTGACAGTTTTGGAATCATTTATGACGTCATTTTTATGACGTAAGAATACACGAGCTTGTGACGTTTAAGCTTATCTCGCTCAATTTTATTTATTTGTTGTCCAAAAGCATAAAATAAAAAGAAAATTTGTTAATTTCGGTGTAAGATCGTATTTTATTTCACTCGTGATCATAGAACATAGATAATTTCACTCGTGGCTGCGCCACTCTTAAAAATATCATTTTCTATGAACACTCGTGAAACAAGATACGATCTTACACCGACATCAACAACAATCCTCTATATATTGTTCGGCTAAAACTATAAATCCAGTTACAACATTTGTTTTACAAACACTTTTGGCAATAAATAATTTGTTTTGCAAAACTCAAGATTTCAGTTTAACATGTCGTTTTGCCGTTTTACTATGGACTTCTTCGAAAATTATATTTACAGGTTTCTCACCTTATGGTTATCCGTCTCCATCAACTTGACTCGATCCCATTACCATTAAGACATTGAGACAACGAGTGTTGTCCACTTTTAGAGACGGCGCAACAATTAGAAACTACCAATCTATAAAACGTACTATAAAACGTACAGTGCGGGTCACGCAAAACAATTTATCCTGCTACTACTCCAAACAGTGACCTAATGAAGCGGTAGCCGCACATAAACATGGTGATATCCGACAGTAGATCACGTGACTGTGATATACCGTCAATAGGTATTTATAACATTATTGTCGAGAATGACACAACATAAAAATGAAATACATGCCTACTTACCTACGTTTTTCATCCATTCAAACTGTGTATTGTATAGTTAAACACATTTTCAATCTTTTATTATGATTTGTATATACACCCACGACAAGTAACTTGTTAACAACAACTTCCTTCCATTCCATTTCAAAACACTTGATGCAAACGTGTTACTCTCTGTCTTTCAACAAATCTTATTCAATAAAGAAATAACCCTTTTAACATAAATTTTAGATGAAAATAAATGAAAAATCATCAAAGGACGCAATTTTAATGTTGAACGAAACATTTATTTCAGGCACGCTGCCCTCCACCCACAACTTTCCGAGTAAATTCTATAAAATTGAAATCTTTCTCTCCGTTTACATTCGAGCATATATATCCCACAAACGTTTATATGTTATTGCATTATATAATCCATCCAAAACACAGAAACACTAGATAGTGTATACGATGTCGTGTGTTCTAATTGCAAAACACTCTCGTCCTTGTTTGACAGCTCTGTGCAAACTTTAAATAAAAATTAATGACGTAGAAGGCGCCACGTATATCTCATGCAACCTTGTTAAAGCAATATCTTCTGGTTTAAAGGAAAGCGAATTTACTACACCATGTTCGTGTGCCAACCTGATATAAGCAAATCAGATTTAGATTTGAGTATCATTGTACTTTCGCTTATAGATAATGGTAATTAAGAAATAAAGAACTATTGTTTCGGATAGTACGCAAACATGATCGAGTCACTAAGTTCCGGGATCAACTAGAATGTTTACAAGTAAAATCTTAAATACGTGTTTGGTGTTTGTGAAGTTAAATTGAATAGAACTCAGGATAAATAAAATACACTGCAGGTGTCGGGAAGGAGAAAGTTTATCCGGTTCGGCCCAAAAACACGTGTTTGGTGTTTGTAAAACTCGCTAATTATTGTCCTTTTTAATTTTCTTAGCCGCACCGGATAAACTTTCTCCATCATGGCACTAAACATGCATGCTCTATATATTTTGCTGTTTGCACAGATTGAATGATCGAGTAAGAGCCAGTCGATGACATCTGTACTGCAAAATGTTGTGGAGTAATTACTACGCGTTACTCTGCATCATATTTCAGTAGTACACGTATTCGGAATCGGAGTGACTCCGCGTGATTTCGTAGCAGGCAATTATGTTCCTCTGGTGAACATTCAACCAGTGAGTAATTAAATTGTAATTCAATTGCATTAATATTCTCGTTTATTATTATTAAATTTGAATGGCAATGCTATGAGGTTAAAGTTTATTTACAAGTGCGTATTTTTTTATTAATTCTGGGCTAAGTGTAAGGTTCGGCATGCCCAACCCCCAATGCTTTGCATTTACTGTTATAAGTTTTAATCATGTTTATGTTGTGTGTTGTGTTGTATGTAATGTCCTGTATTGAATAGGCAATAGGTCACTTGCCTCAAATAAAGGACCAACGGATGGTAATAAGGGTTTCTCTCCTGCGGATATTTCTGGAGTTTCATGATTTCTATAATCAGTTGCCACTCCCTGTAACTTCCCGTAGATTCGCCGAGTTTTTTTTAACTCCGTAACGGCAAAACAAATGTGTGGTTGTCTTTAGCTGTTACTGTATTTATCAATATTATAATAGATCAAATAAGTCATATTTAACTTAGAATAGTAAAAAGGAGGGACAGGTACTTGGCGTCTTTAGACAATTTTACTGGATGGCAGATACGCCGCTTCCTATACTCGTAAATCCGCAAATGGCTTATACTGTGGCTTATGTTAGATACGGTAGACATGTACTGTATGTTTACAATTCTTAAATGTTCCCATAGTATTGACATTTAATCGTCTGCACACTTGTCAGATTTGTAAATGTCTGTCAGAATGCCTGAAAATAATGGTATTATAATATTAATTTAAATAATCCGAGCTAATGTAATTCAACCGCGTCTACGGTAGTGTATACAAATACTGTGCCTGGGTCGGTGCATATGTTCATAAGATATTATCATTAATGTGCACAAGAAAGAAAGACTTGGCACGAGTTAAAATAGCGAATTAGTTGATGTCGCTACAAAATGCAGTTTGCTATAATGCATAAAGAGTTTTGGTTGAATTCGTTTTGCATGCATGCGTCCTACAGTAATATATTCGCCAATGTAACTGTACTATGATTGAATTTATGTATTAGGAATGAGAACTAGGTTTCTTTACGGTTTTAGTGCAGTGTACGAAGAGTGACAGCTTAATCAAAGATGCATACTATTCAAATACGGTGTCAGCTAAATTATTGAAATTTATATTAAAGGGACTTGTTCACAGATTTTCGCATTTTTAAGTATGCCATTAAATGTCTTAAATTGAAAGATTTAAGCATAGGACCTAAAAAGCTCAAGTATAGTAAAAAGACAAGTATTTAGAATTTAGAAAAAAAAGAGAAAAGAACAAAAAATTGGTCCCACCGTTGTTCGAAACCGGGACCTCCAGATTAAAAGGTTATCGCCTTACCAACTCGGCCATTTCGACTTCTGTAAACACTCTTGCATAATTTACTTTATGCAAGATTTTCACGTGTTGGCAACAATTACAACGAAAACTACAGAAACACTACAAATTATTCCATCGTTTAGCGTTACAAACGCTTTATAATTTTATCAATTTCGACTGATGATTTCTCATAAACAAAACGGTTTATACAGTATATATCAAGGTCCGTAGTGTTATTTTGCTCCCTTGTATACGCTGTTCTTTATTTCTGGAATCGGAGACAAAACATCCCTTTAAATATAGATTATTGATTTAAAAAAATGGTGAAATGCATTTTGCCATAATTAGCATGGTTCAACTACGCATAATTTAAAAACAAACGAGTGGTTACTTGTATGTTCAAAAAAATAATATAAAAAAAACACAAAAACCTTCACGTCACGGGTATGCACAAAGTAAAGGGAGGACGTCGCGCTTAATTCACGCCTGTCAAGTTGGTGTGACAATTACTAAGTTACAAACATTCCAGTTAATAGAATGGGGATAGCTACCAACGTTCACACGTTTGTTAACGTTAGATAACAACGCCGAACTGTTGCTCTTCAAGCGATATGCAATGTTTCGACACAAGCTACGTCGTTAGATCTCTAACAAAGTTCAGTGCAAGATAACACCGTCTTTAACACTTGTGCTCGATGCTTCTAGCTAGGTCAAGGATGCAATCACTCACAAAGCGAAAAGTCCAGTGTATTCCGGGAGAGATTTGTCAAACAACGCTTGTGTTTCAGCTGAAGTGTCACAATACGCAAAGACAGGAACAGGAAGCCTGGATGTCATATAAAAATATGTTTTTTGTCTAGTATAGGTGTGTAGAAGTACACTATTAATGTATGAGATAACCATTTACACCAAGCCGGCAATTTATTATGGTTATGATTTCTGTTACTAATGAGTCGGAAAATATTTGCTAAGTCCATCAGGTAATGTTTGTATGTTTAATCTTCCTGTTTCGTTTGCTCGATATTTATTACATTCCGTTTGCAACATAAACACGTATATATTTAATATACTAATACTCATTGAACATCTTTGTTAAGGGGCATAAAGATTCATTCTTTACAATAGAATTAAACAAATTGATGATAAGAGAAATGCTATTCACATTTGGATTTATAGTTGTTATTTGCTGCGCCATAGGTAATCATATCATTTATATTATTTTCACTTATTTGTTCATAATAGTTATTTATAATTATATACATGCATTAATTACATTAAACCGATAAAATCTACGTATAAATTTCGTATTCGGATTTTCAAAAACATATGTCATATGTTTGCCAGTGGTGTCTTTGATGAATGTAGCCTCGTTCGACGATAAAAGTGGTAACGCAGAATCTTGCGATTGTTGCACGGCCATGGCAAGGCCAGCATGGGTGCAACTTGATCTTCAAAGACCGTATTTCCTGGACTTAATAGAAATACTTGTACGACAAGATGGCGGTTTGTACACCTGGTGTATTATTCATGATGGCATTTCTATCATGAACATGTTCAATAATTGTAGAAGCATTATGAGGTTACTATACAAACGCGTGTTTCGCAACTTTATATCATGTTTATTTTTAAATGGGTCTGTATATGTTACACAGATGCCATCAAATATACACCCGTACTGTGGTTTTGAATAAACGTCCGATGCCATCACGCGCATCAGTTAATAAGTACATTTAACTTACACAACATATTTATACCTTTGTAGGCCCTTGGCAGTGTCAGAATTTAAACATTGAATTGGGTATTGTTCCTGAAAGACTTGAAAATCATGACTATACAAGAGATGGAACTACGTTAATTCAAGTTACACTGCCGTCCTATCAAGCTGTGCAAATCATCCGCATTGTCGGATCAATTCAGTCGTATGACAACTACATGACTATTTGTGAGATTAATGTATGATTTCAGAGATCAATATCATAGCCCATAATATGCAAAACGACGCAATCTAACACGTACGGAACATGCATAGCCAGAAATGCCATTGACGGCAATTTCGGATTGGCTAGCTACGATGACACAAACGACACAATATTATGCAGCGTGTGTAGTGTAATAGATAACGACGGACAATCGCCATGGTGGCAAGTCGACATAGGAAGAAAGGTGCTGGCACACAGTGTTAATGTATACGTTCGAACAGGAGAAACACGTGGGTACATTAATCAATGTTTGACTCTACTGTGTCAAAGGCCTGCGAGCGTATGCCTTATCTTTTTGTCTGACGTTCGTAAGTGCGTCCGTTACCGTTCCTCATAAAAACAGTGGGGCGTTACATTTAAATTTTTTAATAATGATGTGGTACACATATTAATTAGGTCACAGAAGCTACACTATATTATTGTTTAAACATTTTTAAAAATCTAACAAATTCTAAGTATGTGTGGTTCGTTTCGTACGTTTACAAATTAAACTAACACTGTCAGCTGGAAAAGGAACTGGGGGTTATACACACTTCTATACGTATTACCTTGGACGCTACATGCAAATTTCACACTTGAATGGCATCTAAAACCTCATAGGATTGCAAAAACGGGGAATATTATATATGAACTAAAATTGAAAGATGTTCAATGTTTACATGACAAAATCATCGATTTTCGTTTCAACGTCTTTGTACGCGTGTTTCAATGTTTAAAAACCGCAAACCCTAACACTACAAAACCATCTAAAAGTGGTTTACTCAGCAACTATTCAAGATCCTCGAGTTGAGTTAGCATCTAAATAATGAACCAGTATTTTTTTTTTCAAGAACGGACACATATAGCAAGTACTAAATGTCAAAATGAACATGTATGCATCTTCTAAGCACCAGGTTTTTGAATTGCCATATGTCAACATTTTATTTAAACAAGGACAACATGAAATTGTGGGAAGTAAAATGATATAATAAGTTAATTGTACATTCTTTTTCATAAAGTCACATTACAATACACAAAACATAACACAAACACAAAAAAGTATAATAATAAAACATAACGCTGTTTTTGCAATCTGATACTTTCACACATCTTCAAGTACTATTCGTGGCACTAGCAGTAGCAGTAGCAGTAGTATCATTGATAGTAGTAATACTAGTTGTTGTTGCAGTAAAAGTAACATAAGTAATAGTAATAGCAGTAGTATTACTAGTAGTGGTAATAGTAATAGTCATGTTATATAGTTGTCATACTATGTACGATAAGTATGTAACAATGACATATATAGAATAAGTACCATTCTGATTATAGAAAGTGAAGATCTCCTGGTATTTGTAAGCAACGTAACGCATGAGTCTACGAACGGCACATTCGTTGGAAACATGGCCCAGTCTGGAGATAAGAATGGAACAGTATTGTTCTTCAACCTTAGAATTGTCCAGTTTCTGACCATACTAAGAAGGACGCCGTCTATAATGGTTCTGTGTAAAGTAGAGGTGTATCATGCAGGTATTTGTTTTCACCGTAATAAATCTGTATAAACCAACTAATAACAGCATTGAAATGCGTGTTATCATGTAACCAATCTACCAACATGTAAAATTAACATTATCTTAAATGGTTCTTAATTTTATACTAGCGCTTAACCCGCTTATACAAATCGTCGTGTAAAATAACATTATTAAACTGTTATTCTCTATGACAAACAGGCTAAGATTGTTTACAAAGTGTTTGTTTAAAGCTTAAGGCCCTGTCACACTATGGCGAATATGAGCTTCGAGTTCTGAACGAGTTCTAGCGAGTTATAACTCGCCTTAAAGTGTACGAGTTGGTCGCGGAATTGTTCCAAGACGACATTTGTTCGAGTTATCTTCAATCTTGATACGACATCGATACGACACAAGTACAATACTCACATTTATTACGAGTTCAGCCGAGATATGCGTACGATATCTGTTCGACAATCGAAGGCTTGTCTTCGTGAATGTACGAGTGTGGGCGAGTCTGTATTACTTGTGAGGACATAAGCACGAGTTTATGGCGACATATCACCAGAAACGAACGAGCAGATGTCGTAGCAAGTCTCACATACTCGCAGCAAACTCGTGTTATGTCGTAGAACAATTATAAACGGCGACACGCTTCGACAAGGGAAGACATGTCTACGGAATGTGTTTCGAGTGTGTTTGAGAGTGCGCGAGATTCCTTCGACATGTCTACGAAACGTGTACAAGAATAAAACGTCGCCGAGAAGCGGCAATAATTTTAAACTGTTTAAATTGCTCGCCGCTACATGGCAAGTTCTTGCGACATAAGAAGATATAAATAGACATCACTGCGACAAATAACGATATGTGTACAAGATCTATACGACACCAGGCGAGTTGTGGCGAGTTACAACTCGCGCAAACTCGTAGCTTAAATTCATCACAGCGTGACAGGGCCTTTACAATAACATGCACATAAGTCTTTTCTTGTATTTATAGAAACTCAAGTTGGTTATCTGCATTATCCATATTCATATAATTATTTATATTTGAAACTGATCAATTTTTCATTGTTTCACATATATTGTCTTAACACTGTATGACATGTAAATAATATATTATAAATTATATCAGTTAACATCTCTTATTTAAAACAATGTTAAGGTGACATCGGGTCGGGTGTTACTTGGCAAGTATTGCATACAGCTTGTATATTGTGTATACAAATGTCACGTTAATAAAAACTTTCTTAAACAAATTAGGGAGAATTCTAAATAGCCCTCTGTGTACAAAGGATAAAACGTTCGTCTATTTTAATGGATAAAAGCAATGACAATCGAGGAGGAAAGATACATGTTTCTATGATCAAATGTGATCAATGGAAACACGTAAATTACTAGGGATAAACACACATATCATTCAAAGGGTCATCCCGAAAATGGCTGCAGAAGTAGCCCACCGAAACTTTTAACCGAGCGCGGTTTAGGAAATGTTCACGGATACGCAGGAACAACTGTCAAGCAGCTCTCAGTAGGATTAGATTATTGAAACTGGCTTTCGTTAGGTTAAACAATAGCATGTTGTTATCTGGAGACGTTTTCAATCTGCAAAGGGTCTATTTATGTACACAAATAATTACATTAAACAGTGAACTCACACACGGGAAAAAACGTCATCAGTGACGAGTGTCAAGTTAACACCTGAAGGCCAGTTAAAAGAATGGCCAAAGGTAGATATAAAGTGGCGACCAGGTTGTCTGAAAGTAATGCTGTGTTTGTCACAAGTGTGAGAATACTAACGTTCATTGATGGTAATATAGACTCAGTTAAATACATTGACACTTTGGATAACATACTCTAACCTCCAGTCGTTGAACACGGTTTTGGAAAGTACGTCTTAGTCGGATATACCGTTTTTACTAATAAAACATGCTCTGATTCAAACATAATCAGATGGAATGCGGTATATTTTAGTTGTTCAACGCACCTATTTGTTTTCCTGCAGAGTGTGACGATGGCAGGTATGGCCTAATCGCAAACCTGCAGCCAACATTGCTTTGACCCACGGTCATGTAACAAATCGGACGGGACATGCATTTGAGGATGTCGTCCTGGTTATGACTTTCATCAAAATGCGGCTTGTAATTTGGGTAAGTATGATTTTTATTTCGATGCAAATATGATAAACTTTCAGTTGATGCTTGAACATTTTTTTTGTGTGTGCAAAAGTTTATCAATGAATTTTAATATTGATTTTAAATGTGATTACGCATTTTTATTAGTTTACACAATTTCATTTAACGTTGTTCCTCATTTTGTACTAGTCGTTTCATAGTGCAGACTTATTCAAACAAACATCATAGATTGAATTGCTAGTTGTATGAGTATCAAATATGCATATCAGTACAGAATGTTTATAGAAATGTCCACTTCAGAATGTGACGATGGAAAATATGGACCGAACTGTACTCATACATGCAGTCAACTTTGCATTGATTCTCGTTCGTGTAACAAAGTAGACGGAACATGCATTGGGGGATGTAGTTCTCAATACGACTTCCAAAAAGACCCAACTTGTATTTTTGGTAATATTAATGTTTTATTTCATGATATGCGGTGAATGAGTGAAGAATACCAGTGAATGATAACCCAATCATTTCAATCTAGGTCGAGTGAAATGATAACGTTTGATAATTTCACTCTTGGTTATATGGAACTACTTTTAACTTTGTTTTTATGTTTATTTGTTGAAAGTATGTGAATACCATAATCGTCAGTGTAAACATCGGCCTTTTTAAAGAACAGAAAACTCATAATAAAATTAAATACAAATTTAATCATGTAACAACGACGCAGTAGGAGTGACAATATTTTCCCACCACAACAGTGATCGACAATTTCGGAATCATAACGACGACATATTTATGACGTCATATTACACAAAAGTTGTGACGCTTCAGCATATCTCGCGCATTTTTGTATTTATCGTTCAAAAGCATGAAATAAACAGAAAATTTGTTTAATACAGTGACTCGTGAAAATATTGTTTCTGTGACCACTTATGAAATAAAATACGATCTTACACGTCATTAAACAAATATCCAAATATAAATAATATGTATTTATATATTGATTACACACATTAAGGCACATTACATTCATTTACTAAATACTGTCTTTATAAAGACAATGCAAAAACAAGAAAAACAGATGAACTGAAGTGTATCTCAAGTCTACTCTAATAGTATGTGTCTTATCTTAAAAAAAACACTAAAAAACTGTCTTATCTCAATATAACTGGATGTTGTGTACGGGCTGACAGTAGTTCGCGATGGTTTAACACAATCTGAGATCGTAAGATCATGTCTGTTCGCACGGCCCTTTAAAAATTGTTATACAAATATTATTTTTTACCATGAATCTATTTCTATTCCATAATTGCATATCAATTGTGTTATTGTAATGGTCAATTGTCCATCTGATGTTACGGGTATTATTAAACACATAGTTCAAACGTGCTCTTTGGTAATGATATCTGAAACGTTAATAGTCTTTAGCCATGCATCAATATACAAATAATATTAATACACGGTAATAGATGCGCAAATGTCATACCATTCATTTAAACAGTATATTATAATCCTATAAACTATGTGAAACTTTAGCAGCATCGGCAGCATAGAAAGCCACAGTGAAACCATAAAAATAAGAAAGTCTAATAGTAATAAGAAATTAAATGTGTTTCGGTGAAACTACTGTTAATATGGCTAATACAAAATACACACAATTTGGGAGCAATACATATGTTTAACTTGTATTAATGACATGCTTTTCAGGGAATAAAAATATAACTTTATTAGTGAAATAAAAAATGTAATAGTCACTGTTGGACAATTTAGTAGTAGTTTAACTAGCTTGGCAATTTAATATACATGTACAGTATTTACTTATATGTAAACAACATAAAACAGTATAAAATTCAACAATATTTTAATTAATTGCACAAGACGTAGACAGTACGGAACCTTTTTTACACTAAATCAATGAGTAACAATTTAGAATCATTTATGACGTCATTTATGATACACAAACTTGTGACATGTAAGCGTAGATCGCGCTAATGTATTTATCGTCCAAAATAAAAAAATAAAAATAAAATTAATTGATTTCAGTGTATGATTAAATTGTATTTGTACACATGGACTTTAAATTGGAAATGAAGTCATCGATGTACACACTGTTGCTTCTAAACTAACTGATTGTCTAGTTTATTATTATTTTGTAGAATCTTTATTTTAATCAAAGCAATGACTTTTACAGCTCTTTGGATCTGTTGTCAATTTGCTAATTTAGTATGATATAAATATCATAGGCAGTTGAGGTGTACAGTAAATATTGCATCCCGAGGAGAGTGATGTCAACCGAGGCCGAAGGCCAAGGTTGACATTACTGTTCTAGGGGGCTCAATATTTACTATACCCCTCAACATGCATGTGATATTTATTTTACTATACCGAACAAAAATACTGTAATTCAAAGAACAAACTAGTTGTATATAGTAATAAACAATTTTTTGCTCGAAAATCAGGCGCTCAGCGAATTGATTTTTTAAATACATTTTCATAAGCGCCTACCGATTATTAGCTTATACGGATTTCTCGGAAAACCCGAGTTTTTATCTGAAGGCCCTCGCGCTGGATATATTAAAAATTATAACCCGTTCGGAGAATATTACTTTCCAACGTCATGGCATATTAAAATTATGCAGGGATAGGTATATGGGATTTTACAATGGGAAAACAAAGTGAAGTATAATAATATTTTTTACTACAGAATGCGACGATGGCAAATATGGTTTGAGCTGTTCACATACGTGCAGCCAACAACGCGCTGATCCAAGTTCATGTAACAAAGTAGACGGAACTTGCATTAGGACATGTCGTCCTGGATATGACTACCAAAAAGACCCAACTTGTATTCAAGGCAATATTATTGTACAAGTGCTTGGTAAGATTAAAGATATTGCATAAAATATTTATATAGTAAGATTGTTACAACTTGCGTTTGTACATTTTTACAACAAAATCCGATTTCGCGAATACAATATTTTTGTTTTAATTATGTAAAAGTTGTTAAATATAAATATATAATCATAAATATTTTGTTTCGTGTGTTTTATCCGAGACACAACGTTGCCTACAACAGTAACATGTATAAACAACGTTGCCTACAACAGTAACATGTACAAATTCACAATGTGACGACAACCAATATGGATGCTCACTTAATGTCATCCTCATTACGATTTGTGTAATTTGGTTAAAAGTAAAATAACCATAATGCATTTATATGCTATAAAGAGTCGCCATAACCTTATTTGCTTTAGGCATGTAATAATCCATGTATTATTGCGGAATGTGATAATGCCACGTATGGGTTGAACTGTTCGCAAGAGTGCAGCCCAAATTGCCTTGGTTCACATTCGTGTAACAAAGTTCATGGGGCATGCGTTGGAGGATGTATTTTGGGTTATGATTTCAAAAAAGATCCAACTTGTAATTTGGGTAAAAATAATTAACCCGTTTATTAACTTATCTGCTAATATACGTTAACCTTACCACACGTTGTCAAGTACTTAAACTATTTGTACGCTTAATTATTCGTTCAAATAAATACAAACTGCTATGACTTCCTGAAAACTGCGCATTGCAATTCGGGTATTGATACGTTTCATTGTGCAGTTCTGTCAACTGATTCCTTTGAACATATTGTAATTTAATTAACTGAACTCCTTTTTCGACTGTACGTTTTCAGTGGAATTTCACGTGATCCTACTTTTTTAATTGTAATATATGGTTGAAAGTTCGTGCAAACTACGAAATAATAAATTCCGATCATAGTCTGTTGTCGAATTACCATGGGACATAAGCTTGGATGCCTAGGAATGAAATCGGGACCACATAGCGGTACAAGTCCAATCAGTCAATTTGCACCAGCACATTTTAGCTGTCTTAAATGCAGAATAAAGATTACTTTGTCAGTAAATCTCTACCAATATCGCATAAGCTATAACCTACTATAGTGTTTCTTATGATTTCAGTAATACATCATATTGGGCCAGTGACAATCGTGTTGTAGGATTAGTCTACGTGATTAGACCAACATTAAAATTAACGTTGTTTGCTATTGTCTACCTACCCGACGAAAAATTCCCGACTCCAAAGTTTGTTCTTTGTTAAATCAAACCAGTTGTGTTGTAATTCCGAATATTCTAGTGTTTCTTTGTGTTAAATAAAAGCTCGCTCTCCTTTCGTTCGGTCGTTTTCCATTGGGTTAATAAATTAACTGTATCAGCTAGACCCTTGCTTATGATAGCCTATAACATCAAAAGCAATGTCTGCATTATGCCCTATATTTGGCGCTTAATGGAGCATTCATAAATTTGCATTATTTTTCCCCAAATAAAAGTCCTACCTACCTACCCATTACTAGCAACCTTGGGTAGGCAATTAAAAACAAACAATTGTTTAAGGTTGGCCTTATAACATGGAAATGAGCTATGATTGACAAGGAAACATAGAAGTTAAAACTTTAAGGACAGTACATACACCAGATGACTAATATAAGAGCATGGTGGCATTTAAGTTTAATTCAATTGCTAAAACTGACATAAAACCGACATTGAGGTCGTATTCTTAAAACCTAGTCAGCAATGTTATAAGGATCATCATGATACTGCCGTTACATTTATTGACTATAATACCAGTTGCAGTTTACTATTTTATGATATGACATATTTTGTGCTTTGTCATGTCAATTAATACAAAGTTTAATATACTTATTTTGCTAGCATGCACACAAGGTAACTTTTGGACAGAACTGCACTTCTCAGTGCCACTGCCAAGAAGGGCTACAATGCGACCATGTATCTGGAATGTGTTATGTGTCAATGTGTGAACCCGGTTGGACTGGCACAAACTGCAGTATAGGTATGCATAACACTGTCCTGATACATGTAAATTTGTTATTAGAAAAGAATGTCACGCAATACATATTTTTTTCCCTTATTCAATTATGAAAAACAACATGCGTCGAAGGATGTTTTATGTCTGTGTGTTTAATAGATCAATGAATGATTCATTCATAAATAAATATGTGCGTGGTTTGATATCCTAATATTGATGTTAGAAGCTGACATATGTAAACATACACATTGTACTAAATTAAAATAAAAACCTTTCTTTTACCTCTGTAAATGGCAATCTTAACTATACATGCATATTTTCATATTCACTATAAACTATACAACGTATTTTACAAGACCTTCTTGTACTCATTTTACATATGAATGTATTTGTCGTAAGCATGTGTCATTTAAATTGCCTTTTGTTTTGCATGACTGTAAATTTGTGTACATTTATTCTGCATACCATGTTGCATATGATTGCCATAATTATCCTTCTTTCCTGTTTTGGTCGCGTAATTGCTATTATTTGTACAGAGTAATGTCTGCTCTGCATGTTCTGTATATGTACTCATTGAAATAAAGAGTAATCGACCAAAAATATGTATGCGGTAGCTAACATTCGATCACCTGTAATTTCAGCGGATGGTAATCGCAAACTATGTTCAATGGTCAAATGAAGCAAACTAGTGTTTGAGAACCTAAAGAGTGCTAATGTTTTCAATTACATATGCTCAGATGTTTGAATGGTAATGACTTGTGAAAATACTTTCACCTGTTAATGAGATAACATGACAGCGTAAGATATTTTCCATACAGGAATATCTTTGTTCAGCAGTTTCCACAACCGAAATACAGTATGCATCTTCAGATCGAACGACTACCACGAACCCAATCACCACAGCATCTCAATACAAATTTGTTCAACTATTGCTCATTGTAATAACAGCAGTATCATCGTTCTTCGTCGTCGTTTTTGTTGCTATCATTGTTGCTATTTGGTTACATATGAGAAGGAAGAATAGGCGGTAAGCAGTTTTTCTCAGTTAATAGGTATCTACATGTATATGTCATCATACCTGTAATATTACTTTGTGCCACATTTTTACATAGCAACACTATTGTAATAAGTTCTCATCCAAAATAGTGTAATTGTGTCGTTTAAAGACCACTCCGCCTGATTGACAATTCAGCGAAAGCCTCGACCTCGACAACTCACTCCGTACATGAGTACGATTTCGTGTCATTAACACTCTTGAGTACACGTACGTATACATTCTTAAAATAGTGTGGTTGTGAATTCACTCAATACATACATTGCACAAAGTCACGGTGATGTTATATAACACATTTTGTAAATATCCATGTTGTGAATGCCATTTATATTTATATATGGATTTCTAGTTCGAATAATTTTGTTTATAAGTATTGCAGCATTGTGATATTTATTATATTTATTAAAATTGAGTAAACAAATATTGTCGAGTTTCATAATAGCTGACCATACTTTAAGGCATTATACCCTCACTGTATGAGTTCTATTAACACTTCATACAATAGTGGTTAAGTCAACATAGTTCCGAGGTTGTAAAACGCATTTAGTATCTATCAACGTAAACAAACAAACCAGTATTCAGGCACTGTTAGATTAAAAAAATACGATTTCAAATTTGAGAAATAAAAGAAGAAGCAATTTAAATGAACAGTAAAAAGTTGCATGTTTCTAGTTGGGTTAGTAGAAGACGAAAGGCATAGACAAATTGAACAATCAAATATTAATAGGATGGGAGATGGACGTCATTTAGAAAGTAGGTTTTGGGATAGTATAATATTTAAGAATCTGTATAAAATAATATTACAAATATTCCATACACACCACATATTTAACAAAGCATCATTGGTTAAACAAGTATCCTTTGGACATGAAGTAACATTGCACTAGTATCTAACATATTTGTTTAACACTACTTCAGTCATATCACCACGTTCAGTTAACCTACTCACACATTTGCTGGGTAAGCTTAGCCGATTTAAGCGGTGTACCAGTATTAAGTGCACATACTTATGCCAATAAATGATAACTGCTGTACTTGAATCCGAGTAGGGGGGGGGGGATGACCGTAGAAATAATGTCTTCAGCAATCCTACACAATTTATGTGGTCGGGCTTGGAAGTGAAAGTACGATCCCCGGATTGACAGTCCAGAGCTCTACCAGAGCTTGTCGGGCCAGGCAGTATGAACTAAGGATGTAGTGAATGTGGGTTAAGATAACAGATAACACGCAGTACGTTCGGTGGCTATTTTAATACTACATTGTATGACACTTGGCGAGCATGCAGCGGTACATAGAGGGCGTGATTATGATACGCTGGTAAAACATTAACCAATCTATTTGGAGCTAATAAACGTGTTGAATGTGAAAACGTAGTTTTAATTGAGGTACAATATTATTGAAATCCGGTGTAATCCTTTCTATATATGATAGTTTTCTTAGGTTCGTGCGTTATAGTTCATTACTACGTATTACGTTGTTTAAATTTCGGCAAAATACGATCGGTCTTCCATTGTATCGAATACTATTTAAAGTATACAGGGAAAAGACACCAACGAGATTAAAGGCATTAATTTGATAATAACACCAATACAGACTATAATATACTAGTACTATTGCAAAAAATCACGACTCTATACATCGATATGTTATGTTAAACATTTCTGTGTTGTCAGTTTAGTGCCTGTTAACCAAGACACTGATTTGAATAAATAATTAGGTTCTGCTGATCTATTTCCTGACCACAGTTGTTTTAATTAATAAAAAGTCAAATGTTGCCTGCCGAGTCGCTGTGACAATCGCATGTAAGAAAGTAATATGTGCTAGTTTTGTGCAGAATGCAAACGTTCCCGTCATTGTGACTGCACGTTTAGACTAAAACGCGGGTCTGTGAAGAGAAAATGCCTAAGATGTAGAATACACGATTGTGGATTCAAAGTAAACTGTATAACACTGCCTGTAAGCGACGGGTCCTGTGTTCGGTACCACGAGCTCTGGCTCACGAATGCGCTACATGTATTGACCAGTCCCGTCTAGCTCTGTCGGGTGACCATTCTCCAGCGAAGCACATTCGAGTAGAGTTTCTCTGACAAGGAATTCCGGGTTATTCTAAAATAATTACAATTTCTGTTGGTTTCGTGATTTTACAGGGTTCTGATTGCCTAAAATGCATCATGTAACAGGCTTTTTTTTCCCAATGAAGCCGGTTGCCTCTATTAATATTCATGAGGGACATTTTTTATTGTTGTTTACATGCATCGCTGTCACCAAACAAAAACACAAACATTAGGAATACAGTTTAACAAATGTATTCACATTTATACATGGCATCGTCAAACAAGTATTAACAAATAATAAATAAATAGATAATAAAGTATAAATATGTAAAATGTATGTTGTTTGTTTCGTTTTTCTTTTTGCTGGGCATTATAGTATGCATACAAGAAAAAAATACAGTGAAAAAAATCATCACAAAAATTAAAAAAACTATTAAATAGAGCCACCCGAATCCAAGCAGTATGCAATCACCCCGTGGATCTTGCAAAAAACAACAACAAAAGAACAAATTGAAAAATGTGCGAGCTGCATTAAAGTATCATCTCTGAGAGCTGAATTTCCCATATAACGTTGTAAACAAATCCCATTTTCAAGTACGGAAATGACACTCTATATGCCAAAGTCAAAACACTTCTTAAAGTAGGATCACATTGACCAAATATTTAGCATTAGTCAAATATGATCTGCACAAAATTCTCCGGTTTGTTGTTTCGAACATTTATCCATTCACATTGCGATACAGGCGTAGTGTATCGTGTCCATCCAGTTTGTCACTCGGGACCTGGAGTTTCATTAGAAGCTGAAGCAAAAAAGTTTCAAAAAATGAAAGAAATGTCATTTAGCTTTCACTAAAACAATTAAAATTGTATTCATGTTCATAGTTCTATGCAAATAAGATGCATAAACATTTACCTTTTTATTGTGTGTCCCGTATTGATGAAAAACCCAGTCTGATAGTTCTACGACTAAGAGCATTTCAACTTTAAAATTTAGGATCATAATGGTTTATTCAATATACAATAGACATACAGTCCGTGAGTATACATGATATACAAAAGTAAATAAATACATACACGGTGGTCATCTGTATAATACAATTAATTATAAGTAAATTACTAGCTGTTATAATACATTTCACAATAATAATACTAGCAATATTATAATAAGTAATATATAATATAATATTGTATAATAAATCAAAATACAGTGCAGTAGGTAAAGCGACAAGTCAAGTGTGCAAAGCAAGAAATGTTAATCGTACTAATATTTATACATATTTCTTTCAGTAAATGCTTTATGAACATACATAGCTAGGTTCTGTTAACAATTGCATTGTCAGACTGCATTAATTCTATATATTTTGGTACATTAGATCTTTTCCAGTAATACTGTTTGATATACAATTTTCTAATATCAGTATATAGTGAACATTCTAGTATAAAATGAAACTCATCTTCAATAACATTACAATGCTGACATTTTCTTTCTTGGAAAGGTATTGGATCATAAGTTATCTGGTGTAAAAAGATACATAGGTCTATGTTTGCGTTACCATTAGACAAAATAGTCAATGACTACTATTATTTTGGTACATATTTGAAAATGTGGTATAACTCCACATTTTCTGTGAAAAAAAATGACACCGGCAGAGTGAATTCTAGAGTTTGATATTTTCGGACGATGACATACAATTTCATAGATTCGATATTTCGGGCAGTAACAAACAATAAAAGTCGTTACCCTGTACTCGTATTGTTTTTATATCCACACAGTAAGTTTTCATTTCCCGAATTTCTTACACAAAACGTTTCAACGCGAAGTGCAAAAAAACGTAGTGTTGAAATATAACACACGAATTGAATGCATGCTATATGGGGTGTAAACAATGACTATTGTCTACGGCCGAACGGGTCGTTTAAAGAAAGAAATTAAACATACATATGAAACATTGCGTTTCAAATTAAAAATTAAACATTAATTATTTAAATATATGTTACGCCTACAATGTACAGTTCAAACCACACACTAGTATATATGAGTTTAAAAAAGTGCAACTATCTTAAAACAACGTTCGACACATTTAGCCTTCAGTCATAAATCTTAACTGGAATGCGTTTAAATATTTCCATATATTGCTACGTATTAAGGATAAAAACCCCTTAATAAACATCAACCAAAACAAAAGTAAATCATAAGTAATTTGTATCAGTTTTATTTAAGATACAACTATATAGGGTCTTATAAATGACATGAACACGACGCTACTGAAGTGCAAAGGGCGGAGCCTACGGATCTAACTTCATTATATTGATGCGCGAATTGCAAAAAATAAATCCCAAATTATGTTGTTTTTAAGGTAATTTTTAAAGTATACACACAATAGTAATTATAATACTTATTCATAATAATTGAAACGCTCTTTTCGGCAAATTAGATATCAAAAACTGACCTTCATACATCGTTTCAATTCTTAAATAGATCCCACGCTTAACTTGGCAATAGTCATTGGAATGACTGCGGAATGATATGGCATCATAGAAGTACATTTTGAAGGAATATTTTTGGATTCTTACATCTTCGCAAAACCTGGTTTTGTTAACTTACGGCCTATACAACAGAGTACAAAAAAACAGACATATATATATATATATATATATATATATATATATATATATATATATATATATATATACAAAAGCAGTTCCAGAGAAAAAGACATGACACAATTGAAGTATTGAAACTCAACATGTTTGAAGCGGAATATGCATACCTCTTCATTGCTTCTTACAAAGTTGTATTGACGTATGACCAGTAGCTGCTGAGAGACAGCCCGGACAAGTATGCACTACGAACTAACGTCCGAAATCTTCAAGTCCAAAGTTTCATTGAAATCTGGCCCGTAGTCATTGAGAAATAGTCCGGACACAAGTTAATGCATTTTATAATAATGTCAGAATGTTCAAAGTCCCATAACTCTGAGAAAATATCATTAAAGCGGCGCAAATATGCAAATCTTACATTGGTTAGTAAGCTTTTTATAACGTATTGTTGAATTCCAGCCAGAAGTTGCTGATAATAGCTTGGACAAGCAAGTCGAGAATTGCACACTGTACACTATGGCGTACCTTTTGGGTCAACAGTACATATATGCATGGCAGCTAAATATAGATGTAACTGTTGTTATAAATTTGCAACCGCAGTTACAATTTTATGACTGTAGTTATGACAAATATAACTGCAGTAATAATTTATACCAACAGTCATAAAATATGGAAAGCATAAAACAAATTATAACGGTGGTAACATTTTTCTGACCAAATGCTAAACTTCAGCTCTAAGTCTGTTTGGTGAATCAAGTCACGTCTTATATAATGCCTTTTTGTCATAATTGCATTTATTTTTTAAAATATGATTTTTTTAATTAAACAAACAAATTTAAAGATACATTATTTATAAATAAATAAATCTAATCTGAAAAAAGTGTAACTGCAATTATTATTTTACGACAACTGTCTTTTTTATTACTTTCGGCATAAATTGTAACTGAAGTTACGTATGTAAATGTAACTGCTGTTACAAATCTATGACTGCAGTCATAAATGTGTAAGTGCAGTTACAATTTTCTAACAACAGTTACATTTATATTTAGCTGCCGTGCATATATGTACTTTTGACCCAAAGGGTACGCAATAATACACTATAGTCCCATAACGCCAAGAAACATCATTGAAGCGGAATATCCTGCTAATATGCACACTTCCTTTTGGCAATGAAGCTTCCTGCTATTTAAATCTAGCCAGCATTTGTTGATAAATAGCCCAGACAATAATTTATGCACTATATACTTATTTCAGAAATGTTCAAAGTCACATAACACTAAGAACAATAATTTATTATTGAATAAAACGGCCTTATATTGTCATATAAAGTTGTGTTTAATTTAAGCCAGTAGTTGCTGAGAAAAAGCCCGGACAAGCAAGTCAAGGATTGTGCACTATATGCTAATTTCAGAAAGCCTCCCAGTCCAATAACTTCTTCGGCCTTTTGTCCGTCGTGCGTCGTCAACATTTACCTTGTAAACACTCTAGATTCCAAATTTTGGCCCAATCTTCATGAAACTTGCTCAGAACATTTTCCTGAATGATATCTCAGAAGAGTTCGAAATGGAAACTGGGTCATATGGGATTATAAATTAGGTCACTAGGTCAAATTGAAGAAAAAGCTTTCGAACACTCTAGAAGTCACACGTTTTGCTCATTCTTCTTGAATCTTACTCAGAACATTTGCTCCAATAATATTTAGGACGAATTCGAAAGTGGATCACATGGAGTAAAAACTAGGTCACAATGCCAAGTTGAAGCAAAAGCCTGTGAACTATATAGAGGCCACATTTATAACCCAATCGTCATAAACCTTTCTCCGAACATTGGTCCCAATAACATCTCGGACCAGTTTGAAATTGGGTTACGTGTGTTCTAAAACTAAGCCACCAGACCCAATTATCAGGTGATCGACCTAGTGCCTCATGGCCTTCTTTATTTAAAATAAATTAAATAACATATAAACTCAAAGCATAGTATAAATTAAAGTTCATAAAGCATGCTCTCTTTGACACTCACAGATACAAAGTGTAAATAAAATGCAGCGAATATGTTGACAGTGTCTGTATTTGGACACTTATTCGATTATATGTTTTGGTATTATCTTTTGACTTTGATACCTTGAAATAAAGTGGCTTCTTTATCAATACCATTGAAAATTGCATACTTGTTTAAACTGTTTAAACTTTACTTTCTATATGATGAATTTGCGGACGTCTGATAAAAATACAACATTTGACCTACTTAATAACAAAAGAAATAAACACGCAGGTATTGTTATGAAACCTATGACGAGCTGATATTTACGAGACGGAAAACATTCCTATGGCTGTTGTTCATGTCGTACCCAGTGCCATATATAAATAGCTACAGAAAACAACAGACACACCTATTAGTAAGGAATATATATATATAACCGAACGGAACGGAAACAAGAACTTCAGCAAATGATAACCAATAAGGATGAGTTCAGTACATTTAATCAATTCGGCACATACTGCCACATCAAGAGAAATTTCGAAATTTCCGATATATTTATTTCATCTGATTATAGTTTTTTGGAGGTTTTACCGTAATTACGACTCAAATACAACTTGATGTAAAGAATCAATAAAAAAGAGATAAATAACGTTTTCGTAACTATGCTGATATAACCGCCGTATTAAAAATAAAAATCAGACAAGAAGACCAGTTTATAATGCAGTATTACACAAAACGATAAAACACCTTTTCGATCAAGCATGCACGGTTTACTTGAATGCGTTTAAACTTATTTATTTACGTTTCTTAGAAGGCACTTTTCCTATATGCAAAACGCTGCCTAACAGTGTATATATAATTTATGCTATGCTATGTAAATCGATACAAAGCTATAGCGACACTAACTACATATGACAATAAGTATTTAATATAGTCCTAAGTGTGTTTGTTTAATTGTCATTTGTCTTTTACCGAATGTAATAATGATCCAAACACGTATGGCTTTACGCTGAATTTGGTTAATCGTGACAAAGCACTGTTTAAATTTATTATTAATCATCAGTTACTCATTCCCGATTTGTGCTGCCGTTTTTCAGCCGACAGCGTTCCAGATCATATATGTAAAAAGTCGGGACAATAATTGATATTCGGGTCTCGAAATTCAATTTTTGATCAAAAGATCGAATAACTCCCGAATGCGATCCGACAGTTTCCCGACAGTGTCCTCACAGCTCCCGATGTGTGTTCCGACAGCGTCCCGACATTCAGGACTTTATTATTATTTGTATCGTTGCGCCATCGGGAAACTGTAGGGAGCAATACTCGGAAATGCGTGACAGCCGCAATACTCCAGACGTGATGTTTATAAATAATTTATGATTTATTATCAATCCCGTTCCACAGGACATTGTCACGACACCGTCCCAAATTTAACCCGATATAGCCGAATCAATCCAGAGTCCCGACTATACAAATTCGGCTGAGTCTCCCGAATGTTAAGGTAAAAGCCTATCTGTTAGGAGTGCTTGGCCGATCACGCCGAAGCCTATCTGTCGGGAGTGCTTGGCCGATCACGCCGAAGCCTATCTGTCGGGAGTGCTTGGCCGATCACGCCGAAGCCTATCTGTCGGGAGTGCTTGGCCGATCACGCCGAACATGTCCCGATAACTCAGGCTTCTCAGGACAGCGTCCAGACAGTTCCGACTGTTTTGTGTTGCCTGTAAAGGCGACTAATAGGGTGCTTTAGCGGTGTCGGCGGCGACGTTGGCGGCGGCGGCGTCCCCTTCAAATGCGCTGACAATAACTTAAGAATTGTGGTATTATTTTGAAACTTTATGGAAGTGTAAGTAGGCATAAAAGGAAGGTTCAGTTCAATTTTTGACATAATTGCTCGTATTGTACTTGATTTATGCATCGTAAAAAAAGATAATTCAAATAAGGCTTGTGCAGACAATAACTTAAAACGTTTTTGTTTTTTGTTTGTTTCTTTTATTGGATTTTTCGCCGTGTTTAACATTATTTCAATCATATTACGGCAGTCAGTTAACCTATTCACACTTTTCCTGGGCAGGCTTAGCTGATCTAAGCGGTTCACCAGTACCAAGTGCACATACTTATGCCAGTAACTGACAACTGCCCTACTTGAAGAGAGGTAGGGGGAGAATGGCCGTATAAATAATGTCATGACCAATCACTACACAATTTATGTGGCCGGGCTGGGGATCGAACTCACGATCCCCGGATTATCAGTCCAGCGCTCTACCAACTGAGTTAGCCCGGCCAAGCAAAAGAGATTGTGTTCAGTTGTCATTAAACTTTATAGAAGTATTAGAATGAAGAAGAGGAAGGTTAAGTTCGATTTTCGGCATTATTGCTCGAATCGTAATTGAGTTATGCCCCTTTTAAAAAATCATTTAAATAAGGTTTGTGCAGACAATAACCTGTTTTTGTTCAATCGTCATGAAACTTTACGCAAGTGTTTGTAGGCATAAAAGGAAGGTCAAGTTCGTTTTTTGCATAATTGCTCTTATCGTACTTGAGTTATGCCCCGTCAGGCGACACATCCGATTCGCGGAGTTCTAGTTTATTATTTGTTTCGTAGCGCTGTCGGGACGCTATCTTGAGCCATAATCGGGGATGTGTGACTGAGACTTGAAAAGCCGTTACGTGTCCTAGTGATTAAGTTTCAATTCTGAAACGTTTATCCGTGAAGGATTAACATTGATTGCTACTATCGTTTTGAAACAAAACACTTATCTAAACTATTTAGGAAATGACAAAACGCCCTTCTTATACTCCGAGTGTTATCTTTATCTTAAGATCGAGAGGTAGTGTCTATTTTACGATAACATTAAATGTGTTCCATCTATGCGTGCCTGATGATATGAAAAATGACGTATCTAACCAGCAAGTATCAGTCGACTGCCGATTAACAAACAGTATGATATGTGTGGTTTTCCTGAAAGCATTCTCGAGTCGCGAGAATTTCGAAACATCTGCAGATAATAACTTTAAGAAAGGACATGTAGTATGATGGCTACACATGTTCCTTATATAACATATTCGTATCGGTAAACGTTTGAACAAATGTAATCAAAAGTTAGCATCGATTTCCATTTCACGCATGTTTATAATTTAATTAAAAGGTAATATGCTTATTGATGGTTAATTAGTATCATATTTACCAAGACATTTAATTCTTAGTCTTCTAAAATTATTCACACACTAATGCAAAGGTTTGATTTTGTTCAAGTGTAAAGTTATGTATAAAGGTGCAGGCCAAACCGGGTCCAGTCTAAAACGGCTCTAAAGTAAGCATATATCTGTTTAAATACAATAACATCATTCTACAATATAATACATTGAACAGAAGTATTGTATTCAGGCGTGTATGACTTTTATTAAAGGATACACTTCAATATTGTGGTTTACCACTACTAAGTGCACATACCTATGCCAGAAACTGACAACTGCACTACTTGAATCAGAGGTAGGGGGAGAATGGCCGTATAAATAATTTCATTACAATTCCCAACACAAGTTATGTGGCCGGGCTGTGCTTCGAACTCACGATCCCCGGACTGACAGTCCAGCACTCTACCAATTGTGATAGCCGAGCTTCACACTAGGCTCTAAAAGATCCATGGTCGCATTTGCAACAGGGCGTCTCACGTATCAAGTAGTAGTAGTATTAGTAGTAGTTGTAGTAGTAGTAGTTGTAGTAGTAGCAGTAATAGTAGTAGTAGTAGTAGTAGTAGTAGTAGTAGTAGTAGTAGTAGTAGTAGGAGTAGTAGTAGTAGTAGTAGTATTAGTAGTAGTAGTAGTAGTAGTAGTAGTAGTAGTAGTAGGAGTAGTAGTTGTAGTAGTAGAAGTAGTATTAGTAGTAGAAGTAGTAGTAGTAGTAGTAGTAGTAGTGGTAGTAGTAGTAGTAGTAGTAGTAGTAGTAGTAGTAGTAGTAGTAGTAGTAGTAGTAGTAGTAGTAGTAGTAGTAGTAGTAGTAGTAGTAGTAGTAGTAGTAGTAGTAGTAGTAGTAGTAGTAGTAGTAGAAGTAGTAGTAGTGGTGGTAGTAGTAGTATTAGAAGCAGTAGTAGAAGCAAAAGTTGACGATGTAGATGTGGTACTAATACTAGTAATAGTAACAAACTACAGTAGTAGTAGAACTAGATGCGCACACGACATATGTTTGGACGCAGACAAACGTCGTGTCGCCAAACCCTAAATATCATAAAAGATCAGCATTGTTTCATTGGCATACTGAAAAGTAACTAGAAATGGATTAACAAACTGCAAAGTCATTTTATCATTTACACATTAAGGTTGTGCAGCTACAAAATCCGGGAAAGAGGAGTTGAGTCCACAATACTTGGGGACGTACGGACAGGTGCAGCGCTTAATGCCTACCACTTTATGGTGTCTTACAAGTAGTAGACGTAACAACTGCAATAGTAGCTGTAGCAGTAGTAGTAGACGTTGTAGTAGCAATCGTGGTAGTAGTAATAGTAGTAGTGGTGGTGGTGGTGGAAGTGGTGTGGTTTTATTAAAACTAGTAAAAGCATTTTAGTAGTATTAGTTTTATGACGTTAACCCGAGGTGCAATGTAATACTTGCTTCAGCACTAGGCTCTAAAACACACAGAATCGCATTTGCAACAGGGTGTCTAACGTATCTAGTAGCAGTAGTAGTACTAGCAGTAGAAGAAGTAGTAGTAATAGAAGTAATATTAGTAGTAGTAGAAGTAGTAGAAGTAGTAGTAGTAGTAGTAGTAGTAGTAGTAGTAGTAGTAGTAGTAGTAGTAGTAGTAGTAGTAGTAGTAGTAGTAGTAGTAGTAGAAGAAGTAGTAGTTGTAGTCGAAGTGGTAGTAGTAGTATTACTAGTAACAGTAGTAAAATTAGTAGTAGTAGTAAGAGTAGTAGTAGTAGTGTTAGGAGTAGAAGTAATAGTAGTAGTAGTTGTTGTTGTGCTGTAGTAGTAGTAGTAGTAGTAGAAATAGTAGTAGTACATTTACTGCTAAGGTTTTCCATTATGTGAATTCATGTTATCATATACTGATATGTATTGGCTGTTTTTGTTGTGTTTTTTATTTTAAGAACTGGTAGTAATTTTTATTGCTGTATTAGTAATACTCGTAGTAGTGTTCGATACGCTTGTTCACACTGGCAATAATGAAATGTGCTCATCCGTAAGCATATTATCATTTTAAGTGATACTTTCGATTAACTGGAAGAGCTTTAAACTGCAATGTTTACTGATATGATTTAACACTTGATATGACGCAACCTCGTTCTGAATATATAGCATATTTGTTGAACAATAATGCCCACTTTACAACATGCTTCGGATTATATGGGATATGTTTATCCTCTGTATGACTTTGGTCATTTAATTGTTACATTGGAATAAACGCTTGTGATTTAATTGATACGTATCTTGACTTATTATCGTGGGCTATTCGACAACAAACTACGATAGAAAAATAGTATTTCTTAAGTAAAACATAAATAAGTAAATATAGTATAAAACAGACAGAACAGATACTACCATTTCTTGTACAATCTACTACGGTAATGCGGTGTTATCAGGTAGAATTAATATAGGTAATTACCATAGATCAGCCGGTTTGAAGCTTATCACGTTTCATTCTTAATATCATACATTCCATAGTTGTTTGGCCAAGTCACGATGGCTACGTCCCATATCTAAACTTCAAACAAGAAAAACCAGGAATATTTACATAACACTTAATGTTGGATCAGAAAATAAGTCTTTTATCCCGGATATCACTTGCCAAGGGGTGAACCTTTGTTCGAGTGTATTTTTTTACTTGATAAAACATGAGATATTTGTAAAACAGGTCTTCCCCGTCTAGGTTTAAAGCAATTTTCAAAATATCGAATTGGTGAATATCGGATTAAACTGATAAAAAAATCTTTATTTTAGATATAAAAGGACCATTCCTACTCTGCAGTTTTTGGTGTAATTTGGTTGACCATCAAACTTGGCTACGATATTGCACACAAAGAATTTAACCAAGTTTGATGAGTATCGGAAACGGCTTGAAATGCCAATTTTAGATAAGCCCAGGATCATTACTCTACAATTTCGATTTGGCTGATTATCTAACTGTCCCAAGATATAATGCATTGTCATGAACTTTAGTGAATAGTGGGTGAAATCGGTTGGATTTAGAGAGTGGTAACGGCTAAAAACGCCAATTTTATATTATTTAGAGGCCATAACTCCACAGTATTTCCTCTGGCGCATTGGCTGATTATCAACATTCTCTACGACATTATACCCACACAGATTTGTACTAAATTCGGTGAAGATCACATGAACAATTTTATGTTTATTTTTCAAATAAAAGAGCGGAGCGAATGTGGTTTACCGACCGACAGATCGACAAACCGACCGACCGACCAACGTTAGCAAACCAATATACCACACTTTCTTCAATTGGGGCATAAAAAGAATGATACTCTATGTTAATATACCGTATGATTATTTTAAGTACGCTTTCAATTTTAGTCAATGTAAACTTAGCAAATAACTTATATCAGGTGATGTGATAGTATTTAATTACTGGTAATCATCCTATCAATCACTACTCGTAGTCATAATATTGCCGTAAGCTGATGCCACCTCATGTGTGTTGTTATATATCCACTAGGTTCTCAGCAAACCGCAGTGTACCTATTTCAGTACCTTCACTATAGTTATTTGTACTCTGTTTAAACATTGTTTTTGTTTGCAAGTATGGCAATGCAATTGTCCAATATTAAATTTGTTCCGCTTATAATATATATCGCGCTGACAATACACGTATGGACATTGACAACGTTTCTTTTTTCTCGTAACGATACGAGAGTTGATTCTGTGTGAACACTTAAATGCAAATCGTTAAATCAAACAAATTTCAAGTATAAAACTACTATTCCATCAGTAACAACTTCTATATTGCGTTTGCCCTTTAGACATTCACATGCCATTCAATACGAACTGTAAAGTAAATGATAATCACTTTATAGTTTTCAACATTATTGGAATAAACTAGACTATTGTGCATTGTGGAATATTATATTTTTTACCTTTTTGCAATCGTCGGCCTGGGTTTTTTGCAGGGCATATCTTTTGATTGCGCAACTATCATTGCATTGTGCTTGTGTGATTGAGCTTTAGCTCGTAACGTAGTCTAATATTAAAGTATATTAATATTGCTACGCATTGCGTTAACCAATGTAAGACATGTAATAATTTACTCGATACTTGTATTGCACAATAACAACCGTTAATGCGTCACCTCAGTGAGTCGTGTTCATGAGATAAAAAGGCAAAACACTTTTGCTTATGCGTCAGTCTTTTCTTTTAAGATGTCAAAGCTACGTTATACAAAAGTACATACATTATTTTGTGAGTCGTTTTTTTCGGCGTAGCTTCTAACCCAACCCGACCTTTCTCAATATCTTATTAAATGTTTTGAACATTTTCCGCCAGTAGCTCCGAATGAATAAATCTTAAGATTCCATCGGCTAATTTGAAAATAGTTTTACTAAATTGTTAAAATAAAAAGGGATGTGGTATGCTGTTTTCAACAATGTAAAACAATACACCTTTCGAGTGCCCGTTCTATTTTCGTACACTATAAAGAGCCACATGAACGGCGTATATTGCATATTAACCTTATACTCGCGAATACATTTATACTTCAAGGTTAGTACCCGGTCAGTCTATTATATGTATCGTCCCTTGAAAGCCAGAAGAGTTTATCAACCTCTTGTGCAAATCTGCTAATGACATCTTCTGCTTTTTAAGGGATGATATGCCAAAAAGTGGGCAAGAAACTCTTCAAAATTATCGTTGTTGGCATATTATTTTCACCACCACGAACTATTTAGCCAGCCATCAATATTTTAATTATTTAAAACATTAAAATGCATGTGCATCCTCCGAAAAGAAATGTACGAGTTAAAACAATAAAACACCGGTACATTCAGTGCCGTATATTTGTTCCGATGCTCTATGTATTTTTTACATACCTTCTACCTATTATTTTCTGTCTTAAATATTCGTTGAAATCTTAAAAAAAACAGAAGAGCAGACGTTTTTATTTGTAATGTTACAAAAAACAACACCAAACTAACGTAAAATGAAATAATGGTATGAAAGAGAGAGTATAATATGATGTAGTGAGCATAGTGTGTGGTTCAACTTTAGTTAGTCATGCGTCGGATAAATGAAATATAAGTGAAAAAAAAACACAACCAGCAATCTACATTCCTTTTTTTCAAAACAGCCATTGACGCCGAAAATATTTTTTTTTTTTTTTTTTTAGCTTTTCTGCCAAAGGCCAGAGTGCTTGCGCCATTGCGTGGTGTCCGGCGTGTGAGTGTGCGTCAGTGCGTCCGTGTTTCTGTTAACCTATTACACATAAACTAATAGGAAGAATTCAACCTTATTACATAGAAATAACTCTTGGGAAAGAGAGATTTAAATTTGTTTTTATTGTTCTACTCCATTGCTTAATTCGGTAGAAGGAACTAAACATACACAAAGCGAAACTCCAGTTGCGACAGCAGGAGAGAACTCTTATTAGCAGCCCGAGGTCTTTTATTTACGGCAAGTGACCAATTGCCAAAAAAAGTACAAAGGACATCACAAAAACTCATATCAAACACAAAACACACATGAATAAAACTGGGGTCACCGCATTGGAACGGTCAATGCAAAGCATTGAGTGTTTAAACAAGCTTATGTGCGCACGAACTTCACACTTGGCCCAGAATTATTCACAAAACATGTAAGTGTAAATAAAAATTAACCTCATAGCATCGCAATTCAAATTAAATAGCAATAAAAGAGAAAACGATTCAATTTAATTACCATTTAATTACTCAATGGCTAGATGCAAGCCAGAGCAGCAGAATTGCAACTTTCTGAGGCACGATGAAATGAAACGAAAAACAACTAACAACTGCATCTCGTCTTTTTATAAAAAGCTTTAAAGACATAGCATCATATAGTTCAATTTTCAGATCATCGTCATGCAATTTCAGGAAGAAGCCGTAATGTTGGTTGTAAAACGTCAGATTACATAGCTCTGTTGTATATGTTTATTTGAAACTGAATAAAACTTAATTTTATTATTCTACATCGTCCTGCTAACCCAAATCGAAAAAATCATTTAACTGAATAAACGTGGGTGTTAAAACCAGTGTATAAATCGGACAAGGTGTTAAATAGTAAACAAAAGGGTACAATATATCCTAGATAATCTTAAGCTGCGTCGCTGAGACGGTAAAACTAGTTAAATGATGACGTAATCCAGAAACGCGCAATGCACGCTATGATGTCATAATTTTAAAACGCAAAGAAGGTAAAGCTACTTATTCACCATTTAAAACGACCAAATTTGTAACGATGAAAGAAATTCAGTATCGAAAACAAATAAGCATGTGTCTTTTAGTATAAGTGCATTATATCCTTTTGATACGAAAGAGTGTTCTCAAGTATTAAATATACGCTTAGCATTCATTTTAACATATTTACAATTGCGAACTCGCTTCAAAACATCACTGTAAAATGATGGGTGGGTTAGATAAGAACCATTTCAAAAAAACATTGCTTTTAGAAACTAAGATATTATATTTTCTATAGAATTTAGCAAACTTATTGCGTAAATCGTGATATAAAAAAACTTGCGTTAATAATTTCTTAGTCAGTGTAAGGTCACGGTCGTCAAAACAAGATCTACTCTGAATCTTAAAGCCCTGGACATTTTGATGATTGGTATGTAAAATAGCCTAATTGTCTTTTCCCAAGATTGTTGATAGCAGCCACTGGGCAAACATACGGTCCCTCCCCAGGGCTCAATTTTCTGTTCTGTACTTTTATAGGAAAAAATCTTCTCCTCTAAAACTACAAGGCCTGGGTCTTTGATATTGTGAATGTAGAATTGCCTTATGGTGCTTTCACAAGAGTGTTTACATGGTAGCCCAGGGAAAACAATCTAGCCCCGTCCCGGGGCTCAATTTTTTATTTTTATGTTCATTAATAGGGAAAATAAAACTTTTAAATATTAATGTCTTAGAGCTACAATGCCAAGACCTTTGATATATGGTGTGAAACATCGCCTTATGTGCCAAAACCATGGTTTTATGGGTAGGTTGGGCAATACGATAAAACACGGGTTTTATGGCCAACCCTGCCTCTTGCTTTCTTTTTTATTGTACAAGGTGCTACCCCCCCCCCCTTTTCTTCCCCATTAAGAGTTCCATCTTTGTAGAGGTGTATATAGGTGGATATTTTAGATATTATCAGCAGAAACAGATGTCCTACACTTTATGAATTCCACCAGGGAAGTAGCCAGCAGTGGAAAGTTGCAGAATTGCTTATTGCTTTCCCAAATGTCTCCCATATACACTACATCCGTTGGACTTTGTCCAATTATTTTCACATAATATTCATAAAATGGTGCTGATTGCTTTCAACACCCAATGGCCACTAACTTATTTAACAAAAATGGTATTTTATCAAATATCTTAAATTGTCAGCCCTCTGCAAAACATCTTCCACATCCACTAAAATTGTCATAAGTCTTGTCACTAAGGCCAAATTCATAACCTTATGTCATCAGCCAAAAAAACACAGCCATCCCTTTGTGCTAGTAGAGCGTCTGGCCCTCTTAGGCATCTTGTATTTATATGACCTAGTGATATAGATATGAGCCCTCACCATATCCGTGGCCTATATTTTATCGACTTCCAGTTATTGACAGACAAGCATTTCATGTTATCTGAACCATTGAAGTAGTGAATCTTACCGATATTCGGACTTGCTTAAGATTTCACCTAAACTAAACATTTAATAACATGGTTTAAATGACCCTATCGATAAAACTACCTGGTGTTACCAGCTGTAAGATAATACATCCTTCTCCAGTTTAAACTTGCTTCTTAAAGGATCCTGTTAACAATTTCACGAATTTACGATGTTTAAAGTTTTGTTACAGATTCCAAAAAAAATAAAGAATGGTGTATATAAATGAGCAAAATAACACTACTGATATAGAAATAAACGGTTTGCAGCTCGAAACAATGGAATAATTTGGGTTGTTTAAAACACGCTACTCACTTACATAAATTAAAACATACACGGCCAATTATACAAATCGAAATTCCTAGAGGTTAGCGCACTAGACTTTTGATTAGAAGTTCTGAGGTTCGAATCCCGATGGATGCAACATTTTCTGTTGTTATGCTTCTCCTAGTATCGTACTTTAGATGAGATGTTTTAGTTTTTAAAGTTAAGACGTTCAATGGCATATTAAAAACAAATATATGTGAACAATTTTCTTAATGTCGTGATAACAACGTCAGTCTTGTTAAATGTACTTAATGGTAATTTACGCAATATTTCGTCCTGGTCATGACTTTTATCAAACTGCGACATGCAATTTAGGAAAATATGATTGTTATTTCGATGCAAATATAATAAACTTTCAGTTGTTGACTGTACATAATTTGTGTACAAACATTTATCAATGAATATGAAATTATTGTCGTTTCGAAAAATACGGAAATGTAAAGTATTTAGTTGTTTTAAGAGTGTTTACAGCAAAGTTTGGCGGGTTATGTGATGACGACATATATGGATGCTTACCCTCAGGTCGTCCTGGTTACGAATTCCAAAACAATTTGTGTATTTGGGTAAGAGTAAAATAACCATATGCATTTATATGTTATAAGGAGTTGCAATTACCTTATTTACTTGGACATTCATAATCAATTTATTCTTGCAGAATGTGATAATGGCGAGAATGGTTTAAGCTGTTCGCACGGACGCGGCCTAAATTGCCTTGGCTTACATTCTTGTAACAAAGTTCATGTGGCATGCATTGGAGGATGTCTTCCGGGTTATGACTTCAAAAGAGATCCATTTGTCATTGGGTAAATACAATTAACCCTTGTATTAATTTATTTGCTAGTATACGTTAATCTTACCACACGATGTCTAGTACTAAAAGTATTTCGCCACCTTAGGATTTCAAGAGCCTAGCCTATTAAAAAGAAGCAGATGGGTCCTTGTAATACTAAGGTGGCGATTTGTACATTTAATGATTCGTTTAAAAGAATACAAACTCGTTAAAACAACAAGCATGCGCTATACGTGATCAGTGTAATACAACATTCGCTAACGATAGAGTGCTTTAATTTGTTGTTATAATTACACATGTGTTATCTAAAGTTATATATTATAATGTTTTAAAATCAGTCGTTAAACCTGCATACTTTGTCAACAGAAATGAAGGATTTAAGGTTGTTTGTATTAAAATGACTTACGTTAAATTAAAAAAACAAACTGTTTTTGATCAGGTGTGTATAATTGCAGAATCGCGAGATGGTAACTATGGAGTAAATTGTGCATATACCTGCAGTCGACACTGCATTGATTTAGATTCCTGTTACAAAGTAGACGGAACGTGTATTGTGGGATGTCGTCCTGGCTATGACTTCCTTAAAACTGCTCATTGCAATTTGGGTATGAAAAAGTGTCATTGTACAGTTCTGTGAATAGATTCCTTTGCACATAATGTAATTTATTTAACTGCACTCCATTTTCGAATGTACGTTTGCAATAGGATTTCTCGTTACCCTACTTTAGTAATTCTAATAAATAGTTGAAGTTGTTAGTAATAATTTCCGATCATAATCCGTTATCGAATAACCATGGGACATCAGCGTGGATGCCTAGGAATGCAATCAAGACCACAAAGCGGTACAAGTCCAGTCAGAAAATTTGCACCAGCAAATTTTAATTGTGTTTAATACAGTTTATAAAGATAACTTTGTCAGTAAATCTCTACCGAGTTTGCATAATCTATATCTAACTAGAGTGTTTCTTATGATTTGAGTAATACGTCATATTAGGCTAGTGACGCTCGTATTGAAGAATTTGTCTGAGTGCATATATCATGGAATAAGCTATGCTTGATAAGGAAACATAGAAGTTAACACTTTAAGGAAAATATATCAATCAGATGACTTATAGACGAGCATGGTGGCATCCAAGTTTAACTCATTTGCGAAAACTAACATAAACCCGTTCAGACATTGTGGTCGTACATTTTGTATTCTTTGTGTGCTCAGGAGTGTAATAATGATCATCATAACACTGTTGGTACATTTATTGACATAATACCAGTTGCAGTGTTGTTTACTCTTATATTGTATGACACATTGTGTGCTTTGTCATGTCAATTAATACACAGTTTAATATACTTATTTTGCTAGCATGCACACACGGTTACTATGGACATAACTGCACTTTCAGGTGCCACTGCAAGGAAGGACTACAATGCTGCGACCATGTATCCGGAATGTGTGCTGTGTCAAGATGTGAACCCGGTTGGACTGGCAACAACTGCAGTATAGGTATGCATGAGAATAGCTTGATACATGTAAATGTTTTATCAGAAAATAATTGTATGCAATAAATACTGCTGATCCTTTATTCAATTATGAAACACAACATGCCGTCAAAGTATGTTTTATGTATGTAATTTTAATATATCCCCGAATGATCCATTTACTAATGCATATGGTGTGGTTTGATATCCTCATATTCATTTTAGAAGCATGCTTGTGTATAAATAGACATTGTACTTAATTAAAATGAAAACCTTTATTTTACCTCTGCAAATGACAATCTTAACTATATGCTTGTGTAAACATACATATTGTACTGAATTCAAATGCAAACCTTTTTTTTACATCTGCAAATCTTACATATGCATATATATGTTCATATGCTCTTTAAACTATAATATATACAACAAATTTCACAGGACCTTCTTGTTATCTTTTTACAATACTTATTTTTCATATGAATTTATGTGTTGTTTACATTTGTCATTTACGTTGCCTATTTTGACATGTATATTTTGTGTACATTTATTCTGCATACCCTGTCGTATATATTTGTTATATTTTTCCTACTATCCTATTTTGGTCGCTTACTTCCTATTATTTGTACTGTGCAATGTTTGTATTGCATGTTCTGTACATGTACTCATTGAAAAATAGATTATTCGACCAACAAATATTTGGTCGTTGTAATTAAGCGTCTGGTAATCGCAAACCATTTTGAATGGTTAAATTGAGCGAAGTAGTGTTTGAGAACCTAAAGTGTGATAGGCTTTTCAATTACATAAGCTCAGATGTTTGAAAAAACATGACTTGTGTAAATAACTTCTTCTGTTATTGAGAAAACATAACAACGTAAGATATTATCCATACAGGCATGTCTTTTTCAGCAGTTTCCACAACAGAAATGCAATATACATCTTCAGATCTAACGCCTACCTCGAAACCAGCCATTTCTGCATCTAAAGACAAATTTGCTGAACGATTTCTAATTATAATACCAGCAGTATCATCGGTCGTCGTCGTCGTTGCTTCCATTATTGCTATTTGTATAACATAACGCGAAAGAAATCGCGGTAAGCATGTTTTCTCTCTTTAAAAAGTATCTACATGTACATGTCATCGTGCCTGTAATGTAACTTCGTGCTACACTTAAAATAGCAACACTAGTGTAATTAGTTCTTATCTGAAATTGTGTAATTGTTTAAAGACCATACCGCCTCACTGACAATTCAACGAAAGCCACGACATCGACAACTCACTCCGTACATGAGTTCGATTCCGTATCATGAACACTTCATGGATCTACTAACTACAAAAATCTACCATTGAGGACACGTAAGTATACATTCTTAAAATAGTATGGTTGTGAATTCGCTCAAAACATATGTGTGCACAAAGTCGCAGTGACATTGCATAACACTTTTTGTAAATATCCATGTTAATGCCATTGACATTTCATATATGGATTTTCTAGTTTGGGCAAGTCTTTTTATTAGTTGTGTTATTAGTTTCATTGTGTTATTTATTTAGTTAAGTATTGATCGAATATTAACAAAGCGTTCCATAATAGCTGACCCCATTTAAGACATTATACACCCATAATACAATTTTTAATTAATAATCCATACAATAGAGGGATATGAATTAAATACGTTATTATTTTAACATATGGATACACATTAAGTCATTAGTGCATCCGTTTCTATGAGTAAGTTTTGATAAGGGCATTGTATAGAAAACAGTTGTTTCGAAGTTGTAAAAACATAATATACCCAAGTAAATTAACGAATCAGTATTCAGTCAATTTTTATAAATTATTCCGATTTGGATAAATTAAAGAAGACGGAAGTCATAGACAAATTGAACAATTAAACCTTAATAGGGTGGGGTGGGCGATATTTAGAAAGCACCTTCTGGGACTTGTACACAATTTGAGAAGCTGTATAATGTATGTTTAAAATATTCCATTTAGAATGCATGTAATTGAGCAACATATGACAACAACTCATACATTTTAGTTGTTTTTTATTATTATTGTTTCATAAAATTGACAAAATTTCACATTTGTCTTATTGACCCGATGGTAACGAGTACATAGGTATGTGAAAAGAGTGATGTCATGATTCTTAAAATTACTGTTATGTCAAGCCTACCTTTTGAATAAACATTAAGTTTACACAACGGACTGATATCCAACAATATAACGAAAGAGAACGATAACATTATTCGTTACTTCATGAGCGCATCGGATCGGCAACGGTATCGCTGACAAGGAATTCCTGGTTATTTTGTAATAATTTCAACGTCATCGGGTATTTATGCACCGCGGGATGATTACGACAAACATGTAATAGAAGCAAAATATGAATGCAGAATAAACGTATTTTATCAGATGGTCCGATGTCAATGTAAAGCAACAACAGATGAAAAGGAAAATACTCTCTCGCATTTGGTCAATAATAAATCACAATGCAAGAACATATACATACTTTGTTTTAAGCCATTGTGCTGGGCACAATCGTAAAGTGTCTTGTGACAAATTATAACTTCTGGGTACTAACATTTATTGGGTAATCCAAGTTTATTTATTGGGTAATACCGAGTAAATCAACTGTCACACATTTCTACATACCCCTTTAATACAACACATAACACGACAATCCCGTTATTCGGCTATATTTTGCTAAATTGTGAGACTCTGTTCCTGTTTAGTGTTAATGTTGACGTGAAGCATAGTTAGTTTACTTTGATGCCAGGACCATGTTTTGATAACGGTACAGAAACGCTTTAACCATAGATGTGAATTCGACAAGGTGTTGATATTTAGACCAGTTTCTGATGTTGCTTTGTTTGGCAGAGGGGAGGAATCATTGTTTCAATTCAGTGTGGAAATAACAGTCGTAGATACGAGATCATTTGGGGATGACTGAATGTTAGCTTGTGTTAGAATATGAAAAAATGGGGATGTGAGATATTTAACCTACAATGTAAGTACAGTTCACATACCAATAGTCATAGTACTTCCATTTACGTACGAGGAATTAAGCTTAAGTGTATTTTGTAAAGCTCATGTATTGGGTTTATAAATGTCCAGTCGCGTAGTTGTGTTGGAGTAGCAACTTAAACTGAATGGCGTGTCTCGAATTCATTTGTTTATAGGTTGCGTGAAGTGGGGAGACCTGTCAAGTAAAGAGCCTATGTGGCATGTCTAAGCCTGTGTGGCAGCCCTAGCCTGTGTGGTCACCCCGAGCCTGTGTGGCGAACCCCGAGCCTGTGTGGCAACCCCGAGCCTGTGTGGCAACCCCGAGCCCGTGTGGCAACCCCGAGCCTGTGTGGCAACCCCAAGCCTGTGTGGCGAACCCTGAGCCTATGTGGCAAACCCCGAGCCTGTGCGGCAACCCTTCAGCCGGTGTGGTTTCGATATGAGTGATAACAAGTCTGATTATCTTGGTGCGTATGTGCGTGGAGTATTTGGAGCGTTATTTTCTTACGTGAATGACACAGAAGATTCTCCTTTTAAATTAGAGTTTTATGGATTTATGTTTTGTATATATGCTGCATGGATCATAACGTAAATGGACATTGAAGGCATTGTTGCTTTAATCAATTAACTGATGTTATAGGTAAACGGACTTTCGCTGTTGTATTGTTTGCATATGAAGATAGTTTCGAAAAATATATATCACATTCTGTTGAATACTTAATTTGCATGCGTGTATCAAGTAGATCTATATCATTTTCTGTAAATAAATAGTTTAGATGTAAAGGTATTTGTGTTAATTAATGTGCTCCCTCTACATATCTAGTCCAAAGAACCACGGCTGCGTGACATCAACTTTCAAATAAAATAAACACGTGAGAGATATATATTTTCATTACTGAATAGACGCTTCCCCACATGTCAGTCATATTCAAATTCATCTGTAATATTATCCCATCGGCGCACTTCAATAACACGTGTTTAGTGGTTAAACTATTTCGTACAAGAGAGAACGTTCATAATGTATGTGATATTCGAAAACTCACGTGATAATGTTTGTGATTTTCAATGAATGGAAATTAATCGTTTATCAATAGCTTGGGAGAAGTTTGAACATTCTGTGGCAAAACCCGAATCAGTCTATAAATTGAAATCGCAAATGAATCTTCACTAATTGACACTAGGCAAAGTTGCATTTTCATTGAAGTACGGGATGATGATGAACCGCTTCACCACATTTTGTTAATATGTTTTTACAACGACTATTAAGTGCACATTTAACATACACAGTGATACATACATGTATTGTGTGCTAAAATAAAGCCGTGAATTGCCAACGCCGCAGAAAAATCCCTCTAAATCTATACCTGTGTATATTTGAACAAAACATCGAGTATTTGTTTTGGCGTTATCTCTTTCCTTTGATTAAGACTCCGATTCAATTCAAGTATTCTTCTTCCTCAGTGCCGTTTTAAACTTACTACCTGTTAACAAATGAACTTGCTTTAGATGTACCTACGAAGCCTGTCATCAATATAACACAATAATACAGGAGTTCATGCATCGTCCTAATAATTATGGCATCGACACTAAACGACTATTTTGTATCTGTTTCGAATGTTGATGACAAAGACATCACGTTGCCAACTTTTGAATCCAAGACTGATACGATTTTAAGCGATATTAATATTAGTGAAGAAGACATAAAGGACGTATTAAATAAACTTATTATCAATAAAGCAAGCGGCCTTGATGAAATCAGTCATCGAATGTTGAAACAGACATCGACTACATTATGTAAACCGCTTTGCACTTTATTTAATAGATCTATTAAAGAGAATATATTTCCTAAGTCGTGGAAACGAGCAAACGTGATGCCGCTGTTCAAAAAGGGAAACAAAGACACGCCATCAAATTACAGACCCATCTCCTTAATTAGTTGCGTAGGAAAAGTTATGGAACGAGTTGTTTTTAAATATTTGTATAATTATTTAAACTCTAACAATCTCATCTATAAGTATCAGGCCGGCTTTTTGCCCGGGCACTCTACTACCTATCAACCCATTGATATATACAATCAAATATGTAAAGCATTTGATGACAAACAAAGCACATGCATGGTCTTTTGTGACATTTCCAAGGCCTTTGACCGAGTCTGGCATAAAGGGCTTATTTTTAAACTTCGACAATATGGTATATCGGGAGATATCTTATTGTGGCTTTCAAACTACTTATCCGACCGCATCCAAAGGGTTTTTGTGAGTTCCTCTTTTTCAAATGACAAAGCTATCCAAGCTGGAGTACCCCAAGGTTCTGTTTTAGGTCCTCTTCTTTTTCTTGTATATGTTAACGACATTTCTGACAAATTGATAAGTAATTTACGTTTGTTTGCTGATGACAGTTCTCTTTCAGTTACGTCAAATGACCACAGGTTTATTGAAATTACTCTTAATAACGACATAATGCATATTAACAACTGGGCCAAACAATGGCTTGTTACTTTTAACCCAGCCAAAACCGAAATTGTCTTTTTTTCACTATCGGATATACCAAAGCCACAATTACTATCTGATGGAAACCCTTTATCTTTTGTTGAAACCCACAAGCACCTAGGTCTTTTATTTAGCCATGATGGCCGGTGGCATAAACACATTGATAATATTCTCAATAGAGCATCCAAAATATTAGGATCCATGAGACTGTTAAAGTTAAAGTTAAAACGCCGAACTCTAAACCAAATTTACGTATCGTACTTACGCCCCATATTAGAATATGCATCAATTGTCTGGGACAATTGCACGCGATACGAAAAAGATCTTATTGAAGAACTTCAATATGACGCAGCAAGAGTTGTTAGTGGATTAACCAGATCTTCTTCAATAAACAATCTACTTACTGAAATTGGCTGGGTATCATTGGAAAAAAGACGTAACATTCAAAAGCTGTTTCTTGTTTATAAACATATAAATGGCATCCTCCCTGAGTATCTTTCTGATCTCTTTCCTACATCAGTCCACGAAAATGTTTCATACAATTTACGAAATGGTGATAATCTTATCACATTACCTAGGCGTCTTGAAATTTACTCAAACTCTGTTATACCATCAGCTATCCGTTTATGGAACGAACTCGATTCTAATACACGCAACTCCCATACCTTAAGTGAATTTAAATCAAAACTTAACGAAAAATATAAGACACCATTGGTGCCTGCATATTACCTACACGGAGAAAGAATGTATCAGCTGATACATGCTAGACTCAGGAACAAATGTAGTGATCTGAAAGCACATCTCTTTGAAAATCACTTAATTGACTCACCTAATTGTAGTTGTGGTTTCCACACTGAGGATGCAGACCATTATTTCTTTAACTGTCCCCACTATCGCGATGAGCGTTTACATATGTTTAGAAGCACCCGTACTTTCCACCCAATAAATGCTACGAAACTTTTGTTCGGTATACCAACCCTTAATTATGAAAATAACGTTAAGGTTTTTGACGAAGTCCAGCTGTTTATTAAACGTACAAAACGATTTAGTAACGGATCAATACCATCCTAGAGCACCCTGCTGTGTATTATCATTGTGTATTATCACTGTTGCATGTTATTATTATTATTGTCGGAATGCACAAATGCGGTCGGGCGGGTCAGGAGATGATGAAACAAAAATATATAAGTCTTTTGTGAACTTGTTATGTTCTTTCTTTCTTTCTATCTTTTTCTTTGAATTGTTTTTTTTTTTTTTTTGGTTTTTGTTGTTTTTTAATGAAAATGAACAGCATCCACATTAAAACCACACTCTCTGTAGAAGAATGCCGTCTTTGACATCTTGTTAATCTTTATATTATCTTTGTCAAACAGGAAAGGGCCCCTTGATGATGTTGGCATAACTCTAGGCCCAATCCTTTTGAATACATGTACTTATTTGTCTACAATATGTCACTGTAGCATAAATATATATGTATATACAATAAAATATGTTTAAACTAAACTAATTATGGCGTTTTATATTTTACCACATGGAACATCTTAGCAGTGTTGTTCGTGTCGTTCAAAGTAGTTTATTATAAATACATGTAACGATAAACAACCATGATAACCAATAAGCGTTACTTCAGTACATTGAGTCACACCAAGTCACGCTTTGAAATTTATAACAGTTATTTCCGCTGATGTTAGGTTTGTGGTTCTTAATACCGCTATGACGACTTGGTATATGTAGATAATGGTAATTTAATCTTATGCTTGCGTTTTTATAGTCATTACACAAAACATACTTTTTGGAATGTGGGCAACGAACACACAATAAATTCGTGTCCAGCTATATGCAGAAACTGTAAAATATATGACAGTTAACTGCTAAGTACGGAGCATACAACAAAAACGTTAATTCGGAATCGTAAGCAATAGAAATAACATTTGCGACATAGCTGTGTTGCTACAACAGTTTATTAGTAGTTCAAGTGTTTCGTTACAAACATTGCATATATTTAAAGACACAGATTTGCAAATTGAAACTCTCCAATTATATTGACAGCTCAAAAGTGCATTATGTATTACGAAACAAACTAGCATACCTGACTTTGGAATATTTATCCTACCATCAGACCTGCATTGACGAAATAAAATATCATGGCATAAACTTTATTCACACACGGTGGAATAAAGCCAACACGCGCTATCTAACGATGTCATCTGGCTGCTTGTCATGAATTAATGTTATTGTTTGTTTGTTGTTGTGTTTTTTTTATTAAGTGTGTGTTTTTCTTTTCTTTTATTTTCAAAATAGTGTCATAAAATGATGAGATAAATAGAACATTTTGAAGAAAGATAAGTTTAGTTGCTCGGTACGAAAACATAAACCGCTCGCCAAGGCTCATGGTTCAGGTTTTCTGAGCCTCGCTCAAAAAATAATATCTTTATTCAACATTAGTTTATGCATAACACGCGTATCACTAACAGAGCATAAAAATACACGTTTCATTAGTTCGTCTAGTCTCGTGTTTGCGTGACAGACTTTTGACGCAGTCCGGGCGGCTGCACTCTTCGGTCCTCTCGGTAGAATATTATGATGCTTTACTCTTGCAATAACGACAGTTTTAAAATAAGAGTATACGAATCTCTGACAATGTATTCCTTACGTTGTTCCTGGTTCTTTTAACTAAGACCGTTTTAGTGTATCTTGATTAGGCAAACGATAAAAGTATTGTTTTCTAACATATAGGCAAGCTGTAATACGTGTAAACGCACTTGCAGCTGTAATAGGAATTAAGTTTCTGAACATTTAAGAACTAATTCGCTGTAAATATTATCAAGCGAGGCAGAGCAAATCTTCACCGAATGATCTGAAGTCTTGAAAGTTAACACAAGGAAAGCCGTGGACTTCGCACTGTTTGCTTTATCATGAGCAGCTTACTCAACGCGTTTGCTTTTCGTCAATGCTCACACAACGATTGGACAAATCTATAATTTATTTAACGCCGTTATTGTGTAAGTATGCGTAATAAGACAAGCTGACAATTTAATGATGGTCAAGCCCAACAATACAAGCAACGTCCCAGAATATTGTCCCATAGGTTCATGATAATGTTTACTAATTTTATGTTAATGACATAACAATTGTTGTTTTATATTATACCAGACGCTTATTTTATTCAACATATAAAACTGTCACATTGACATGCAGTGGGATAAACACAATTATAGTTAAGTATACGCATTCATATAATGTACACGAGAATGTCAATTTAAAGTCCATGCAAACAAATAGTTTTATCTTACCTTCCTCGACCCATATCACTAAGTTCACGTCAAAAAGCCTCATGTGTTTATTTGGTGTTATCGCAAAACTTTGATAAACACCCTACTTTCACGAAGTTCGGATAAGATTTGACCCTTACAAAAATTTAAACTTCCTACTTGGTTTGACATGTATTTAACACTGGATGTATTAACGATTATCTAGACTTAAACATTGATACTCTTAAAAAGGCACTCTTATATATCATTTGATGATAGCAGCGTGCTTTGGAACATCGCATTTTATGAAAATGAAAACCTTTAGAGGAATGTTATGTATGGCATGGATATTTGGTTATGTTTACAACACAACAGGTACAATTATTGCCATTCAAACACATAATAAAATAATACAATTATTTATTTATTCATGACCTATTTTTACATAGTGAATTTTGATTTAAATAATCTATTGTACTGTCAACAACGGCCATATGTTGTGCGATGACAAATATATAAAGGTGCCCACACCATTTACCCCTTGCATGTTTCACAGGTATATTCGAAAATAAATAAAAGAACCCTAGTATTATGTTAAATGAAGAGCCTAGGCATTAACTAATACGTAATATTTACTTTTGTTTCAAGCCGATGAAATCATTCATATGGACAGTGCGACTATTATAACAAACGGGACTGTGTATAAAGACATGGAGGTTGCTCGTGCTATTGATGGTATTAAAAACACAACAGCAGAGGCATGCAACTGCTGCACAGTAATACACAGACCGGCATGGATTGAACTTAATCTCACAAGACCGTATTGGGTAAAACAAATAGAAGTGCTCGGCCGTTCAGATTCTGGTAAGTATATTGCATTAGGATATTTACGTTCAATGATAGTTTAATTGAAATATGTGTTTTATATTCAGTAAAAATGCATATTGTGTAAGGGCTGAACAATATAAGATAACATAATTATATTGCACATATAATGGCCATTACGACAGGTAATACAATAGGGGTCACGAGAAACCAACATATTAATGTTCTCAAATTGCGGAGTTTTGTATTTTGATAATTAAAAGCGGAACGTTTGTTTATGTATATTCGACATGAAGTTCAGTTTTATTTTTGCTTCACTTACTTTCATTCTATCACATGTTACTTCAACATTTAAATATGTGATATTACTACGCGAGCAAAGCACTGTATTTATAAAATTGAATGTATCTAATTTATCAAATGACATGTCAAGTGCAATGGCAAGGCCAGCATGGCATCAATTGCAGTCTGGATTTCAAACTTAGTGCAGGTGAATGCCTCTAACATCCATGGCGTCCCACAACAAATCGGCAACTATTCAGCATGATCTGCATTCGTACCACAATTTTTCAGCACGATCGGTAAACATTCGAGAGCAAATTCCGGAACTGTCCGCATTCTTCTAATAGGTTTTGGGGTTTATACCGCAACATGTCGTGTACCACTCCGCGAATTAATGCCTAACACGCACGATGGCAAATATTCGCCCTTTTAACCCGAAATGTTCTCAAAACAAACATTTTTTTCAACAGCCCTTACGCAAAGCATCAGGGCTGTAGTGGACGGCAGGTTTTATTGGTAACTTACACCCAAAACTACATACATACGATTTTTCAATGTCCGTTTATTGCATGTTTTACTCCTTAAACTAATCAAACATATTCTGGACTGGAAGAGCACGGCGTATTACATGCATTTAAATGCCAGTACAGTGTTTTATAAAATAAATATGCATATACGCATATGCTATTTGCCCCGGACACATACTATGATCGGCTAAGCTGATATAGTATGTGTCCGGCAACGTAAAATACATTAGTATTTTAATACAGTCGCAATCGAACATGAACACCATAAACAAAATGGTGATGATTGATGGTGCAAATGCTACTGTAAGATCGGACGGAAAAACGCACAGTTATCGTACTAAATGGAATGTGAAACCAGACATATTATATTAATTTTAATCGTCAAATGATTATGTCATGACGTATTATTTTATCTTACAATGATTTTACTTTTATTTCAAAATAAGAGTTTCGCGTGAGATAGAATATGTCATATTCTTTACAAAACTATAAACATATACGTATAGTTCTTTTAGTGTAAAATGTGCTGAAGCATGTCGTTAATAATGAACATGTTCTAAACTTTCCTTAAATCATAATTTTAGGTACAGAGCAGGTTTATAATATTCAACTGGAAACTGCTGTGCAGCAAGGAATGTTTAAATCACAATCGTTGAGGAAAGCAACATATCCGTTAACAATAGCTGATATCGACCCGCCAGAAATTGTGCAACTTATTCGAGTACATGGTCCCGGAACAGGATTCATGGCCATATGTGACATAACTGTCTACCAAAACTCAGGAAAGAAATTCCAATAGTATCCATACAACTACAACTACTACTGCTATTGCAACTGCTGCTGCTGCTGCTGCTATTTCTGCTACTACTACTACTACTACTACTACTACTACTACTACAACAACAACTACTACTACTACTACTACTACTACTACTACTACTACTACTACTACTACTACTACTACTACTACTACTACTACTACTACTACTACTACTACTACTACTACTACTACTTCTATCACTACTACTATTACAACAACAACAACAACAACACTACAACTACTATAACTACGCCTACTAATACTACCACTGCGAGTACTATAATTAGTAATGTACCACTACAACTACAACTACCACTACTACTACTACTACAAAAACAACTACAACTACTTCTACTGCAACTACTTCTACTATTACTACCACTACTATTACTACTAATACTACTACTACTACTACTACTACTACTACGACTACGACTACTACTACTAATACCACTACTACTACTACTACTACTACTACTACTACTATTACTACTACTACTACGACTACGACTACTACTACTAATACACTACTACTACTACTACTACTACTACTACTACTACTACTACTACTACTACTACTACTACTACTACTACTGCTGCTGCTGCTACTACTACTACTACTACTACTACTACTACTACTACTACTACTATTACTACTACTACTACTACTACTACTACTACTACTACTACTACTACTACTACTACTACTACTACTACTGCTATTACTACTACTACTACTACGTACTTTAACTACTACTTTTACTGTTACAACTGCTACTACACAATAAAAATAAAAATAATAATTATTTGTATCATATTAATAATAATAATAATGACAATAATAATAATAATATTAATATAAAAAGAAGAAGAAGAAGAAAAAGAAGAAAGAAGAAGACGATTAATAATATTAATATACTACTATTATTGTTATTATTATTATTATTATTATTATTATTATTATTATTATTATTATTATTATTATTATTATTATTATAGGAGGTAGATTGCTAGGACGGGCGAATCAGTCGTCAACCTTTATAGAAAATTCAATATCATGCGTAGCTGCGAATGCATTAAATGGTGTGAACAGCAGCTTGAATGGGGATCTGTGTTCCGAATGCAGCGTTACTGAGAACGAACATCCTAACTGGGAAGTGGACCTAGAAAGGATGTTTCTTTTAAGACGTATCCACGTTTATGGTCGACTTAGAGAAAGTGCGTGATTTTTTATTTTCTTCTATTATGTCTTTTCAAAATTCGTCAACAAACGCACGCAGACACGAACGAAGAATTAAACAATAGTTTAAATAAACGTACACTTTTGCATCGTTTAGTGGTGCTGAGTAGCCTAAATCAAATGTGCTTATATACATGTATTGAGTTTTCAACTCGACAGTAGAAAACCTTTTAGTGATAAAACATACCTCGTTTGATATGCGTTTTCCGGAATGGATCTTTCACTTCAAATTGAAATAAATGAAACATATGTATTGAGTTTGAATTATTTATACCACTATTTCCATTGTACGATCTTATATATCCCATCGTAAATATAAGAACCCTTACTCCTAATCACGAATTTGGACCTTTGCTTTCTATTATAGATGTGCACTTTCAGACAAATAATCTGCAGGTATTTATTAGACAACAACGACAGTCAAATCGAGAACTATTGAACATTCCAAGCACAGAGTTTGGACTTTCCTTAGCCATAGATCCACCCAGACTCGCAAGATATGTGGAAATTAGTCAAGCTAGTTCAAACCGGTACATGGCATTGTGTGAAGTAGAAATAATCGCAGGTGGTAAGTTTTTCAAACTGTAGACACCAATACTATTAAAACTGAAGTGCAAATTAAAAAAATTAGGTACATAATTAAATACAACTACTTAGTTAATAATTTTACTATGAAATGTTATGAACTGTAAAATGAACATACACTGAACTTCTGTTTGCATTAAAAGCATGTCTTCGTGGAAGCTTTGGGGACAAATGCGCCCAGAATTGCCACTGTGCCAATGAATGCGACGATATTACCGGACAGTGTACACGGTGTTTACCTGGATGGAAGCCTTTAACCTGTTCCGTTCGTAAGTACAACCATTTACAAATGACAACTTAGTTTAATTGATATTTAATTGTTTTGTCCAACATATATATCCGGTATTTATCATGGAAAGTAAAAAATATGTAATTTTATAAGCATGTCATACTTTGGTTTCTGAACCATATGCTTTTTATGTACGTTCATATGTATTTGGACAGTATTTAGGCTGAAACGATTAATACTGTGGGGCTGAATGATGTTTTTTTTCTAAAAAACGTGTTGTTAATACGTATCCAAATGATTTATATACAATGTGTTCTTACTTACTTACCGTTGGGACAATCTACTGACATGGATAGTTTTATTAACGGTCGGTTTTGTTTAACAAACGAACAATTGTAACGGTATTTATTATTGCGAAAATATGATGTCCAACTTTGCCTATGTTCAGCTCAAACAATAATAAAGTTAAATATATACGTCTTTGCACAGCAGCAAGGTTTTCATGTGAATTTTTGTTTATAACTTGTCATTATAGAACAATTTGAAATATTCAATAAATGATTATTATTTTTGTCAAACTAGATTCAGATTCACTTTATAGTTTTATATACAACATCCTTTCCAAATTATTTGAGATATATCTTAGCAAACTGAAAAGAATATGAATAAAAGATGGTTAAACATGTCGGGGAATGAGGTTAAGCAAGCCATGAAATGTGTTAGAAAGTACTTTGTGCGATAACTGGGTGTTTAACATTATACATGAAGACCCCTAGGCATATAACATTCTTCCTCTAGCATCATTTGTGCCAAATAACACACTTTCCCAGGAATTGAGTTTCTTATTGGTTTTGTTACAAGTTGTTTTCCCAGAAAGCATAGACCCTGCATGTGCTTGTTATTTTTTGTAACAGGGAAATATAAAAATAGCAAATATGCAAACTCATGTTCTATTTTTATTATTATTTTCTTATAGTTGCCTTTTAAGTTAACTTAACTTAAAAAGCAAACAATATGCAATTATATATACATGGAAATCTGACTACAACGACATACTGTCTCATTCGACATTCTTCTGCAGCACTGAACGCGTGTTTATGCGTATTTAAATAATCAAATCGTATTCAATTTATTCCATCTACTCATATTATCACCTTTTTGTAACTGAATGATGATCATTGTTAAAAAACGTTTCATGAATTAAAATACTGAAATTAAGTAAAAAAATATCATATAATGGTATCGTCAAGATTGCATTATAATTTTAAATGCGCCTTATATAAAAACCTGTTGATCCCACAACCTGCCTTGCCCGATATTTTCATTCGTAACCTCTGAGTGTTTTAATTTAAATATACGCATATATTATATTTTATTATCATTATATACATATTTATACCCTCAACGTCACCGTACAATATTTCACCATATTGGACTCAAACGCGTACAATATTTGCCGTATTACATGGTCAAGTATAAACATACAGTAATGTCCGAGAACTCCGAAATAGTATATATATGCAACTTTTAGGTTAACTCCAATGTTGACCCCAATCTACTACTCGGAAACGTCTTTTAAAATGCAAAACAACCATTCGTTTCCTGATAATTTCATATATACACAAAGCTGTATTTGTTCATGTTAAGTTGTTTGCCGTGCTAACCAGAAACGCGATTTGTTTTCGAAATCGCCATTTCTGGACAGAACGTAGGCGTTGTGTAAATGTGAATTTGCCTTCCAGGCCATATCCGATTATGAATATAACCTTCCAAAATAATTCGATAATTCAACGAAACATTGTGTATTTCACTGTTTGTAACGTTACCCGCACCGAAATCAAACCTGGCAGTCTCAACACGAGACACAATACTCATGGAGTCCAGTGAAAACTGTTTTCAGTTGTCACTATCCATTTTGTTCACATATTACATTGTTATTCTTGTTCTGCATACAGATAAAACAATTTCAATCAAATGTATAATATTCTATTCTACAACTTAAATCAGTGTGTTATACCGATTTCCAATTGATCACGTCACCTTTTAAACATGGCAAGTCTAAATAACGTATCTACACGCTCAATGTTTTCAATTAGTAAAAGGTCAAGGTGGATTTATGCGAAAGTACGTTATGCTGTTTTAGCAGTTGAAGTTAAATACTAAGTTAGATATTAGTGCACGCGACAGGATAAAAGACAAGCATACATGTATGTCCGAGTATACACATTTTGTCTAATTATTTTATGCGTCGTACGACATCTTTTATTAATATCCTGAGCGCGCGTTCTATTTGCGGACTTTGTGGTTTCATGTTAATATTATGTACATTATGCAAATAATACTAAAAATATAAATATGTATTTATTACATTCTATACCTTGTTTTCCATGTTAAACAACCATTACGAATATTTTTATCTCACACATGTGTAAGATAACATTTTGAACGTTTTTATTGCTTACGTATTTGTTGACTGACCAATCGCATGACGTTATTTTAGTGAAATGACGTCGTCAACATGAAATAACGTCGATGCAGTAAACAGCTTTTAGGATTTATCGACATGCTTTGGTAAAATCAGAAGCATTTTTTTCGTTTAAAAGCATGTGATTAAAACGATCTAACACGAGTTGTAATTTCATATCAGTTTTTATTAAACTCGTCCAGGACATTCGTTAGTAAGCTCGCCAAAGGCTCGTTTACTAACAAAATTCCTGAACTCGTTTAATAAAATATGATATGAAATGACAACTCGTGTCAGATCCAATATATACTAAACTGATTATTTAACAGCGTTCTGGAGAATACGGTGATATATTTAAATTCGTATACAGCTGGCATACTTACATTGGACTCGCCTATCGGTTTGTCCAGTATGGTATGTCAATTGTGTACTCGTCCAAATATATCACCGTATTGTACAGGACGCCGTTAAAAATATTTTTAGTATTTTTGAATGTTAGACATTAGAAAGAGCTGACAATGGTCTTTCAGTTGCAATGAATTGCCTGTCCAAACAATATCTAAATGGTCCACCCATCACAAACAGATGCATTGTATGCACATTATAGGGTAATAATAATGATTTTCCCACATTTCTTTACATACGTATTTCATAAAATATGCAATTCTGCAACTGATGAATGTGTCATTTATGTAGATTTTAATCTTGTATTTTTGTAAACGCGGACTATTCAAAGAATACGTCATTTAAAAACAATAAAAAGGCAAGAGAAGCATTATCAGGGATAACATAAAGTCGATGGTGTCATATATACAAATCGTAATGCAAGCCAATACACATGGAGTCGAATAACACCATTACGAAAGGCTAGGCCCGATTTTCCCCGTAATCCAAAGATTATGTCCTCGAAAAGTAAACTATCAAACATAGATTGAACTTATAAATCAGATATTCAATTATTGTATTAGACATTAGTTTCGGAGATAAAGAACACGGAAAAAATTATTGACGATACCGATTATACAAAATGCATTAATACTTTGATAGAAAAAAAAGAAAAGATTGTATCCCGGTATATAACGGAGAAACATTTAACAAAAATGATATCCAGTTTTTTATTAATGATTAGCAATTTCGAAAGCTTTAAACATTTGTTTTTGTCATCAGAATTATATTTGACAATTTACATTGTAGGTACTGCTTTATTGCAACTTTTTTTCCTCGTAGCATATAGATAGGTACATACATTCATATATACATACACGCACAATGCTACTTCTCATACACATATACAAACACATAACTGTATGAAATATTTTGTGATATATAAATCATTTTGAAAATATTGCGTTTTTACAACAAAAATGAAAAAATACAGAATTGGATTGAATTCATGTGATAATAGTGTACACATTACTTTTAAATTACGAAAACCCGATTTATGAGGGAAGATGTATATACTAGTTACATTGGAAGCAATATCTGAAAACATGCTGAAAAGTGACCAATATCAAAATTCTTCGTCTGTTTTTTGTGTGTGTGTAAATTATATAATTTTAAGGAGAGTTTAAGGCTGTTTACAAGACTCCAACATTAGTGATAATTCTTTTTTTTTCTGGCATTGAAAAATATACTATTTCATTTCTAGGCATAATTTATTTTTTCATCTAAGAAATTTGTAATTCCAAGAGTCATATCTTGACAGGTGGGCTGGTTCTTTTACTCCTATTTACGTCTTGAACGGCAAATCTAGTTATTGTCTGAACATGCGTACAGTTCCCGTGGCAACGGTGGAGTTGTCCTTTTCTGCAGTGGGTGAGGCCAGTCACGTACATGTAGCCAATGATTGGGATATACAAACTTAATACTATTTATATTATTTATACATTTTTTTAATGTATGTTATCTTTTGTAGAATAATGGAACGGTGTTAAGTTCTTATTGAGTCATCCAGGAAATGTGGCGTGTTGGTATTGTGTCGTAATCCACTTTGGTCGAAACATGAAAGTTTATTGGATTTAAACATTAAATAGCGTTGTGTGTAACAGTGTGAATGTTGATAAAGTTGAATCGTATATGGCAGTATTTAATCTTAAAAGATCATGTTTTCCTTTGATTGGTCATAATCATTTCAAGTGGTTCGGTAGGATCTCGCAGTATAAATCGTTAATCAACTCGTCGATAAATGTATGGTGCACAGTATTTACACTTTACACTTATGGATTATTCTTTTTTCATCATCGGGTGATGATGGCCATGTTGATTACGCTACGAAAACTTTATTCTTGCAGAATGTGATGCCGGCAAGTATGGATTGAACTGTTCACATACATGCAGTCAGCACTGCAATGATCCGAGTTCGTGTAATACATCAGACGGAACATGTATTGGGGGATGTCGTTCTGGTTTTGACTTTCATAAAGACTCGACCTGCGTTTTGGGTAAGTATTATTAATAAACTGAAAGCATGCTTAATTTAATGTTGTAATACATCAGACGGAACATGTATTGGAGGATGTCGTTCTGGTTTTGACTTTCATAAAGACTCGACCTGCGTTTTGGGTAAGTATTATTAATAAACTGAAAGCATGCTTAATTTAATGTTTTACAGGTATGAAACACTATTATTTTACATAGCAAATTGAAAGAAACGATATCAGACTTTATCCTTTGCACAGGCGTTGTGCTATTTAGAAAATAAAAAAGTAAACTACTTTCATATATCTAATAGTAATTTATAAAGCGATTGAAAAACCGTTTGGTTTTGTGCAAAATAAATAAATTGCAAATTTGCAGGATTGATTCAAAACGTACAAAAATAAACGTTTGCTAATGTCGTGTGTTTTAATTGACCTTGTCTTTTACACAGGTACTTTTACATAGTTGTATTTATATAATATCAGAGTTATACTTTCGTCCCGCAGAATGCGACGATGGCATGTATGGATTAAAATGTTCACATACATGCAGCCTGCATTGTTCTAATCCTCGTTCATGTAACAATGTAGACGGAACTTGTCTGGACGGATGTCGTCCTGGTTATGACTTCCATACAGATCCGACATGTATTTTGGGTAATGTTATTTAAAGTATTCGCGGACAACAACGTAATAGGCAGAAGAAAATGGTTACAGTAACAGTAAGAGTACATATGTATTAATATGTTAATAGCCTCAGCGTCTCCTTGATAAAATAGAGGATATTTGTGTGTAACAGTGTGAATGCTGATAGGGATGAATCGTATTTGACAGTATTTAATCTTAAAATATCATGTTTTTCTTTGATTGGTCATAATCATTTCAGGTGGTTCGGTAGGATCTCGCAATATAAATCGTTAATCAACTGGTACAAAAATGAATGGTGCACATAAGCATTTACACTTAACACTTATGGTTTATTATTTTTCAACCTCGGGTGATGATGATCATGTTGGTTACGCTACGGAAACACATTTCTTGCAGAATGTGCCGCCGGCAAGTATGGATTGAACTGTTCACATACATGCAGTCAGCACTGCAATGACCCAAGTTCGTGTAATACATCAGACGGAACATGTATTGGAGGATGTCGTTCTGGTTTTGACTTTCATAAAGACGCGACCTGCGTTTTGGGTAAGTAATATTAATAAACTGAAAGCATGCCTAATTTAATTTTTACAGGTATGAAACACTATTATTTTACATAGCAAATTGAAAGAAACGATACCAGACTTTATCCTTTGCACAGGCGTTGTGCTATTTAGAAAATAAAAATGTAAACTACTTTCATATATCTAATAGTAATTTATAAAGCGATTGAAAAACGGTTTGGTTTTGTGCAAAATAAATAAATTGCAAATTTGCATGATTGATTCAAACCGTACAAAAATAAACGTTTGCTAATGTCGTTTGTTTTAATTGACCTTGTCTTTCACACAGATATTTGTACATAGTTGTATTTATAATATCAGAGTTATACTTTCTTCCCGCAGAATGCGACGATGGCATGTATGGATTAAACTGTTCACATAACTGCAGCCTGCATTGTTCTAATCCTCGTTCATGTAACAATGTAGACGGAACTTGTCTGGACGGATGTCGTCCTGGTTATGACTTCCATACAGATCCGACATGTATTTTGGGTAATGTTAATTAAAGTATTCGCGGACAACAACGTAATAGGCAGTAGAAAATGGTTACAGTAACAGTAAGAGTATATATGTGTTAATATGTTAATAGCCGCGGCATCTCCTTGATAAAATAGAGGATATTTGTTTAATTCAGTGTGTAATGTCGTATTTGAGTGCATTGGTGGTCATAGATAGTACGAGTGAAAATATTTTTTTCTATGACCAATAATGTAATATAATGTTATTTTATAATGATTTACAAATTACCTTTTCATATTTTTTGTTACGTGCCTTTTTTTTCAAGAAACAAATCTGTCCCGTTCCCTTTTGATACTCTTGATATTTGAGTTCCCATGGGGAGTGGCGCGTGCAAGATGCGGAACTCCGTTTTCGTTTAGCTGATTCTTCCTTTAATTACATCATGCCGTCTTGGAATTTAGATTTCATTAAATAAAATATGTATTATTTAATAGCGATGCTTATGCTTGTTAACTTCATTAAAACAATAACTAGAAAATGAAGCAAAACACTGCGTTGAAATATTAAGTTATAGTTCATGACTTCTGACGTAGTTTGTGCATTGGCACAATTTCGCACTGGAATTGAATACAACGAAAAACCTCACATTTAAAGGATTTCTGCAATGTCTGTCTAAAGATTTATGAAGGTTATATTTTGCGTTTAACAACTAAAACAACGTGCAAAAATTTGATGATAATGGAATTCAAATGAAAAAGATAGACCTAAATGAACAAAATTTTATATATATATTTTTCAGATCACTCAATCCACTGTAACACAATATAAATATTCAATTCTATAGAGAGTGATACAGCATGACACAACGTATTGTCAACCCGAGAATAGTAATGTAATCCGAGGCGTAAGCCATTTCGAGTGGTAACAATACGTTGTATCAGACTCTATATTTATTTTATTATACCGAACACTAAAAACATATGCACGCTAACTTATTTACTTATCAACAAATGTTAATAACTAGTCATTTTATCAAATGATTTTCGTACGCAATGGCCTAGGGAAAAACTATTGTTATCTTTTAGCTTTACTCTAGAATGACATTATACTATCACACGGAACATTGTTTGGTAATACATAGTATGTATATGGACAACACGTGAGTCACGTGAGGTATAATAATATGAGGGTATTATTGACTGGTATTTTTCCCTTAGTTCACTTTTAAGCATGAACTTGACGAATGTATGTGTTTTGTCTTATTACAGAATGTGACGATGGAAAATATGGATTAAACTGTTCAGAGACATGCAGTCAACACTGCTCTGTTCAAAGTCTATGTAACAAATCAGACGGAACATGTATTGACGGATGTAGTCCTGGATATGACTTCCATAAAGATGCAACCTGTGTTTTAGGTAAAGTATTTTTACACATTTTGTCTCGGAATAAAATATGCGCAACAACTCTTGTTATCACATAGCCTGTTGTTTGTTTGACAGTAGTTTCACAACTAATAATGCAGCTAGAGTTTCATAATATTTAGCATATGTATGTAGTATGGCTATACTATTTTATTTATGTTATTTTATTTAATTAAACATAAGGATTCATTTAAGTAAATTACATGTGATAGAAAACAAAAAAAAACAAAAAAAACAAGCATGTTAATGATGATGTGATAATAGTTTTTTTTTTACTATGCATACAGTGTCGTTTTAGTAATGGTGAAAACGATACAATATTTATTATTTCCATAGATGTATTACCCTTCAAATATTCAATATGAAGCGGATGTACTTTTAATTATAACATTTTAACTTGAGTGAGAATTTTACTGAGTGGTCGTATTGTAAAATGGCACATATTTTACATTAAGGACCGCTTTTTTATTATGTGTCTTTATATTGTGTATATAGTACATGCGAGTAAGTTGTTTTCGCTATAAATAATTCCAAATATCTGTATTCGTGTAATATTTATACTTTGTATACATACTAATTGATGGCGGCATCGAACAGTAAAACTGATCTTCACATTTTCGATTATATAATGATTTGAATGTTCGATTCTTAATGTGCAAGACAATCATAATACATCAAACTGTATTTTATACTTAATATTTCATATCGATAGTTTGTTATTATGTTCCATAAAACTGTTTAGGAAATACTAATGTATATCATGATCTGTCCTGAAGAATGTTTCGGTCAGCGAGTTGCTATATACACAACTAGTGAACTAGAAAAGTCTTAGTTATGTCAAAGCTGACATATTTTGACCTCGATGTGCAAGAAATATAACATCTGTATGGTGTCGGTGAGAACATATATTTAATATGTATCTTTGCTTGGGCAGCCGATATGCCGCCCTTTTTTTACACGGTGTTTTCATCGTTAGGTCACCATCAATCGGCGTATGTGGAATATATTGCCAATTAAATTTCCGCTATATACTATACACAGGTTTTTTTCCGTGTTAACATTATATCCGTTATTTCCACTTACATATGATTCTCACTTAATAACCGAAATAATTATTCAATTAAATAAATATCCAGCTGTTATGTATACTAATGATGGTGTGAATGATTTACACGTATTTATTTATTATTTATTTTGTTTTAATTTTATTGCATTAGATAAATTGTGGTTATATTGAATAAATAAGAACAAATATCAATTAGCTATATGTTTTGTCAAAACAAGAATAAATATTCGGAAAGCAAATATCTCAGTCAAGTAGCATGCACCTGTTGTTCTTTTTAGCGTAGTTAAACCTCTTTATAATGTTTATTTTATACAAACCAAAATTTAATTTGAATGCGGCAGGTGACTTAAAATATAATTATGATTACTATGTATGAATCACATAATGCGCATGTAATGTAAGATATGTCTGTTAAGTACATTTTGATTTATTGTTCATAAACGCAAAATCGTGCATACATTGGTGTATTCTTCTTAGAAATCAGTTTAAAGAAAACAATGATTGCTTTCAGTATTTATATGTCCAATAATCCTACCTAGACAGTTAACATGTTATAAATACTGTAACAATTATTCCATGGGACATAACGTACGTTCACCTAATAACCCTGACTACCTAAATGTCTTTGTGGAAATGGATGAATAGTTTTAGTTTCAAAGTGTTCTAAAATTCATTCACGTTATTGCTACATGCTTTAGCTAGTGCCTGGAATAAGCATGGGCAATATTATAACACCAGATACTTCTGCCACAACGGCAAGAAATTGCCTCCTTATTTAAATTGAATTGCTTAACGCGAGTGTTCGTTCTTCACTCAATATTTATTTCTGTAGAAGTCATTTTATTTTGAGTTTAACTTTGAACGAAATAAAATGTCATTATGGTTCCTTTGGAATGATGATTATTTGTGTCTGCATATAAACTGTACGAAGTAATATCTTTTTTGTGTGTTTCTAATACTTCCAAGTGCATGTTAAATACAGTCAATATCTATATAAATACACATCACGTTTAAAGTAAGCAATGTCATTACTCTGAAAAATGCTATACACTTTGATATGTATGTGTATTCGAGAATAATGTTCCTACTGGGTCTAACTGTAGGTCTCATAACACTGTCTGTGACCATGGTCACTTTGATGAACTTGTTCGTCACCATGTCACTGACTAGAGAAGCTAAATACGATTACATATGCGTTAGCTGTTCAAACAGTGTGAATGTCGATGAATAAGCGGTAACGGTAGTACCTGTAGTACAAATAAACAACTACGGTATTTTGCATACGTTTCATCAATGGCACAAGCTAATAATACATAAATACAATAATTGAATTGTTATTAAATATCGTATGTATTAAATATGTTTAAAATTGCAGAAAAATGTGTTGTCAGTGAAAGATGTTTTGAATTAATCGAATCAATTACAAATGTCATAGTCATAGTCTTGACTCTTCTGCAAGGATCCGCGTGTCTTATTAAATAATTTAAATTTATAATTTGACAGTCACTATAAATTCGACCCGATATAACCATGTTCCTTAAATCCGTTACAGTTCTGATAGATTGACCTAACACATGTGACATTGTATTATATTAGAAACAATACATTGTGTTTATTGCTATCCGGGTTATTTTGAAAGTGTTCCTTTAACTGATAATTTACTGTTATTTTGGCCTAAATTGTTCGTTATTGACAGGATCATGATGCTGGCAAAAATCGATATGATTACTGTTGTATATTCAGTGCGCATTTGGGTGGATTTAAAAAAAACACTGCAGTAAAGGACAGTTTTATCTAACGAAAACATATGTCTATCTGAATTAAGAATTATTTGAAATGGTAATGTAATAACTACGTGAAATTGTATATTTATGGTTTTGTATAAAACGTCGTAAATGTTTATATTGATACCGTTAATGGAAAACAAACGTGTATGAAATCTATTTACATCATAAGAATGTAATTCCGGCTACTTTGCAACGAACTGCACGTCGCACTGCCATTGTCAGAGACAGTCAATATGCAATCACGTAAATGGGAGCTGTCCTGATAACCAGTGCAGAGGGATGGATAGGATATAACCGCAGCACAGATACAAAGTATAATGGTTATGATTCTTCTAGAAACACACCCTGGATGTAACTAATCGCATATATCATGACACATCAATATTTGACAAAAGAGAAAATTAGGTTAGTGGCGTGATTGGATAATCTGTTTTGGGCGAGACGGAGGTATTTATCGCTTGAGCGATACTAACCTATGTTTAGATTTAACCTGCCTAATAGGAATAACAATACATACTTAAACAAATTAACTTCACAATAATGACTTTCTTTAATAGCTTAATTATTGATTGGCGTCCATCATAGTAACATTTCTACGGGACAGATGTAATTCTAAAATAATAAAATATATATTTGTACTAAATTTGTACCAAAAGCAGATGTACATTTAGTAAAAATATTGATTTATGCCTACTAGTACTCCCGAACTATTATTTTGTGCTTGGAATGTAAACTATTAAAACTAACTAGGCATTAATTGTATTTTTAATATTCAAGAGAAAATCATCATTGGACGAAATTTAACAAATATCAACTTGTACCTAAATGTAAAGTTCGATTCACTGCTTCGAACCGCTAGAATAAACCATATACATTCATATTCAATATCCAAGAAGCTGTAATATTTTTTTCATGCTAATCGTTCTGACGAAAATCGCGATTTTAGCAGAACAAGTCATGACTAGTCAAAACATAGTGTTATGATTGTATTGGTATTTTGTGTCAACAATAATTTTAGAGTTCGCATATGTGTAGCTTATTAAACTCTTTGTAATGTTGGCATTGAACTAAAAGCACAACACACGACACACGATGAACTTGGGTGTCCGGCCAATATGTTTGTTTAAGAAATAATTGACGGGTACCTGTTGGCTATTGCGGTAATAACCAACGGTTTGGAGTTCCGAGGCGTAACAATTAAACCACGAGGGCGGTAGCCCGAGTGGTTTGATGACAAGCATCGGAACGATAAACCGTTGGTTATTAACGCAATGACAAACTGTTACCCGTCAATTATTTCGATTCTAAAACGATCTTATATAAATGTTTAAAAGTTATGAATGTGAACTATATTTATCTATACTCCGCCAATTTTCCGAGACGTACATTCACACGTGCGTTTCTGTGACGTCAATAAATCATAACAATTGAAAATGACGTCAGCTTTATTGATAAACATTGAGCGAATTACGTCATACGTATCGATATAATGCAGTAAAAATATCATGCCAAAAAGAGCAAATTAAAAAGGTATTACCAAAACGTTAACGTTTTTGTGTACTTAAGTATACAATATGTAGTACAAATGTGGTTAAATTGCGTTACATAAGGCAAAACTGATTTGTTTGTCACAATTTGCTATCGCGCGTTTAAGCACGTGCATTTTACGGAACAATTTCTTCGATATTTCGGAACTATTTTCAAAACATTAAGCTCCGCCCATAATCTGTTGCAGAATAACACAGTTATTTTCCTTCTTTATCTATGGACCACTAGCCGCGTGCCGTGGTAGAATGACAGATAATCACTTATGTACGCATTGTATTATGAGTACTCAATATTAACGCAATATCTTTTAAGCAAATGTATTATATTCCGTTCGGTATCACTTGATAAAAAAAAACTAGACACAAGTTTTATGTTGAATATAGTGTGTAATAACTGCAAACGGATCAAGAGGACACGTGGTAAATAGACCATATTACTGTCTAGGTTATTAGGTAATTTGATGTTTAGGCAGAAGTTATGGCATGATCACATCTATATCAATAGTGCGCAACTGGATGGTCATGCAAAAACTACAGCATATGTTTAAGGTTAGTTATTTAAATCCCATAATGGTGTACATTGCTATTAGTCAAGTGCTGAAAAATTATCTCATGTTGGTCACTTTGCGTTTGTATATTATTTGATCTGAAGTGCTCATCTAGCGGGCAGCTGAACGTTCGAGAATGATCATACGTAATATGTTTAATTACATATTTTTGTCAGGAAAGAAGTTTATGCGTTTTGATTTTAATTGCATGTGGTTGTTTTACAAGTTTTTATTCATGATATTAAATTCGCTAACATTGATGATTTGATTTAAAATAACTAGTTTGACTCCACGGATATTTTGGACTGAACTTTTCGTCCATGTGTCACTGCCAAAATGGTGATACGTGTGATCCTGTATTTGGTTACTGTTTTGATGGCCAGTGCGCACCTGGGTGGACTGACAAAAACTGCAGTTTAGGTGATTAACTGTTTTCCTTATATGTCCGTGTTTTTGGTCAATGAAATTAATTTATGTCTGATTTATAGGAAAATGTTGTGTTTTATTTAATGTGATAAATATGTAAGTAAAGATTTTTGTATTTATTGATAGTCTCCTACAAAAATCGTAAATGTTCCTACTGATACAGTTAATGGAAACAACCCTATTTGAAATGTGTTATCTCATTATAAGGTGACTCTGGCTACTTCGGAACGAAGTGCATGTCGCAATGACATTGTCAGATCAATTCAATATGCAATCGCATAGATGGAAACTGTCCTGACAAACAGTGTGCAGTGGGATGGAAGGGCAATAACTGCAGTATAGGTAAAACATGTAAAGGGTTTGATTTATTAAGGCAGGTATTGTTTTATTTCATTGCCAGCTTAATAGACGTATACTTGCAAATAAAAAAAAGGAAATCTGATGTAATAATTTAATAATGTTGAGATTTCCAACAGAATGTGACTATGGTTCCTTTGGGGTAAACTGTTCATCGTCATGTCATTGTCAAGACAACGCACCGTGTGATCACATCTATGGTAATTGTTCTAACAAACAGTGCAGCTGTATGAATCAATGATAACTGCAGCACAGATATAGAAATCCGTTTTGTATAATCTTTATATTTTAAAACATTATTTCGCATAAGTACTTGAGTTAATACGTAGGTTAACATAATTAAGTTTTGTTGTGTTTGTTCCTGTTATTTTAAGTGCTCGTGCTACAGACTACTGAAATACACATCATTGTGATCAAGTGATATGGTAACCACTTATTTATTATCAATAGCATGTGGTTCTAGACACTTTGGGATAAACTGCCCATCGCGGTGCCATTGTAAAGATGACGCAGAGTGTAAATATAATGTTGGTAACTGTACTGGAAACCATTGTGCGCCTGGTTAGCGAAATAAAAACTGCAATTTTCGTAATAATAAAATATCTTGTTACTCGTAAAAAAACAAACTGTGTTTTGAGATCATATTAAACAAATCAACTTTTTAAAACGAGTTCATGATTCGTACGTATTAGTGTGTACGCAGTTGCAAAACAGTAATTAATCAGGTTTACACACAGTCTTGCATACATACTAAATTATGCAAAACTGTGTTTTTTATGAGGTATACGGCGATATAACAACAATTTGCATTGTTTAGCTGAATGTTGGTGTTTTCCTTTTTTCAGATCCACAGCTTTACCATTGACATTGTCATCCCCATCGTGCTATGTGTTTAGAGTCATATGGAACGCATGTGGTGTCTGCACTATTCAATATGCAGCCCTTTACACCATTTGTCCTTAAATTAGATGCACACATTAACCATTGAACATAGCATTGCTTTAACGCTTTTCGCTATAAATATCGTAGTAATATGGCAGCTGCTGTGTGTTTCATTGTTGTTGTGTTAGATGTTGTGTTAGATGTTGTCGGTCTGCTGCTTGTAGTGACGGTTACAGCAAACATAGAGTTATAAATAGCTTGCATGTGTTGATTATCAGCGATTTTTCTCATTAGTGAACTTATAGTATACGTCGTTGACAGTGAGTTATCAACCGACCGAAATTGTGTATTGCATATTACAGAATGTTCGAAAAGGTCATATGGTGAAAATTGTTCCAAGGTCTGCAATTGCAATCAGTGTCATCACGTGAATGGATCCTGTACCGTCTTCTCTGAAAGTTGTTTCCCAGGTTTTACATTGGGAGATGAACTTTGCACAAGTATGTAGCCAACCACTTACGCTCCAAAGATAGCATACTCACTCATTTTTTCCAATTTGAACTGCATATTTAATAATAGTCATTTACACATATTATATAAGATTTATTGGACATGAAACACTGATTCTAAATACATGTATTACATCAGAGTGTGTTTAATTAACGTTAGGAATCGACATATACGCAATTGGTTGCTTTAATTTAGTAAACAATATCAACAGATAATTATTTTTCACATCCCGCATTCAATATAGATAAGTAGGTTGTGCTTGTTGTCAATGAATATTTCTTTTATGAACAGAGTGCAAACCGGGCTTTTATGGTGAGAACTGTGCCATGGAGTGTCACTGTCAAAACTGTCATAATGTCAATGGCACGTGTGCGTTGCTTTCTAAGAAATGCAATGATGGATTTCATTTTGACAATGGACTGTGTAAAGGTATGACCACCACTTTTCCATGGTTACAGCCACCAATAACAAGGACCACAATGGAAACATGGGGAAACCATTTTTCTGTGTTTTGTGTGAATATCATTGGTACCTATTTATCTATCTATCTATCTATCTATCTATCTATCTATCTATCTATCTATCTATCTATCTATCTATCTATCTATCTATCTATCTATCTATCTATCTATCTATCTATCTATCTATCTATCTATCTATCTATCTATCTACCTATCTACCTATCTACCTATCTACCTACCTACCTACCTATCTACCTACCTACCTACCTACCTACCTACCTACCTACCTACCTACATACATACATACCTATCTACATACCTACCTACATACCTACCTACATACCTACCTGCATACCTACCTACATACCTGCCTACTGTCTGTCTGTTTGTCTGTCTGTCTGTCTGTCTCTCTGTCTCTCTGTCTGTCTGTCTGTCTGTCTGTCTGTCTGTCTGTCTGTCTATCTATCTATCACACATGTTATACTGAATTGACTAGCATCATATCGCTGAAAACATTAGTGCCACAAATTGAAAACTGTAAGGACTACTTAAAATACTAATAAACAAACCACATTTAGCAATCATACATTCATAGTACTCTACCCCAGATTTCATAATTACATCCCAAAAGCTTTTTGTTTATGTACAGTATAATCATAGAAATGATTACATATAAATATTGATTATATTGATATTTAAAGCTGATGTCGCTGAGAGTACATCAACTGCTGCGATCGGTGGTGGTGTAGGCGCTGCAATTGTTGTCATTGCTGCTGTTGCTGCAGGGATTGTCTTCATAAAGAGACGAACTTTATTTAAGTAAGCATATGCATGTTTGCTTTTTGAATTGATCAATTGCATGATCATTTGCCATTGGTACAAAAATTGCAAAGCAATACCATGAATAAATATTGTACATTCAGAATAACAAGTGTATACATGTTTCAAATTTCTTTAAAGGAGACATGGAGATAAACATGACAACACTGAAATGACTGACTTGTCTCGAAAGAAGTCACATGTTTCAACTGCACACGATAATGAGGGTTATTTAGATGCGGGTGACAAAGTTTACGAAAGTACGTATGCTTGCATGCACTTAAAAGCAATTGCACAACATGCATGTAACGAAACAAAAACACAACAATAACATTTCTTGTACTTTCAGACTTGGACAATGACTACTATAGTTTTAAATCCCTGATACCCGGAATCAAAGTTCATTTATTGTGGGACTATATTCGTGAGAAAACAAAATCTGGATCATCGTTCTTTGCGGATGAATTCGCAGTACGTTGAAACAAACGTTATTGTATTTCATTTAAATTTAATATACACAAGTTTAAACGATGTGTGTACATGAGTATGTTAATTTGTGTTGTTGGTTTATGTCTTATTTAACACAGACATATTTCATAATTGGACATCCCATACAAGACAACTTTCAAGTCAAAGTATTAAATTTTTCATTTCGATTACCTTAACCAAATCATATTTGGTTTATATGGATTGTGTAATTGCCGAAAATATTATATTTGTAGAAATTACCTACTGGATTGATTCATAAACACGAGGTTGCTGCAGCAATAGAAAACAGAGGCAAAAACCGATACAAGGAGATGTTTGCATGTCAGCTACGAATTTTATTTATTTTATTTATGCTTATTTATGCTTACAATGAACTATTTAAAATTACTACATGTGAATGCTGGTGTAGTCATCTCGGCTATCATCATATTGAATGCTAACAATAGCAAAATTCTAAATCGATACCGAATGATGTTTGCATGCGGTACACGATTCTATTTTTAAAACAATTAGCTATGAACAATAAATTGTTTAATGCATTAAGAAGTTTTATCATGGGGTAAATGTTGTCTGTGTCATACTTATAGTCAAAGGTAATTACAACGTGGTCAAAGTGTTCGAGTACATTTGAGTTCGTTACAATTATATTTTGCTATCGATAGAAACAGGTGCATCAGATAAGTTACCGAGATGTCTGGGCATTATTCAGTCTTGTTAAAGGTTAAAATCTTAATATACTTTGACTGAACAAGACGGTCTCTAATGAAACAGTAAACAGTAACACATTTTACAGCAGCTGTCTTTTACATGGCATCAGTATGTTATTAACTGTTGTTCATAGCAAAAAAACACAACATAATTCGCTCATACAACTTTGTAGATGACCATTCCCGGGTGCCATTGGCGAAAGACAAACCGACCGACTCCGAATACATCAATGCCTGCTACATTCATGTAAACATTTGTATCAGTTGTCAACGTATATTTTTATATTACTATTTAAATGATACATGTTTGATTGTATGATATTTAGTTATTAAAAGATATATATTAAATATATACAAAGCGAAACTCCAATTGCGACAGCAGGAGAGAACTCTTATTAGCAGCCCGAGGTCCTTTATTTATGGCAAGTGACCAATTAACAAAAAATATCATAGCACATCACAAAAACACATAACAAACACAAAACTAACATGAATAAAACAGGGGTAACCGACTTGGAACGGTCAATGCAAAGCATTGTGGGTTTAAACCGGTCTACGTGCGCATGAACCTAACTCTTGGCCCAGAATGATTTGCAAAACATGTAAGTGTAAAAAGAAAAATAACAATGCCAATCTTATTCCTGACATGCTAATTTTCTTGTTATAGGGATTCGAAAAGGTGAAACAATATATCGCATCTCAAGGTACGTATAGCACTTATTTATCAATTGCCGGGTCGAATTATTATCACATTCTAACGCAAAGCATCAAAGGCATATATTGGTGTACATGTGTCGCATTGTGAAAGTAATATGTTAATTGCGGATCGAAATTAAATCCATTTTGAATATTATGTGTTAATGGCAGGGCCGACAGAGAAAATGATCAATGATTTCTGGCGCATGATATGGCAACAACGCGTGGAGAAGATCGCCATGTTAACGAACCTTATCGAATTGGGAACGGTAATTTTAGTTGATAACCCATGCTTGTGTAAGTCCCGCTTGTTCGTGTTCGTCTTCTACTTCTTACATTTGCTGTCATGCTTACATGCCATTTTTACAACTGAAATGGTTTTGAATTTACAGTTATGATTTTTAGCTCAACTGGCCCAATATCTTAAGTCTTTATATGTGATTGCGTAACGTAGTTCGTGCAAGCGTCCGTGCGTCAGGGCATCTGTGCGTGACGTAATCAGTCATCGTGTCCTCATAAACTATATTGGCGATACTTCACAACATTTCACCATTTAGTGTGTTTCATTTGATTTTTTTCATATTGGCCCGGCCTATTGCATAATTAAGTCACACCAGCTTAAATGTGGTTGTTTTTAAGTGTTAAAAAGTCACGTCAGATACTGCATGGCCTGGTACTTTAATATTTTGTATTTTGCCTTGTTACCTTATTATCCTTTAGCACAACTATAAAAAATGTCTTGTGATTATTGTTACCCTGACTTCAATTTTAACAAAAACGTCTTAAAATACTATTGTCTGTTGACAAATAATAAACATGGACGCTTGATATTTGGTATTAAACATCACCTTATGGACCGTGACAATAATTTTTGGAATGATGACCCTGAATTTAAATAGCCGCGTCTGGGCTATTTTAGAAGATGTACTTTGATAGGTAAAAACTATATGTCTGTAACTTAATGGCCTAGGATTTGATAGTTGGTATGTAACACTGCCTCATTGTTCTTTACTGAGAATTGTTTATTTATGGACATTACTAGGATTTTATTTCTGAAAAAACAAGATCCTTTTTTGTTAATGATACACCCAGGCTTAAAAATGACCCCGCCACGTGTCTCAAATGTTGCTAAGTACTTTAACAAAAGTACATGGCTAAAACTTTAATACCTACGACTTTGTCATTTCGTATGCAGCATCTCGTTATGGTGTTATATACAAATGTTTGAAAAGTGGTCCCTGGGCTAAAGAATGGCACCGTCCTGTGACTGATAGTTTTGTATATAACTACATCATGGAAAATGAACAAACAGTCGGTTGTTTTGAAACTACAGAGATCATGCCTTACATTTAGCATGTAACATGCTTTAGACTCCCTTATCAAAAGTGATAAGTGTTGTCTATAGTCTAAAAAAGTAGCCACAACTTTAACGCAATTCATTTTACATTCAAATTCATTTATATCCGCAAAACACAATCTTCAATCCTCTTCTTGTCTTAAACTAAATGGACTAGGCGTTCGGAATTTTGTATGTTGCATCTATAAATGGACATTAAGTAGTATTTTTTTTCAGTTAAAATGTCTCCAATACTGGCCAGAAGACCTTAACAGTGTTAGTACTTTTGGCGATGTGAATGTCAAGTGTATTGGAATTGAGGAAACATACGACTACAATATCAGAACTCTAGACATTAATAAGGTTTGCAAATATTTGTTTTAATTTGTGATCCAACTTTAGTTTTGAGGTTCTATCAATCGTTATTGCATTCATCAGGACATAGGTTGTTGCCTTATAAATGTTCAATGTGCTATGTGTGTTTAATTCCCAGGGCAAAGAGACAAGGCGTGTAAAACAGTTCCATTTAAAGACATGGCCTGATAAAGATGTTCCTGACACAACCTGGTGTCTTCTTGATTTCTGGAGAGCAGTGGATACTAACGATTCCACGAATACCTCGCCAATTGTTGTCCATTGCAGGTTCGTGTGCTGATAACGATACATTAATTAATCTTAACAAGTGCATGCTTCTTATTATTTTCGACTGTATTCGTATTAAAAAAAAACATCAGTCTGAGTGGTTCAGCATTACTTGTTTCATGGTGTATTGTAACAGTGCTGGTGTTGGTCGTACCGGAACATTTATCGCCCTTGACAACTTGATCACACAGGGAAGAGTGGAAGGTTCTGTCCGACCGCTTCCTATGGTCGAAGCCCTGAGACAACAGAGGGTTAACATGGTCCAAACAAAGGTGTTGTCATTGTCGTGTTTTAAATTAACGCAAATACACTATTCGAATATATCATCAAAGTTATTGCTGAAAAGGAATATTTAATGAGGAAACCTTGATATTCGTTTAGGACCAGTATTTGTATCTGCACGAGGCACTGGCCGAGGCTCTACTGATGGGGACACACCATGTGCTAACAAGGCAGTTTGAAAGTGTCTACAATTACATGCTGGACAAGGAGAAAGGATCCAAGACTACGAGGCTGGACGAGCAATTTGATGTAAGGGAAATAACATGATGTGTTGGTATACCATTTCCTACTAATAACACGAAATATCTTAATAATCATTCTTTTGGCAATGGAATATTACAGACACGTGTTCATAAAGATCAAACACGATGCCAACAGCAAATCACAAGCATGGTTTTTATATATATTTTGTTCTGATTTCAATTTTAAAATATATGATGTTTTTTGTTTGTTTTGTTGTTGTTGTCTCACTCGAAAAGAAACCATTATGTATATATAAATATATAATTATCAAACAATTATAGTTAATTGTACGAAGTGTAGAAGACGCCGCTATGCCGGTTGAAGAGCGAGCGTCTTCTGGACCAATGTACGGTAACATGGACACGGTCATGTCAGAAAGTAAGTTGATCTAGATCGGATCTATATAATATATCACATAATTTGTGTTGAATCAGTTTGCAATAATCAAACTGTATTGCAATATAATACGAATTAGCAATGATTTTAATACATGTTCTAGTTACTTTTTAGTTTGTTTGAATAACTTAACTGGCTGCACTTAAGTAAATATTGGTGTTTTATTATATAGTTATAGTAATTGTACTGAAATACAAGACTGCAACCTCATAACACATATGTTATTTTTTTGATATCACCCATAAGTGTTTATTTGAGGAATTTAATCGGTATTTCTATAGGCTAAACATTTACCATTAATACACACTAAAAAGTCTTTAGAAATTTCTGCAATGCTAGACATTTGTACGACATATTTCACATTTTTGATTGACCATTTTTACATATAATACCACTAATCATTGAGCATTTATGTTTTATTAAGTATGGAACAGACTTTCGTTGCATAAACTACGTGAATAAAGTTGTTCATTTGAACGAGAACCCCTATTATGGTTTTATGTATGAACTTTGAAGAAACCAACGGGTCCGTATAATTCGCAAAGTTATAATCTAGATTAAAAAACAATCTAAAAAGTCGATAAAGGCATATTCAAATAACAATATATTAGCATAACATGTTAAAATCATTAGTTCCCTTTCGCATATTTTATTCTAGTAGACGCTTACCGTCCCCAACTGCAGAAGCGAGGCTCGAAATTCATCCAACAGCTGGGGGCCATTTTCCTCCCTGTATGAACATTGTTTTCTATCTACAGTATTTGTCATGGCATAAATTTAGCATTAAATTAAGTTCATTTAATACCGACAGCTAATGATCTTGAAACGTATGGAAATGTTTATAAAGTGTTTTCTAAATAGAGAAAATTACATTCATTACAAACATGCATATGCATATTATTGAACCTTTACATAGTTCCGTAAAATGTGTATACATTAATATATGGTGTATATCTACACAGACTTTCGGCAATAATAATGCCCTGATGGTGTGCATGTCGCCTACAAAACAGCACCTGGAAGAGTTTTGGTCCCTAGTGGAGGAGCAGCATGTTACCACGGTGATCAACCTGTCTTCTGCTGGCAATGTTGCTTACGAGGTACACTTACACATTTCAGTGTTTAAAACCATTTACTGATTCAAGTATTTACTACCGTATTTTGTTATATTGCGTGTATAGATCTAATTTAGAAAGTGGATTGTCCGAAACTCATTTACATTTCGAATACATCTGAACAAGATATAGAAACAAGAACTTGTATGGTATTACGTATTATGATCGACGGGATAATGAAAAGGCATAATCATTGTGATACCTTATTTTTATGTGTGTCTAACTCCAACCAGTTAGGTCCTTAAATGCAGTTGTATTGTGCGTATGTACTTTGACGCAAGCTGTTGACTAACGGTAAGTGTTAATGATCCAAATAAATCACCTTACTGATAATACTGTTGACATGCTGTTTTAGACATGCCAGTATTTGGGTGGACGAGGCGATGGGCAGGTTGGAAGGTTTTCTGTGAATTACATCCATGAGAAGAAATACAACGGCAGTGTGGAAAGAAGTTTTTCATTCAGAGATGAGAATCATGAGGTGAGTTTTCCTTTATCGACCGTAAATGGAAACCGATAGTTATATGTATTTATGATTAAGCGACGAGAATCATGGTTCGCACGAGGTGGATAGGGGAGATATGTTTAGTCTATCTGCCTGCATGTCTGGCTGCCTGTACCAAGTCTAGTTGTGCATATCATATAATTATGTTTCGGTCAAATGGTGTGTTAGGCCTATCGGTTATTTCATGACGTGAAAAAATGCGTTTATGCGTTTTTAGTCCGTTACTCCTAGATCATTAGTAAAGAATTCATAGACCATTAGTAATGAATTGTGTTTATGCGCAACGTTAATCTTTCTGACAATTCAACTTGAAAATGTTGGACAATGCAAACCAACTGTATGTAGTGTGTGTGCGATCAACGAAAACACTTTAGTTTTTTCATGACATCATTATTTTATTTATGTACATTCCTAAAGTTAGTTCGGAGTCTTGCTGCTGGGGAAGAGACACTCATTTTGAGAATTTTGAAACAAACATCATCTAGTAACAATTGATACTTAAAACCAATAATGTTATGTCTTCTAATGCGCGCACCGAGTTTATGTTATTATGCTAGCCAATGAATAGTACAATGGTAGTGTTATCATAGTGTAAATATACCCAGCGTTGATTCTGATATCGTAACAGGATGAGGACTACCTAACGACAATAAAGCAATTCCAGTTGACATCGTGGATGGACAGCCATGATACGCCAACAGATATGCAGTCGTTTCTAGACATGATAGAGGAAATACTGAAGTGGCAGCCGCACCTCTCTGACAACAGGCCGATACTGATTCATTGCCAGTAAGTGTAACGAGATTGTAAACACAGCTGGTCTGACTGTAATGCTTCATTATGTTTCAGCACTATTTTGGAAACAAACTCCTGTCAACATATCATACTAATAAAATTAAACAATTAAACACTACAGGATGTGCACTATCTTAATTGGCGGATCGATTTTGATTGTATAAGCACGACTCCCAATCGATGTCCGACTTACACCCATTACAAACTACATTTGGTTTTAAATACACTTTCGTCAAAATTGAGCATGGCTTTTTTAAAGGTTTAATGCATAGTCAAAGGAGTATTTGTTATATCGTTGTTCACTGCTTAAATGTATGCTGTTGTAGAACTGGATTTATTCGATGTGGACTGATGGCGGTCGTGCTGAACGAGATTCAGCGCATCAGAAAAGAAAGTGGACATATCAACATTGTTGAATCTGTCAAAACAATGAAGACAAGATGTCGAGATGTTGTCAACAACAAGGTTCTTACATTGTGGAGTTTGCAATGCTTACCAATAACCAAAAATTAATGCATGCATACAAAAACGATTAAATGACTCCTGAATTTCGTATGCCATTTATTTCACACAACGTCTTATTTTGTGTATCTTAAATGCATTTTCTAACTTTAAATACAACGTGCGTATATGTTTGACCACTAAATATATATTGTCTTACTACTTTTTGTCAAGAGAAAGATTAAGTAGTAAATATTGTATTTAGTTTGACATAGCCTATAAGGGTTATGCTTATTGGAGTATTATTGTTTTTGCTTAAATGTTTCGATAGGGTTGTGTTTGTTACGAATGACGATATCGTACGCATTCACATCCAAACAATGAAAATGATATATTAAGTAGATGTGCCTTAATGCCTTTATGTTGGATATACCTTCACAAAACGTCATATTTATTTACTTCAGGCGCAGTACAGATTTTGTTACGAAGCCATTTTAACCTACGTCAAGACCACCGGAACCTACCAGAACATTTAGACCAGTCAGTGAATAATTGAATGGAGGATTTCAGATATGTGTGCAGTCTTAAGCAAATTCATGACTTTTGTCTTTTGATGAGTTCATTAGTAATGTATTTACAGATTTACTATTACATGACTAGCTTAATATGAATCATGCTGCACGCAAATATATATTATACGGATTTTCTTTTACTGTTATAGCTATTAGTAAATATTGTATTAGCATATTACATGATTAATGTTTACACACTGTCTTTTCTACGTACGAGTACTTTCACAGTTGCTTATATCGGATAGTCCACCACGCGTTTAATCCAAACCGTATTTGTAAATACATTATATTTCGATATTACCTCTTTCAGGTACAAAATACCTCACACTCCTATTGACATAGGCCTGATGATTTAGCTTGATGTTTTATAGTTATCTACTAATAAACAAACATGATGCAATCATTAAATATCGGTTGTGGTGATATATATATATTTAGCATACATTTTTGTTTATTAGGAGAATATATGTATAGCGAAATGTGGAGGAATTATGTTTATTTTTTGTAATGCGAAACAGTGATTGATTAGAAATATACATTATATATCTTTCTTAATCTATGGTCCAATGTTATTATATATTCATTTTCTAAAATATCATAATTACAACATGTATGAAATTAAAATGAAATTATAGCGTATCATTCAGCTGATTAGATATATCAAATATGTTAGCATCCATAAGGCGACTTTTGTGAATACACTGTCTTATCAGTGCACAATAAATATGAGCATTTTTATTATTCAACATTGGGACTTAGACATGTTGATTGTAACACGAATAACTGTTAAAAATGTTTAAAATTCATACATATGAATTGGACGTTTTACTTTGCGTATGTTTTTTATTCTATGTGTGTTTGGTGACGGATATATAATAGTGTATGTAGTAAGTGTGTTGTATTTGACACTAATTAAGCATAGGAAATGGCGAAATCAAATGTTGTTTAAGTTAGTGTTTAATGTTTGATTGGACGCTACTGGTCATGCTAAAAATACAAAGAGGGTATTTTGTGAATTTTTATTTTATGTATTCACTTCTCTGGGAACAAAAAAAAAATAAAAGGTCATGGTGGGGTAACTGACATTTATATCTATAACGATGTGAACTTCAAACATACATTTGATATTGAACTTGATTGTATATGGAGAGCCAGTAAATTCCAAAGTAATGGTATGTTTTATTGTATGATACAACTTAAACGACCATATGAGGTGTTGTCCGCTTTTGTATCGATCATTATTCTAACCGGTTCTTTTGTCATTCATAAAGTGTTGAAGGGATAAAAATGCTGCCAATTATATTATGATACTTGAATTTACTATTTTGTACAAACATATATTGTTTCAAAGATATCGACATTGTTGCCACAATATCATTTAAAAATCGTTTACATGTACGATTTTATCAGTAAAGCATTTCCGAAGAATTTGAAGAAAGTGAAACAGTCCTATTCTGCATTATATATATTCCTACAGAATGCGAAGATGGCATGTATCGTTTAAACTGTTCACATACCTGCAGCAAACACTGCTCTGCCCCACGGTCATGTAACGAATCGGACGGGACATGCATTTTTCTCTGACCCACGGTCATGTAACGAATCGGACGGGACATGCATTGGAGGATGTCGTCGTGGTTATGATTTTCATCAAAATGCGACTTGTAATTCAGGTAATTGTATTTTACTTCGTAATGCAGTTGCTATTGTAATTGCAAATTCACTTACTGCCTCTAGTTGGTTTTTCATTCATATGTTTATCATGAAGTTTATTTAAATATTTGCATCGTCATTTCAATATGTGTTGCTATGTCAATTATTTTTATATCAAATAATACTTGATTCACGTTACATGTCTAAACTTAAACAATGTGATGTTGTTTTCTTCAATGTAACGTACAGTTGTTCAACAATGCACCCTTGTTTATGCAACGTCTATTGCCTGATGATGCATTATTCTAACAAAACCGATGTAGTAGAATCAAGAGCGTATTAAACATTACAATTGTTGCCCTTCATATTTTAATATGTGTATTGAAATATTATGTAATATCATCTACATTAGCTGTATTACTTAGATGAATATGGCAGACAATATTCTTCATAAAAGTATGCAGAATCCGATGTCCAGGTAGCATAACAAAAATGGGCAGGTTGGAAGGTTTTCTGTGAATTACATCCATGAGAAGAAATACAACGGCAGTGTGGAAAGAAGTTTTTCATTCAGAGATGAGAATCATGAGGCGCGTTTTCCTTTATCGACCGTAAATGGAAACCGATAGTTATATGTATTTATGATTAAGCGACGAGAATCATGGGTCGCACGAGGTGGATAGGGGAGACATGTTAAGTCTATCTGCCTGCCTGTCTGGCTGCCTGTACCAAGTCTAGTTGTGCATATCATATACTTATGTTTCGGTCCAATGGTGTGTTAGGCCTATCGGTTATTTCATGACGTGTAAACAATGCGTTTATGCGTTTTTAGTCCGTTACTCCTAGATGATTAGTAAAGAATTCATAGACCATTAGTAATGAATTGTGTTTATGTGCAACGTTAATCTTTCTGACAATTCAACTTGAAAATGTTGGACAATGCAAACCAACTGTGTGTAGCGTGTGTGCGATCAACGAAAACACTTTGGTTTTTTCATGACATCATTATTTTATCTATGTACATTCCTAAAGTTAGTTCGGAGTCTTGCTGCTGGGGAAGAGACACTCATTTTGAGAATTTTGAAACAAACTTCATCTAATAACAATTGATACTTAAAACCAATAATGTTATGTCTTGTAATGCGCGCACCGAGTTTATGTTATTATGCTAGACAATGAATAGTACCATGGTAGTGTTATCATAGTGTAAATATACCCAGCGTTGATTCTGATATCGTAACAGGATGAGGACTACCTAACGACAATAAAGCAATTCCAGTTGACATCGTGGATGGACAGCCATGATACGCCAACAGATATGCAGTCGTTTCTAGACATGATAGAGGAAATACTGAAGTGGCAGCCGCACCTCTCTGACAACAGGCCGATACTGATTCATTGCCAGTAAGTGTAACGAGATTGTAAACACAGCTGGTCTGACTGTTAATGCTTCATTATGTTTCAGCACTATTTTGGAAGCAAAGTCCTGTCAACATATCATACTAATAAAATTAAACAATTAAACACTACAGGATGTGCACTATCTTAATTGGCGGATCGATTTTGATTGTATAAGCACGACTCCCAATCGATGTCCGACTAACACCCATTACAAACTACATTTGGTTTTAAATACACTTTCGTCAAAATTTAGCATGGGTTTCTTAAAGGTTTAATGCATAGTCAAAGGAGTCTTTGTTATATCGTTGTTCACTGCTTAAATGTATGTTGTTGTAGAACTGGGTTTATTCGATGTGGACTGATGGCGGTCGTGCTGAACGAGGTTCAGCGCATCAGAAAAAAAAGTGGACATATCAACATTGTTGAATCTGTCAAAACAATGAAGACAAGCTGTCGAGATGTTGTCCACAACAAGGTTCTTACATTATATTGTTTGCAATGCTTACCAATAACCAAAAATTAGTGCATGCATACAAAAATGATTAAATTACTGCTGGATTCCGTATGTCATTTATTTCACAGTACGTCTTATTTTGTGTATCTTAAATGCATTTTCTAACTTTAAATGAACATGATATGCTAAATAAATGTGCCTTAATGCCTTTATGTTGGATATACGTTTGCAAAACGTCATCTTTATCTACTTCAGGCGCAGTACAGATTTTGTTACGAAGCCATTTTAACCTACGTCAAGACCACCGGAACCTACCAGAACGTTTAGACCAGCCATGGAATAATGGACTGGAGGATTGCAGATATATGTGCAGTCTTAAGCAATTTCATGACTTTTGTCTTTTGTTGAGTTCATTAGTAATGCATTTACTATTACATGATTAGCTTAATATGAACTACGCTGCACGCAAATACATATTATACGGATTTTCTTTTACTGTTATAGCTATTAGTAAATATTGTATTAGCATATTACATGTTTTATGTTAACACACTGTCTTTTCTACGCACGAGTACTTTCACAGTTGCTTATATCGGATTGTCCACCACGCGTTTAATCCAAACCGTATTTGCAAATACATTATAGCTCGATATTACCTCTTTCAGGCACAGAATACCTCACATTCCTATTGACATAGGCCTGATGATTTGGCTTGATGTTTTATAGTTTTCTACTAAAAACAAACATGAGACAATCATTAAATATCGGTTGTAGTTTTATATATATATTTTACATACATTTTTGTTTATTAGGTGTATATATGTTTAGGGAAATGTGGAGGAATTATGTTTATTTTTTTGTAATGCGAAACAGTGTTTGATTAGAAAAGTACGTTATGTATCTTTCTTAATGTATGGTGCATGTGTGTCATATATTCATTTTCTAAAATATCATAATTACTACATGTATGTAATTAACATGATATTATAGCGTATCATTCACCTGATTACGTGTATCAAATATGTTAGCATCCAAAAGGAGACCTTAGTTAATACACTTTGTAATCAGTGCACAATAAATACGAGCATTTTTATTATTCAACATAGTGACTTTGACATGTTGATTGTGACATTACTAGCTTTTAAAAATGTTGAAAATGTATACATCTGTATTTGACTTTTTACTTTGCGTATGTTGTTTTATTCTATGGGTGTTTGGTGACGGATATATAATAGTGTATGTAGTAAGTGTGTTGTATTTGACACTAATTAAGCATAGGAAATGGCGAAATCAAATGTTGTTTATGTTAGTGTTTGATGTTTGATTGGACGCTACTGGTCATGCCCAAAATACAAAATAATTATTTGGTAATTGTGCAATGAAATGGTTTCACTAATTAAATTTAGTTCTAACGTGTGTATTGAAATACTATCCAATATCATCTACATTGCATGTAGCTGCATTACTTAGATGAATATGGTAGACAATATTCTTCATAAAAGTATGCAGAATCCGATGCCAATGTAGCATTACAAACACGCAAAGTGAATAAAATTCTTGGTGACTCACTCCCACAATATAAATTTACATAACATTAATTATTCGCAAATGTGTGTTATGAGACCTTAATATAACAAAATAATGTATGTCTCAGCGTGCGAACCAGGCTACTTTGGGCAGAACTGCACGTCTGTATGCCACTGCAAAGAAGGACTGCAATGTGGCCATATATCTGGAATTTGTTCTGTGTCAAGATGTGCAGCAGGCTGGACTGGAGACGACTGTAGTATAGGTAAAACAAAACCGTAGATATCTACTAGATAAATATGACTACACGTGCATGAGGAACGCGGCAATAAGGTTCAAAATTAATTCCTATATATGCATTTGCTTGGCAACGTATAACGGAAAGATGTACTTTTGTTTTGCAGATTAGTTTTCCTTAGTGAGTTCTCGTTCATTTCGTTATTTACAACAAGGAACCACATCACCGGATAGTTTCCATACGCCCATATCTTTAGCAACTATATCTACAACCTTGTCTACAAGCATATCTACGACCTTATCTACAACTGAAATGCAAGATACCGCTGCACATCAAACGCATACAACGTTACCCGTGGCCTCGACATCTCAAGAGAAATATATTGGACAATTAATAGTTGCAATAGCAGCAGTATCATCGATCTTGGGCGTCTTCATTGTTGCTACCGTTATTGCTGTCGGTGTATATCTAATACGCAGGCATAGGCGGTAAGCATATGCATTTCTGTATTATTATTATGCATAGTGTTTAAAGCTTTCATAAACGGAAAAGTATCTTGATATTTTAGAATATTACAACTATTATATCAGAACAATCATAGCTACTTTGTGTCGTCTATAGACCAGCTGGGCAGACCCACACAACGACACACGATAGTGTCGTCTTACTCCGGAAATGAGTTCGATACACTGTCATCAGCTGTACAAACATCTGACAACTATAAACGTCTGCAAATGACATCCAGTAAGCGTAAATTTGCAATTTGGTTTAATAGTTTGTATCTGGAAAATTTATTCCTCAACAAACTACTTGCATATCCGGTCAAGTGCTCTCGTTGCATTCAGATAAATGGTATGCGAAGATATGGAATTAACTATACAAATATGTTCATGAACTGCTGGACAAAAAAAAATATTTTAGTTTTAATATTGAGTTATTTGCGTATTATAATTTTTCACTTTTCTCACTTTTTTATTCTATTTTATTGAATGTAAAGCAACTGATACAAAACTGTTTCAGTGGACCACGCAGAGCCCAGGAATGATCTGTTAAACATCAGCGAATTCAACACCTAACTTTGAAAATACACTATCGCAATAGTACATAGAGTATATGAATTATCGTGTTATTATATTTGTGTTTATTCAATATAATATATATACGTGTTATATTGTTACAGCAAAACATACATGTTACAACATATTATGCACTTTAATCGTAACAATATTATAATTGGTGATGTGTATATTATTATTATTATCATTCTATTAGAAAGAGAATTACTGATAATTTTGCCAAGTGGGAAAAAATGAAAAAAAAAACCCACACGAAATGTACCTGTCTGTAAATTTGTGTGTAACCTGAAATATTAAGTGTAAACGGATTATTTAAATAAAAAACTAATTGCACATGAATTATGCAACCATAGTTGATAAAGGATTTTTGTCAATGATTCTGAATTGAAATCCGCAACAGCTTTTAAACCGCATTTTCATCCGGAACAGTCGCGAACAAATCTCGGCATATACACCTCAAACAGGCCTCCTGTAACGCTACATGTAAGTGTATGTAATCATATTTACCGTTTAAAGGCAGATACACGATCATCATCTAAATAAAGCTTATGCTTATAAACACTTTATTGGGAGGATCATTGTTATTATACTAAATATAAACAAAGCGAGACTCCAGTTGCCACTGCAGGAGAGAACTATTATTAGCAGCCCGAGGTCTTTTATTTATGGCAGGAGACCAATTGCCAAAAACAATACACAGGACATCGCAAAAACACATAACAAGCACAAAACCCACATGAATAAAACTGAGGTCACCGCCTTGAAACAGTCAATGCATTTAGCATTGGGGGTTTAAACCGGTTTATGTGCGCACGAACCTCACACTTGACCCAGAATTATTTACAAAACATGTAAGTGTAAATAAAAATTAACCTTATAGCATCGCAATTCAAATTAAACAGCAATAAAAGAGAATATTATTCAATTTAATAACACCCAATGGCTAGATGCAAACCAGAGCAGCGGAATTGCAACTTTCTGAGGCAAGATGAAATGAAACAAAAAAACAGGTATCAACTATATCTCGCCTTTTTATAAAAAGCTTTAAAGACATAGCATCATATAGTTCAATTTTCAGATCATCGTCATGCAATTTCAGAGAGAAGCCGTAATGTTGGGTGTAAAGAGTCAGATTACATAGCATTGTTGTATATGTCAATCTTAAACCGAAAAAACGCTAATATATTATTCTACATCTTCCTAATTGAAAAAAAATTAAGTTAATGAACCTGGGTGTTAAAACCAGTGTATAAATCGGAAATGCTGTAAAATATTAAATAAATCCTAGATAATCCTACGCTACATCACTGAAACAGTAAAACTATTTAAATGATGACGTAATCCAGAAACGCGCAATGCACACGAAAACGTCATAATTTTTTTACGCAAAGAAGTTAAAGCTACTTATCCTCCATTTAAAACGACCAAATTTGTAACGATGAAAGGAATTCAGTATCGAAAACAAGCATGTATCTTTAAATATCAGTGCATGATATCCTTTTGATAAGAAAGAGTGTACTTAATTATTAAGTATAAGTTTAGCATTCACTTTAACATATTTACATTTGATAACACGTTTAAAAACATCACTGCACAGTGATGGGTGGTATAATCCGTTAGATAAGAACCATTTCAAATGAACATAGTATTTAGAAACTAAGACATTATACTTTTTATAGAATGTAGCAAACGTATTGCGTAGATCATGATATTAAAAAAAACTTGTTTTAAGAATTTCTTAGTCAGTGTAAGGATACGGTCGTTGAAATCTTTAACTCATGAGCAAGCTATTGCATATCGAACTAATTGCGAAATGTATATACCAAAGGAAGGACCTCTAGGAATATTACCATCCAATAAAGGGAAATGTACAATTTCGAAATTAAAATCATCGCGTTTGTTATTTAGGCTGGTTTTAACTATATTGTTAGTAATAGTAGATGTAAGTCTTGGAATGCAGCATCTGTATACGATGAATACAATGAACACGATTTATTTAAGAAAGTTCTTATGGGTAAATGTTTTGGATATTTTGTTCAAAGAAATGGTTATCTATGTTTAATATATAAACAATATATCTACAAGTTTGATTAAACATTGAATTAAATTTAATTGTTTATCTTTTGATACACCTAGCATAAAATCCCGTTCATAACAATATAGAAATAGATCAGCTATACGCGGTGCACAATAAGTACTCATTGGCTCACTAATATTAAAATTTGTTTAAATATTTTCCCATTGAATTCGACAAATAAGTTATCCAGAAGAAAAGTAAGGGCTGGACATAAATCTAAGCAAGTCCAAATAACATATTCATCAACAATCTGATTAGTAAAGAATACTGTATTAGTATTTAAAGCCACGTATGAACATTTTCTTTTGCAAATGTTGTTTCGATGAGCGAAACAAGTTTATTTTCAAGAAGACTGTCAGGTAGGGTTGTATACAATGTAGAAAAATTATATGTACTCACACAGGACGCTTTGTAATCTTTATTTTCAATTTTATTACTAATTTCAGACGAATGTTTTATTTACCAAAACAATTTAATGTTTGTATTCTCATAAACTTTATTGCAGTATTTAGTAATGTGATTCCTAATAGCACTCAGGCCAGAAGTCAGGTAAACTGATAATTGTTTAGTGGTACATGACACTGAATTTGCTATAAAACGACTTTGTATGGAATTTTATGGAGTTTAGGAATCCAGTAAGTGATGGTAATTTTATGTTATTATTATCGATTTAAAAATTAAATTCCCTGCATTCAGTAATATAAAGTATGTTTTGTATTCAGTATATGATGTCGTTTGAGAAGCTTCCCTTGCAAGGGTTGAACATTCGTCAAATAATAATTATGTTGTTCGCCGCTTTATCTGCAGGAACCAATACGAATTTAGAATAATGACCTTTGAGTAATTTACATAGTTTATTTTTATTGAATTTATATTTATGTGGTAAAGCAATAGGATTATTATTATAAAAGCATATTTTATTTACGGCCAAAAGCTAAACTTGATTATTCCATTCGTAAAGCGCAGATACATCTGCATTTTCATTTCAGGACCACTTTTTACTGTATTCGTTTAATAATACTTTTCAAAATTAAGTGAAATTGAAAGTCGATATTTAGGACCTCTGCGAAGCAAGTGTTGAAGGTTTTTTATTTTTAGGTAAATTAAGATCACCTGTAATTACATGACCAACAGGGTTGTAAATATATTTAGAATGAACACATTCTCTTGATGTAGGACAATTTTCCAATATATTTTTATCGGTAGTAACATAATTATAATTAAAAACAATACTCCTCACTGGTCAATTAAATCGATACCTTTATTACAGAAATTGATTTTAATTAAGGATTGAATTTTTAATTTTGATTGCGTTCATGCGATTATGAACGCAATGGTCAAACTGGCAAATCTATGATGCGCGCTAGCGCTTCATGGATAATTTGCCAGTTTACATGTTAAACTATTCATCATTATTAACTAAGATGCATAAATGCACAATAATTTAGACAATTTAAATATATCTAGCAAATAGACACATCAATGTGAAATCAAATCCATTTTACAGCTACGTTCCTGAACCGATGTAACGTCATGGAGATTATCTGTGGTCGCTTCTAAGAAAAGTAATGTTTACCTAAAATACCATAACATGTACATATTACTTGCTGGCGAAATGGCTTTGTTTAATAATAACATGACAGAATACTATCAAGCAAAAGTTAAAAAAGGAATATCAAATTGATTTTTGTAGAAGAAGAACTGGAACGAAATGTTCATGTATATTAATTATAAAAACATTTAATCAAACGTCAACAATAAATACAAACAAGGTAACATTGAACAGTATAAGACATCATCGTTGATGTAAATATTCTTGTCGAAATATATTTTGCATAAAAATAGGACACACAGTTATTACTACAGTCATTCAAAGACAGTTTGCGTCTAAATTTAAGTCGCATGTTTCCAGTTTTCCTTTTACCATGCGAACGCTTGTTTCTCCCACGTTTACTAAGCAAAAGAGAAGGCATTGATATAACTGTCTTTAGGGATATTTCCAATATCACAAATATTATCATTTAATCCTAGAGGATAAACTGTTTGCACACATTTAACCCATTAAATTTCTGACATACATCTAGATTTAACTTTGTATTGACTAGACGTTACATTATGGAAAGTTAGCTGCTCAACAGGTTGAATAGAAATATGAGTTATATCATGACCAGTTTTAAACAGTGTACAACAACCCAAATATTTCCTGAATTACGGTGAAAACAAGCTTGTCAAATATACATAGACACTTTTGCCAGGCTATATTATATGTGGTTAAAGTTTTCATTTAAAATGTTGTCATTTTTTACCTTGTCTGAGCCATTCCAGAATTATAGTACATTCTGTAGTATAAAGTTAACTCAATTCCAAAACACCTCTATTAAAAAAAATTTGTGTGTGTTACAGCACAAAAATGTCAACTCCGTTACAGAACAAAAATCTATTAAACAATTAAGATTTTTCCGATTTGTTATGCAAACAAATAACATCTATTATCAATATTAGTGCCATTTTACTGAATAATCGTGTAAAAATATATTTTATAACATGTTTTCCCCCTAAAAAGTAGACAATTTATATAAACTCAGAAATTGTACAAAAACAATAGCGGTTAATTTAGCATTAAACATATATTTCTCCACATGCCTACTCATTTCTTGAGTAAATATGGTGAAATTGATTGCCATTGTATGACAATAATGTTTATCTTATTGATGTATAAATAGTTACTCATATTTTAGCCATTTTACGTCACGTAACAGAGTTGACATGTAGCGTAACGGTGTTGACACTATGTAACGGAGTTGACATCAGTAATTGTAGTAAATCGTAAAGTTTTGTTTTTATAATTGAACACACATAAAATATTAACGGGAAATAGCTCTTTACTTGAAATCGAACCACTCTGCAATAGAAAATAAGCAGAACAGCAATATTATTATATATATGTGTACAATCATAATACTAAATGAATACACTGTCAAAATGGGTTATCCTCCGTATTGCATAGTACATGTATAAATAATAACGGATTGAATTGTAGCTATGTCATGTAGCTATGTCATCAACACCATTTTATGAATGTATCGTTTCGCAAAATAATGCTCAATAAAATTTAGTCTGATAATGGAACAAAAATAGCTTTAACGCAACATATGTTGCAAAGAAAGAAAGAAAACTTATGCAGGCATATATATTAACACTGTAAGCAGATCCGTCCGGATTGCCGCATTCGGCTCTCATGGAACAGTGTTGAACTCCGCTTAAACCCCAAGCAATCTCGTCACCAAAATGTGCACTTGAGCCAAATACGTCATTGTGGATCTTCAGTACCAAAAACAAAACATTAATGTGTCTTAGATTTATACACTGTAAAGCTCAAAACTGACAATACAAAATGCATGTAAGTGCAATAATGATAAGTGTTATGGAATTCGATTCATTAGCACCATATTTTACAACAAGGGTGGTAATCGATGTGCGCGCATCAAAGTTGGCATACTGCGATCTCTCGATTAAGTATTCATTGCACCAAATTCACCGTAAGCTGTGCTTGAAAACGTGACAAATCACGTTTAAGTTTATATTCAGCGAAGCCTAAAACTTAAGAACAAAAACAGCAGCAGCATCTTACTTGTTATAACGATCTTTGAACCGATGAAAAAAACATTCATACTTTGTGCTATAAAAATACCACATACCTGTATCCAATTTCAAAGTATGACATGCAATAGTTTACCGACAGTTTGCAGTCTAAATGTCAACTTGGCAATCGCAGTATGTTAACTTGGAATGCGTGTCCATCGATTGGTTCTTGAAACAACCGTTCAAGTCTAATCTTTCCACAAAGTTCTGCTAAGACATAACTTTAGCAAAAGGAGTAGAATCTCATGTACTAAGCTAATCTACAGTGCAAATAAGGCTACTCACAGCTTGCATTTTGCCAGACGATCCCATTGAATACCGTAGTTTTATTTTTTTTATTCCAATAGTATGCGGAATTACATTATTAAAGTAAAATCAATACATATTGAAAACAATGTCTTGTTATTGTCGTCTTTTTCCCAATAGGTCAACTCCGGTACGATTTTTGTAACGGAGTTGACCGTAACGGAGTTGACATTCTAAAACTTGTTTCCACATAGCCATTTTTGTTTTGAGCATTTTATAAAAAAACAGACATTATTGCGTTTGGAACGTCAATCTGCTAATAAACTTGTGCTTTTTATCAACAATAAATTCAACAGTTTTATGAAAACACATGAACGGAGTTGACCAAATTTTTTCATACGCATGCAACTGCTGACAAACGGGCATATTTTTGTCATTCTTCCTTATACCAACCGCATCAATATCTTAATTTAAAATTTCGCATCCGACACAAGTTTCAAATTATATATGTATTAAGCTATTATAAACAGAAAAAATGTATCAATGGTACTTAATGGGAAGAAAAATACACCTATTGTTTCCCGTAAATCTGTGATCGGGAAATCGCAAAATTGCCCACATGTTTTGTGTTTTAGACTAAGAAATAATTAACACATCATTTGCCTAAAGCCGACATGCACTTAATTCTAAATATCAATGTATTTCAAGTTATATGGTGAAATAGTTGAAGATACCAACTAATGATATCCCTATATTTTAACGTGGATTGATTGAAATGATAACATTTGTTCCCGTTTCGGCTCATTATGGACTACATTTGCAATTTTGTAATGTTGTATCCCTTGTGCATACAAGTATATGTACAATTTTTGAGTCGTCTTAACTAGATCTTCGCAAGATGAAACGCATGAATGCGTTGGACAGTTTGTAAATTTATTTCGTTTATATTTATTTCCTTCTATTTCATCACTGATCCTCGATGACTTTGTACAAATCCTTTGTCATAAAACATTCTCATGATTGCAATATTACTTTTGCTGGAGTTGATGTTTAATATACATTTCACTGATAGATGTGGTATATGTTTAACAATGTTATAGTGCGAAATTATTAACCTGACACTCATGAATATTTTGTATACAAACGGGATTTATTTATAGATAATACGATAGTTATCAAGTGTAGCAAAACCAATTCTACAATGTAAATTGATATCGCAATGGTTTATATATCGTAAAACGTGAATGATGTATTGGAACAGATGCCGCGCTTGCGATAAGATATTTGTAGATCGAGTTCCGGCGTCGACATTTCACAAACAACAGCATTTTACACATAATTATAGTATATTATTAGTATTAAACGAAACCATTACTTCACATGTTTCATGACTTTCTGTATGAATAATAAAAAAATAAACAAATATTAATTAGATGATAAAGTAAATTAATATCTCATGATCTGCATATTTGAAGAATAACTCATAACACTTTTGAAAAGATTGCTGTCAAACAACATCTCAAACAACCAAACACAATTACTTACCGAAGATTAGTGAGTGTCAGGTTACTAGTTTCAGGCACTATACTTATATGTCTAGTATTCGCTTTCTGTATTCAAACAAATATAAAATTAAAGGAATATAATACAATATATGGCCATTGTGTTGCCCATAACAGAGACAGATGGTGCAAAAAATCTGATGTTTATTTCGTTTATTTCAAGTTGTATTGACCGATCGATAAAACTGGGGTATACATTTGGTAAGCCATAATACTAACACATTCTACAACATTCGTTTTGCATATTTAATATCGCCAAGCTGTCCCTATACTACATATCTGTGTTTAAGCATTAGAACCAAGTAAGTTACATTCCATCCGTTTTACCTGTTACGTGTTAACACATATAAATAAACACATTATATCTGATCGCTTGCGTACTTAGGTTCGTGTTTGTCACCGAATAAAATATGTAATATCATTTCAGTCATCTTCGTTGAAGAAAGTAACTCATTAACACTAATACGTGTTATACTGTGTGAATTGTATCCCATTCTATTGATAAAACAAATGTAAACGCTGTGCTTAGATTTGTTTGCTTTTGGCATGCAAGTAGTCTTGTTGACATATTGAAGATAGGGCTTGACGCACTTTTAGGTAGGAGTATTTCTTTCTGCTGATAAAGAACATTATTTAAAATATTCGTTTAAACATCGCTAACATCAAACGTGTTCTTGTTTTCCGCATGTTTTTGAAGTTAGTGTGCACAAGGTGGATCTGGATCTGTTGTCATCATAGATTAAACATCAATGTGATATAAATCGCTTCCTTGTTCTTCAGATGAGTGTCAGTGAGACAATTATTAAAATCTTGATTTATGTCTGACTGACATGCGCAATAATTCCGTTAATAACTTAACAACTAGATGACATTTACTTTTGCTAAATGAATGCATGCATTTTTATAATGCAACTTTCCTGAAATTAACGGAAACCAAATACCTATAAAATATAACTGTTTTAGAATAGAAATTATTTAAATGCTCGATAGTATCTTATTAGGATCTATAGCAATAAACATTATCAAGGGCACAGAAAAAGATTGCAATTTCTAAACAAATGTCAAAATATAACTTCTGTTTAAAGTGTCGACCACATTTATATATTTTTGTATTTCTCTCATAATTACGATTCCGCATGTTGCTATTTAATTTGGGAGAACAATTTAACAAAATTCGCATTCAAAAGTAGCAATTGTGTTAAGTTTGAAATATAAATAATAATAATATTATTATTAGTTCGTTACGGTCGATTTCTTATCTCACGATTACTCGTATCCTTGGAAAGAAGATAGTACAAAGCCGTTTTGTATTTCTCCGATAATCTGAGCATGCGAACCATTAAATTATAACATACGTATTTTGGGGGAAATAACGATAAGCTAGCATGGACTACGAAAAAAATATGTTTATTATAGCGGATTAGTTTCATAATGCATAAAACTGATATCAATATGCAACTTTGTGAAATTTGTTGATTACATTTATGTACATCTCTATTAGCATTTCTATTGTCTCGTAAAATAATACTATCAATAAGTAAGTCAAAATAAGATATACAAATGAACACCGCGTATTTTGGAAGAAAAGTTGTGTTTAAAAATATATAATCCGATGATAAATGACATGTTTTTGAAATGTCGTTGTGAATACAATTATACAGCGACTTGTTGATCGACAGCAGCGAACCCATGGTCCGATGGTAACGTACTGGCATAAGAACAGAGAGAACAGCTGTGTGGAGTCATTTGTTAACCATTTCCTTCTATCCCGATTTTCTCATCAGACTTTAAAGCGAGATGCAGTATAAGTAGATGTTTCACTCCTAGTACAAAAAGACAAAACGTTCCCTCGAGCACGAGGCGTCCCCAGTATCTCGCACTAACCCAACTAAGACGTTTTATGGGGTCCACTAGATAAATATTTACCACACACTCTTTAGCTTACTATACACCATTTCATAGGCAATAGTATTTTGCTCTGCCGATTAATTTTTGTGGGACAAATTTGGGACATATAATTGAAGTGAGGTACTGCTATGTATTGCCTAAAAGTCCATTTAACGTATATATTGAAATGCCAATGAAAACTGAGTTATGAATACGTAATAATAAGATGTAAACTAGATGCTAATATGATCATTTTATTACATAATATCGTCAGTTTGTTTATCCTAACATCCATCAACACATATTACAGCAATGTTCACTATACCTATACAATCGTTAATACATGTTTGTTAGAAATATTATTATGCCCATGAGGTCAGCCATGCCGTGTATATTTGTTTGTGGGAGTAACCATCCCACCATACTTAATATTTAGATAGCGTTGATATTTTCCTCATCAATATCCATTAAAACTTCCTACTTGATTGTGGACGGTGGTAACACCGTATTAAATTTGTTTATATTATTAAAGGGGCTGTATCTACGAAAAGGGTCTCAATGGGGCAATATTATTTAATCATCCGACATTAAGATATAACGCAAACAATAAAGGTTAATATAAAATATCCTTATAATGGGAAAAGGATTTGAAGAAAAGAAAATAGGATAAAAAAAATAATTATACAATTCAGAAGTTTGTTGGACCTTATCCGCTTGTTGCATTTGGACGTTACTATTATCACTATATTGTATAGCCGTAGATTCCACGGGTAAGTTTACAAAGCCGAATAAAGCAGATGGTTAGAGTGCTCTCTGCGGTCACTTGCTCATATGGCATTTTCGTCACGAGTTTGATATTCATTTGGGGTTTTCATCTTTTTCAACTGTTTGTATTGTTGTTGTTGTTGTTTTATTAAAAGTATCTGTATGTAATATATTATTTATCCTTACTAAATATACATGCCTTAGTATTGCACATTTAATTAAAATAGTACCACGTATATTGCATTGTGATAAAACTTGTTCGTAGACAAGGTCACTTAAAGCTAAAATTGACTTGACTAAAGTTGACAATAATTTGGTTACGAAACACAGTGTTGGTTGTGAAGAATTTATATATATTAAAATAATGCTTTTCACTTTTGGAATTATGGTCTTAGTAATGGCTGTAAAAGTAATTTTACTTTGTTATTCGATAATATACTTGGAACAAATTGATATGATATTATGTTTTAAAAGTATTTGTTGGTATGTTTGCGCAAAAGCAAACAATTGTCAGCAAGCAATATTTTGGTCATCATACATGCGGGGTCGTACATAACGTCGGTCGTACTGGACGCATTGTTGTTGTGACGTTTTATAGAGTCATATACGGGATCGAACCATACGACTCGTAGTACTATCTTTCAAAGTCTATCAATTATCTCTCAAAATTAGTTTAGCGTTTATACTGTGTAAATAGATTGAAGTTTGACCGGGTTTGAAAAGAACATTTTTTTGGTAGTTCTTGCAGGTGATGAGGAGCTCATTCACTTAGAAAGCAGTATGCTGACTTTTAATGGAGCTGTGTTTAGTGCTGGTGAATATTTGGATCCTCTCCGCGTTATCGATGGTAACGACATTGGGGAGGCGGAGTCCTGTCACTGCTGCACAGCTATATTGAGACCCGTATGGGTTGCCATTGATCTCAAAAAGCCCTACCCACAAACACGAATTAATATATACGGTCAAACAGACAGAGGTTTGCTTGCAATAAAAAAATACATTTTATAGATTCTCGTATGTTACACAAAATAGGGTATCACATATACATCGACTGTACTCAATTAATAGCTAACAATCAGGTACATCTACGTTAAATAAAACATGATTATAATAAAAAACAAACTACGTTGTGCACCATTTTGTAATCACAATCACGTTAAAAACTGATAACACGTAGGCCATTTGTAATGTTTGATGTGCGTGTTAAATGAGGAACGTGAATTGAATGTGCATATTTAATTTAGAAGTAAATCAATCTCAAAATAGGCAAATATCCTGCTTGAAAGTGGAGCACATGGATGAATAAAGATCGAGAAATAGTTTTCGATAAGCCAAGACAGGTGCAATATATCAACATAACGTCATTAGACAGATATGGTTGTATGACAATATGCGAGATTAAAGCATTCAGCCAAAAAGGTAATTAAATATGTATCTTCTTCTTCTTCTTTTAGTAACGTGCATGTCTTATGCACGCAAAGTATTAAAATGAGTCTAAACAACTCTATATGAATTGTCCTAATGATGAGAGAAATGATTGTATACAATGATTATTAAAGAAGCCCAGTCCACTTGAAGTCAAAGATGTTGATCTCCTACATTAATAAGATGGGCAACCAAAATCAGTGGTTGGAATCACTTATGCACACGACGGAAAGATGGACCACTGATCGATATCCTTAGATGTGGTTAGTATCAGCAGATCTCAATATCCTTGTCGCTTTGTAGATTGCACCAAACGCAATGCTTGTGCAATAATTCTATACGGACAGGGGATAGCGAGTCTTTCTAATGTCAAGGTTCTGCTGATTTTCCAACGTCTAAACAAGTTTGGTATGATGTAGTCACAAGTAGAAGATCAATAATCAGCTCTCACCAGCTTTATTAATTACCTTAAGTTACTGACACGACTGTCTTCTTCGACAGCAGGAACTTTTCTCTCTAACACCCTGCTCGCTACCGCCTATATAGCCGCAGCTCACGTGACTTCATAGACTCGCCCGGGTCAATACATTTTAATTCCCGGGTGTTAATTTACGGGGAGATCAGATATATAGGATTCTCGATTTTAATTGCTCAGGCTTACATGTAGATACTAACACTAAGAAACGGATTGACTTGAACATTGTCGTTACATTATTATTAGTAGTAGTATTTTTATTATAATTATTGTTATTATTAGTTGTTGTATTAGTAGTAGTAGTAGCATTATTATTAGTAGTAGTAGTATTGTATATATCAATATAAGAATTGAAATATGTATCGTATGAGCGAATCTTAGAATAGTATGTGTATGATCATGCTGGAAGAAAATCTTGAACATTTTAGTTATGCAACTATTCAAATCAACCGATTTAACAGTCGAAGTAAACCAAGCTTACCGCATAATAGGACGTTTAGGTGATAGTACCGTTTTTTTTTTAAATTTATATATTCCAATACTTCTACAAAAACTCTGTTTAACATGCATTTTAGCGTTTCATTTTAGAACATCATTATTCTCCCCCAAAGAGAGGATAATAAAGACGCCGCTTTGTACGTCCGTGCGAATTCCACTTCAACTGCAATTCAGATTGTCCGGCTATCATGCGCATATTGTCAAGTCGTTCCGGTCTGATGATTGTTTCGTTATTGGCCTTTGAATATAAGTTGAACAATTTAATAGAAAATAGTGTTTCCGATCCGATAACTGGGATAATTCGTGTAACATTGTCTCATACAATTTTAGAGGCTGAAATAATATGCATAAAAGAGTTGATGTTTTTATTTTTTTTTAAGAGAAAAAGATGCTGATATATATTGTCTACAGATGTGCATTTTACTTCTAATATGGAAAAGCATTTGTACTCGTTATGGAACTCTCAAGTATATTTTAGTTATGGCAAGCCCAATGCCAGAGTCGTAGGTATTATGTTCAAAAAGGGCTAAGATGTTAATGTTTCTCAATCTTTTCTTGATACTAATGGCAATTAAGTTGTGTTGGATATAACTTACCAATCAAGACTATTAACACTTATTATTGTTTATGGGCAAAATACAGATTGTCCTGATTTTATTAAAAACATTTTCGAAATCACAGATGCAATTGGAAATGAATCACTCACTTTGATCTAGTGCTTAACACTGAACTTGACTATGATAATTATAAATCTTATAACAATAACAAAAATGCTAGGGAAAGTTATACTTGATTTTATTCAACAAAACCATGTATGTGATCCTTTCAGAGAATTAAATGGCGATTTTAAAACATTTTCACGGCGCAGAAGAAATCCTATACAACCAGCAAGGTTAGATTTCTTCCTTATTACTGAAGATGTATTGCCACATGCGAGAAGCTGTAATATTGGTAGTAGTTACCGATCAGACCGCTCTGTAATAACTTTAAATTTAGTCTTACAAGATATCAAACATGGACATGGTCTTTGGAAATTCAACAACTCACTTTTATTGGACAGAGATTATATAAACTGTATAAACCCAAAAATTGAAGAGGTTAAGAAACTGTACGCTTTACCGGTTTATAATTTTGATAACATTAATATTGTATATAATCAGGATATGCAGTTTTTAATCAATGATCAACTTTTTTAGAAACTCTTCTTTTTGAAATTCGGGGCAAAACAATATATTTTGCATCTTATAAAAATAAAACAAGGACGGATAGAGAACAAACTTTACTGGAAAAGATTGAAAAAATACAAACTAATATAAATGACCAAAACAAATCAATACTTCTTGAAATGCAAACAGAGTTACAAAATATTTGAGATGCAAAAATCAAAGGCCATGGTATATGGTCAAGGGCAGAGTGGATTGACAATGGAGAAACGCCAACAAATCTATTTTGTAGCCTAGAAAGACATTATTGCATGAACAAAGTTATACCATTTCTAGAAACAAGCAATGGAAATTATATATATAATCAAAACGAAATTTTAAATGAAACCGATTGTTTTTACAAAAATGTGTACTCTAAAGTGAACAAGAACCAAAATATTGATATCCCTAACTGTTTAGAATAGTCTCATATTCCAAAACTAAGCAGCGACCAGTCAAATTTATTAGAAGGCCTTCTCACATATCCAGAAGTTTCAAATACTATTAAACTTATGCAAAATGATAAGAGTCCTGGGTCGGGTGGCTTTACAACAAATTTCTTTATAGTTTTCTGGAATAAAATTTGCCTTTTTGTAGTTAGGTCCTTAAATTTTGCATTTACAAATGCTGAAATATCAGTGACACAAAAACAAAGTATTATTACTTGCATTCCAAAACAAGATAAACCAAAACAGTTTCTAAAAACACTGGCGACCTATAACTCTTTTGAATACTATGTACAAAATAGCTTCATGGTCATTTGATCATCGTCTTAAATCGGTTTTAGATATATTAGTGAATACAGACCAAACAGGATTTGTTAAAGGGAGGTTTATTGGTGAAAACATACGTCTTATCTATGACATCATGAATCATACGGAAAAATATAATATTCCGGGACTCTTAATAATGATAGATTTTGAAAAGGCCTTCGGTACATTATCTTTTGATTTTATAAATAGCACTTAATTATTTTTTAACTTTGGTCCTTCATTCATAAAATGGATAAAGTTGTTTTATACAAAATATTTCACAGCAGTTCAGCTGAATAGATTGTTAACTAAATACAACGCGGCTGTCATCAAGGAGACCCCATTAGCCCCTACATATTCATTCTCTGTGCCGAAATACTGTCTGCAAAAATAAGAATTAGTAAAAATGTAAAAGGAATTTTTATTAACGGCGTTGAATATAAAATCTCTCAATTTGCTGATGACACATCATTATTATTGAATGGAAGTGAAGCCTGTGTCTGATATTGTTACACACAGTTAACAATTGTGACATTAAAACTTTAAAACTGAAATCATATTTTACTACAGTTATTTATTACTATTAGGTAGTAAGTTGATGTTATGTTTACCATGTTGAGTCGGACTGTATAGTATTTATAGCCGGAATATAAATTTGGGGTAATTTAATGAGTATATATAATGTTGGCAATTATCATGTATAATCTTCAACAACTGTTTATGAAAACAAGTTACTTCCCGTTTAATAGCATCATACTAGTACACACGGCACAACTGGGTTACATTTGTGCTTTTTGTTGTTTTATGCAAATACCTAAACTTTCATCTTTATAGTATATGCCAGGGCTCGCATTCATCAATGGATACTTGAACTATTCTTAGACTTGAAATGTAACAATAAAATTTAAATCAAACACTGTACTTCAAGTCTAACACATTAACACTTTTTATTTAGAGTATTATTTTTCTTCCTAAAATTCCTAAAACGTTTCTAGTATGCAATTCATGTAACGTTCAATATGACAATAAAATGCATCACAAAATTACATTGAAAACCACCAAACAATTGGCGAGTTGGCAGAGCAACGGCTCAGCTAGCTCGTCAATTCCTTATATTCCCATCGTCAGATAAATCGATTCTTTAGCACTTATTTTTAAGGCAAACATTTTTAATAAATCCCCCTAAAATCCCAATACCTCAATAATACTTTAAGCGGAATAAATCTGTGTTTTCATAATCAGTGTTGGCGGGATTTCCTGTATATCGCTCGCCACTCACAACTTTTGCCATCTGTATGGTGATAAGCTCTTACTTTCAAAACAATTCCTTTGATGGAAATAAAGCAGATAAATGTAGTCGGTAAGAAAAATACGCTTCAAATCGGCTGTTTATTGGCCACGCACCAATGTTGAGATCGTTTTAATATTCCATGTTTATTGCCAATGGAACACATTATGAAAGCAAATACGCCTGATAAAAGCTACAGCAATCAAATTGCTTTGCATCAATACCTAAACAGAAATAGTCACATTCGTTCCATGTAGCTCTGTTCTATTATTACGAGTGTATTGACTATATTTCAACTATAATTGTCCCCTTTATCGTTGCATGTGTTCAAAAAAGCAACGTTTTGATAGTAAACTGCCTTTATAAATAAACGCACATACTCAAACATAAATGTTTGGACAGTGACCGTTATTGATCGAAATATTTTAAATACAAAATCATATTTGTTTTCAGATGGAATGCATAATGTTTCTACTTTGCTAGCTAATACATCTCTAAAAATGTCTACATCATGACAGTTTATGTGCGTGAATGTGCGTGAACGTTGTTTTAATATTGAAGATAACACAAAGATTGATTGATAGGATTGTGTCTTCCTGCTTATGGTTATCATTTAAAGTACCTTCCTCAACTCTTTAATATGTAATAGCTTGTGCGCATTGACTCTTTGAAAAAAGCTACATCCCTGATGTATCTGCAAAAGATAGCTATACATGTATTATAAACAATGCTCACTAGGGGAGTAATTATTAAAGTCAAGAGGACACATTCTCGGACGATAGGAAATCACAAGTTAAACGTTTAAGCCTAGACTTGATTACAGGATCCATAATGCACTATTTTGCAGCAGGGTATACAAATCACATAGGAACGGTGTATTCACAAAATATTGTATTTTGTTTTCTTGTGTGTGCTTACTTAAAAATCACCAGTACATGTACACATGTGTTCCAAATTTGTAGATAAATGAAACATATTGGTATATTTAAATGTGAAATATCGTATATATGTCACTTTAAAATTAGGTAGATGAATGTTATAATATATCAACGTTTAATGGCATTTCTCATGGCTTATCGGATGAGACCGCCAGGGCTCCTTACATTCCTTATTTTGGTTAAGTAATACACATAACATTTATGATTTTCTTACACAAATATAATTTAGATAAAAACAGCTAAAGGTATATAGAAAGCAAACGTCTGTTTAATGCAAGGCAATCCTTATAATAAAGACATTTATGTAATTATCTGATTAACTGCCGACCTATGGAACTGTGTTCAATAGGATTAAACTAAGTGTAATATTGAAATCCAAAGAATGAAATTGTGTACTTGATGTCAACTGTATGTATACTTAGTGTAAATTAATTAATTCCAGCGAGAATTCCTCTATTTTAGTTTAATATTATATTGTATTTGAAGCTGCGTTTCCAAGACCTAAATATTGTTAACAATTTATGTGTGATGTATTGTTTGCTATACAAGTAATGTCTGGACTAGAAATAATGGCAGTTTCAATGCAACAGAAGATTCGCAATAAACGAATGTCATATTTACCCAGGCTAATAATATCACCGGCAATTCAGTTTATTAAATTAAGGGAGATAACTAACCGTTGATCATTGTTTCTTTTTTTCAGTTAACGTTCAATTTCATGTAGTTTTATTTCTTTTTTCTATATACATAATACAGAGTTCCAGACAGGCATTAATTACAGAACTATTAAAAGTACACGTTTACTTATAGATCTTTTCACAAATAAGATCACGCAAGTATACAATGCATATGTATATTTCTTAATTCATTTTATTTTCAGTTGAATCCAGCTGATTGCACTGCAATATGTTATATTCTAAGTGAGTACGTACATTAAAATCAAGTAACTTTGGATTGGCTAACAAATATTATATTTTTTTTAAATTCATTTTCTAACTAGTTGTAAAATAAACTTGTTTATTAGAGTGGGTTTACACTTAAATTTTAAATTTAAATATTCAAACAATTCCCGACATGCATGTTAACATGATATACACAATTGAATTAGTACTATCCAAGTATATTCTAACACGTTCTTCATTTAGTAAAGTATGACATCATAACCGGGAAAACATTCTACATGTTATATTATCACTTCGAAGGTCTGTCTTGTACCCAGCGTATTATAATGTAATAGCACGTCTGGCATGGGCTGATAATGGAGGACGATAACACGACAACAAATGTTATATAGGAAAAGACCCTATAACAAAGAGAAACGTAGTGACAGGGGCAGGTAACTATCCGACTAGTTTATAAGTAACATATGTATTACTTCGAGTAAACTCCATTGAAATGTGGTATCGTACAAAAGCAAATAACTGCGTTGTTATAACAGTCTACTTAAAAGACCACTCCATCTACCGGTATCAGCACAGTGTGTCCACATTGGTCTGTAACGTTATCATATTGACCAGCACGTATTTAAGATATTTTAAACAAAAAGGTGGTGTTTGAATGTTGGCTCGGAGATAACGTATCAGACGCTATTTAAACTTCCGTGTCATTTTACAACGATAATTTGTATATGCATATTTTTCATAATGCAAGTTTCGCAAAAATAGTTGTTCTTGGATATTTCTCTTATACGGACTTTTTTCAACAGAGATATCGTGTAAGTTTATATAGATACTTTGTAAAAAGCTAAAACTTTGTTATGTTAAAGGTTAAAAAAGAACACTATCTTTTTTTTCTAGTCCATACTCTATTCCAAAAAGAAAGGATCCATTTGATATGCTAGTAACGTAGAATGCGAATGTTGAAAATAATGCACTTGAACATTGCATAACGTGCTGAAAATGCATATCTGTTAAGAACATATTTTGAAGACAATGGACGTTTCAATACAAAATTACCAAGCAAAATCCAGCAACAACTAATTAAATTGTAATACAAACGCAAGCACTCACTTGTCCACGCACACCTTTACTCTCAGGCATCCACGTAACAACGTAACAAAATAATGTATTTATAATTTAGTATATCAGTAATATTTATTAAGATATGGCCATGCACGATACAGTTTGGATTTTGTAGTTGTAATATGTCTGCAAATACCTCTGATAGTCAGTGTTAACTAAATGGATAAATATTATATTTAATGTTAGTAACATATATCAGTCTCTATTGAAATGTTTATTCAACAGTACTAATACTGTATGAAAACATACATAACTTATACAATCTGCTAAATTAAGTGTTTATTCACTTCAACATGATAGTTCGTGCCAAATTCTCTTTCTGTCAGTGTAGGCAATGTATGTCATTGTAGTCAAGCAGGATTGTTTTGTTATCGCCGAAAAGTTCAGAATGCTAAGCCTAATGATAATGATGAACATTCATGCGTGTGTTAAGGCATCAAATGTTACAACGGCGTCATGTGTTACAGCTCGCATTATATGTTACAAATCGGCATTATATGTTACACAATTTTGAAACAAATGAGTGACATCATTTTTTACAAATCCATTGCATTAAGCATTGTATAATGTTTTAATGCAATAAATATATCGTATCGTTCAAATCGACATCATATGTTACAGTGCATGAAATGTTAAAACCCGGCATTATACGTTACAACCTGGAGGAATATCCAAAATATAACTATGGCTCGTGCCTAAACGGAAATAAATCGATTCCAAATTAATATAGTTCATAATAAAGTTCATCATTTTCGTCAGCAACAGTAGCTGGGTAAATTGCATCAGCAGCAGCAGTAACAACATAATCCTGCTCATTATCATTATGATGACGATGATGATGACGATGATGATGATTGGAAGATCTCCTCCTCCTCATCATCATAATCATCATAATCATCATCACTATTATCCGTAGTAACAGCATCAACATTATCATCACATCATTATGATCATTATCATCATCACAATCATTATCACCACCACAATCATCATCATCACTATCACCACCTCCTACAACATCATCAACATCATCATCATCATGACCATCATCATGACCATCATCATCATAATAATCATCACTATTATCATCAGTAATCGCATCAACATTATCACCACATCATCATGATCATTATCATTTCCACCATCATAAACACCACCTCCATCATAATCATCTACATCACCACTTCAACCACCATCATCATCAACATCACCATCATCATTATCATCAACGTGATGGTGATCATCCTCATCATTATTATTAACATTATCGTCATCATAATCATCATCATCATCCTTATCGCCGTATTCCTTATCATCATCATCATTATCATCAATATAGAAAACAACAACAATATATTTTCTTTGTGTCATGACTGCGTTGCCATGTTATAGAATATAGACGCACAAGAAAAGATAATAACAATGGAGAAAAATAAAAATGTACCAATTTTAAAATCAAATTAATTCATTTTTTTCTGAACAATGAAGTATACCAATCAATGCTTTTACATAGTTTTACCTAACATGCATTGTATTTTTTTATCATGTTTAATTAAAGTGAAGTCAAAGTGACAAAATAAAAGAAGTAATACATAACTGTTATATCAATGTTTGATTTATGTTGTTGTTTTTGTGTCTGTTTGTAAGAAGATATGACATTTTTAAATATAAAGACAAACTCGTAACTCTGTAACAAGAGTCCATGTGCAATGACGTCATCTACGATATAGACAGACGTTCGTAGATTTTGTATCGTGCTACATGCAATTTGTGTTATTTAGCGTTCAAAGACTATTCCTGGACGGATCCTGGTTGATTTGAATAACTTATAAGTCAGTGTCTTCTTCTGATATGTGTTTTGCTTCATTCGTTTTATGGAACCATTCAATAGAAGCATAGTAAGGGTGTAAACACCAGTTTTAACGTAGGTGATGAGGTATTACAGAATTGTAAAACAAGAGGGAAAAACTAAAACACAACTGTCAAAAGTGTAACTATTTTAGTATTGAATAAAAAAGGAAAGAATCGGGACATCAAATAAAAATGAACACGAACTTTTTTCAGGCATGTTCCTGTTGATATTTTAAGTCAAATAACGTATGTTACTTTTAAGTATTTATATAATATTAGTTCTTTTTTGTGATGTGTTGAGTACTTTTGTCACATGATTCATTTGAATAATAAAACTAAGTTGGACATACATATAAAGTTATTGAAAGCCGCAACATACAGCAAATCCGTTTTCGTTTTTGTTTTATAAGAACTTGTATTGTCACTGTGGTTTGTTTAAGCCTAGATCACACATAGGTCGCCGACCGAGTACCGACCACCGACAACTTGCGGCGACCAAAGATAACCACAGGCGACCAAAATCCTGAAAAAAAAGCAATGGAATTGTAGTCGGAGACTGGTCGGCGATAGATCAAAGACTGGTCGACGACTAGTCGTACAAAAAGTAGGCGATCGTCTTCCAACCATCAACAACCATCCAATACTGGCTGGCGACTAGATGGCGATTGGCTGGAGACTAGTTTGCGATTGTTTGGCGACTTGTTGGCGATCGGTTGGCGACTGGTTGTCGATGTTCGGTGGCCTGAATTGGGATTATTCGATATTCAGTCCTACGAGTTTTCTCATTGTTAAAAAAAGAGTTTGCCTTTATATATGACATTGGGCTATTATTTTATGTGTACCTTGTGACAATTTAAGAAACTGAATTTATTCTTGTTATTTCGTTGATTACTGAATTCAAATATAATTATTATATTATTATCCTCTACTATGACCGGCAGCACATTTTAATCTTAAGGTAAACAATCAATTATTTATTACAGTTTCCATATACGGCATTATCCTCTTGTCCCACCCTTCCCCTTCTTTGAAAACGGCATGCTAACAATTTCAACTTATAACTATTTCGTTTTCTGTCACGTTTAAAAGAATGATTGTACAATTGTGCTATCATTTTTAAATGTGTTTTGGAAACGAATGTAACTCGGTTGTAAGATGGTCTGCGACTAATCGCCGACCAGTCGGCAATCAGTCGGCGATCAATCGCTAACCAGTCGGCGATCAAAAAATGGTCTGCGACAAGTCACGCATGGTCTGCGACTAGTCGGCGATTGATCTTCTCACGACTTGTTTGATCGGCAAAAGGTCTTCGATGTGGTCGGGAGTTGGTCTGTAGTTGGCAGCAGGCTATTTGTGACCAGGGTTTTAATCCCTTGTCGCACATAGCGTGCGACCAACTAACGACTTACTCCCGACCATCAACAACCAGTGGTTGCTGGCGGTCTATAAGAGGTCGTTATCAGGTTGTTGGAGGTCGGCGTCTGGTTGTCAATGGTCGCCGACTGGTCTTCAGACCCATTTTGGTCGCAGATGGTCTTCGTTGTTGCATCGAAGACCTTTTGCCGACCAAACAGGTCATGAGAAGGTTTTCGTTAGTCTTTATTTAGTCGGCGATCAACCGCAAACTGGTCCGTGACGATCGCCGACTAGTCGCATACCAAGTGTTACTTGTCGCAGACCAATTTTTTTTATCGCACACTGATTGCCGACTGGTCGGTGATTAGTCGTAGACCATCTTACGACCGCTCGCCGAGTTACCTTCGTCTCCAAAATACATTTAAAAAATGAACGCACATTTTAACATTTTTTTTAATATGACTGGAACCGTAAAAGTTATAATTTAAAAGTATTAGTAGCAGGGTAGGGACAAAAAAAGCCTGAATGATATAATATAATAATATAACAAATATAATTGAATTAAATAATTAACAAATCAACACGAATAAATTCAGTTTCTTAACTTTTCACAAGGCATACATTAAAATATAGCCCAATGCCATATATACCATGTATAGACAAACGTTTTTTGAACAATTAGGGCAATCCTAGAACTCAATTAAATATAGAATAATCCTAATTTAGCCCACCGAGCATCGACAACCAGTCGCCAACCAATCGCCAACTAGACGCCAACCAATCGCCAAATAGTCTCTTGCCAGTCTTTGATGGTTGTTGATGGTCGAAAGGCGATCGCCGACTTTTCGTACGACCGGTCGCCGACCAGTCTTTGATCAATCGCCGACTAGTCTCCGACTAAAATTCCATTGCTTTGTTCTGGATTTTAGAGGTTGACGTTGGTCACCGCAAATTTTAGTTGTCGGAGGTCGGTAATCGGTCGGCAACCTATGTGTGACATAGGCTTTAATTGCACTATCATGACACGTCATCATAAATCTCAACTCCAATCATTTGAAGGAAAGCTATAACAGAACAGGTTTGAGAACATTTTTTTATAAAGATTCACTCTTCACATTTTATAGTGGTAAATATAAGTAATATAACAAAGAACAAGTTTAATGTTATTTCGAAAATGCAACAATTTTATTGTTCTATGTCGTTTGTTGATCATTTCCTTGTGTTTCTATGTTATTTGACATGGCAACAAAATTGTGACATAAAGATGTTACGATAATGTGATGTTGATAATGATGATTATGTTGATAATGATCATGATGATGATCATGATCATGCTGATGTGATGATGATAATTACGATGCTGTTACTGATGATAAAAGTGACGACGGTTATGATCATGCTGATTTTCATGATGATACTAGTGACGATGATGACACTGATGGTCATGATGATCATGATGTTCATGATCATGATGTTCATGATGATGATGATGATGATGGTGATGATGATTTTGATGATGATGATGATGCTGGTCATGCAATTTATGCTGCTACTGCTTTTGACGAAAATCATGTACTTTATTCTGCACTACTATAAGTTGGTAACGATTATTTCCGTTAAAGCATTAGACATAGTTGATATTCCTCAAGGTTGTAACATATAATCCCGGGTTGTAACATTGTATGCCCTTCGTGTCATATAAGATGTCGATTTGTAACAAACGATTCTACTCATGTTTTTTGCATTTTGTATCATATAATGCCAATTTGTAACATTAATGCCGGTTGTAACATATGACGCCGTTTGCAAAGTAATACTGCGACTAATTCTGCTATATTTATATAGAACTGAGACTTCGTTAACCTCACCCATCAATGTATAAATCTACCACATAAAACAACGATATTAGTTTAAAAAAAAATGCTATTTAATTTGAGTTTTCTCTTTCTTTTGATAAACGCCCTTACTTGAAAATTGAAGTCGTGTTAGGTTTAACATTTTTTCATTGCTATGCACTAACACTTTCTACTTTAATTCTGTATTTCAACAAGAGCTACTGTCATTTTTTTCTGAAACAAGAAAAATGGACATTCCACGAAAACCAATATTTTCCAACGAACCGCATAAAAGTCCAAACATCAATACAAGTTTTAGTTACAGTGACCTTGACATTGACCCCACCCACCCCATATGCATTCCCAGGCGAGGTATCGATACAAGGTATCTATGTATTAAGTTTCATTAAAATATTACAATGAATTATCAAGTTATTGATCGGAAAACGTTTTTCTATTTTCAGTAACTGTGACCTTGACCTTCACCCCACCCGCCCCATAGGCAATCCCAAGCGAGGTCTTGATACAAAGTATCTATGTATAAAGTTTCTTTAAAATATTTTAATGCATTCTCAAGTTATTGAGCAGAAACCGTTTTTCTATTTTAGTAACAGTGACCTTGACCTTGACCTTGCAATCCTAAGGGAGGTCTCGATATAAGGTAGGCATGTATTAAGTTTCATTAAAATATCTCAATGCGTTCTCAAGTTAATGAGCGGAAACCTTTTTTTTATCTTTAGTAACAGTGACCATGACCCAACCCACCCCATATGCAATCCCAATCGAGAATAAAAGTTATGTATGAATAAAATTTCATTAAAATATCTCAATGCGTTCTCAAATTATTGAGCGGAAACCGTTTTTCTATTTTTAGTTACAGTGATCTTGACCCCACCCACCCCATATGTAATTCCCAGTGAGGTATCGATATAAGGTATCTATGCATTAAGTTTCATTAAACTATATCAATGTGTTCTGAAGTTATTGAGCGGAAACCGTTTTTCTATTTATAGTAACAGTGACCTTGACCCCACACACCCCGTATGCAATCCCACGTGAGGTCTTGATGTAATGTATCTATGTTTAAGTTTTATTAAAATATCTCAATTTGTTCTCAAGTTATTGAGCGAAACCCATTTTCTATTTTTAGTAACAGGGACCCCACCCACCCCATATGCAATCCCTACGGAGGTCTCGCTATAAGGTATCTATGTTTGCAGTTCTATTAAAATAGCTTAATCTGTTCTCGAGTTAGAGAGTGGAAGCGAAAAGTTGAAAAACTAGCTAACCGAAAAACTTTAATTTGTCCATACAGCTTATAAGTAAAATTTCTAAGTGTAAAAATGCCCAGGATTTTAAGAAATGTCAAACTAGAGTCACCAAAATTGACCCACGAGTTTATTTTAATATAGGGAATAAGTGTTTTAAGTTTGAATGAAATCCCTTAAGCCATTCCTGAGAAACCAGCTCACTGAAAAACTTTAACCTGTCCATCTTGCTTATATAAAATTTCTAAGTGTAAAGGCCCATAATTTTGACAAATTTCAAACTAGAGCCAACACATTTGGCCTATAGGTTCAGTTTAATGTGGGAAATACATGTTTTCAGTTTGAATGAAATCCCTCAAGCCATTCCTGAGAAACTAGCTTACCGAAAAACGTTTACCTAGCTCGGACACCGACGCCGACGCCAACACCGACGCCGGGGCGAATATAATAGCTTGCCTTTTCTTCAAAAAGTCGAGCTAAAAATAAAGAGCAAGTGGTTGTCCAGTACAGAATAAACGCATAAAATGTAATGGTTACAACAACAACGATATTGATGAGTAATGCTCTATTCGGCAACGCGATTCCTGACTGTGAGATCATATTTTTGAATATTTGCCTACTTGTTTGAATTTAAGATTATTAATGCGTGATATATTAAATTTGTTATCGATTGTTTTTATGAATTCGATGTTGTTTTTCTCAACATCGTGAAGATGTATGCAAATAGTTGAAGCCACACACATAAACAATATCAAGTTCAATGTTTTTATAAGTCATAGTAACACGTACATTTATTAGAAAAACGTATTAACTTTCATAAATGAATGTATCCCTAATAAATGTACGTGTTTGATTGCATGTATAGTAAGAAGCATTCGACTTACATTTGAACGTTACTAGCCTATTACTATCCTTAAAAGCCAAAGATATCGTTATTTCAATATACGTTATTTCAAATATAGATTTAAATCAAGGAAACGAAACAATTGTCATTGGGGCTGAAGTTGAATACTTGTCTTTGTTGATTATTCAGCAGCACTAAAATGTTAACTTTAGTTTTGCCAGGGTATTTTAGAAGTTGAAGAAATAGTAGGTATACTTCACGTGTTAAGAAACAAATGTGCGCAGCCAGAGCTAAGGTAGAGAAATCGTTTATATAATTGCTGATCTAGTTATTTGTTATAAATATAACTTACAAGACTAGCACAGGCTAGTTACATTGTTGATGTGTAGTACAGACTTTTCAATACAAAAATAGAACGTTAATTTATTAGGGAAACATTTATTGGATAAGTGTCCATAGCCAACCCATTTAAGTTGAAGATGAGTAATACTTTTACCGATATATGTTAGTTATTTAACGATTCCGCAGGGCAATATTAAAAAAAAGTAACATATTGAAGTCAACGTGTGCTACAAGCGTTTTATACCATATTTATCAAATTGCAGCTTTCCACGATACCCATTCCTTAGGCGTTTCCTAAACGTCACGTGATGTCCGATATGCTTGGAATGTGTGTAAAGCATGTGTGTCCTTTCCAACTTTTTGCGCTGTCTAATGTGGAAGGATACAGTGAAATAAATAGCGTGCTTATAAAATTATAATAACATTAAATTTTAATAAACTGAACGCTACTTATTGCACGATAAGCTTGCATATTAGGCCATGCCCACCAGTTAATGTTCTTATATCACAGTTATTTAACAAAAAACAATCTATAAAATATGGTATACATCGTAATTTTAATTAATGACGCTATTATACCGGTTTTTTTTTCAGATGAAATATTTCGATTGGACATGGCAAGTGTACGAGTAATGATAATTGTACTCGTCATATGTAGAGAGGTGTTGTTAAAAGGTATTTGGTTATTTGCATTACCAAATATAAAATGAGGTTACAATCCCCATCAAATCCGTTCAATAGTATATCTTAAGCGTTTTACTGGCACTTTTAAAATCTAAAAATTTCACAACACGGATAAATGTGAATTTTAATTATTTTTCAGCATGTAAGATATATAGTTTTTAGTCAATTTGCCCTTTTAAAAATGTTACAATTTTACTATATACTTTTAACAATAAATGAATTGCAAAAGCGAACTGACTCAAAAACATTAAAGAATATGTCGTAGTGTCGTTTATAAATATGTAGCAATAAAACCACACATCCGTCTGTGCTAGTGGTAAGCAAAACAGGTTTCCGATTCGTAGGGTCCAGGTTGGGAATCCGTTTTTCTTGCTAAAGCTTTTCTTGATAGAATTTACGGTGACCAGTAAACCGTGAATTGACACGTACTATTTTATCATGTGTATCATTAGAGTTGTGTATAAGTCCAGAATAAGACAAATAGTACTGTATCTTAACCATAGGTATAATCCAATAAATGTGATAAACGGTAAATATTGTGACCCAGACGAGTATTACTTAATGAGGTATTTTATTCACACACATAATCATTGTACTGAAAAGACTCTTATATAAATCTTCTTCTCAATGCCTCTATTATTGTACAGAGATCGAGCTTGTAAAGCACTTAACAGAAATAGGAAATATAAATGTTACACACCACGGACAAGTTGTATCCTATGGCAACTACAGTTTTGATCCAAGCAATGTGATAGACGGTAAATATGGTAGTCCGGACGAGTGTAACTGCTGTGCTGCGTTAACAAGACCAGCCTGGATTTACATTGACCTGGAAGAGCCTCATCCGTTTAGTTGGATAGAGCTTGTGGAAAGAACAGATAGCGATCACTGTATGTAGTTTCTCTTGTTGTCATACGAATATCGATTTCAATCTTTATGTTATCTTTCCATTAAAAGTTGTGCGGATTTAAATGATTATATTTCAAACAAACGTCTTTTTCAGCGACACAGTTTACCTATCTGCAAATAACAATCGATACTGGATCGGCAGGCAAAGAATCATTTCCTATATCTCCTGTTAATAACACTTTTATAGCAAATGCATCGAATTCGCTTCAGTTTGTCAGGTCAATAAATGTGTCAACGACTAACAGTTTTGGTTTTGCAGAAGACAATGTCATGACACTTTGCGAAATAAAGATATTTCAGAACGGTAATGTACATGTATATCCTTATTACCATAATTTAATACGTGCATTTTTGCTTATGGCTGTCGAAAGCTCATTGCACTATGTAGTGGATTCGTGTCTTCAATCGCTTGCTGTTTTTATTTTTTCCATTTGAGAAAGATTCCTGCCGTAAAATAAGTAAAATTGTGTTGTCCTGATTTAAATTGCTAATGTAATTCATGGTTCATTTAGTGAACTTAACATCACAATCGTCAACATGGAGCACGTGTGTGTCAGACAACGCTATAAATGGATTGCAATTCACGGATGAATCCTCAATTTGCCAGACATGCAGTGCGACAAATACCGAATTAGCACCGTGGTGGGAACTAGATCTTGGTTATATAAACCTAATTGGAACCATTTTCATCGCAGGCAGAACAGGTAATGCATTTCTTTTAGTACTTTTATTACTGTATTGTATGTGTTTCCACGTTTAGGTTCTGCTTTTAATGTTAGTGTCGGGTTGTTTTTGTAAGTAGTTAATATCATCGTTTATCGGAGTGTATTGTTATTTATTGGAGTTTAGGTTTCCAAACCACTGTTTATTAGCCGGTAAACAACGAAACATTAAACTTATTTTTTTTAAACACACGATTCTGTTTTTGTTTCGACACATTTCGTAGATTCTTTTTGTTATATTTCACAATGCTTCATCATATCACAACATTTGATTATTATTTACATTTAGCATTTATTTATTTACTGGATTACAGTTTCAAATTCAGATTTAGTTCACAATCAAACAGCAGATAATGCCTTAAAAAAACTTTGAAGACACTTAAACCTTAAGTGGAAAACGGAAAACTGAACATTTAAATCGCGTTTTATTTATCAAGAGAAAACAAGTAAACATTCCAGCAAATGTGTGCAGTACTGTATTTGACAGACAGCATGGAACATGCGGTTTATGAAATGGCATTTCATACAACATTATGACCCTCTATGTATGGCGTGTATATGCAGATTGTGTATGTGTTGACTCAGGTGTAAGATTGTACACTGCAGTTTGTGTTATAATGTTATTATAAAACGAACCTATATTGAAATTAACATATTTTATTTCCCGCCTTTTACAAAAGGCAGCAATGCTTTCATTCAATGTTAACCCGTGGCTAGCATCAACTGATGCGAGCTACTCTGCCAAGTCATAAGTGTACAATATGACTCCATACATTATTTCAATATTGCTGTTCATCGTTTTGTTAGAATACTAGTGCCCAGAGTGAAATGATCGGGGTTCACACAAATGTAATATGTTGGCGCCGCGTAGAATTGTGGTACCTTAATGGACAATGCACATGTTACACGCGTCAATTAAAAAATGATCGGTATATTGTGTCATTCAGGTTGTATTATTTTCCGACCTGGGTTAACAATAAGCTGTGGATCATTGCAAGTTGTTAGTTTATGTTATTGTTTTATTGGTGAACTGCTTTAGTTTTAATATAGAAAATCAATATAATTGAAAATGCTATTCTGACACCACCATCATGGTGTGAACTCATGACTGAGTAATTTCATGACTGTCTAGTCGTATACGGCCCATCTCTTTCAAATTGAAGACTATGCCAAGACGTGTTTATGCTCTAATAGATTTATTTAAATGTGCATTAATAGTCAAACGTAAATAAAGTATGTTTTTATCATATGCTTCTCGGTAAATTTCCACCATGGATATTTGTTGATTTCGGTGAATGATCGAATATTTATTTCACTCGTGGTCATAGAAAATAATATTTACACTAGTGGCTACGTAACTCTTGAAAATACGTTTTTCTATAACCACTCGATAAAATTCGATCATTCACCGAAATCAACACATCTCCATATATTTTGCTTATCGGTAGTTCAGTTACAGTAATAAATTTCTTGTCAGCAATTTAAAGATTTCAAATACATTATATATACCACACGTGCACAATAATGAAATATTTAAAACTGATTATAAATTTGCACGTATACATACAAGTTGTGCTAATACTATGTTCAAAGATAAAAACAACAACTTCACTTAACACACGTAACAGTTCCCACGACAATACAATTGTGCTGCTGTTTTAATAGGGCCGTCATCCCAGACTTCTTTTTTCGGCGTAGCTGTCTAAGATCACGTTGACCTAGGTTTATTGCGATCATTATGCAGCTGGATTCTTGAATGCCAATAGCATTGGGCAAATTTTCTAATTTCACAGTGTACGAACGCAACTGTATCAATTCCGGAAGTCGGCGCCGAGTAGGCATACAGTTGTGTTTCTTGTTTGGAACTGTCACGTGGATTATCAATATTTACACACAAGATGTAAATATATATATATTCCATTTAATGCAGGGTCGTTTATATATGATTGTGATCAATTATTGTTACTATAAAGTCGAAATTTGTTTAAAAAACTGTATCAAATCGAGGTTCTGTTTTTTGTGTGTTTTTTTTCCAAAATGTTATTAACATGTATCTTTTATAACATAAACTAAATAAAATGTAACATTTGTTATTCGGTTCAGCAGTATTTCATTTACACATATAGCTCACCGTTGCCCCATCAATGTTTCCGATGTATTAATTTTATAATAGAATGTTTCTGGGGACGACTGATTCTTTGCGACTGTATGCCTAATTGCATATTAACTGTATCCTAATCGTAATTTTCGTTTTGAAAACTGTATGCCTAATCGTCAATACTGTATGCCTAGTCGCACCGTTATTGTACATCTGACTGAATGCCTAATCACGCTGTATGCATAACTGAAACAATAATTTAGTTTATATATAGTGAAATTAGTTTATTTTGGTTGAACAGTCAATGAAAACTTCAATATATATATATGAGAATTTGACCCATAGTTGATTAAAAATATCGTTTGTCGTTTGTGTTTCTACATGATTAAGCCATTTGATCGTGTTCACGCTCTTATCTTGAACAAAGAAAACTATATTACATATCGTGCGTACATGTACACTCTTTAATCATTTTTAATATACTATAGTAGAGAAATTAAATGTTCGTATTGTCATCTAATAAGCTTGTCGTCTGCACATCAATGTTGTAAATCAACCTCAAACATTTTACCCGTACTGGAGTAATTGTTAAATATCATTACGTAGATCTTGTAAACTGCAAATAACACTGGATGTTTACATTTCAAGAATGACTTCAGTCCACATATAAACGTGTGTGTGTCCGTTGTGTCTACATACCGGTGTACTCACGCTCTAGGCATGATGGGTATGCGCTGCTTTCCAGCATAGCTCGCAATGGTTGTTTTAACATCACATTGAGGTTAGATACCAGTAATTATACGTGTTTCCTTCCGTTTTACATTCGAAATATTGCCTTTTACTAGAGTTTCTTTTTTTTCTGCTATTAAAATTAATTAGCAACGTCAGACATGCCTTTTCTGATTATTTCTAATATTCTCTGTGTGTTTGGAAAAAATTGTGCATTTCTGTGGAGGCTAACTTTAAAGATGAGCTTTTGGGTGTGTTAACTGTGGCTTTTGTCGAAATATGACTGCCAAAACCCTAGTTTCTATCGGTATTTGCATTGAAGTGAGACGCATTTGTTTAGAAGTAACATGCCATACATTTTTATTGCAATTTTCGGAAGAGGAAAGATCAATCTTTTAACAGGCACCAAGATTGCACAATCTGAAATCTGAAAGTTCGCCTTTTTATAATGAAACCCTATGGGAATTGGATTTACTGGCATATAACCTTGAATTTTCACACACAACAAAAGTGAAAGAAGCTTGTTATAACAAACACGCTTAACAGCGTTAAACACGAACTACTGTTATTTGATTTAACATAAATATATTCTACTATCAGTATTAACTGAATATTAGACTGATAAATGGTATCATAATGTCATTTCATGAAACAACTTTCATACGCGGGATTACTTCATCCGTAAGCATATTTCGCCGTTTGGGGCGAAACAATGCGGTTAAGTAAAGAGGTTTGTCGTGTGACGTCATCCTCTGTGTATAGAATGGTGTGTGCCATATTACTGAAGTTGCATTCAGGGTATAGTCGAATGCGACTAACATACAGTTAAAATGTGTTGTGCAAGTAGACATACAGTACACGATTCGAGAAATGTTATTTGTAGCCAAATAAACAGATTTATGAATACATCTCTCGTTATTGCAAAATGTTACCGTAATAAATATGTAATTATTATATATGAAAAAAGCCCTTCGGACATATATTAACAATTATTTGCCATATAACTGAAGTAACGATTAGGGTACAGTCCAAATGCGACTTACATACTGTTTCTGCATTGCTTGGTTTTTTCTCAATATTTCTCTAAAGAGAGTGTCTCATGCTGAAAACCACATGCAATTTGGAACTATGCTTGGTGAATAAAAAGACTTTGCACGTACGTTTCCTTTTGATTTTAAGAGAAATCACTCCCGACAATATCCAATATCAATCAAATAGATCATAATTATTAACAACTGTATGCCTACTTGGCGCCGACTTCCTAAATTGATACAGTCGCGTGTGTACACAGTAAATTTTAGGGAATGCAAACAACAATGGTTTAATGTATACCAATAACTGTTGCATACGTTTGGGGATTAAAATTTACATAATTGTTTACATAAGCGGTTAAAATAAAGTAATTAACATATATTCCAAATACACTTAATAACTGAACATAATTACGAGCAATTTTACTTATTATGTCATTATCAGAATGTTATATTAATTCACATAATGATATGACTATTATGTTAAGCTTACATATTCGGAGAGCTCTATAAATAGTAATTACAATGCTACAATTCACGGAGCAACACGAGCTTTACGGGCAACATTTTACGCAATGTTGTCTGTTAAGCTCGCGCCACGTCTGCATGTTAATACTGTTAATGTTTCTTATGACAAGCACACACTATAAAGTGGTAAATGTCTGGTAATTTTCTGATAAATAAGCAAAACATATTCTAGCATGTACAACACACACCAGCAGAAGAGTGAATCATTCTAAAAATAGCGCGTAGTAAGCTTTGTTAATATATAAGCATCAATTACTTTACTTTAACATCATGTTTAACATCAGTTACGTAGCATGAATACACTATGTGCAATACTAATAATACATATAGTATATTATTAAACATAACTATGTACACTTGTCTGACATATATAATACTTTTCATTTATTCCCGCTATTATCTTATGACTATGTTAATGTATTAAATATGCCTGACCAATTCATGTATCAATTATGTTTAAGTAAATCACTAGTATTTATGTCATTCATGTATATCTGGTTAAAACATGGGCGGTATATGATCGGTTTGTTCACGCTTCAGCTATTAATAATGACTGAGTTTATAACAAATTCATTATGTGGGCCGATACGTATTCTTATGGTGTCCGAGAAAAATCTAGCGTCTGGGATGTCTCATAGTAGGGACCAAAATAGCTGGTGTCCAAAAAGTCACGTAACCGTCATATTGGTTCTCTTCTATAATATTTAGGGCAAAAAGTGACATCTCAATATTAATTTCAACGCCGATTGTCTTTTTTAAAGACATTTCTTTTTTGTTATAATCATTAGTTATGACTTTCAAGAAAACGCGCATATATTCACCAAGAATCTTATATGCCTGAACGATTGGTCTACTTTACATATAATTATAATTTATATTTATGTATTTATTTATTATAGGCTAGACGCTTTGTGTTAGATTTTTTTCTTAAATAATTGTCGTTGTTTTGATTTGACTACTTTACATATACATCAAAACGAAAAGTAAATTAAACGAGCCACAAAAACGTTTAAATAGGTGCATGTGTATATTTAAGCTAACTGTATCAATCATTTATCTTTTAGATGGCAAGAACACGGATGAGAGTCGATTTCTTGTAGCTTACTTAAGTAACGAAACAGTAGCATCGACACAATCGGGTGTTGCAGTTAATACTGCATCTATTAGTACCAATATTAGCGTCACTCTACAACCACCAAGACTCGCCCGCTACATTAACATTAAGCATAACAACACTTATCCGACAATCACTTTGTGCGATGTCGTCGTCTATCCTGGAGGTACGTTGTTCTGGTAAAGTATGATGCAATATACAGTATCCACTGTCTTGAGTAGCTGTGTGTAGTTTGGTCATTAACAAACTAACAAAAAGAAAACACAATAAATACATCAGCAACTGTTCCTTAACTTTAACGCATATGAGTGTATAATACATTATCAGAGCGACCAACAATAACATAAGCATAATAATTGGAATAGTCTTGTCAGACTTTGATATTTAAAAACTTGATTTTTATGGGACTATGCCAATGAACAATTATGACTGTTTTCGATACAAAATGAAAACCCAAAGTCGGTATCTAATTAAGGACATACACCTACATATAATGTGCTAATTATATTGTTGAAAGCTAGAAGTACATGATAATATAATATAATAAATGGTGCCTGCTCAACGATGGTCATTGTCCAGATGTTAGTTTTGAAAAGCTGAATAATATACATAGCCACAAGTGCAAACGCGAATGTCTTATATGAACCTACTAAAACAATAAATCATTTATGTTTACTTTCATTATATGCTAATAGTGTTATCTTAATGTCGGGTTGTTTTATGGTTTTATGTTGTTAATATAATGCACATTGACCAGTTACGGACACTAGAATAGTCCAACATTTTTAAACACATATTTCTTTCTTGCAACTGTATTGATAGAACTGCTTCTGCGTTATATAAGTGAATAGTACTGTTTTGCATTTGTATTCAGCGAAGTAACTGCTGAGTGGTAGATCATATATCGTTCTGTAGATTGTCCTAACAAAACATTCGGAGATCGATGTTTGCGAGCATGTCATTGTGCAAATCAGTGCAATTCGGCTACTGGATATTGCCAGAAATGTTTACCGGGTTGGAGGTCACTAACATGTGAACAAAGTAAGCTTGCCTATGCATTAAGTAGGTAAATAGGGACACGCATAATGTTATGCATGAATAGTGTATATAACATTTGTTTATCCTATTCACACTTAAATTACTGTCCAAAATCGAACATTTGATTATCTTTGATAAGTGTCAAGCGACGTTAATATACCCAAATGTACAAGAAGATGAATTATTTACATATACAATTTAATTGGAAAAAAAACTGAACTTAACCCTGATAATACACCTATTATAGCGATACTTGGTCAAAACGTTAACATGGTATACATACATTTCATGCTCTTTCCTTTTTTCAAGAATGTCTTGAAGGAATGTTCGGAGAAAGCTGTTCCAGTAGCTGTAGCGGAAACTGTCAAAAACAAAGCCACATGCCACCACGTGACTGGTGAATGTCCAAATAGGTGTAAACCTGGATATGATTACAACAAAGATAGCATGTGTAACGCCAGTAAGTAGTTTGTTTATGTGATACAACTTTGATTTAATATTTTTTTCGTATAATCGATTTATACACATATGCATATACAATATATTAGCATAATTTTAATAGGAAAACAAACAGGAAATATATGTAGAATTAACTCATAACTTTAGTAGAATTACTAAGTAATGCAATTATTTACTCCGATTCATACGTCGATATGGCTCTAGTATTGATCGTTTTATTAAAAGATCATGCGTTGTCTTAATTCATGATTTTAATCTGATACAGTAATTAATAACATGAACAAACACAGAGTTATCACACCACTGTACGGAATTTCGACTGAATTTATTTACAATTATTTATGAAAGCATGAATCAGAATTATCAAAACAAGCCATTTGATATCAAGAACGTGTAATTGTATTACTTGTAATCGTCATACATCACAAAAACCTCATTTTGAAATATATCACATACACGCTGCCTGATTATTGGAATGACGCCACCAATGGAAATGTAAATCAAGCATATTCAATTTCTATGATTTCCAAATAAATTCACTTCAGTGAATTAAGAGGGATCACTTCATGTTTAGTTACAAATACGTATACCACTAGTGAAAATATGTGCAAACGCAACCGACATACCACAAGTTTATTTACTGTCTGTCAAGATTAGCAATCGGTTACACGAGTTATACAATTACACAATCATAACACGGTATACATACATTTCTGTTTTTTTTTGTTTTTTTTTTCAAGAATGTCCAGAAGGAATGTTCGGAGAAAGCTGTTCCAGTAGCTGTAGCGGAAACTGTAAAAACAACGCCACATGCGACCACGTGACTGGTGAATGTCCAAATAGGTGTAAATCTGGGTATGATTACAACAAAGATAGCATGTGTAACGCCAGTAAGTAGTTTGTTAATGTGATATAACTTTGATTTAATATTTCATTCGTATAATCGATTTATACACATATGCATATACAACTTGTTAGCGTAATTCAAATAGCAAAACGAACAGAAAATATATGTAGAAATAAGTCATAACTTTACTACAATTACTAAATAATGCAATTATTTACTCCGATTCATACGTCGATATGTCTCTAGTATTGATCGTTTTATTAAAAGATCATGCGTTGCCTTAATTAATTTTTTAATCTGATACAGTAAACAATAACATTAACAAACACAAAACACATAGTTATCACACCACTGTAAGGAATTTCGACTGAATGAATTTACAATTATTTGTGAAAACATGAATCAGAACTATCAAAACAAGCCATTTGATATCAAGAACGTGTAACTGTATTACTTGGAATCGTCATAAATCATTTAAACCTCACTTTGAAATATATCACATACACGCTGTCTGATTATTGGAATGACGCCACCAATGGAAAAGTAAATCAAGCATACTCAATTTCTATGATTTCTAAATAAATTCACTTCAGTGAATTTAGAGGGATCACTTCATGTTTAGTCACAAATACGTATACCACTAGTGAAAATATGTGCAAACGCAGCCGACATACCACAAGATTACTTACAGCCTGTCAAGAAAAATAATCGGTTACACGAGTTATACAATTACAAAATCATAACACGGTATACATATATTTCTTTATTCTTCTCTTTTTTTCAAGAATGTCATGAAGGAATTTTCGGAGAAAGCTGTTCCAGTTGCTGTAGCGGAAACTGTAAAAACAACGCCACATGCGACCACGTGACTGGTGAATGTCCAAATATGTGTAAATCTGGGTATGATTACAACAAAGATAGCACGTGTAACGCCAGTAAGTAGTTTTTTAATGTGATATAACTTTGATTTAATTTTTTTTTCGTATAATCGATTTATACACATATGCATATACAACATGTTAGCATAATTTAAATAGGTAAACAAACAGGAAATATTAGTAGAATTAAGTCATAACTTTACTACAAATACTCAGTAATGCAATTATTTACTCCGATTCATGCGTCGATATGTATATAGTATTGATCGTTTTATTTAAAGATCATGCGTTGCCTTAATTCATGTTTTCAATCTGATACAGTAATGAAACACATAAACAAACACAGAGTTATCACACCACTGTACGGAATTTCGACTCAATTTATTTACAATTATTTATGAAAGCATTAATCAGAATTCTCAAAACAAGCCATTTGATATCAAGAACGTGTAATTGTATTACTTGTAATCGTCATAAATCACCAAAACCTCATTTTGAAATATATCACATACACGCTGTCTGATTATTGGAATGACACCACCAATGGAAAAGTAAATCAAACATACTCAATTTCTATGAGTTCCAAATAAATTCACTTCAGTGAATTAAGAGGGATCACTTCATGTTTAGTTACAAATACGTATACCACTAGTGAAAATATGTGCAAACGCAACCGACATACCACAAGTTTCTTTACTGTCTGTCAAGATTAGCAATCGGTTACACAAGTTATACAATTACACAATCATAACACGGTATACATACATTTCTGTTTTTTTCTTTTTTTTCAAGAATGTTCTGAAAGAATGTTCGGAGAAAGCTGTTCCAGTAGCTGTAGCGGAAACTGTCAAAACAACGCCACATGCGACCACGTGACTGGGGGATGTCCAAACAACTGTAAACCTGGGTTTGATTACAACAAAGATAATATGTGTAACGCTAGTAAGTAGTTTGTTCATAATCACTATAATTGTAAATATTCTAAATAATTGCCTGTGAGGATTTTGAGACCAAGTTTATGACTGGAATAATGATATATTTTGTGGTGTCGAAAAATATAAAGACACCACCGCCACAATCATCATACTTGTAATTACTCTCAATAATTGCCTGTGACGATTGTAAGACCAAGTATATGACTGAAATAATGATACGTTTTGTGGTGGTAGTGGTGTCTTATATTTCTAATAGTTAGGTAATAATAATTGCCTGTGAGCATTGTAAGACCAATTGCATGACTAGAATAATGATGTTGGTGGTTGTGGTATTGGTGTCTTATATATCTCATAGTTATATTTATGTAATTGCCTGTGAAGATTGTAAGACCAAGTATATGACTGGAATAATGATACATTTTGTGGTGGCAGTGGTGTCTTATATTTCTTATAGTTAGGTTATAATAATTGCATGTGAGTATTGTAAGACCAATTGCATGACTAGAATAATGATGTTGGTGGTTGTGGTATTGGTGTCTTATATATCTCATAGTTATATTTATGTAATTGCCTGTGAAGATTGTAAGACCAACTCTATGACTAGAATATTGATGATAATGTTAGTGGAACCTTACATTTCTCATGGTAAGGATTACGCGACAATATACTTTCAATTAGGATTAACGTTGTGGTGGACGTTGTGTCTTATATTTCTCATAGTAAGGTTATAATAATTGACTGTGAGGATTGTAAGACCAGCTCTATGACTATAATCGTGATGATGGTTGTGGTTGTATAAGTGGTGTCTTTGTTCTTTTCGTACTTCTCTCATAATAATTGCATGTGAAGATTGTAAGACAAACTCTATGACTAAAATAATGATGATGATGGTGGTGGTGTCTTATATTTCTAATGTTTACCTGTAGGTTATAACAATTACCCTTTAGGATTGTAAGACCAACATATTGACAATAATGATGATGATGCTGGTGGATGTGTCTTTTGTTTTTAATGGTTAGGTTATAATTATTACCCGTGAGAATCCTAAGACCAACATTTTGACTATTATGATGATGTTGATGATGGTGGTGGTGGTGTCTTATATTTCTCTTTGTTAGGTTATAATAATTGCCTGTAGGATTTTAAGACCACCTTTCTGCAAACAATAATGATGATGATGGTAGTGATGTCTCATATTTCACATGTTAAGGTTATAATAAATACCCTTGACAATAGTACGATTTATTTATTGACTACAACAATATATTTCTCATGGTTAGGTTATTAATATTACCCGTGAGGTTGTAAGACCAGTTCTTTGACTATAATGATGATGATAGTGGTGGTGGTGGAGTCTTATATTTATCTTGTTTAGGATATAATTACTACCCGCGAGGATTGTAAGACCAACTCTTGGACTATGATGATGATGGTGTTGGGCGTGTCTTATATTTCTCAGAGTTATATTATAATTATTTCCCGTGAGGATTGTGAGACCAACTTATCAAATAAATTACTGCTGATGGTGGTGGTTTCTTCTATATATCATGGTTAGGTTGTAATAATTCCGCATGATGATTGTAAGAACAACTTATTGACAACAATACTGATGATTCTGACGGTGGTGTGTTATATTACTCATGGTTAGGTTACTCCCGTTAGGATTGTAAGACCAATTTCTTGAGTATAATGATTATGATGATGGTGGTGGGTGTCTACAGGAAACGAATCTACAATATTTGGCCCTGGCTGGGCGTTATTGTACTGTTAATTGAATTTATTTATATTTAAAGATTTAAAACAATCACTAATATAGACATTGGTAATATTCAAACACACTGTATTCCTTAGTATTGGGCTCACATTTTGAACACATCATGTTTAAATAATTGTATGTTTAATTTGAATATATGTTTGTTATGAAAACATATACGTAGTATTAATCAAATATGTCAACAATTTAACCGATAATAGCTATTATTATACATGTTTAACGTAGAACGAAATGAACGTTAACATAGAACGAGTGATATAAACGATCAGAAATTATGCGTACTGGGTAATACATACAGTATTGTGTCATTCTTTATGCAATGTAGAACGATAATGAGAATGTCTTTTGTATTAAATTAATTGCGCAAAAAGTACCAAATTAGACGGACTAAAATCTCAAAGTTAAATTATTCGATTAGACTCTTCAAAACCTGTCCACAACAAGTACATATAAACGTAATATGTACCCTGTTTATATCCAGCTTGTCAATCAGGATACTTTGGCGTTAACTGCTCTCACCTATGTAGTCAATATTGTCGAAGTGGTAATTTCTGCAATCATATAACTGGCCAATGTCCTAACGGGTGTACAGAAGGATACGACTTCACTAACGATACAACCTGTTCAACAGGTAAGTATCCAAGTATAAATAGTTTGATTGTAAAATAATATACATTTTAAATATAATATTAAAATGCAGTCATTATTGTCAAAACATTGATATATGCAATCACATAACTGGTCAATGTCCAACTGGGTGTGTTAACGGATATTCAATGCAATATTCTAAGTTTACTAGTATTTGATTGTTAGATATTTCGCTATAATTTGCTCTCGATTTTTTCATCAGTTTCATTTTCAATGCCTTTAATATACATCTCAACGTGTCAATCATAGCAGGAGACCATTATCTAACATAACATTCACTTAATGTTAATCCAAATGAAATGAAGTTAAAAATTGGACGCACTCGTAAAGCACTGATCCCCGCAAAGGCGGCAGAATCACCATATATGTTTTCCAACTAATGATACATTGCGGACGTTGATAAGTAAACTTATTAATGCAGCTTGTGAACAACAATATTAACTAACTGTTCTAAGGAGTGTCATGGTAATAAATGTTATAACAGAAACGGCTCATGTGCTTTGTATTGAGAGCAATGAGTTTCCGAATGGCAGATGAATTTTGCAAACGTAAGCATGTTATCATGTACAATTAGTTTTGCGATCATTATACTTATTTGGCATAAGTTCCAGGCATAACAAATTAAGTCAGCTGAACATATTAACGTACATAAAACAATACATTCCAAAACATAATTTTAAGAAAGCTACGTGTCCAATTTTTATTGAATACAATACCATTATATGTTTAAATAATACGCCTATATTTTATCAAATGTACTCTGATTAAACACATACATGTCTTCAAGAATTATATTATAAACTCAATTTCTACGCAGTATAGTATCATACGTATTACGTAAGTGTTCAAATGCCTTATGCAACTATGGCATTACAGCTTGTGAACTGGGCTCATATGGACACAACTGCACCATGGACTGCCACTGTGACATTTGTGATAACGTCAATGGGTCATGTCTGCCGTCTGAACCATGTGATGATGGGTTCAGAATAGAAAACAAGATGTGCATACGTTAGTAGTGTCAATTTATACGACTCGAATGATGGTTGGCATAGCAAGGGGGTATCGTCAAAGTTTGGTACCAGTAAATGTTATAATTACACTTCTCTTATAGAATCGTCAGCATCAATTTGCACAAACACCACTTAACATTATAATTTGAAGTACATTCGGTTAAATTGTAACTAACTTGTGCAGTAAATTTAAATATGGATATATATATAATAAGGAATGTGTCAAGACAGACATATATTGTATTAACGTCTCACTTTTGTTCATGGGATTTTATATACGTATATTAAATATGGTAATAATAAAACACAAGTACAAAACCACTCAGATTGAGTTATGAAAGACATATAAATCTGATTAAATATTTATACGTTGATAAAACTCATAACACATGCTATGATTGATAAAACCAAAACATGCTATGGTTAATAGTATGATAAGAAAGCAGTGTTTAAGATTTCACATAAAACGTACACTGAGTAAAAAATATGATTATCAAATATTTACAATAAAACCTTTAATATTTTACATGTAAACGTACACTGAGTAAATACTACGAGTATCGAATATTTACAATAAAAACTTTATCTATACAAAGTATTTTGTCTGGTGACTAAAATATCATGACAAGCTTTGGCACTGTATTTAACGGTTTCGTCATTAGATAAGATGGGACAGAATTTATCATGATCACTGTACTATGAAAAATCTGGATTTATCTCAAATATTTTTGTGAACAAATTTTATCTAACAGGGTCATATAAGTTACATGGCATTTTTACATGGTATTCGTCTTCCACCTGGTTTATACAAATTAAAACAGTATCGTTCATTGGGTACAATTCCTTGATATCGCCCGGTTTCTATTTTAAGTGGTGCTATGGGACAAAGGGATGATATTATTATTAACATAAACCTCTGTGTTATATGTAGCCTTAAGTAACTAACATGTTCTTAATGTATTTCCTCCGTTCCCACTCTGTTTAAATTGTTGAGTCAGTCAGTCTTAGAGTTATCAAATAGTTCATCAACACAGTTATTGATAATTGATTTACGAGCATGTGCCTAATAACTAATACCTATGTCCAGAGGTATTTTCATACATATTCCGTAGTAACAATTCTTTGTGTGGTGTCTTCTCATGAACGACCATTTAAACACTTCGTAGTTGATATGTCTGACATCCATACCATTTAACCGGAACCAGTGTGAGAGAACCGACTTCCATTGCCGTGCGTGTGGGGGGAGCCAACCCATATCTCCAGTTATTCCCGCGTTAGGCGTATATTTTCCTACTCCGAGGTAGAATCGACATGCCCTGTGATGAACGGCGTTGATGGCGGCATAGTCCTGGGTTCCCCATATTGCCGCCCCCTAACTTATAGTTGGCCACACACTACTGTCATATAGTTTTGTATAGACGCTATAAGGCAGTCCACCGGAATGTGTCAATGAGCAACACACGATACTATAATGTATACATTGTTAACATTAATAGTTTAGCCTAAAGTATGTACATCAATTTCTCAGATGGATTTGTTGCTGTTATGTGGCGCAGCCGATTCCTAAAGACTAACTATATTATAGTATCGTATGTGTGTTATGTAATACAATTGTTACTCCGACTCGACTTCTGATACGTTGTTTTACTTTGTGTTACAAAACATAACGACAGAGTATTTATTTGTGCCTTAAAAGTACGCTTATTGTACAGCTTGTGAACGAACAACGTATGGCCAAGACTGTTTGTCTGAGTGTCATTGTGCCCGGTGTCATAATGTCAATGGATCATGCGCTTTCTACAATCAAGTTTGTGACAATGGATTCCATATGGAAAATGAATTATGTCCACGTAAGTATTGTCCCATGAGCATGTATACTTTCAACGTGTGTTGCTATAATGACGGATTCCTTGACACACGCCCTAATAGACACATTATATTATATTCAGTATTAACATATGCAAAACAGTATGTGACGGTTCTTCTTTAAGTGTTTCAAGTGTTTGTTTCGCACTTTGTTCTATGGCATGTGAACGCTTTTGGTGCATAATAGTGGTTCTTTATTTATATATTATTTTAATTATTTATATTTCAGTGTCGACAATAAGAGGTAAAGAAGCAACGCAGGGAGCAATTAATACAGTGCTGTTAGGCGTAACAATTACCATTTCATCACTATTTTGTTTTCTCATAGTCTGCAATATCTTGGTTTTGGCGATATACATGAAAAGAAGAAAATGTCGGTAAGAAAAACAGGCTTTAAAGTCTGGCGTTGTTCGTATACGACTGCACTAAACACACTTAGGCTTAAACACTGTATTTGTATTTTTCTGTGCATACAAATACATTATTAATTAATAAAATAATACTGACATTTGTATAGAATACATACTTCATTGTCTACTTATAAGTATTGAATTAGGGTATTATAACGATTTGCCACAATACCGATTTGCCAAATAATGATTTACCGAATTTCAATAACGATTCGCTACAGTTTCATACCGATTAATCAGACTTGTGGCGTATTTTAGTAAAAGTGAACGTAACTCAGAAAATACATACGACACACTGGCGCCTCCTGTGGACACAGCTGGCAACTATGAAGGTCTACAGATGACGCCTCGTGAGTACTCCAATGTTTTTATTATTATTTAATTCATATGCATATATACTCCTTATCGTGGATTAATGGACGACAGACTATGACGATTTGTTTTAAATTTTAACACGATATTGGTGTATATTTTAAAGGTAATCAATGCGAACGAAATCGTATCTATGATCCGCTCATCTTTCCGGAAACCACATTCCCACACGCGTTTCAGTTACATCAAATAAATCATACAAATACTAAATGACGCCAGATTCACTGATAAAAACGCGCGAATGACGCCAGCTTCAATTATAAAAGTCAAAGAATCAATTTGACGTCATCTTTAGTGATAATTTGATGAATTAAATAATGTAAACAATCACACAGTAAAAGCATATTAAACGTAGGTATAAAGTATATTATAAAAATGTGGTCTGATCACGGTACGTGGCGCTACGTGGTGTGGACATGAGTTTTGTTACGAGTTTGCTATCGCGTGTTTAAGCACCTGCATTTAACTGAACAATTTCAATTGACTACAATAATAATTAAAATTTTGTTGTAGAATAAGCTATAGCATTCTTTGTCTATGGAAATCCAGACGCGTGTCGTGTTAGATTTAATGATCAAGGTGAGCTTTCATACACAATCCGGGCGTTGGCGGCTGAATTCCGGTTAGAAATTAAGTTTTGGTCTGATTAATTTAAAACTACAAATGTTATTAACTTGAAAGTTGGAACCTATTTCATCAACTCCAACATCAGATGCAACACTCCGCATAACAATATTGTATCTTGACCGAGTTGCAGCCAATTTTTCTTAGCTTCTGAGATTTGAAATAGTCGAACGCGCTGTCCTCTGACAGCTCTAGTTCATTAATATAATTTGATAAGTAACTAGTTATATTGTACCAAAATATAATTCGAATTGCGGGTTATTTACAAACAAAGTTAACCTTCGGCTTTTATCATAAAGTTTCAAATATTTTACAATCTAACAATTATATTGATTAATATTAAAGACGCCTTTTGTATCACATTGCGTTAACAAGTCTCCTAGGTAAACTATATCTATTCCCTCTTTAGTTTCTTTATCACAGACATTTTACAAGTACAATTAAATGTGCATATGCATTCGAGCAATGTATGCAATTTATATATGTTGCAGAGGGCCAATCACAAGACAGAAATCACCATGCGTACATTAACTACAATGAACCATGAGTTAACAATAAACGGGTTGTTAAATACTTCTATTATTAGATCCACTCGGTAAATAGCATAATGCACCAGGAAGTGAGAAGTTCTTAAACAGGAAACGCACGATAAACATACGACGATTGCACTTTGTGTGTGCATGGATGACACGCCGTTATGAGGCTCTACGGAACAAGCTTGTTGAAGTCCAACTCGCAAATCACCATTTTAAGCAACCCATTGTATATATTGTATTTAAACATAGGAAGCCTATATCGTTTAGATAGTTTCTTCAATTTTTTCATCTATACTAGTTTGACGTACATAACATTTCTAACATTTCATGAATACAACTATCAACACTGATATTAAGTCAAATTCAAGTTAAGATGTGTTTTTATTTAATGCTTAGTAGTGAAATATAGAAATATATGTGTCAGCCCATAAGATTTTTGGCCCAAATGCGGTATCTGGGCTGAAATTAGTTATCGTCAATTTTGAATACGCTGATATGTGTAGAAACTGGATATGGCTTCCTTTTTTCTGTCATGCGTTTAAAGGAAGAATGAGCAGTTTAAGTAACGCCGACAGAACGACAAATTTTCACATTTCACACAGATTTCAATGTTTGTCATGCATACAATACAGAACCTAGCATTGTGAGGACAAGTAATTAATATAATATATATTTACTGGACTGCCTATCCCAAGTAACAAACTTTGAATTTACAAATGTCTCAGACAAAAATAATAGAAATGGTTGCTATGGCAACAAAAAAAGAAATCATAGAAAAAAATACAATTTTTATGCAAATAACCCAACAAATATTTTTCATTGTCAGTTTTCAAGATTTAAACAATTATTTGAAATATCTTAATCAAAATCCTGACTTTTTCATAAAAATCATGTGCCTCAACTTTGACATCAATTTTCGCGAAACGAGGCAGTCCGCAATTGGGATAAAAATATCATGGGCCGTCACATATCAGTGTGGTATATACCTATATCACTCACAGTCAGGGACTTCTTTTTGAAACTTTTAGTTGATTTGATCAATTTTTAATTGTATATGTTGTCACCATTTATCATGCAGAAATACAAAAACGAAAAGTAGTACAGATCAATAACAGCAAATATTAAGAATACCTCTCTGATACATTGAAGTGTCTTATTTTCTCATGGAATGTCCTCAGTCGTACTGAGCCAAGGAGACTAGAACATACACTGTCTTGCGGGTACAAGTTTTACCCACAAGGCATTGGAGGTCGTCATCTTGTTCCCGCATACTAGATCTACACTTGCACTTGTTGTTTACTGTTGCTATTAACATTAGCTTCCATTTGTTTACACAATTGCTGTATTTTGCGGTTCTCCAATTCCAAAATCCAACAATAATCCATTATACCCTTGCTTTCATTAAGCACATACCTATATATTGGTTTCTGTGTATTAAGTCTTTAAGTCTTTATATAAAGTAACGTCAATGTCCCTTCTATTGTTTTCACTTTTTGTTTAAGATCTTGAGTTATTTTTACAAATTGGTATTACTTCTGGTATTTCTATAGATGCTGTAGTTTTAGTATTGTTGTTGTTTGCTGATGACATGGCCATTGTAGGCAAAACGCATTAAGAAGGAGAAATCCATCTAGATAATTTATTCTCATATTGTAATTCATGGGGACTACAAGTAAATTAATCGAAAACAAAAATCATGGTATTTCGAAAACCAGGTGGGTTACTTAACACCGAGCGCTGGGCGTACAATTGCCAATCCATCAAATCTGTTAGTTATTTCTCCTATTTGGGTACTGTTTTTAGTCACACTGATAATTTTTCATAACATGAAGAACACCTTTCTTGGTCCTAAAGGCCATGAACTTGTTATTGTGTAAATGTAAGTATTTCGATTTGAGTCCTAAAACCTTTTATCAACTATTTGATGCATTTGTTACGTCTATATTGAACTATTCCTGTGAAATTGGGTGCTTTAAAAAATCGAAACATATCGAAAGAATTCATCTTAAGTTTTGTAAACTATTATTGTAGGTTCGAACTAATACGTGTAATGCATGCGTATATGGTGAACTTGGATGATATCCTTTGTATATCAACATTTTTGTTAACATTTAAAAATTTTGGCTTAAAATTGTTCAGACTAAAAATATTATATTACAATCTGTATATAACCAAGCTGTTACAGATAGTTACAACGGCTTTACAAATTGGATCTCGAATGTTAGACAGTTATTAAATGATTATGGTTTTTCATATGTTTTTGAAAACATTCAATACATAATTGTTCATAAATAAATTTAAAAGTATCATTTTTTATTCATTCTTTTAAACATGAATGGTATGCAAGTTTGGAAAATAGGTCTGTGTTATATATCTTTTGACATGTTAAAAACACGTTAGAATATGAAAATTACCTAGATATATTACCAAGATCCTTAAAACCTTATTTTTGTAAGCTTAGAGTGAGTTGACTCCCACTCAGAATACAAGCGGGAAGATATAGCCAAAACAGAATAGTACGTGAAGAAAGACATTGTTTATGTAGCAATACTCAAGACATTGAAGATGAATATCATTTTATTTTTGTATGTAAATGTTACTCTTACATATGAAAAAATATATACAAACGTTTTTACTATCAACATCCATCAGTATATAAGTATTTACAATTACTTAATACAAGACATAAAACCAGATTAATAATGTTTATTAATGTTTTTGTCACGTAGACTTTATATATATGTATACTAATATGCATTTATTTTAGACGATGTTCCATGTGCAAGTCTTAATTAAATATCTGTTCTGTTCTGTTCTGTTAATCACGATTAAGTATTTAAGTATCCAATGTGTTATTGTCAGAAGTATTCAGCGTTTAGTTCTCCGCCATCTTGTTTTCTTCAAATTCTCGACCGACTTTAAATCCAATTGTGTTGTTCAATCCGAAAACATAATATAGTAAACACTTTATACGTATAAGGCACCCCCCCCCCAAAAAAAAGGCAAGTTTCTGGTCTCCCGACCGACCCTTTACTTTTGCTGCCGACCCTACATATTGTTTGGTCCAAAATTTATTTATTTATTTCCGCCGATAACTATTCTTATTCATTTTACCAAACAAGGTTTTAATTTGCTATCGCGTTTCATAAACCAGATAATGATTCACTGTCGCACATGGTACCTATTTTACTACATTGTGTCCATGTTTTTATTGTTATTTTCTGGAATATTGAGCTGAATTTACTTTCATAAAAACCTAATCAATGTAAATTTCAGATACGCATGCATAATTACCTTGAGTGCGAAACACATATTAATCCAAATTTAATGCAAATATTCGTGTTAATATTCAAAAAGTTTTATGCCGTAACAGAATCTCTATGTTAATTCCACTACATGTATATATCGTCACTCCCATTTAAATCTACAATTTATCCGATGCAACAAAACAACTGACTTATTGTTTCCCACCCTTGAAATTTCGTCTTGAACGCTAATTCCTTAATGCTCTATCGACACTGCTTGCATTGTTCAGGTACAATAGTATTGATTGAGGCTTTTTTCACTGACCATGTGTTAATCGTGTTACACGCTTAGTTACTAGCCATGGCCCCAGCTCAGCAGTGGCATCAAAAACTTTTTGAAGTAAAACCGAAACGTTGCTATGGTTGTTGCTAACGGCTTGCAGATTATAAAGACCTGGCTGTTTGATTACGTTGCGCTTTCACTCTTCTCAGTTGTAACAGATGTTATTATCTATGACTGTTTTGAACGGCAAAGGAGACAATTTACATATTTTTACTCGCGCAAGCGTTCGCGAAAATATGAATCGTTTCCCTTTCCGGCGATGATATCACGCGTTATCACACCTGAAACAAACAAATATCTTCTATCTATTTATTATAATAAATCACTTATATATACACGTATTACATTCTGTTCTGTGCCTCAACTTAAATTTAAAGGAGAAATTGCCGGTACCCCAAGAGACAAGGCTCAATTTTTGGTCCAACATTTCAAATCTGTATTTAGCGATTCAAACCTGCCTTCTGAACCTTTGGACCATCAAAAACTGTTTGAATCACAAAATAAACACATTATAACTAAGCTTGGGGATAATTACTGCCCATAAATCAACAATTTTCGCTTCCGGAACTAAAGACAGCCTTTGCTAGCAAGAAGGACTCTGCTACGGGACCTGATAAATTATCTTATCTGATGTTTAAGAACGTGTCAGATCACATTTTATATTTCTGGCTTGAATTGTACAACAGGGTGTACACGACATGGAAAAGATAAATCAGATCCAAAATCTTATAGGCCAATAAGTCTCACTTGTCACGCTGGTAGATATTAGAAATCATGATCAAAAATAGACTTTAGCACTTATTAGAAACAAAAAATATTTTGATCACCTTCCAGTCTGGCTTTAGACAACTTCCCTACTTGAATCAGAAGCAGGGGGAGAATGGCCGTAGACATTATTTTATGACAAATGCCCACAAGTTAAGTGGCCGGGCTGGGGCTTACGACCACGAAACCCGGATTGAGAGTCCAGCGCTCTACCAACTGAGCTAGCCGGGCCCGTTATTATAACCACAACCTTTTGCAACCTATATACTTGAAAACAGTATATGAAGTGTGAATCCCTATTGTAATTGATTACGCTTAAAATTATAAGATAGATTTGGCTACATTCCATACAGTGCGAGTCCTGCAGTTCCAAATAATAGGTGTTGGTGTTCTATTAGTACTATCGTAAGAAAAATGCAGCTTAATTATCTTCGCTTAATCATATACAACAAGCAACAAATGGTCATGTATTCTCTTTTAATCATAAGCAATATATCTACAGCATTTCAAAATCACATCCACAACACACACAAAAAATTGCATAAAGTATTTATTATATTAAAACAAGTTTCACAAAAATACATTAGTACTGCTTAAAGCATTGTATGATGGAAATCTTTTAATGAGTGTATTCCTGTGTAGAACCAGTACTTAGTCACTTTTTCACAAGTGTTAATTTGTACAGTTCAGGCAAAACCAGGTACATGAAAATTTATCACCAGCTAGTGAGTTGGACTGGATACCACACACACTTCCGATGTACCCATCTTGAACAGCAACTTGGACAGTCACAGTTTATACTGGTTTCAACGTTACAATAAACAATTTTTCTATAGCATATAGCTACTACCAGCAGTGGTACTTTACACAAATCATAAATCGGTCAAGGGTCATAGCCCGGCAGACTGAACCGATTTAGAAATGCATTCAGGTCACAAATGGGTCGCATTTCCACTGTCTGCGGGTTCCAGAATGTTTCATATCAATTGATATTTTGCCTGAGGATGTTTCCTTGTAGAACTAACATGTTTTGTTCGAAGTATGTGTAAAGGTATGTAGCAAGCACTCACAGTACATAATATTTTTATAGTTTTGAATAAATGTAACTAGTGGTGTTGTAGGTCATTTTATGCAAATCAAGAAGGGATTATGAAATCAGGTGAATACTCCCCGGGAAAATCATCTTTCAGGGCGAGACATCACAGATTGTGTTTGAAAGTTACCTGAAACAAATGTATTATTATTATTGCAAAGACATACAGTACTGTAATATAAACACACAATAATATTTTGATGAATAAACATACTCAACTGCCACACCATGCAATTCCTGTTCTAATTATATTTAGTTTTTCATTGACAAACACTAATTAAGTAATGACACATTGACGAACTTTCAGTATGGATAAACAGTGCATAAAAATTAAATATACTGGCGTTTTCTTTCTAAATTCATAGCCTATTTTGAAAGAAAGATAAAGTAAAACCCCGCTAATACGACCACTTTGGGGTCTTAATAAAAGTGGTCTTAATAGCGGGTGGTCGTATTATCGAGGTCCGGCAGATCACCGAGTCAGTACATTCATACTTGTATAATATTAAGCTTTTTATGAAAATAATGAATAATCAATAGATAACGAAAATTCCAATTTGTTTTCAATATTATGTTTTATTGAATAGAGATTATGCAACTTATAGTTATGGATACATGTATGAACTTTACATTAAGTAGGAAAATAAATAAAACTTGATTAACTAAGACCATTTAAGGTTCAGCGTTCATTCCTTCAAGTTTATTGCATTAAACATATACATGTTTATATAGCAAATGATTCATAATTAGTACAACATGACGGTATGAGTATATCGGAATCAGAATCAGAGTAGCTTATTTCAACTTAAGCATAGAACAGCTCATCGTCATTAACATGAGTATATAAAATGCATGAGTATGTAATACAAACATATACATCAGTTCATTAACAAGTACAAAAACATGAAGTATACATGCTTGGCGTGAGAGTGCCACGTGGATGCAGGTTAGCATTTGCATTATCAAAATGACAACATCATATACATATTTGACAATTACAATATAATATATATCATATATTTGTTTTAATTTGTGTAAAGAATAATCAATTTATCCTAGATATATACGACTGTTCTCTTATTTTAAAGCATTTTAAACAAAAAATGGCTAGTTTTCTAAGGACTATTTTGTTTGTACTATTGAAGAGCTCGATAAGCCTGAACATATTTGGACGGGACCTATAATATTTTGGAATAAGTTTTTTTCTTCACTCTGAGTAGTATGGACACTTTAATGCAAAGTGGTATTCATCCTCGATGTCATTAAGATTGCATAACACACATGAACGTTGATCTCTGTCTATGTTCTGATGTCTTCCTGTCTCAATAAATAGACAAGACAAGACAAGACAGTTTATTAAGATTTGTACATAGTACATCATCTAAACACATCATAATCTTACATGCATTTTGTCACGTTATATCATTTTAACATTTAATTATGCTCATAAAATATTTGTAAACACGGATACACATAAACACATAAAATAAACACATAAAATACAGAGATAGTTGTATGAATAACAGGAAAACAACGGTCATTTTTAATTAATGTTTTTAGTGTAAAGGAGGACAACTCTGTGTAAGTTACACAGTAGTGTTCAGGAAGGTATTTCTTATTTTTAGCGCTTCTTTAATATACTTAGCTAGCATTATAAGTTCATTTTTATTATTACTTTTTAATAATTGATGAAATTTGTGAACAGACGGTCTATTGTAGTAAAATCGTTTTATATATTTTTTTCTAATATCGATAAAATTTAAGCATTTACAAATAAAATGAAATTCGTCTTCAATATCAATTTCGTTACAACAAAGACAATATCTTTCGTTTCTAGGAATATTTTGAGACGCATATCGACCAATTTGAATTCTAAGCGGTAAAACTGATAATCTTAATTTAGCAATATATGATCTTAAGGATTTGGGAACAATATCTAAATAACATTCATAGCCATACACAGGTTTAAATAAACGATACATGTCTAACACAGGGCTATTATCTACTGTTCTATACCAATCCTGGGTATACATATCAATAATTCTACTTTTAAATTGGCATAAAAACACATTAACATCGACAGCATTGACATCATCAAATACATAGGAAACCCCGTAATTGTCAAAAAGCTTCTTAACATTTGAAACCCAATTGGTGTGGCCATTCTGACTATCTTGAAGGGCCTGTAAGTATACCGTTTTTAATATAATGTTGTCAGTATTTGATAACTTAAACCAGTATTTTAAAATTCTAATATAACGATTTATAAAAAGAGGATATCTACCTAAATCGCCATAAACCGCTGCATTGCACGTGGTTTTATTAACATTCAGTAATCTTTTGCAAAATTTTAGGTGAATTCGTTCTATTTCTTTAGACTTTGTGTTTCCCCACACTTCACATGCATAATTTAAAATTGATCCCACGAAGGCGTCAAACAACTGACAAATGGTTTCAGGTTTTAAATCAAATTCCTTACATTTGTTGAATAAAATATTCATGGCTTTAAGTGCTTTACCAGATAGATATCTTGGTTCAAATTAAAGTTGCCGGTATAATTAAAAACTGTTCCGAGATAATTGAAATCATTTACAACTTCTATTGGTTGACCATCATACGTCCACTTTTCGGGAGGTAACAATCGACCACGTTTTCGAAATACCATGATTTTTGTCTTATTAATATTAACTTTAAGCCCCCAAGTATTGCAATATTCAAGCAAGCGATCTAAATGGTTTTGAACTTCTTCAGGTGTTTTACCTACAATTGCCATATCATCGGCAAAAAGCAACAAAATCAATGTTATATCGTCAATATTCAAACCAGATGAATTGCTTTCTTGCAAAAACAGTTCTAAATCCTCTACAAACAATGAAAATAACAGAGGTGACAATACTTCCCCTTGACGTAGTCCAACTGCATAGCTAAAATAATCAGAAAAATTTGAGCAATGTTTAACACAAGATTTAACATTTTCGTACATATTTTTTATAATTCTCAGTAATTTACCTTCTATGCCACATTTATATAATTTGAACCATAGTGCATTTCTATATATAGTATCAAAACATTTCATCATATCAACATATACAACATACAATCTTTTATTTTCATTAACATATTTTTGAACTAAGGACATTAATATAAATATTGCATCAACAGTGGACCTCCCTTTCCTAAAACCAAATTGTGCGTCCGAAATAATGTTAAAGTTATTACAGAATGTTTCGATGCGAGTATTGACAACTGTTGTAAAAAGCTTAGATAAGCAGCTAAGAAGTGTAATACCCCTATAGTTATTTACATCCGAAGCAATACCTTTTTTATGTATAGGAATTATAATACCCTCTGTCCACTTTGCCGGATAAAATCCTGAGCTTAAAATAGAATTGAATAAGTCACAAATATGCGCAGAAATAATATCTTTACATTCCAATAAATATTCATTTAATAAACAATCACTGCCATAAGCTTTACCGCGTTTCAATGATTTAATACCATTAATGATTTCGTGTACAGTAAACGGCTGATCAAGTTCCGGGAAACGCGAATTTGGCAAATCAAAATCATTACTAGAGCAAAATGTTTCAGCCTCTTCGTTTTCACAGTCAAACATGCCACTGCTTATATTTGAGAAAAATGTGCGAAAATCATCTAAGGATAAATTTTCATTTTTTTGTTTCTTTTTAGATTTAAAAAGTTTCCAAAAGTCCCTAGGCGTTCGTTTCTTCAAATTCTTTAACTCATTTACCTTTGTTCGATAATAGCATTTCTTCTTTTTCTTAATTAATGTTTTATAAATTTGTTTGTATTCCAAAACTTGAAATCTGTTTCTTTCGTTGTTGTCAGCATTAAATACATTCAGCATTCTTATATAGTTTGAATGGGCAATTTTACAGTCGATATCGAACCAATCTTTATGCTTAGTGCTGTCGCTTTCCTCAAATTCCGATTTATTTGAAATAAAAATCGTTTTTAAAAATAACGGGTCCGCTACACTGCGAAAGAGATCGGTGAAATTATTTAGCGCGATATTAATTGAGTCATAATTGCCACAATCAATATCATTCACAATTCTGTTAAAATCCGGTAGTTTGGCAATAATACCTGAGCGGAACTCATTTCGTAACGATTCGTCCCATTTAAATTTATGTTCCTCATAAGGAGGTACATCTCTTGAATAATTGTTACAATAAATCGAAAATGACAACATAGCATGATCACTGAACTCGTTAAAATCATGCACAGTAAAATCCTTTATCAAAGAAAAATATCGTTCTTGGCCAAGCAAATAGTCGATTGTAGATAAACCGTTACGTGAGAAATATGTGTATTTACAAGTATCTCCTATCCTACCGTTCACAATACGATAACTCGAGGATTTACATAGATCAAGAAGTTTAATCCCGTGATTATTGTGTGACTTATCAACGGAGACCCGGACTGAGTGTACATCGGGGTTATAATCAATGTCATCAGTTAATTTATTCACCGTATCATGTGTAATAAAATCATATTTGTTTCCAGTTCTGCTATTAAAATCCCCAAATAATAACACTTTACCATAATTATTATACAGCGATATATCGTTTTCTAAAATATCAAAGAAATCTGTAAATAAATAATTTGTGCGATGAAAAAAAAGGCAATTTAGCGAGTATATCCCCATGCTTTTTATTTTCAACAATATCAAGATACGAAGATTTTTGGAATACTGGTTTTAGTTCTTTAATTAAAACCATTGAACTATATGCTGAGGCACTATTATGCCAGTGTGTGATGTACTGGTCTCGTAATCGATTTTTAAGTAGTGGGATAAATTGATCGATATTCACTTATTCGGGAAATAGCCTTACATCGGTAAAACCGGTTTGGTTCAGAATGTCACGTACTTTCGATGACCAATTTACAGTTTGATTTTTACAATCGATTTCTAATCTCTGTAATTGAGCAACATGTTTAAGAATACAATTTCCTTGTTTAAAGGTATATAGTTTCAAAAAGTATTTAACGATCCTTACATATCTATCTATATAAAGAGGAAATCGACCAACTTCGGCATAGAGCGATAGTGAATTTGTTGACATTTTTACATTCAGAAGTCTTTTGCAAAATTTTCGATGGACGCGCTTTATATTATCCGCTTTTATAAACCCCCAAACGTCGCAATAATAGTTTAGGATGGACAATATATATGCGTTAAATAAATTGAACATGATACTTATTGGTACATCATATCTTTTGTTAGAGTGAACAATGAATGCATTGCTCTTATAGCTTTGCCATACAGTGTATTTGTGGCTGGCACAAATGATCCACCACTAGACATGACAATTCCAAGATAATTAAAATTATTTACAATTTCTAATTCTTGACCTTGATATATGTTTTGCTAAGTGTCCCCCTTTTCGAAATACCATTACTTTGGTTTTATCAATATTAACTGTCAAATTCCACTTATTACAGTATATTTCTAGATTATTAAGTGATTCTTGCAGGCCTTCCTGTGTTTCAGAAAATAAAACGGCGTCGTCAGCAAATAGCAATAAATAGATAGATATTTGATCAAATGTAATGCCCGCGTTAATACCATTCTGTAGGTAAACTTCAATGTCATTAATAAAGATAGAAAACAGGATCGGAGAGGTTATCTCCCCCTGGAATAATCTAACGTTACTATTAAATATGTCTGATAGTTTTCTCATGTGTTTAACTTGAAATTTTACTTTTTCGTACAAGGATCGAATAAGGGATATGAGTTTTCCGTCGATGCCTATATTAATCATTTTACTCCATAACTGACTGCGATTGGTGACATCATAGGCCTTCCGGTAGTCTATATAACAACAATATAGCTTATCTTTATTCTGCAACTGTTTTTCTATATCAGTGCTACCAGCTAACTGTCAGCTAGTGTCAATGAATGTAATCTGATACACAGTCGATGTGCTAATCCTTAATAAAACAGTTGTAACATTGTTTTTCACACGCTCCTTTTATACCGCAAAGCATTATGTTATCTCCACGGCATATGTTATTAATTGATCATGATAAGTGTCAACGACCAAATGACACTGGCCGCTATAAGTAAGTAAGTAAATTATTTATTATCGTGACTTGTGTATAACATTTACATTTATAAGTAAATACAGATTCAAAATAGATCACACCCGGCCCACCGGGCCTAGAAGTCACCTTAGCAAGTTCCATTATTAACAACGTTGTATATAAATTGATAAAACCTGTCAAAAATAAAGATTGTTATCACATGGCGGCAGCGACAGACATACGTATCGAATTGGTAATCGTGTTTACGAATACATAATACTTCTTCTGCGTAAGTAGGCAGCCGTAATATAACTGGCTAGTTGTCTAGTGTTATTATGGATCAGATAACCTAGTTGATCTATGGGGGACAGTGTCATAAAACCAGCCTCCCGCAAGGCATCGCCAAGTATTCCAAGCCTTAAGTCACTATATCTTGGACAATTTAACACAAAGTGTGTTTCATTTTCAACTGTTTGAAGGTCACAGAAGTTGCATAGTCTTCTATCCTCACTCTATCTTCCAGTTTCTATTCGTAATGGTAGGATGCCCGACCTGAATTGTACATATAACGAACGTTGGTGCTTTGATACGTCTAATGTGAGATACGGTTCTTGTATGAAACTTGTTTTAAACGTACAATAAGTTCTCAACTTAGGCATTCTAGCAACGTCTTGTTTCCAAATAGAGTCATAGTACACTTTTATGCGTTGCTTTGCAGAGGGAATATTTACAGTTTGTCTGTGGTTGAAAGAGTCACGTAGTCCGATGTGAGTCATAATATCCCTGACCTCGCTCGACCAGTTATTGGTGCATACATTATAGTCCATTTCAAACACTTTGTAGCAAAGTCTGTCATGGTCCATGCACAACAGTCTATTCCAGAGGCGTAGCATGCAAAGCCATCGTCTATATTTGGTGGGTAGCCATCCCATGTCCCCGACCATAGAGGCGACTGGTGCGAATCTGTGGACACCAAGGAAATACCGCATCGCTCGGTTCTGTACATTGTCTGCCTGTTGCAGCTGTTTAAATCCCCATACACCAGCACAATAGTCCATCACGGGTACCACACATACATTGTACAGTGTTTCGTACGACTTAAAACCAAAGTATTTCATGTTGTGGATTTTGTTGATGATACTCCCAAGTGCTCTGCCTGCGCCTTTTGCTAGGGCGTCACAGGCGCTTGTAAAGTCCCCTTTTTCACTGAAGATGACTCCCAGGTACTTGTACTTGTCAATCATCTCTACTTCATTGATGCCGATTTTAAACTGATATTGTATTCTATTTCTTCTGCCTTTTCGAAAGTGCATGCTTTTTGATTTGGGTGTATTGACAATAACACGCCAACGTCTACACCAGTCATTGAGAACGTCCTGCATTTTCTTAAGATCATTTTCATTATCCGAAATTAGCACGATATCGTCAGAGTACATAAGGATTGAGATCTTAGTATCGCCGACAGTAACGCCGCAGTCCAGGTTATTAATCTCGGCTACGAGATCATTTGCAAAAACAGCGAACAATGTCGGTGATAACGTGTATCCCTGTTTGACGCCATTGGCGCTGTCGAACCAGTCAGTCAGTGATCCGTTAAGCCGAACACACGACATGGAGCTAGCATATATATTGCGTATGGAGTTGTAAAACTTACCGTCTACGCGGTTGAGTAGCAACTTGTACAGCAGCATTTCACGGTCAAGGACGTCAAAACAACGTTTAAGGTCAATAAACGCAGCAAAGACGTTAGCATTGTTTCTTATTATGCTGCCTAACGTAAAGACTTGGTCATCACACGAGCGGTTCTTTCTAAATCCATTCTGCTCGTCAGCCAAAATGTTTTCTCCTTCGAGGTACTTTGATAGTCTCTAGTTCAGGAATGCCGTATATAACTTGCTCACGCATGATAACAGGCGGATTCCTCTGTAGTTAAGCGGAAGTCGTTTGTCCGAGGCAAGAATATAATAACTGGGTCATTTTCAGCATTTTTCGGTACGTTCGAACTGGGATTAGTGGTCGAAATGCGGAATAGCGGGGTGCCCGAATAATCGGCGATTGAGACAATTTAAATATATAGGGAAACAATCACTCCTTTTAAAAAGTGTCCGCTTTAGCGGGGTGGTCGTAAAATCGAGGTGGTCGTAAAGCGGGGTTTGGGTGTTTTAAATCCAATGTTATATTAAGATCTGTTGCCTTAGCTTAGTTTTACGATCATTAATTCCCATACCGCACAAACATCTGAAATATTAAATTTAACCAGTTGAAAAAATAACAAAGTGCTTATAAAGCATACATATGTATAAAAGCCGACTTACATATACTTTCTCCACAATAAGTAACAGTTCTCTTTTTCCAATTAAAGGTTAAATGAGCAACAATGCTTAACTGTATGCATATATCGGATATATATCGGTAAATCGATATTGCATTGACAAACGGCCCGATATCTATCCGTTATCGCTAGCAAGCATGTAGACGTACTGTATATATCGGATAGATATCGGTCAGTTGTCGGTTATCGATATGATAGTTAGATATCTATCCGATCTCTATCCGATATAGTTATGGTGAAAAATAAAAAGTAGATGTATTAATTTAGTGCATTTGATATATGTTAAAACAACCCATAAATGAGTGGCATTTCTTCAATATGTGTTGTCGTCATTGTAAGTAACGATGTCGGATCGATGTAGGGCCGATATTGTTCATGACAAGTATTAATTTCTCTTTATTTTCATAAAATAATTTATGTGTATCAATCCGGCAATCTAAAGAGTATTTTACTGAAAAAAATGTGCGTTTTATGACTCAACAAATCGTATTTGAAATAGCTTCGAAATAATTTTCGTCGAACAAAATCGTTTTCAGTTGGCGCAAAATTCTTGTTCGTTTAAACTTGAACCGTTGATCTCCAGAAAGTAAAAGTAACATTAAAATGTTCAGTTTCCTCTTCAACGCAGATAAACAACAAAAAGTAAGTACTTATGACTGTTTGTAGACAACGTGATTCTTTATATCAGCCATTCAAAATGTATTAAGTCTTGTAGGCGTAGATAAATCCAGATTATTGAAATGTAAAATATTTTCGCGAGTATTGTTTATTATTATTAGTATAAATCACGATACTGTTTTGTCATATCTACGAATGTAAGTATTTAAAGCGACGTAAGTTATTTTGTACATGTTACAGGTTCAAAATACTTCAAATATTTGTAGTTGGAAGGCTTGAAATTTCAATTTATTTTAATTTTAACAGTATTGTATACATTATATGCCTACTTACCATAATTTCGTGGGTTACCATAATTTCGTGGCCTTTTAAAACTAATAGAGTTTTCGCTTGTGCATCCGAAAACATTGTCAGAATTACTATAACTGTTAAGTGAATTGTATATTTATGCAGTATCTGAAAAGGAATTCCTATTAAATGTCAACCAGTAAGTGACTTGGTAATTTAAATCACCAATTTATGACATTGAATACGCAAATTATTCACTATCGTACAATTATTTTGGAATTAAATTAATGAAATTTCGTTTTAAAAAATCGTTCTAAAAATAGTACAGTTTTTCAAGAATAATTGCATGTATGATTATCTCCCTTGTGTTAATTTCTCACTGGAATTTTGCTATTTGCGGTAAGAAAAATACTAAAACAATCCCCCTTCCCTAAATTTGACTGACATTTTCAAACTTTCAACTTTAAGTTAGCATTCCTACCCACGAGTTGCTGCGTGCAATTTTAGCATTTATTTAATACTTACGAACAATAACTAACACAATAGAAATATTTATAGATTCATATAGCCTTAAGCTAAACCTGCGATAGGAAAATTTAACAAGTGTGTAGATTTCGTCAGGCCTATAATATTACCTTTAAAATAATATGATAAGGACTGTGTATTTATAATGATAAAATAAAAAAAAATACACTAGTTTTCATTAAGTTTTCGTTCTCTGATCAACACAGGCTCCAGCACAAACAAAGTGAAACTAAATTGACGCTGTAGACACTCTTTTCCAACCAAAGTAGGCCAGCCAATCAGAACCCACGAAATTATGAGAAGCTTCCAGACGATACAGATCAGTAGGGTCAGGTTCAATAACATAGCATATACATGAAATAGCAACAAAAATCAGTATTTTAATAACTTTGTTTGCAAAGAGCACATTGCAAATTTTGTTTTATCCAACTCAGAGGTGAGATAACGGAATGTATTAACGCGCATGCACCACAATCGTAAATAAGACCGAAATTAGAGAGACACGGCATATTTAAAGGGACTTGTTCACAGATTTTTGTATTTTTTGAATTATGCCATTCATTGTCTTAACTTTACAGATTTAATCATCAAAACGAAAAAGCTCAAGTATAATGACGAGAAACAAGAAAAGAAAAAATGTTGCTCCCTCAAGTGTTCGAACCTCAGACCTATATCAAAAGGGGCTACTGCCTTAACCACTCGGCCATTCCATCTTTTACATATGTGGATACATTATATTTTTTATTATATGATTGTATTTTGTATGTCAGCGATCCACGTGTTATCAGCAATTTTAACGAAAACAACAGAAACACACCAAATTATTTCTACGTTTAGCGTTACAAACGCTTTATGATTTTCTATATTTCCACTGATGATTACTCATTAACAAAACGGTATTTATAGTATATTTATATGTCCTTTGTGTTTTTTCGCTCGCTCCTTTATTTATACTATTCTTTCATTGTGAGAATCTGTGATAAAAAGATGTCAGTTGGCCAATCTGTGAATTGGTCCCTTTAAATAAATGAATACTCTAAACTAATGAACCCACAATTAAAACAAATTATACTAAAAACAGCTTTGTTTTCAGACGAATTAATGCTTCGCAATGGTGGCTCTTGGGCCTCTTTGGATGACAATAAGGTCTTGGACTTGATAACGTTCATCAATGACAAACTGGCTGCATATTAATATGGACAGATTCATCTAATTTGAATTTGTCATTTGGACAGATGAAGGTAATCAAATATGCATTGGATGTAGTAATACTTGGTTGGAACATGCAGTTCACTTCTATTGATGTGAGCAAGTTAGTAACACACTGTTTAAGGCTTAAACTTTAAGCAGTTTCTGCATAACACCATTACAGAGATCAAGTACAATTCTCCAACTCTGATTTAATAATTATTATTATGACTCAACATTTCCTGTGTAATATTGGAATGTATAGTAAACAATGTATCGCATTATATGAATAAAATTATTAATTGAACTACTTTCTGTGATCTAAACTTCTCACACAAAAAATAAGAGTAAGTTTAATTTACATACATTCCAGCTGTCAATGGCATACAGTGTCTGCTTTATCATTATCGTTATCATTATCGGGTGGAGTGCTGCATTAAACACTGGCTAAGGAATTCGACTGAGATAAAGAACAGTGGATAAAACACATTCTACTCATCATTAATGCTATGAAGACTTGTAAAGTAAACACTCTTAAATGTGTGATAGGGACTGGAAAGTTCCAATTTATGAACTTATTTTTAATTACTATAACCACAATTCTTAATAACAATTGTACTATGTGGTTTATTAAAAAAAATATTAATGACACACACTGTTTAGTGTTACTGAATTGTTTTACATTTTTCATGTTTTTGTGTAGACATGCACAGGTCTTATAATTCTGATTCGTTTTAAAGATGTGATGCAACTTATATATGATGCTAACAAATAACATGTAATTAATATATATAATCTTGACTGAACCATAGTTTTCTTTTATTTGGTAAATTAAATGTAAATATTTTGTGAGGATAACAAAGAAACCTTTTCATCTAGGATGCTTTTGGAAGCATAATATTGTAAAATATGTGTTGTTTTTTTGTATTTCAGTGTGTTTACACTTTTTACTGGAATTGTCTTTGATTTTGTTTTCATTTCCAGTTTGGAATCGAATTAGATTTCCATTTATTATATAAATTTTAAATACTAAGTTTGATCTAAATTAAGGCCATTGAAATGTGGAAATTTCAATTTGATACTAAATGTCTAATACAATTTTTTGTCGGTTAAGTATTGCTGAATTATGAACTTTTTCAATTTTGTTGCATGGGTTCTATAGCATGTATGATGGTGGATGATGCTAATATTCATTAATAACTTAAATATTGATAGAACGCATTTGAAATTGTTTTCAGTGGCAATTAAACTTACAAAAAATTATTGCATTTCTTAGCTTTTCCTTGGTTACTGTCACATCACTGACATTTTGTAAGTGACTTTTTATACAAACCTATAAGATTTCAATGTGACATGTCCTTTAATGTTTTTAGCTATAAACTCCTAACTGATTAAAATATTAATTAAAAATGAAGACGTTGAAAGATCATATAAACCTTTGTTTAAATAAATAGCGTATGATTTGCTATTGCTTCTGTTACATTTATCACAGCTTTTTGGGATTGTTTAATTATAATTTGATTCTCAAACGTAGTAAATGTTTTGAGAAGAATTATTTGTAGTTATTAAAAATGAAGATATGTACACTTTCTTGAGTGTTGTTGCAAATTGCACATCCTTTTGAAATTTAGCATTAAAATAAACAAGTGTGGTTATCAATTCCAAAGAAATTGACAACATCTTCGAATAGATATCGGACAAATGTAGGCTTGCTAGCTGGAACTATATTGGCCCGATGTCTATCCGATATTCGTCCGATAAACAATGCTCCGATATCTATCCGATCAAATTCCGATGGACAAAACGTTGATCGGATAGATATCGCTCACAATATCCATCCTATATTGTTGAAAACATATCTATTAGATATCGGACCAATTTAGGCTTGCTAGCTTGAACGATATTGGCCCGATATCTATCTGATACGTCCGATAAACAATGTTCCGATATCTATCAGATAAAATGCCGATGGGCAGAACGTTGATCGGATAGATATTCAACACATATCGGACCGATGTAGGCTTGCTTTCTGGGACAATATTGGCCCGATATCTATTCGATATGTATCCGATATGCAAGGCTTCGATGACAGCCCGATCAAATGCCGATGGGTAAAACGTTGATCGGAACATATTGGATAGATATCGGACCAATGTAGCCTTGCTGGCTGGGGTAATCTCCTGCGCAGAGTGGTCTCACTTATAAGAATGTCGAAAAGGTCAATATGGAAATGGGCCAATGACTGGCGATTCAAAATGTCACCCTCAAAAACAGTAGGAATCATGTTTGGCAATCAAAAACAGCAATCTTTGGATTTAACTTTATGCTGCATCAAAATCGGTTTTGAAAAAGTGTTGAAACTTTTAGGTATATACCTAGATTTGCGGTTAACATTTATTCACCACTTCAAATATTTGGCAGAAAGGTGGGAAAGGGACTTAAATTTAATGAGGATGTTGAGAGGCACAGGTTTTGGGTCCGATAAAAATAGCCTCCTTCTCTTCTAAAAGTGCCTTATTCGTCTAAAGAGAGATTTTGGGGCCCAAATCTATTTATGTGCTATGCAAAACGCGCTCAAAATGGTAGAAACCATACAAAAAAGGCCCTCAGGATAGTCATACGGGCACTGCCATATACACCGGGTTGTACATTAGAGGAGGAGGTCGGTGTCTGTCCCTCAATCTGATCCGGAAACAACAAACCCTCCAATATTGGGCCAGGGCCCATTCCAGGCATGGCTCAAACCCAGTTAACAAGCTTTTAAGGATAGGCACCTTCATCAGGGGCCGTGAGCTTAAAAAGAAGCATGTTGCCATTCCATTTGGGGCCAGCACCCAGACCCTGGTGGAGGAGGAGGTTGCTGTGGCAGACCTGAATCCCTCCGAACCGCCCCCCCCCCGTCTGCTTTATTCCCCGGATGACAACAACTATCTTTCTACCATAGTAATGAAATCTGACTCTCTGCACCTCGTGAGGTCAGAAGCTCTCCATTATATTAATATTCAGTATGCTGAGCATTAAACAATGTATACAGACGGCTCCAAATGACCTGACTCTGGCTTGGTAGCCAATTCATTCGTAATTCCCTCCAAAAACATTATAAGAACATTCAGACTCAGCAACAATTCTTCTTTATATTTGGCGGAACTTTTGGCCATTAGCTTTGCAATGTGCTGGATATAAGTTAACAAGACAACCTGTTATTTTCTCGGACTTTCTATGATGACTTGAGTCCATCAAAAATAGAAATAGCAGGACTAGGCCTGATATTTTAAATGAAATTTGGAACTGAATCAAAAGTGCCTAGACAAATCTTTACAGGTAACTTTAGTTTGGTGCCCAACACATGTCGACATCCCAAGGAATGACCAGGCGGAATGGGAGGCTAATGAGGGCCTTAAAAGGGTGTCAGTTAATATAGGGGTCCCACTAGCCCCTACAGAAATATACTCCCAGGCATTCCATACAAAGCCCCTTTCACCATTGCCCAGAAAACCCTCAGTCGGCCGCATCAATATTCTACCAACATCATTATTGACAAATGTATTAGCCGATTGAGGATGGGGACAGTCTTGTGCCTGCTAGTGCGGGAAAGTATATTTTAATGCTGGACCCTCTATGTCCTCAATGTTGGATCTCCTTTACAGCCGACCACCTGCTGACACAGAGTCTCCAGTTCTCTACACAGAGAGAACAGCTTAAAACCATTTTTTCCAACTTAAACATTGATTTTACCTTTAATAATATTTTTAATCCTACTGGCAAAAATAAATTACCAGTGTACAAATCTCTGGGAACATATCTTTTTGATTGCCAGGTTATAGATAAAATATAAATACAAATAGGGGACCTGCAGCTTAATAAAAAAACATTTTATATTAAAACTTTAATTTAATAAACATTTTCCCATATCTGGGGAAATTAAAGTCATTTAATCATTTATTTACATCACTGAACAGCTTTTAACTGTACAGTGCTTTGATTATTGCTTTTCTAGCAATATTTACATCTATTTACTGTCTTCCAGTGTGTTAATATACTAATTTCCATTTTTTACACATTACAAACCCATATATATTGGGAATTATTAATATCTATCCTATTGAAGGCAGATAATTCCTGCCTGTCCAAAGTCTTTATTCATTTTTAATCATCTCTATATCTTTCCATCATGGGATACAACTCTTAACAGTCCAACTTGTATTTTATCTAGTACACTGGGACAATAATAGGCAATGCTCAGAAGAGCATTCAGAGGGATAAACCCAGCCAGTGTTTACATTTTATATTACTGACTTTGTCAATGTTTAGCAGTACTGTACTTTTAGTTTCAATTTATTTATTTTTGCATGAGTTATAAAGTTTTAGAAATTTTATTTCTCGTTTTAATACTTTGTGCTCATACATTGTGCACAATTTATATTGATTATTTAAATTTACATTTCATGGACCTCAGGCAAATTTGCAAATAAATGCAATTGCTAAACTAAATTAATTTGTAAATTATTGTTTTCAGTAGTACAGCAAATATTGTTCATAAGCTGCAGGAATCCCCCTATCTGCTCTCTATATTCCCCCTTCCCTCCGTGGTTTTTCATGAGCCGTGCTGGGCTGAGCACACAGGAAGATAGTAAACATATATTAATTTAAATTTCCTGTTATTATATATGTCTGTGTTGTTAACGGAGCCCTCCCTCAACCTAATGGCCAATCTTATGGACCAAGGATTCCTTATTTTAAGCCATTTTTTAGTTAAAACACTGCATTATGTGAAGTTAGAATAAGACAAGAAACATAGAATGGAAATGCTTTTTGTTCTTTTTACATATAAAACTGTGCTTTTCATGTTGTTTATGTATGTTTGTTATATTTTATTAATACTGTTGGTATAATTAGCATTTTTCCATTACATTTTTATTAAAACTGATTGTGTCTTTGATCATTTTTACTGTATTTATAAACTGTGTTCATGCACGCATGGACACAGTTTCATTTTTTTTGTATGAAAATTTTGTAAATGCAAACAAGTATACAGTTTTGTGGTAATCAATCAAATTTATTGATGCAGTTATATATGCAGGTGTCTGTTGCACTAGCTACTCTGCAAAATTCTTCAATTACAAATGGTAAACTGCATGTAAAACATTGGTGTTAATAATAGGGTTTGTTGTATGTTTGACGTCTTATTGCAATTTCACATAATAGTGTGTTTTAAGCAGTTTGCCCCGTTTACTATTGTCAAGTATTAATAAACCCCATTTTATTGTAGATTTTGTATAATATGGAGAGGACCTAGTTATCAATTTTTTAACGTGTACTATATATTGTTTTAATCCACATGGGTAGTAAGTTTCTTAATTTTTTGGCAAGTATTTTGATCATTTTGTTAATGATCAAGTTGCCATTATTTGTGTGTGATATTACATATTTTGATTCCCTGCAGTTATCCTTAATGCAGAAATTGGTATATTTTCAACAAATAACTGTTTTATAGAAGTGGTTATCCTCATTAAAACTTATAAAGTGTTAAACTACGTATTTTAAGTGTCCCTGTCTATGTAAATCATGTAAATCTGTGCGCCCCCCTGGTCCCAGTATCTCAAAATACCATTCAAACACTGCCGGCCAAAATTCCCCCCCGCCCCACGGGTGCTATCCCTTCTTTTAATAATCATGAACAAGACAAAGTCTTCCTTTAATGTGCTCTCCAGGGTGATTTTCTTTAATTTGTATATATCTGTACAGTCTAGACAGTTCTGTTTATTAGATACATCTCGTTTTATTTGGGTGTTTTTTAAAGGCCCTAAAAGTAAGCCTTTTGATAGTACATTAAGGATGTAACATACATTTTATCCTAAATTTTACTGTATATTGGATGCTCATCCTGTTATCCATTTTCTTAAATTGTCACCCTGGGATAGGCTACACTCCACTAAATAGCCCAACAATTGTGCATAAAACTCAAAAGACAGGGTCTCAGGTTGGAGCAGTTTGTCATAAAAAAAGGTTTTTATAAGTATACTTAAGCTTTACTTACACAGAATACTTGTTTAATACTAGGCGTGTAGGATATACATAAATTGGCTGTCGCCTAAAGGTAAAGCGCTGTGTGTTCATGAAAAATGCCAACCTTTAGTGGAAATGATCACCAAAATTCACCATAGGTTGCATTATATATATTAATGTCGCCAGAAGGTTCCATATATGATAGTGATTTATACTGCGCCATTTTGTAAGTGGATCTATAAAAGTCGGCTCCTTTTTTTTGGCGCCCACTCGTTTGAATTTAAATTTTTTCAATTTGCAATAAACTAATTTTGTTCTACATAGTGTTTTATTATTATGCAACCAGTCCTATGTTGTTAAAATGTCCCATTTTGAGAGATGTTTTTGAAAAAAAATCGCCTTTGAAATATACTTATTTTCAAAACTGACTTGAAGTTACTGTTGCTATTGTAAGAAATTTAACTATTAGTTTTTGTGGAAATAAGGCCTTCCTCTAGCAGATGTGCTAAACAGATCAACTACAACATGCTTTATTTTGTCGGCTTTAGCAGACTAAAATTGCCGAATTCGCAAAGAAGTACACACATACCAAATTTGGAATTGGAAGATATCCTGACAATTTTTATGTGGTTTTATAATATATAAATTTAATCGTTTAAAATCTTGAAGTGTATATTATTATTATAATTATTATTGTTATCATTATTATTATTATTATCATTATTATTGTTATTTATTATTATTAGTAGTAGTAGTAGTATCATTATTTATTATTATTATTATTATTATTATTATTGTTGTTATTTTATTATTATTATTATTATTATTATAATTATTTCTATGATAATGATGATGATGATGATGATTATTATTATTATTATTATTATTATTATAATTATTATCATTATTAAATCGTTGTTGTTATTGTGGTGTTATTATTGTTGTTGTTGTTGTTGTTTTCATTAATTAATTATTATTATTATTATTATTATAAATATTATTATTATTATTATTAAGGGCGGATTTAGAGGGGGGCGGAAACGGCGTACGCCCCCTCTAAAATTATATTTGTAAACCTTAAAATAACTGAAGAACCTACATTTTTGTTACAGTAACGTGCTTTTCAAGCAATTATTGCACGTATATAGTACCAGTTCTGTTGAGTTTTAAATACAGGAATATAATGAAACTCCAGAGACATCATCAGGAGAGAAACCTTATTAACATCCGTTGGGCCTTTATTTGAGGCAAGTTACCAAATGCTTATACAATACAGGACATTAAATACAACACAACACACAACATAAACATGATTACAACTGGGGTCACCGCCTTGGAACGGTCAATGCAAAGCATTTGGGGTTTAAACCAGTTTAAAGGCATGTCAAACCTCACACTTAGCCCAGAATTAATCACTTAAAAGGGAAAATACACAATTGGCAACTTAGAAATCACACCAAAGACACAAATACACCAAAAATGATTAAAGCTGGGGTCACCGCCTTGGAACGGTCAATGCAAAAACGCATTGAGGGCTTAAACCGGTTTAATGGCATGCCGAACCTCAGTTTATTTATAAACTTACAGTTAATTTGATTTAAAATTGTGGTTACGATTTATTAACGATTATTTATAATTGCATCTTTCTATCAACTTCTCCAGTAGATGTTATTTAATCTAAACAAAATACTACATTTTCTATAGATAAAATGTTATGAAAGAAGATTCGGTATACATGTACGTCGAAATGTTATTCGCGTAGCATGAATACACAATTTGCAATACTAATTATACACAGGAACCCCTTATATATCCTATTTCTACTGATATAATTTAAAATCGTCATAGTCTTATGAATGTTTATGTTGCGTTATCCAATATAAAGTCTTAACATTTCAAACATCGCTGAATGTTCCCTTACTATTGCTTTTTATTGGGATACACAGTATAAATGCTTATTTGACTTCAAATCGTTATTAGATTAGATTAGATAACTAACATGAATGGTATAATACCGGTTCTATAAATTACTATATAGACTAGCCTGATACACAATAATTTTAATTCATTCCCGAAATTATTTTCTGACATTGTTAATAATTTTATTTAATTTTTAAATTAATAAATTTATCTCAAATTAACTTTTGGGTCCGAGAAGTTTTCTTATAGTGTCCGAAAAAAACCTGGGGTCCAATAAGTTTAATATTGGTGGGGACCAAAAAATCTGGGGTCTGAGAAGTCACGTAACCGATAATCTTGGCCGTCTGTTTAGGTAATTTTTAAATGACATCTCAGTATTAATTTCAACGCCGATTGTCTCTTTTAAAGACATTTCTTGTTTAAGCTGTTACTGTTTAAATTAAAATCGATATATATTTTAAACTGTTTACCCAACGAAAAAATATAATTATTTACAGTTAAAAGAAATTCTCTATCAAAAACTAACAGAGAGGTGTTACTGAGTATCAACAAATTATACCCCTTTGATTAATAAGACTGTATCAGTTTATAAATAACGTTTTTAGCATCCAATTTTGCATATTTACACTCAGGTAACCGTTTTAAAACATCACTATAAAATGAGACATTCCAATAACCAATAAAGATTTTAAGGGAACATTAGATCTAGAAACCAGTCTAAAGTAGTTTTTAAAAGACGTAGTAAACTTTTTGCCTAGTTAATGAAACAAAAATTGAGATTAAGGTTACATATGTTGAAATCATTTACTCATGAACTCTTGCATAACGAAATAACTGGGAAATATAAATGCCATACGAAGGGCTCTTAGGAATATTACCAACTAAGAAAGGGAAATTAACAGTAACAAAATTGAAATCATCACGTTTGTCATACATACTAGTTTGCTCTTTGTTGTTACTAATCGTTAGACGTAAATCTAGAAATGCAGCATCAGTACTCGAAGAACTGGATTTATTTATTGTAAGTTCTTTGTGGTATATCATTGTGGATATATTTTTCAAAATGAGGGTTATCTATATTTAACACGTCATCAATATATCTACTAGTTTTGTTAAATTTTGAATTAAACTTAACTGTCTTTCTTTAGACAAACTAAGCACAAAGTTCCTTTCATAACATAATAAAAATAAATATGCTATAAGTGGTGCACAATTACTGCCCATAGGAACCCTTATACTTTGCTTAAGTATTATTCCATTGAATTTAACAAATAAATTGTCTAAAAGAAAATTGAGAGCAGAACATAACTGTAGACAAGTCCAAATAACATATTTATCTAATACTTCATAAGTGAAGAAGGCTGTTTTGTTATTTACAACTAAGTAGGTACATTTTTCTTTACTTATTTTCGCTTTAAAATAAAGTAAACATTTTAAGAATAACAGTAGAAATCCGAATGAATGAGTGGTTAAGGTGATAGCCTTAGTCAAATTGTTCCGTTTTGACTATATAACATACTTACGATATTTATATTTTAACAGTAAGAAATAACAATAGTTTTTTATATGTCCACCCTTATGACTACAAATCCCACATCCTCTAACTCACAATCCTGTATCCGCGCCTGATCATTATTTATTATTATAATTATTTATTATTATTATTATTACTTTAATAAAATCGTTGTTGTTATTGTGGTGTTGTTATTGTTGTTGTTGTTTGTTTAATTTTGCCACTCATAAACGGTCGTATACAGCAGCAATAATCACATAATTAAAAACAAGGAATGTCTTTAAAAAAGACAATCGGCGTTGAAATAAGTGTTGACATGTCTTTTTTACCCTAAACATAAAAGCCAAGATGATCGGTTATGTGACTTCTCGGACACCAGATGGTTCGATTCCCACCTATTTTTCGGACACCGTAAATTAATTTGAGATAAATTCAGTCATTATTAATATCTTTCTTGTGAATTAATGTATCATACCGATTTTTTACCGCTGATACATGAATAACTTAAATAATTTACGTTAACATGTTATATGAATTTGTCAGGCAAATTCAACAAATTAACAATGTAAGAAATTAATTGCGGGAATAAATGAAAGTTATTATGTACAGACCATAATTCTTAAGTAAAGATCCTATCTCACTGAGCTGCGACAGCTAGCAACTTATTTACGAATAGGAAATTGCGACAAAATACGCGAATAATTACTACAACAATTACTTGGAATTAAAGTTGGGTTAGTTTTGCGAATGTTGCGCGAATATTACGCCACAAATTGACGAACTGCGTTTTAATTTGCAAATCCGTTGCAACTATTTCGGAAGACAATATTACGAATTTCTCGGGACTTTCGTGCAAATTTCGCCAGAAGAAATACGAACTTTATACAATTGCGACAGCAAAGCGAATGGTTTGCAACATTCGCACCACATGTATGCGATACAGTAAAGAATTTATGCAGCATATAAGAAATACAAATATATTTCCCTTATCAAGCCATCATTTTTGTTGTGAGACGTCAATGTCATGGAACAATCAACTCTCCCAGACAATGGTCAAGAGTGTATGTTTACAGCCGTTGCAGGTCTGAGAAGAAGAGAAGCATTTTCGAAGAAAACAGGCTGAACGATACACAGCAAGAGTAAGGTAAAATTGTAGGAAGTCCCTTCAAAGTTTCGTCAGACTGTGCTCAATCAAATTGTGGTAGAGCTCATTGACATGCGTGAAAAGAAATCAACACACTTAAGCCTCTGCCTGTTGGTTTTAAAGGGACCTGTGCAAAGAATGAAGAACTGACAATTTTCCAACGTTTTGTCACAAACTACAAAAACTAAATAACAGTTTATATATGAGAGAGAGACATAGCACTACGGATATAGAATAAATACCGTTTCGTTAATCAGTATTCATCAGTTCATCAGAAATTGGTACAATTATGCAGCGTTTGTAACGCTTTACGATGGCCGGAATACGTTGATATGTTTCTTTTATTTTCGTTTAAATTGTGGTTCGCTTTAAACATAAAATAAACATTGTAAGAATAGCAGTATGAAATCCGAATGACTGAGTGGTTAATGTGATAGCCATAAATCCAGAAAACCCAGGTTCGAACAGCAGTTGGAGCAACTTTGTTCTTTTCTTTTATAAATTATTTTCATCAGTTTTTTTTTGTTAAATCGGTCAAGTAAAGGCATGAAATAGCAAACATTCTAAAAAAAGCAATTATCTTTGAATAGGCCCATATTGTGCCAAATGTGTGACAAGAGATCTACGATCACCAAGAGACGGCATTCAATTGTCCAGCAGCTGTGGATGAATGATGCTATGCCGATCAGCGGAACATTTATCACTATTGTTGCAGCATCATGCTGGCCCTTGTAAATGCTAAATAATAAGTAATTGTATTAGGATATGAGCGCCAATGCTGCAAACTCATTTCTTGGTGTTATCATGAAATGGGTACTAGTTTAAGTCTAGAATAAAATAAAGCTTGTTTGCCACCGAATGCACCATTTCAATATGATGACATGTGTTGCAGTAAATATATTTCTGGTTGCAATTTAGTATTGTATCGTTCGCAATTTAGTTTTATATCTCGTTATTGTTTCTCAATCGTGTCTTGTACGATTCGCCAACATTTTTTCGCCAATATATTTTGGAGAATATTTTGAGAACGGTTTGCGACATTTGCGATGACTTGCCGACAAAATTAAGAGTAAGATTTTTTTCAACATGGTGAACATTTTCGCGACTGCAGCTCGATGGTCCTGCGACACCAGCGGAGATATTGCGAAACACCGAGACAGTTTGGGGACATTTGGGGTCATTCGCAATTTGTCGCAAACTGTCATAGTATAGTGAGATAGGGGCTTTACATACCACACGTTCCTCTAAGAAATTATCGAATACATTGATCGACATTTCGAAGTAAAGAAAGCATTATATTGTGTATCCCAGTGAAAGCAATATTCAGGGAATAATGATGACTTCAACACAAACTTTAAATTTTATAAGACTATAATATAGCGATATGATATATCAAGGGTTTCTGTGTATAATAAGTATTGCAAATAATGTATTCGTGCTACACACAGGAAGTAAAAGCAACATGAATAACATTTCGACACATTCCGAGACTTCTTTCACCAGCGTTGTGTCTACACAGGTCTGACTGACGTGCGACGTCATCCTCTATAATAATAATAATAATAATAATAATAATAATAATTATAATAATAATAATAGCAATAATAATAATCACTTTATTTCATGAAGAATTCACATTAAGAAACAATATTTCTTTTTACCGTGTGGTCTTCAATAAACACAAGTGAAACCATGCATACTAAAAACATACGCGCCAATTAACACCAATAACTCAACTAAAGTAATACAAAAAAAAACAAAAAAACGTAGTTATAATAATGTTGATAATAACGATGATGATGATGATGATGATGGTGATGATGACGATGATCATCATAATGGAGATGATTATGATGGTGATGGCGATGGTGATGATGATGATGATGATATGATGATGGTGGTGGTGATGATGATGATGATGATTATATGATGATGATGATGATCACTACACAATTATTACACTCTTGCAAAAACACAACAGACACGACACAAAGAAATAGTAAAAATGAGGTTAAAACAAGCAATCTGTTAACATAAATCAATGATTTCTTATTAGGTATTGTTTTAAGTTCTTTTTAAATGTAGTAATGGAAGATGACTGTCTTATATTAATCAGGATAAAGTTCCGAACATTTTTTGCACAGTAAGAGAACGCTTGTTGTCCATATATTTGGTTTTAAACGGAACATATGATATATCGTTGTGGGAGGTGGATCTGAGAGCGTATGCATTGTTATTTGAGAGGTTTATTACATCATTAAAATAAGAGGGCATTGAACCGAGTAAACATTTATGAACAATAGTTCCAACGTGGAAAGTACACCTGTTGTCAAATGACAGCCAACCAAGTTCTTTGAATAAAGGAGCTGAAAGGAGTTGAAAACGGCTTATTCAGAATTATTTTAGCGACTCGTTTTTGTATGGAAGATACTTTCCGCAAGTTTGATTGAGACGCTGAACACCATAATGCGCAACAATAGTCCATACATGTTAATATGTATGAGTTGTAAAATAATTTCCGTGTTTCATAGTTAATGAAGCTGTTTATTCGTTTAATAAGGCAAGTTTAGAATTGAGTTTACGACAGGCGTTATTTATGTGCGGTTGCCAAGTGAGATGCTTGTCGATAATCATTTATTTGCTCAAGACCAATGTTCTATGCATAGAATGCTTTCACGACCACTTGTATCTTCTTATAGATCGAATAACATCTACTGAAGAAGTTGAATCTAAATAATTCTTTATAAAATACAACCGCAACACAGATTAAAATTAACGCGCACAGTAAGTAAGTTTATATACACCTCTCCCCCCATTTATTGAAAATGTGTGTTTATATGATTCTCTAGACGCTAATTGCTAAATGCTAAAAAACAAGGAAACATTAAGATGAACACAATTAAGTTAGAAAAAAGGTTAACACACGTTTAATTCTTCTCATTAAGTTTGAAGAATGTATACATATTCTTTCATCTTCAAAAATACTTGCAAACTATTTTCATGATGTTCATGATGTTGCTAAAAACAGACACATTTATCTGCCCTTTTTATATAACATTCAAAATGCCAGCGCGGTCACATAACCTGAGAGTCACTTTTGCTTGGTCACGTGTCAAAAAGGTTGAAATGTTTTTGATAGTCAATATCTCTCTTTATCGGGTAATGTGATTTTATCATTGTAGACAGTGAGGTATAATTATGTTGCTTTAGGATTTCTTTTATCGCTAAAGGAATCTAAAATGCGTTTTCATCATCGGACATTGAAAAATAAAATGTTGAGATGATTAATACATATAGCAGACATCTGATTTACTGCAGTTTAACGAGCTGGCGCAATAAGTATCAATGTATCATATAATAAATTATGGTACCTGTCATTGTGTATGCTAACAACTTATCAATTCATGGATCTATACTAAAACAATTATACCACAAGAAACCATATTTTGTTCTCGAACCTATGGGGCGAGGATACTATGTGTCTAATTTGATTTCACACCATAAATAATAAGCAATGTTCTTTAAAAGACGAAACATTAAGAGAGGGAGCACATACATACCATTAGAAAACAATCATATCGCAGAAACTTGATCATGAAGATTATCACGAGCCCTTTTTTGATCTTAGTCGTGTACATTGCCAAAGATGTTACAAACCCGAAAATAGAAAACTTACAAATCCGAGCATAAGTATGTGGCCTTATAATAAACATAAACTATAGGTAAATGTCAAATATATAACCCGTTCAGGCTATATTGAACAATAGACAATTACACAAAGCGATACCACAATCATGACCTATAAGTAGACGGTATATGGAGAGATAACTCTAATTCTACTGAATGATTTATATAAGAAAGTATGAACTGCAGACGTTAAGTGCGAGCTTATGGAGGAAAGAAAAGCAGAGCGACTTACCCTACAGATGATTTGGGTTTTAACACAGGTTTCGCAATTAGGTTATCTTTGTGTTGTCAAAAATGAAAAGACAATGTTTAGCTTGTTTTTGTGATCACCCTTTGTCTGTCGTGCGTCGTCCGTCGTGCGTCAACATTTTCATTCAAACAACCTCTCCTCCTAAACTGCTGGCAGATTTTAACCAAGCTTCACAGGAATGATAGTTGGGTGACCCTCTTTCAAAATTATTCAAATCGTTTCGGTCCGCTGCATATGTAGGTCACCAGAGCTAAAAATAGATTTAAAAAGTGAAAATTTTAAAAATCTTCTTCCCTGAAACTGCATGGCTGAGAGCTTTCATATTTGGCATGTCGCATCTTCTAGTGGTCCTCTACAAATATTGTTCAAATGATACATCTGGGGTCAAAACTGGCTACGCCCGGGGGTCACAATTTGTATATAGACGTATACTGCAAATTGACTTTTAAAATCTTCTCATCTGAAACCGCAAGGCCCAGAGGTTTCATTTTAGGTATGTAAAATCGCACAATAGTCCTCTACACAGATTGTCCCAATGATGCCCCTGTGGTTAAAACTGGCCACGCCTCGGGGGTCAAATTGTTTATATAGACTTAAATAGCAAAATTAATTCAAAAATCTTCTCATATGAAGCCGCATGGCCCAGTGGTTTTATATTTGGTATGTGGCATCCTCTAGCGGTCCTCTACAAAGATTGTTCAAATGATGCCCCTGGGATCAAAACTTGCCACGCTCGGGGGGGGGGGGGGGGGGGGGCAGTCACATTGTTAATATATACTTACATAGCAAAATGACTTTAAAAATCTTCTTCTCTGAAACCACAAGGCCCGGAGGTTTCATATTAGGTGTGTAATATTGCATGGATGTCTTCTACAAAGATTGTATACATCATGTCCCTGAGGTCAAATCTGGCTACGCCCCGGGGGTCACATTGTTTATATAGACTTAAACAGCAAAATTACTTCACAAATCTTCTCCTCTGATACCCATTGGTTTCATATTTGGTATGTGGTCCTCTACAGATTGTTCAAAAGATGCCTCTGGGGCCAAAACTAGACACGCCCCGGGGGTTCACATTGTTTATATAGACTTAAATAGCAAAATGACTTTAAAAATCGTGTCCATTGAAACAGTTAAGCCCAGCGGTTTTATATTTGGTATGTAATATTGTATAATGGTCCTCTACAAAGATTGTTCAAATGATGCCCCTGGAGTAGAAAGTGGCCACTCCCTGCGGGTCACATGCTTTATATACACTATAAAAATCTTTTCCTGAAACTGCAAGACCCAGATCTTTATACTCAGGTTAGTGGTTTTGTGCCATTTAGCCCTCTTGTTATAAGCCAGTATGATGCCTTAAGCTCAGGTGAGCGACCTAGGGCCATCGTGGCCCTCTTGTTAAATTATGTGCATGAAATATAACAAAGAAAAGTGCAAAATGCAATATATAAATTTTTGTTCATCGGTAGGACACGAATCCCTCACAAACTACTACGATGAAGATAACGCGACCCTATGATGATGATAACGCAACAGTACGATGATTACAACGCGACAGAACGATGATTATAACGCGTCTGTTCGATGACGATAATGTTTAAGTACAATGGCGATAACGTGACAGAACGATGACGATAACGTGACAGTACAATAACGATAACGTGAAAGTACGACGACCATAACATGACAGTACGATGGCGATAAAGTAAAGTACGATGATGATATCGCGAAAGTACGATGACGATAACGTGACAGTACGATGACGATAGCGGGACATTACGATGATGACGTCGCGAAAGTACGATGAAGATAATGCGATTGCACTATGTTGATAATGCGAGAGCACGCGTTTGTTTGATAACGAAAACGCGAAAATACGTTAATGCGATATACGTTCGTGCTTTCCTCATCGTACTGACTATAGATGCATCACCATATGTAGATCAAATTTAACGACTTTGGCGAGATCCGAATGTTTCTGGGATAAATTTTCTCCAATAAGTTAAAAACAAACACCAATAAGACTTGACGAGGGACGAGTTTGGATCTGTACATAACGACAGCAAAGAATATTGAAATATGCAAATACACACAAGTGACGCTTAGTGTCAGTACTATTACGAAAAACTAACGGTTGTTAATGACAACGTTTATTGGTCAATAATTTCACAGATTCACGAGCAGCGTTCGGCTGAATTCGTGGTTCCGTAGATGTATGGAAATTGCGGCTTGAGAGCTGAAATTATACGAATAGCAGGAAATAATTTTCTTAAAAGATTTATTATGTCTGGAAACGTTTAGAGGCTATAAAAAGCGTCATTAGAATATTTATGTTTTGCCATTTTACATAGAACTCTATTGGCTCTTACCAAACAGCAATGTGGTCATTAATCACAGTTTGATATACTGAACAAAATATTAATTCATTTGCAAAACATTTTCATGAAACCGTGTGATTGTGTAATTGTAAACATTGATCGAAATTTGAATACCTCGGCGAATACTGACGAAAAAACTTTACCTACAATAAGTTCTGAAACTGATATTTTCGGCACTGTTGATAAAACTATTAAATCAATTATTTTCCGCATAAAACAAACATACCGGCTATCTGGCACGTCCAATTCACAAATTATTATAATGATGTAAAACGATTCGAACATGCTTTTTGTTAGCTACATGTACGTTCCTTTAACTAACTTTATATCTTTTTATATGTCTTCTACAATGCTGAACATTGGCTGCTGATCTGTTACTCTGTCCCAATTGGTATCCCACTGCAACCTGTGTTATATAAAACATAAATATCTTAGACGATTCAGGGTGTCCGACTTTTGAATTCAACGGACACATTAAGTGCTACCGTAAAACAAGCAAGTACATTGATGCAGCCTTTGGATGACACCGATGCAACCTTTAGGAGACATGAATGGGGTCTTTCTAGGTGATAAAATGGCATGCATGTACACTTCATAGTACTAAATCACATTTTGTAAAGTAATGCATATAATAATAATGTTTATATTTTTGAGATCTCGATGTTTAATCTCAGTATTACGCATAAACATGTACATATATTTCTTGATGTTTATGTTTTTACTCATGTAATATCTTCATAATATGTAGGGGTAAATTATATATTATACAATCTAAATATAACAACGCCCTTGATATGACTTAAAGGTGTGGTATACTGTAAGATGATTTGAACAACAGTTTTTTTGCAACTTATATTCTAAGTCAATACTGCTTCCCGTTAAGATGCGCACTATCTTTTGTTGTATGTTTTTTTTTCGCAGAACTTTTAATATTAAACAGTGACATAAAACATTATCGAAGTCAATTCGCGGTGGCCGACATTTGATTTTATCCTGTGAGCGATATTTAACGTTACATGAAAAAAGCAAGGAACCATTGAGACGATACCGATGCAGCCTTTAGGTGACACCGAATCAACCTTTAGGAGACATCAATGTACAACCTTTAGGATACATAAATAGACAACCTTTAGGAGACACCGGTGCATTACCCGGCATTTTGTTAAATTTTGATACCCCTTTCATTGAAGTATAAGGATTGGAGGCTTTTGTTTTGCCCTTACAGTAATGCCGTCGCTTTCCTTGCAAGAAAACGAATGAAATGTACTTTTTAAATAGGCACAAACTCCTAAATAAGATTGCTTATAAAAGCATATGTTAGCGTTGTTGTTTTATTTATTTTTTCTCTCACTGAAGTGCGTTCTAAATCATCGGACATTACAATGAGAAATGTTAAGACTATTCAAACCTATAATTGACAGCTGATTTACTAAAGTGTTTACTTTTTAATTTTGACGGCATGCTTTATGCTTACATCTTATTATTTATAGATCCGCTCTAAATTAAGTGTTATAAAATAAACTTTTTTTATCGAACGATGGTTCGCACCAGGAATACCGACCTTGATGCTTTAATTGAATTAGAATTAAATAAAAAAATATATTGATGACATACACTTAACATTGTTCTTCATCACATTTTTGTCAATAATGCATGTAATTCAAATATACACATGTTTGATATTTCGCTTTTTAAGCTATGGACTATGCATGATCATATACCTGTATTTGGTTTTTGTTTGTGTATATAATAATGTAATATAAGTTGTAATATCTTCGTAGTATGGAATAATACAAAATAGTTTGTCTATTCTATAAATAAGGACAATTAAGATATGAGTTAAAATTGTGGCATCCGGTTAGATATTTGGAATAACAGCTTTTATGTAACATATATTTAAGACAGGCGTACTTTAAGATACGTTGCGCACTGACTTTTGTCGGTTGTCGTTTACTTAATACCATTGAATGCAAATAATTATTGGCACTTTCTTGCATTTTATTATTAAGCATAAAAATATCTTACCTAGAAAAACAATCGCAACGATATTAAAGTATAAGATTTATAACAAGAACCTAAAGTGGTAATACGAATGTGTTCACGAACCTAAAGTGGTTGTCATTTAGCAGTTCTATGCCACCATACGACAAAGATCAATTAGGCCAGTTAACAATACACTGATCCGGGTTTTGTTAAAGGATAATGTTCATTCATCGAATTACAAAGTCACCATACATACTACGTGAATATCACAGACATTACGCACGTGGTCTTTTGTATGAAATATCCAAGTAATATGATTGGATAATATTGCAGATTGATTTGAATATAATTGACATTTGTAGAAGCATCTATTGTCACAAGCAAACGAAGGCGGGACTAAAATGTAAATACATAGAAATCCAATGTATTTGAACGCATGTACGCAATATTAAGTTTGTTTAACTGGTCATTTTGTCCTTTTAAGTGAAGAAGAAAACAATTTGGCATCGAATTGTAATTATAGGAATTGAATTTATATTTTCTGCGCTTCGTCTATGTATGAAGGTCAGCTTTTGGAACCTAATTTATTCATACAGGCCAAAACAAACCTCAAACATCGCTGAAGCGCATATCATGGCAGTTCAATTCTTAAATAACCAAAATGTATGTAATGTTCAACTTAAATGTTAATAAATGTGCATTGCTTTTATCAAACTGAATTCGTTCAGACATCTTTAAAAACTGATAATTAAAATTTGTTGGTTTTAGGGTGGTGGGAATTGTTCGCAGTATGATATTTGTATTTTTGAAGTATGCCATAAAAATCTTAACGGTGCATCGTAACTACAATAGATCACAAACAAATAGAAAAAAGTTGCTCCCACCGGGGTACGAGCCTCAGAACTCCGCATCAAAAGGCTAATACCTTACGGTTTAAAAATCGTTTTTGTATAACATTATCATTGATCAACGTGATGACAACAATTTTAACGAAAACAGAAACATTCCACATTATTCGGTCGTTTACCGTTACAATTAATGATTACTCATTAACGAACTATGTGTATCATTTCGCTCCTTTACATGCAGTATTCTTTTATGTTTGGAATAAGAGACAAATTTTCAAATGGAAAATTGTCAATTCGTCAATTTGTGAACAGGCCCTTTTAATGTTTTAACCTTAATAAAAATGGTTTGCTGTTATCTGTAACACCCATATTGAAAAAAAAACATGATTGCGCGCAAAGTAAACCTGCTTATGTGAAGGGAAAGGCTATCGCACCCGATATCATTATTAATTGCATTGTAATGGTCCAATTTTATAATACATGTATAAATATAAAGTACATTAGTGTCTTACCATTTATTTACTTTCCCATTGCTTAAGAGTATATCGTTTTAAAATAACAACAATTATACAATAATACAAACAAGCAACACAATTTAAACAAGTAAAACAATCACTGACTCAGAAAGAAATACTTCATGCAATGACAATTCAAACAATTAAATAATTCAATGATACTTGAAAGAAATACTTCATATAATGACAATGAAACAATTGCAATATGCTATGATATATTCGTTTTTATAATTATCATAATATAATAAATTGCCATTAAGTCGACCTTGAGCAAAACGAAATTTCAAGCCTGATTAAAATTGCCGCAATTTGATAAGGTGATCTGCATAACTTACGGAAAGGTACTAAACTCTAAACTTACCGAAATAAGGATATAAGATTCAATACAAATAGATACCCATCCTTATAAACATCAGCAATTATGCTAAGAAAACTGTATAACATAAAAAGCGATATAACATCATCATCAGGTCGAACTTGAACGAAACGAAAATTCAGGAAGAAATTTTGCTTTATAATGTGATCGATTAGATGATCTACTTAATTAATAAATAAAAACAACAGTACATACGCTAGGTAAAGATTTGGAGCGACACATCAGGGTGCTACACTCTGGTATTTTTAGTGTTTCCCCCCTGCTGACCCTTTGGGCTGGTCAACACAGAACGGTAAAATGTCTTTATTTAATATGATTTTTTTTTTAAATATTAAATGAGAATTGAATAGCCTATGCTTAACAACTGTAATTATAAGCATTAGACAACTAAACACCCTGGATTTAGCAAATTGTTAGAAAATGTCAATATACTCTTTGTTTTAGCAGCACACTGTACTTTGTGTGATCGTTCCCTACATAAACATCCGCATAAAATAACATAGAACTTAGCTAAAGCAATATGAGAGTAACCAAGAGCATCGCCTACGGGTGCTGGACGCTATACTTTCTCGCATTTTACAGTACTCTGGTCTATTGCTTATAGAATGGGTTCATCACTGTGATGACGTGTATTGAATTTCAAGTCAATATATCTTATCGATACTGTGAAATTTGACCTAAAGTGGAATAGTTGATAAAAACGGACAATTACTCAAACAAAATCCTGACGGTCTCTTGTCAACTGAAGTTCATCACCGTGATCAAGTACTATGAGTTTTAAGACAAAACGTCATATATGTATGGAGAACGTGGACCTAAAGCGAAAATTGTTAGTTGAACAAAATGGCCATGATGGCACAAAGCGCTGACCTGACTACTATCAATGACAGATACCTTACTGGTGTTAATCTGGCAATCGACAGGTGCAATACAGATGCATGTCTGGCCTAGGTGTACATATACTATTTACCTTGCAATTGACATTTGCAATACTGTACAAAGACATTCATGGTCGAAACTTTTGGGACCAAGGTAAACCACAAGAAATCTCTGATATGTTTACCATGCTCAATCATAGTTACATTACACGGAGATTTACCCAATATCTGCAATCCTAGGTTCGAACATCCAGCTGAATTCCATATTCGGTGATTTGTTCTTTTTCACCGAACAATAATTAAAACAGTGACAACAATACAACAGTGTAAGTTTGGTCAAAATGAGACAAAAACGTGGATTCTGTATCCTCAACGGTTTTCATTTTTGCATGTTTTTTGACAAACAAGGAACAATAACTGAATGTCTGTACTCCAATCTAGGCCTTTTTTAGATTGTTTTTAAATCTTATGGTCCTACACACGCTGTGCAAATTTGGCCAAGATCTGAAAAATGAAATAGTTATGTTGCAGAAAGTCCATTTTTCAGTTTTTTCCCATGAAAAAGTGGCGATAACTCTGGTGCTCCTGGCCTTATGTGGCCCATTATCACACTTATTCGAGGTCATAGACAAACTGTGCAAGTTTGGTAAACATTGAATGAGAAGTGAAGTCAGTATAGAGCCCAAGGGTTGATGCATTACGGACACCGGATGCCGGGCGACGCAGGACAATCCCCATTTACCAATAGCGATGTGCTAACGTGGTGGGCTTAAAGGGTAATAGCTCCAACAAATGCCTTGAAAGAGTTACTTCGTTATGTCTGCAGAATGGGGCAGGCACCATAAACAAGTATCTTGAAGTATCTTGAATTTCAATAGTTATTTGATAGTTATTGAGCAATTATATATTTATCAAAAATATAAGTTTTTTATAAAATCAATTTGAGAAAATATTGTAACTTGTAAGTAACAACGAGGGTAGATAAATCTGGAAATTCAATCACATGACCTGAAATTGATTAACCTTTAGATAGAAACACGTATTTAATGTTTCAAATAGATACCTTTCATAGTTTTGGAGAAATAGACTAAAAACTAAAACAAAAACTTCACCAAAAATAATAACAAACGCTGACGCAGACGACAACGCGACGATAAAAATTATTAGTTATTCAGTTTCATAAAGATCTAAAAGACACACATAATTTGAACATCGTATAAACAGAATGAAAACAGATATCAAATAGAAAAATATATATCATCATAATGATCAAGGATCGATTTAAAAAGTGATAAATAATGATCCCGAGTGATTCTAACTTGGAAGTCCTTGAATTCCTATATTTCATGTCTAATCCAAACAAATGTAACCAGTTGTTGCAGAACAGATCGTTTTTAGAATAATAAAAATAAAATGTGTATGTTTCACTAAGTTATTGTATCAGCATTTTATACGAATACTATGGTACAAACTCTGAACGAAATACAATGCTGTAGCTTAACCTCAACACATTACATGCATGGGTACACGTTTCATTGTGCCACAACTCTCCCACCATAATTAACGTTAACGTACACATAGAAGTTACAGTTAATATATACACAGAGCGCATGCAAACAACGTTCTGACTATGGAGGCAAAATCCTAGAAGCCCTTTCAATCCAAATGAAAATAAAAACATCTTCACAATCCTCTTGTACACATCGCTTTATGTTTTTACAGAGGTGTCCAGTAAATACTTGTGTTACTTATGTTTGTCACATGCCATAAATAAAAATCCTCGGGCTGCTAATAAGAGTTCTCTCCTGCTGGAGTTTCGCTTTGTTTATATTTGTCTAGATATTTTGAAAGTGAAGGCAACGTGATCACAATAAATTAACTTATAACTTGAAATCAGGTTTTTGTGTAGTTTCTTTTTAAGGAGCGCATCATTCTCACTGGAGGTTTTTTTCCGTCATCTGCAACATCCTCTTTTTCGATAATGCCTTTCTTTTATTTTGTTCGTTCATGATTTTCGTTCTTAGTTTAATGGCTGTAAATCTGCATCTGTTGTCCCGAATGTAGTTTCTAACTGCGATTTGCCTGTAACACAAACTATATAATTACCACCAGCAACAAAACTATTAAACATCATTAGGCTTGATTGATAACTTGGTTCAGTAACTGATAACATTACAGTTACTTTGGTATTTTTTGCTAACAGTATCTTTAGATTACTCTTAAGTTGCATCAGTGATTGATAATATTGATAAGACATGTTTTCAGTTATCATGAATATATTTGATTTATCTTAATACAAACCGGGCAGAAATTTAGGCATATTTCTTCATGTATGGCTGATTTACAACGTTTGATAATGCATTTAATAATGAAACATTTTTATGTGCGCAACATAAAATTCGGCTAGTAAAACAACATAAATGTGAACTAGAACAACAACATTGTCAAAGAGTTTGTTGTTTAAAGCAATTAAAGCACAATCACTGTATTAATGAATGTTTTCATAGTCATGCGACATGTTACAATCATATGTATAATTATTGCATTGACACCTGCAGCACAGTAAATGCATCTCAGGTAGAAAAGTGACACCATATATAATTGATGTTAATAAACATTGCTGACACAAAGGCAATTTACTAGTTGATACCCCGTGCACTGTTGACGATGTACGTTTTATGTATAAAGAAAATGACTTCACTAAACAACATTTCGTACATTATTTATTCCATATGAAGTAATATTATTACATATACATAAAAACGTATACTATTTTGCTGTATGATATGCAGTCAAAATGACATAACCTGATGTGTCACAGTTTTGCTCAAGTTATACAGTAATCAAAAGTATTCACGATTACAGACGCACTTTGAACTTTAATATTGCATTGTATATTATCATATTCACATCAGTAATCCAACTGTGCAATACATTAGCATAGTTGCATTGGATTAATAAATTACAAGTTATTACAATTACTTTATTCAATTAGTCAACGATAAAACAGGATTATTATCCGGGTTTACGGCGCGTCTCTTCTCGCAAGTATAGGTCTGTTGTGTAATATTTTATTTTCTTATTATAGATAATTAAGCCCTTGAATGTTAATGCACCGCACAACCAACTTCAAATGTATTGGCATATACTACATGTCTGTTAGGTGAAGCTTGGGTTTGTTTGAACCTTTTTCCCATTCAACCCCATGGAACAGTTCAATACATTAAACGAACTGGGAGCATCTCTAATCACTTGTAATTATAATTATTTTTTATAATAATTATCATCATTATGAAGGACTTTATACTTTTAATTGAGACTTACTGGGCATTCTATTCATACTATTTCTATCCAGTGCTTGAAGTCTCTCTTTATAGCTGCTGTCTCAATACTTGTCCATCGGAAATAGTCTCTGTCTGTAAAACAAATGAAATGAGCAAAACGGAACAAGAGCATTTACCTTACTCGTCTTTGTTAAAAGTGGTAAGCTCCAGAAGAACAATACCATACAGAAATAAGTCGATTTTGATCCATTTTATAGCTCGTTCCGAGTGACCTGAGACAAATTTATACGTAACACCCTTCATTGTCGCAAGGAAAAATGAATGCAAATCAGAATACAATGGTATAAATCATCTCAGGTCAGGAGTTTTTAACTTTGTATATTATGAGCCCCATCCCCAAACGTTCTTTGAAATCATACATTTTCTCCAAAGTTCAATGTTTTTCTTTCATGTTCATGGTTTTGTTGATAAAATCATATTCTGGCAGCAATAAGGGTCCCATGCTGCAAGAGAGCAACAACCTGCAGGTCAATCTGAACGAGCTATACTATGCACGACTTATTGTAAACACATTTACTGACGGATCAAATCCGCAAGTGACCTCTCGTTAAAGTGTGTGTATGCGTGCGCGCGTATGTGTGTTCTTCATATCCATTTTCCGACAATCGATTGAAGTGGCGAGCAACATGGCATGTACCGTATGCATTCTTGTTCTCGGACAGCCTCAAAATCAGCAAAAATAATCATTGTTTGCGTCTCTATGTTTTGAGACACTCTCAAATCTATGTTTTCGGACAGATACTAATTAGAAATTATAGTAACAACAAATATCTGTACCGGTAAACGTTTCATGGGTCCTATTGTTTATCAATTTGAACTCGCAACGTATTTGCTGGACCACGCATGCCCATTAACAAGTAGTATAATTACCAATATACAGTAACGAGCAATAAATTAACTCTGCCGACAAGAAATGGAACCATCGCTGAAGATAACAATACTAACGAGCATGTCTAGTCTTTGCGGTTTTTGTGATAATATTGTAGATATGGTTTCGAACAGACTCTAAGTATTCGGACACTGAAACAAAAATTTTATATGTCCGAAAACATAGAATTTTCAGTTATGTAAACTAATTTTGCTTCTATTTGTCTGACAATGCATTAAGTAATGTCGCATGCAACTTATATAATGATTGTTCTTTATTTTAACACATGTTCTTCTTTTAAGAGGTAAATACAAAGCTTTAAATCGTCTTTATAAAAACAAACCAGAAAAAAATCACCTCTTTTCGCTTTCTTTGATGCTGGATCTCCATCACTAGATGAATTGAATGTGGTTACATGATCTGTAAATAAAAACGTAATGTCGCATTATCTGTCATTCGTAACAAAAGTCTTTGTGCAACAAGTAAGGTGGATGCGGTATGCCTAATAAATTGCCTTAAAGTGTTTTAAGTATATTCACATTTTTCATTTATTCTAAGGCATGTCTCTTCTGAGTTCGTCCGTTTGCTCGCAGTGCGAAATAATATTAGACGTTTCTGACAAAGCTGAAATAGCATGCATATCTTTTTTCATAAATTCGTATGATAAAATGATCATGCAACGTAAACACACATTTAAACAAATTGTGAAGCTGTATGTTGGTGTGACTGTCATGCCAAATAGTTTGCTCTGTGATTATTAAATACGACTGAACAAGTAATCACTGTAATGATAGAGTAATTAAGGTTCTCAGTTATACAAGTAAATACCACCTGGTTGTCATAGCTGAGAAGAGTATATTTTTATTTTGCGATCATCGGACTACATTTAAGGAAATTTTCCTGAACTGTCGTCAGCGATGCGTATAGTCCAAGCATTCTGACTTTTATTCAAAAAAGCTATATCAATCGGCCGTATTCGCGAATGATTTAATATCTTAATTTTAACATTATTCAACAGCTAACTATTCATGGCTTACGATAAGATTGAAAGGTAAAAATAGATAACCAATGCAGTAAAATCAGAAAAGAACAATTACTTATTTTAGTGCTGTCGGTTAAACATCTCGTGTTGCCAATGTAAATCGCACAAACATTAGACTATTTTGTAAAATTAGACGAATGTGGAAGTTTAAAGTATGTATAATTGTTTAGGAGGCTGGATAAGGTTACAAAATCAATAATTCATACACAATCGGCATATATTACAGAGCCTGTTTATTGGTTACTCTTCCCATTAATTCCTGGGTGTTGAAGTCAAAACGTACGCAAGGACAATTATTGTGTACGCAATGTACTAGTATTGCATCAGTATGTTGTTTTTTAAATGCTCATATTTGCGTTACAAATTAACGAGTTGTTTTACAATTTTCTTTGGGTTTTTTCAGATTAAACATTATGTAGAGTAGGACCTTTAATATTCAATAAGAAGTAGTTTTGTTTTGATTTACCTGAATTCAGCTCCACTTCGTCTTGTAGTATATCGGCTTCATGTGAAGTAGTTTGTGGAAGAGAAACGTTACCTAAAATTATTTTAAGATATTTTTTATAATTTACGAATGTAATTCTCACATTCAAAAATACATGATTTACTATTAAACATCACATAGTGTACTAGAAAAATAAATTCAATGATATCAGCAACATAGATAGCATTCTGTGCCGCTTTTAATTCAATGAACAATTAAAAAACAAGTAGGGATACTGCATTATACTGAACATATTTATAATATAATCCAGATAGTGCATTTTCATACTGATAATAACCTTATAAAGTGGTCTTCTACAAAGATTGTTTAAAAATTTCAATGGTGGTGTTTGTGACCGGGCACCAGTTTTAAATGCGTTGTCAGAGTTCGAAATATTTAGGCGCACATGATCACCATGGATAGGCCACGTGTTGCGTGCAAGAACCGTGACGCCCGCTAAAATGTAAAAGTTACAGCACTCAGTTGATATTTGTCAATATTTGCTATACTTGTAGGCATGATCCTGGGTCTTCAGATCGATCAAAACTAATGGATCGTCTCAAGTTAGGATTTGTTTAACTTTGTACATTAGGGGCCGTACACAGGTCCTGTTTCCAAGCACAAGTTCACTGGAATCATGCATTGGCCATATATTTCATTATTAACATCAAACTTTTCTGTGATATTCATAGTTATTTCGATAAAAAGCACAAGTTCACCGTTTTTTGATTTAATTGACTCTTGATCTCCATCACTTGTATCATTTATCGATGACTTGAATGTAGTTAATTTATCTGTAAATAAAAATATAATGTCGCATTATCTTTCACTTGTCAAAACAGTCTTAGTGCAACTAGTAAGGTGGATGCGGTATGCCTAACTTATGTAAAGATACATAGAGTGATTGAATTCACATCTTTTATTAGTTGTAATGCATATGTCGCTACTGAGTTCGTCCGTTTGCTCGCAGTGCCAAGTTATATTAGGCGTTTCTGACTGAGCTGAAATAGCATAAACAAAATCAATTTTGTGTCTATTTTTTTGATAAAGTGATCATTCATTAGTAAATTCACAATTAAACAAACTGTGTGGCTGTTTGCTGGTGTTAATGTCATGCCATATAGTTTGCAGTGTGATTAATGAATACGACCGAACAAGGGATCACTGTAATGCTAGAGTAATTAAGGTTCTCAGTTATACAAGTACATGCCGCCAGGTATCATAGCCGAGATGAGCATGTTTTTGCGATTATCGGACTGCAGTTAAAGAAATTAGCCTGAACACTCGTCAGCGATGCGTATAGATCAATCGGCAATATTTACGAATGATTTAATATCTTAATTTCAACATAATTCTTTCGCCAAATATTCCTGGCTTACGATACGATTGAAAGGTAAACAGATAACCAATGTAGTGAAATCAGTGCAGAACAATTATATATTAGAGTGTTCTTACTCAAACATCATATGCGGACTACCCCCGAAATGTTCTAGTTTCATCTTAGCGTTGCAACGATGGTCCCGAACAGCAGCATCGTTTGCAAACGCGCCAGACCGCGCGCCTCTTTGTAGCGTCGATACTTAAAAATAAGCAAAACAATTAGTTTTTCAATATTGTCACGCTGTATTGATCCTGGAGATAAGGGTCATCAAACTGTGTCCACACTGCGACTACGTGATGGTATTTCGCATTAATATTATTCAATCATTATATATGCACAACCTTTTGTAAGTTTATGCTAATAAGCTGGCGAAGCGATATGACTATCGTGGCTGAGGCATACGTTTTTCATACATATTTATAGAAAAGACCGTAATCTAATGAGGGTCAATGCGATTATTGGTTGGAATAATCAACGTCTTATGCTTTCTTTTTTTGACTGAGTACATGACACGAACTTTGTATACGAAACATTATTTTATTGCTGACAGAAATTTACAGCATTTAATGTGAGTTCAAATGTAATACTTTAAATATATATGCATTTATGAGAATTATCTATTAATCGGATTTACAAACTTGCAAGTTACCACATCCTGTATGCCATGGTCAGTCTCAGCTAATATTATAACATTTATGATTATTGAACATCAAATAAGTGTTCTTATCTACAAGGCCTGTTTGCCTGTAAGCTGCCAAATCCTGTCGGTGAAAATAGTAACTATTATCTTAGAGATGATCATAACTTTGATTTGTAAGTAGATAACCTCATGTTTGCAAGTATTTTGTTTGTAAGTCTAGCTCGATCAACGGACGCTGTCAGTCGCATAAGGTCTCAGTGTACTACTTTACTAGTTCTCGAAATTTCTCAGTTAATCATACCAGAAATCGAAATAATTGTAGTATAATGAGGTATCTGATATGATTTACATAGTAGCCGGAATAATTTAATATACAATATTCAATACAGATAAATGTTCAGTAGTTCGAATTTAGATTCCATATATTCCAGCAACTATAAATTTATAATCCTTCAAGCATTACTGCGAACTGGTTTGACGTCATTAATACATACTTAAAACATAAACTAGTTCACTAGAAACATATTTACATGTATCTCTATGGGAGGAGATCAAATAATGTTTTTAATTTAATAATAATATAGTTCGTGCCACACAAATAAATTACACTAATCTGTTTAATATGAAAAGTTTTAAGTACATTGTATTATACTTAACATCGATTTTGACACAAGCTATCAGAACGCGTATTAATCTAGATGACTGCTTCCTGGGTTGAAACCAGTACTCGCGCCGCCAATGGGAATTCCGGAAAGCTGTTGATATACCTTCAGCCCTGGTGTGGCTTGAACCAGCGATCTTCGAATTATAAGTCGAACGCTCTATCCCTCGTCCATTTTATTCGAATCGGCTTTCATTTTAATTTCTATTTAATTGTTCCTTAATTAAAATATATATAAGCCCATATAACGTTGAACTTAATGTGTGTGGTGCGAACTATTGTGTAATTAAGATGAAAGTTTTCCTTCCACATAGACACAGAAGGCGCGAAAAGAAATTCATGTGTTGACTACATTTTCTTTTTTTTTTACAAATTGCATATCAGTAATGTTGACCCTTCAATTGGAAATAGTACATGAAACATCTAGGAAATGACACAGACTTTTGACGAGCATAGTATTTGCTACGTTCTTCAGCTTCTTCGCTGGATAGCAAAGTCCCTACGTACTCCAGAAGAAAATCGCCTTGTCTAAAGCTCTGCTCAGCAAATAACCCAAAACCTGAAAATTAAAGTTAAATAGACACATACAATTTCAATTAAAACTCTGTCTTCGAATCCAGTTATCATGCTGAAAACATATGTCGTTGATTATACTTGAAACACACTTTTCTTTCTTAAGTATATTGCTTTTCTTTTGAAAATGAATTGTACACTACTACTACTTCTGCTACTACTACTACTACTACCACAACTACAACAACAACAACTATTACTACTACTACTACTACTACTACTACTACTACTACTACTACTACTACTACTACTACTACAACTACTACAACAACAACTACTACTACTATTACTACAATTACTACTACTACTCTACTGCTAATGCTAGTAGTCGTAGTCGTAGTGGTCGTAGTGGTCGTAGTAGTAGTAGTAGTAGTAGCAGTAGCAGTAGCAGTAGCAGCAGCAGCAGCAACAGTAGTAGTAGTAGTAGTAGTAGTAAAAATAGCAGTAGTATTCAGTAGAAAACGTACAGGTAGTACATATATTTGTTTGTTTACTTCAATTCCCTATTACAAAAATCCCGAACATCGAAAAATACCAGGTACTTTTATTTCTGCCTCCGTATCATTAAGAATTAGTGTATTGCCTCTCTAATCCGTAACTAAGTGGTGGATGAACAGGAAGTTGAATACGTGAGAGATTAATGACCGTTCTATGTGGCTGTGTGTGCCAATGCAATTTCATGGGGATTTGATCCTAGAAATGTAGACTAACCGGGCAAACCTTACAGATAATGGCCAGCGATTTACAATGGACATTGATTTAAAGTATGTTTCAGCTTGTAAATTTGTTAAGAGCTGCAAAATAAATGTTAAACGAGGCTGCTGCATAACCATGATTAAACGTTTGTGATTGAATGTCAAAAACAGACATTAATATTTCAGTTACAGACAATATAGTTGTTAGTGCGCAATGAACTTAACTATATAGCATGCTTTGACGAATACTTTATATATCATATATAGAGAAAATTAGACATGACAGTATCAAAATGTTTGAAAGGAAAACTAAACTTGCCGAAGAATGTAGGTTATGTTGCAAATATAATATTTTACTGATGACTGAGCTCGTACAAATGTTTTGAAAAGTGTGAAACTATAATACGTACCAATTTCATTATTAATGAAATTCCGTTTAAAACCATCTTTGTCCAGACCCGCCTCGCACCAAAATTGCGCATCTTCCCTAGGCGTAGTTCTCTTCTAAACAGAAAAATGCAAAACAAATTTTGTCCCATGCTATACCTTGTTTGCCGTGTAATACAACCATTACGAATATGTTTTATCTTTAACATGTGTAAGATAGCATTTTGAGCGTTTTGATTGGCTATATATTGTTTAACTGACCAATTGCATAACGTTATTTTGCTGAAATGGCGTCGTCAGCGTCATATGACGTCACGTCGGCTAACAACAAATAGGATTTATCAACATTTGTATGTAAACATTAATTTTATTTTTTAGTTTAAAAGCATGTGATAAATAAGATCTGACACTCGTTGTCATTCCATGCCATGTTTTATTAAACTCGTCCAGGAAATTCGTTAGTAAGCTCGCCAAAGGCTCGCTTACTAACACAATTTCTGATTTCGTTCAATAAAATATGGTATGAAATGACAACTCGTGTCAGATCCTATATATTTCTGTAACGCCAGACCAAATTGAAGTTTTGGTAATTTGGATTACCGGGCCGAATTTTGCAAATTAAAAAAAAAACAACATATTATTTGTAAAATGCTCTGCGCTCGTTCCATGAAAAAAGTAAAATATTTTTGTGGAGGGAGTCATTTTAACAACATAATAAATGCAAATATTTGAGTTCGTTGTTTGATATATTTGTTTAATTGTTGACCTAACGTACATTACACGTGCGTATATCAAAAGTGGCATCCTCCAATCTCTGCGTGTAATTGTACCATGAACAGAATCCAAGCAAACATTGAAATTTATGTATATAAACATAACATCGATTTAATCATATTAACGTATTTGAATAATATTAAATGCTATCAAATGATACGTATTAATGTATTAGTCAAATTGCAAGGGATATCGTTATACTACTTTAAAAAAAAGTGTTGGTCATTCACATAATACATGTTGTTTTTGAAAATGTTAAACACTGATAATTCAATGTGTACATTTTGTGTTTAATATCCTTGCCGATAATCTGTCTTTGAATATAAATCATCAAAAAATATATGTAATTAATGATGTGCATTAATGCCTAGTACTAAGTACTATGATTTGAGTAATCAAAAAGCTGATAGCGTAGAAAGACTGTCGGCGACAAATGAAATTAAAGCATGTGAATCATGAGTGCATTTTTGCTAAAAAGGAAACATTGTTTGAATGAAGGTCAATTCCCCACCTTTAAACTTTATAATGTGGCTTCTTATTCTATAGTATACGACGTCATAATAACTAACTAATTTGTAAGTAACGAAACAATATGTGTTCGAGCTAATTATGCAAACGGGATAATATACAGTTTACAAGTCAATCTGCAACGGGCCAGAATAACCGATGAAGCGTAAGAGTTAAGTCTCATTAAAATCATCACAGATGCTACTATTCGCTGGCTGGATATTATGACATCCTATTAGGGGTCACGTTTAGATGACCTTTTCCGGAGCGAATGAAATTGTTGCCGTCAAAATGTTAAGGTATAACTTATATATACAACACAAGAAAATATGCACGAAGGTAACGTGGACGTCGGGTGTCTAATCGCCTAAGATACCACAATATATATATGGTTATCCATACGAACATTAAATGTAAACAATTTATTCCCGAGGATCAGCTCGAAAGGCATTACTTTTTAAAAAAAACGTGGTTAAACTTTGCTGTGCTGAGATTTGTGATGATCGGAAGGTCATTTTAACGTGACCTGTTATATGATGCCTTCAGATCCTTACAACGTTAGATTTGATTTTAATGAGATTGCGTTGAAGTTAGGCGCACCGATTGTTAGTGTTTCTTAGCCAAAAATCTACAAATAAAACATTTTCATTTATAGATATTCGTTCGTGGCGTACGTAGTCAAAAACAGTAAAAAACCAATGCAAGCTCTCGATTTTCCATAGTACTGTTAACAATTTATAAAATGCGGTATTTTTTGTCAAATTTTTCAAAATGAGAATTAGAAACAAGAAAAAACTTCTGCAACGAGTACAAAATAACCGATGTAGCAAATTAATTTGGTGGTCTTATTCCAGGACACTCAGGCGAATATTTCGGTTACATACAAATACATAGCAAAAGTAGGGGTGTCATTAGTTCAAAGTTATTTTTGTTATAATTTGACCTTTTTTACAAAGAGTAATAGTTATATAACATATTACATACATTATGTTTAAATAATTAAAATGTCAAAAAACGGGTGTTCAATATAAAGCCAATATGTGAACTTACTTTCTCGTTCTTGATCTGCATTAAAAAATAACGCGTTTTCCAAATTTTAATAACCAAAAACTGGATATGCCGCAAAATTTCACGATTATTATATCCTATTATATCGCTATTTCCAACAATTAAATAACATTTTATTTTTGGTTTATCTGTATATTGAATAACAATTTTGTTATTAAGATGTCTTATGTTAGGTCTGTTTATCTCATGGTTTATTATTTTATACATGTATTACTTAAAAATACTTATTTTCATATCTATAAATTGGCGAAAATTATGCGCTCGCACCAGAATGACCAAAATTGAAAAAAAAGCGCTAGCTTGCTCCGCGCTAGCTGGCGCCCCGCTTGGTTGCCCCGCGCTCGCTTGTTCCTAAATTTTTCGGGAAAAAAATCCGATGACCAAGTATTCAATTTGGTGTGGCCTCATTAGTATGTCAGTACAACCGATGGAATACTATGTAACGCGAGTTGAGTTGAGTTGAGCACACAAATGCATATACTTAAATAGAGAAATAAATACACATATAATATAAACATATATAATTATTTAATAATTGTGTTTTGTTTTTACTTTTCCAGTATTAAATTATTGGTAAACTATATTAATACATACATAATGATATGGAACAACGTTAATAATTTAATGCCTCAAACGCAATCGAGCATTATATAGCAGTATAAAACAATTCAAATGTAATGGAAAATAACATTTACAGAGAAGTGTATTACTTAATATAATGAAAGCAAATGTCAGGATTGACTTTAACTGTACAAGTAAAAAACGGAATGTAACTATTTCACATACAAATGTAAAGATTGCACCTCTAAACTTTTTTTCACCTGCAATAAATAAGCAAGTAAGCAAAAGGAAAGCCAAAATTGTTCATCATAATGATATGTGAATTAATGTATAAATATACACAAAAAAGATCCAAACAAATATACCATTACAATTATACTCGGCCATCGTTTGGTCATTGCGAAAATAAAATTATGAGTTGTCAAACATAACAAGCAAATTCGCAGTACTTCGCTAATTGTCTACTCTATCCCCGACTTTATTATGTTTCCATAAAATTTACAAAATAATAAATAGGTTGAATTAATAATCGCGTCGGTGGGTGATGAACAGTTTAAAACTAAGTGGAACTTATTCTCGATTTCCTGGGATATATTTGGAAACTAGCATTTAATTGGTGATGAAGTGGAAATTTTTCTGGCATTCATAAAACATAATAACAAAAACAACAACAAAACACCAACAGCACATATTTCGTTAATTCATGATGCAAATGAATCCTTCATATTGTTGTTAATAAGAACACAGTAATAACTATATTATTTGAGCAGCATCGTATTGAAACAAATGCAACAGTCTAGCAACTGGCATAGAATTTTCGCTGCAAAACGTCATTATAATTAATGAAACTTCTGCGAAACGTTATTTTATATTATAAAAAAAGTTAAATACGTACAGCATTTCTCCCTCTGGTTAATTCCATTATTATTTGCTCTCAGTAAAAAGACACAAAAACAACAGTGAATGTTTTACAATGGTGTATTTCAGAATATATATATATAAATATGTTGAATGGTAGGAACCAATCAGCGCTTAATTTACATGCAAACAGTCACGTGACGATAATCTTTGTTAAAATTATTATTTCATCTAATGGCTAAACGACCTGCAGCATCTGGAGAGCATTCGGAACGGGTACGCTTAATTATCATATCAGGTTTTAACGGCGCTATTGTACTACTGAATAGCAGTGATTAGTTAGTTCTGACCACATGTTTAACTTTAGAATAATAACATAGATTTAGTAACTGTCCGGGAAACACGTTCATATCTAACTTTCACACCGAGGTAACTTCACAGTTCAGACAAATGCTTATCAGCTTGATTATAAGAAATGACGTGTATGTAAAGATCTAAAAATAAAGATTGTAGGTGCTAATTAATACCACTCTAATGAGGGTAAGGGATCAATGCATTTTGTGATTAATGGTACAGAAAAGACTGAGTGGTCATTTTGTGTGTAAATAAGATTACTACTACTACTACTACTACTACAACTACTACTACTACTACTACTACTACTACAACTACTACTACTACTACTACTACTACTACTACTACTACTACTACTACTAATAATAATAATAATAATAATAATGATAATAATAATAATAATAATAATAATAAAAATAATAATATATATTTTTTTTAGTTTTAGTTTTAGTTTTAGTTTTATTTATTATTATTATAATTATTATTAATGTTATTATTATAATTATTATTATTTTATAATAATAATAATACTTATTATTATTATTATTATTATTATTATTATTATTATTAGTAATATTATTATTAATAATTGTAGAAGATAAAAACTGTTTGCTAAATGACAAATTATTTAGATAATATAGTGCCACAATATCCTATGGATAGTGGGTAGTGGCATTTTAATTTTCATGATATATTTAAACCAAAGTGTTGTTGTTGTTTTCAAAATGGGCTGGCATTGTAACAGGAAACTTGAAAACATGTGGACCAGCCATACGGCGCCATAATGAAATCGCAAATTTTGCTGTATTGACTGTATTGACAGCTGTATTGTATCAGCTATTTTCCGTGCACGGCAGGAACAACATGTTTATTTCAATGTCGTTTATATCAGGGCTTTTAGACAAAGCAGTTTTAGTTGCAAATTAAATAGAATGTTCTTTCGAGTCAATTAGTGATAAAAACAAAACATTGTTTACATTCTCCAACAAATATATGGTGACCGTTACTGCCAAAACCTTTTTTAATTAAAAACAAATATATACGATATATTATTATACCTCAGTTTTTGTTCACATTGTAAAGTCCCATATAATTTTAATATGTCATGGCGCTGGAAAGTAATATACACTGAGCGGGGTATAATTTTTATTCTACCACGGCACGCGGCTAGTGGTGGTCCATAGATAAAGAAGGAAAATAACTGTGGGTTATTCTGCAACAAATTATGGGAGGAGCTTAATGTTTTGAAAATAGTTCCGGAAATTCAAAGAAATTGTTCCGTAAAATGCACGTGCTTAAACGCGCGATAGCAAATTGTGACAAACAAATCATTGTTGCATTATGTAGCGAAATTAAACCATATTTGTACTACATATTTTATACTTAAGTTCACGGTTACGTTTTGTTAATATGTTTTTAATATGCGCTTTTTGGCATGTTCACTGTATTATATCGATACGTATGACGTCATTCGCTCAATATATCGCTGACGTCATTTTGAATTGTTATGATTTATTGACGTCACAGAAACGCACGTGTGAATGCACTTCTCGGGAAATGGGCGGAGCATAAATAAATATAGTTCTCATACCTTTAAAAATACGAATTTTATATAAGATCGTGTTAGAATCGAAATAATTGACGGGTAACAGTTTGTTATTGCGTTAATAACCAACGGTTTGTCGTTCCGATGCTTGTTATCAAACCACTCGGGCTACCGCCCTCGTGGTTTAATTCCTTTAAATCGGAACTCCAAACCGTTTGTTATTACCGCAATAACCAACAGTTACGCGTCAATTATTTCTTAAATACACCCCGCGCGTGACTAAAATATACCCCGCACGTGGGCTTAAAAATAGCAATTCGGGTTTTCTGAGAAATCCGTATTAGCTAATGATCAGTAGGCGCTTATTAAAATGTATTTTAAAAAATCAATGTCGATGAGCGCTTGATTTTCCAACAATAAACTTTGTACGACTAGTTTATTTTTTAATGGCAGTATTTGTGTTCGGTTTAATCAAATAAATATCATAGGCAGTTGAGGGGTATAGTAAATATCGAACGTGCTCAAACCTGACATTAGAATTTTAGTAAATGAAAGCATAAATTATGTGGTATCACGAATATAAACTAATTAATATTTTGCTTTGTATTGCTTTTTTCATTTTACCGAATCGAGTTGTTAACATAATGCGAGAGACCTTGCGCACACATTATGCGGCAAATGTTAACTAGTTAAGATTTGCGTTGTACGACAATTATCTGGTAACGCAAATCTTTTCTCAAACAGTTTCGTTTTATTAAGATAATGCGGTAGACCCAGCGCACAAATTAAGTAGTATTACAAATACAAACTAGTTAAGATTGAAGATGTAAGATAATGCTGCAGTCCTCGCACACAAACTGTATGCTATCACAAATATTTTAACTAGTTAAGATTTGTGTTGTAAGCTAATTATCCTGATAATATTCTTGTTAGTAAGATAATTCGGAAGAACCCGCAAGCCCAAAAATTGTATATAATGTCAGTTCTGGCACGTATAGGCCATTTCCTTTATATAAATAAAATATATTGCAGAAAAATATCCGCAAACGCTATCCAGATAAATATCATAATAAATAAGCGGTAACATGAATCTGTTCACAAACGCTAAGTAGTTAATGCCTCAGTCACACATTCCCGTTTATGAACCGACAGCGTCCCGAATCAAATATGTCAAAAGTAGGGACAATAATCCGAGATTCGGGGCTTGAAATTAAAGTTTTGAACATAAGATCGAATATGTTCTGACAGCGTCCAGACAGCGTTTCGACAGAGTCACGACAGCGTCCCGATATTCCCAAATGCAATCCGACAGTTTCCCGACGGCGTTCCGACTTTCCCGATTGATTGATCATTTGTATCGTTGCGCTATCGGGACGCTGTCGGGGGCTATAATCGGAAATTTGTGACTGCCACAATACTCCAGACGTGATATTTCTATATAATTTATAATGCATAATCAATCCCGTTCCACATGACACCGTCCGAAATTTGAACCGATACAGCCAGATCTATCCCGTTGGAGTCCCGACTATCCCGACCGAGGCACGGCTATACAGATTCGGCCTGAGTCTCCCGAATGTTAAGGGAAAACCTTAACTGTCGGGAGTTCTTGGCCGATCAAGCCGAACATGTCACGATAATTCTCGATTCTTAAGACATCGTACCGACAGTGTTCCGACACCGCCAGACAGCGTCCCGATAGCCACCATACACTCACAAGACATTCCCATTTTGTTATTGTTTGTGACTGGACGCTATAATCGGGAATGTGTGACTGAGGCTTAATGTTTTCGGGAACCGTAAGTAGTTCTCGTATTGCAGTTTTATGCCACCATAATCTTCCACTATATATTCCATATATGTTCATGTCCTAACATATTCATTCATTGAGTCTTTATTTGTATGTTTAGTCGATATGTTGCTGATGTAAACACTAAGAATGTTTAGACGATAAATCGATAGCTTATTGTTGTGTTATATAAAATCTAACAACACTTATAAAATCAAATCTCTAATTATTTACAGGGAATCAGTCTGTGCATTTATTTTCATATCTTTTTTTTTATATAAAGATTGTTTCATTATATTTTCTCTATTAGTCTCTGATAACTTGATCTGAGTGGCAGTACGGCTTACTGTTTTATTGTTAATGTATTCTCTGTTATGTATTGATCTAAGTCGGGTCTTCTAAACATGAAGGTATTATCGAATTATTTAAATGCCCCCCCCCCCCCCCCAAAAAAAAATAAAAAAAATAAATAAATAAATAAATAAAATCGCCTTCTTACCTAGCTACGACGTCATGCACCGTCATAATATTGTTTTATCGACCGCGATATCGTTTCTTGTTAAGCTCCATGTCATTGTGTGATTTTAGGCGATAACCACAAACCTCTGTTGCACAGTACAAAAATAATATTTAGCTTTATTTTGTTCGTGTTTTCTTTTTAAGATTGTACAATTATTAAATATTTACGATTTTTTTTTCAGATCTCATCCTTGCATAATACAATAAATACTTATCTCTTAACAGAAATATCCAGTAATAATATCTCAGAATTATGTCTAAATAGGGATCATAATGTAGCTCTATAAAACAGATTGTTCACACAGTTTAAATGTTTCAGATCCACCGCATCTAATCGAGTAGCACTCATTGCTCATTTTATCTCAATAATTATTCATAATAAACAAGTGGTGTATTAAATGTCATATTTGCTATCCTCATTTGCTGACTTTTGTGTTTTTACATGTACGAGTATAAGTCAACCATATATGTATCATATTGGCTTGATGGTTAGAAATAAAGTATTGAATTGAAAATTTGTAAACATTCCCTCAATAAATAATGATTAGTACCTTTTGATCATTATTGTGTTAACCTAATAGCATGAATACATCATTGCATTGAAAACTTTTGCATTGAAAACTTTTATCAATCAAATAGTTTGGTATGTGTAAGACATTGTAGTTTATAGGTATTGTATTCGTGACGTAATGGTGCTATTGAAGGCCGTCAGTGGTCGTTTAGAGTGTTTGGAAACGAGAATGAATGTCATAGAGTCCATTGAGAAACGCATGGAGAGTTTTGAGAAGGACATGAAAAGGCTGTGGGTGGTGCATGAGGAGAGAGCTAAGAGGGTGGATGAGCGGGTATCGTACCTGGAGGATAAGGTGGAAGGGGCAGATATACATGCTGCGGAGCTAGCGGAGAGGGTACAGGTGCTAGAGAAGGAGCGTGTAACCCTGCGGGATGACGTCAGCTATCTACAATCGCAAACCATGCGAAATAACTTAATTTTTACTTCGGTACCGGAGGCCGCCGGAAACGGGAACGAGACGCCGGAGACGACGGAAGCAAAGCTGCGCCAGTATTTGGTGAGCGCGTTCAAGATTTCACAGGAAGTAGCAACTTATATTAAGTTTGAACGTGTACACCGGTCTCCGGGGTCGCCGACGCATGGCAAAATAAGAAACGTTGTTGCCAAGTTCACTTACTTTAAAGACAGGGAAATGGTAAGAAAACGGTGGAAGGAACTTGACGGCACGGCGTACCGCGTTTTTGAACAATTTCTCCTGGAAGTAATACAGAAAAGGCGCCAATTGGTGCCGAAAAATGAAGGAGGCGAGGCGACTGGGTAAACGGGCGTACCTGGCCTACGACACGCTCTACATTGACGGAACCCCGGTGCGCGCGTAGGAGCACGGCGGTGGTGAAGTATCGATCCTGTCGTGGAACATTAACGGACTGACTGATAGAAAGAAGTCATCTAACTTTGTAAATATTTTGAGCTCCCATGATATATGTTTTTTGTATGAATCTTGGACGAATAGTTCTAGTGATATCAATTTAAGTGGATATTTGTCTTTTAACTTCTTCAGAAAATTTCAACATAGAAAAGCTCATAGAAACAGTGGTGGCATTGTTATATATATTAAAGAAGAATTAGCTGATGGAATAGAAATTGTAAAAAACCATTATGATACAATTATCTGGTTAAAACTTGATCACACATTTTTTAATATTTCAGATGACTTTTATATCTGTGCAACTTACACATGGGGGCATGAGTCTCCAGTTTATAACACATTTAATGTAGATCTGTTCGAAATCTTAGAAAATGATATTACTAATTTTTCTGAATTTGGTAAAATTTTTGTAGCTGGCGATCTCAATAGTAGAGTTGGCAATAAATGCGATTATATTGTACAAGATAGAATTAATACTGTATACGATGACGCTGATTACTGCCCTGATAACGCCTCTGTTAGGGCCTCAGTAGATAGTACACTTAATAGCCATGGGGTAAAATTACTAGATTTATGTAAATCCACATGTTTACGTATTGTTAATGGTAGAGTAGGCAATAGCGGTAAGCAAACTTTTTATTCTAATAACGGTACGTCTGCCATTGATTATTTGTTGGCAAACGAATGCAGCTTTTCAAGTATATCTGATTTTACCGTGCATGATTTTAACGAATGGAGTGATCACGCCCCGTTACATTTTTCCTTATTATGTAATAATGTCTCGTCTGAGTATCAGTCTTACACAGACGTTAAGTACAAATTGGACGATGCGTTATGTGGGCATTTTCGTTCAGGAATTATCTCTATGTTACCTGTATTTAATACTATTGTACAACATATAGATTATTCAAGTAGAACGTCAATTAATGACGTGTTGAATAGATTTACTGAAACCATTCGCAGTGTTGCAGACCCGTTATTTTCTAAAACATGTGTTAAAAAAACAAACCCTATTTTCAATTTAAATAGCTGTATAAAGAAGGCAGAATGGTTTGATAACGAGTGCGATACTGCACGAAATTTGTACCATGACGCTTTGCGTATTTTTAACTCGAGTAAAACAGATATAAACAGAGAACATTTATGTACAAGTAAGAGGTATTATAAGGACTTAATACGCAAGAAGAAAGCCTGTTGTTATAGGCAAAAAATGTTGGAGATTGAAAATCTAAGAAAACACAAACCAAGGGACTTTTGGCGGTTTTTCAAATCAAAAAATAGCGTCATTAAAAATAAAATATCTCTAGAAGAATTTACAAAGTTTTTTGAAAACCTTAGTAGCAATATGTCAGATTTTTGTAATACTGAAGCAGAAGATTTCTGTTTAAATAATGATTTTAACTTAGTAATAAATGTTATACAAATTGGGTCTCGAATGTCAAAAAAATGTTAAATAAGTATGGATTTGGTTATGTATTTGAAAATCCAAGCGTTGTGCAAGTAAATAGTTTTATTAATGAGTTCAAATGTAGACTTGTTGACAATTTTAAAAAAGAGTGGTATGGTAAAATGAATAACAGTTCTGTATTAGATATGTATAAAGTTTTTAAAACCTCTTTGGAATATGAAGCATATTTAGACTTACTCCCTAGACGTCTGCGCTTATTTTTTGTAAGATTAAGAGTCTCTGCACACCCGTTGAGAATCCAAACCGGCAGATATGCTCAGAATAACATCTCACGAAATGAACGTTATTGTTTATGTTGTAATGACTTTGATTTAGAAGATGAATACCATTTTATATGTATATGCCGCTGTTACACTGATTTAAGAAAAAAATATATTAACCGTATATTTTATATTAACCCATCCGTATATAATTACCACAAGTTATTAATTTCATGTGACAAATCAGTAATTTCTAATATATGTAAATATATCAAAGAAGCTTTTGTTATAAGAAGTGCGATCCTAAATAATACTGTTTAGATAAATTTCATTATCGCCTCGATAGAACTTAAGTGTTGTTGCCATCGATTGTGTTTATTTGTATTCTGAATGAATATTTTATGTATATAATGTTATTTTGTATACCTATTTACGTGACAGAAATAATGTTTATATTTATGTATGAAGACGATGTACTGTTGTATAAGTTTGAATAAATTGTCTGTCTGTCTGTCTGTCTGTCTGTCTGTCTGTATTGTAAAGATAATTCATAGAAAATGGTTATTCATAATGGTCATTGAAATTATACAAAATCAAAAGTACTTTTAAGTGCTTCCTACGATAAGTATGCAAAATGGAATAAGCACAGACGATACTAATGACGTTTTAAGCATTGGATGGACGTAGTGATTTTTTTAAATGGGGGCTTCCATAATAATCCTAAACCAAGTTCTTTCTTTTCAAACCACACACGGTTGTGGTTGTTTGGTTTATATGTGTGGTTATACGTGGTTATATTTTTGACAAGTATAACGTTAGAGCTTTAAGTCTATATCCTGTTGTGTTTTTGTATCCGAATTGAACTCATGATCGGTAGATCTTCATGTAGAATAATATTGAAATGCATGTCAGTTGTAACTGCTTAGTGTACAACGCAGTATTCTTTGCTCTAATAGTTATAATCATTTACAATTACTTGCTGTTAAACAATAAGTTTTCTTTATCACCATGAGGTTAAGCTATATGTATAGATTTTTATCATACCACTGTGCTGATATCGGCCTGATACAAAGGTGCCTGATATATTTTTTTATATCAGGTCAGTAGCGTTTATATCAGGCAATGTTTGGAGGTACGTCATATTATTCGGAAACAACTATAAAGTAGACAGTTTCAGTAAAAAATATATCAGATTCAACAAAACAAACAATTCGATACCAAGAACGTATATAGTTTATTATTTTTAATCTACATAAATCACAAAAACGTTAATTTTTAAATATTCACTTGGACCCGCACTTTGGTAGTGATATGACGTCATCTATGGAACACAATAAATCATCCATACAAATTTATTTCAATACATTCATAGTAAATGCACTAAAAGTCCCTACACAGCATCAGTTTATGTTGAACGAAAAACATAATTACCAAAAATTTAACACACTAGAGTAAAATACTGTCTATATTGACACGATCTTGGAAATGTCAATTTCAATACACAACTCCAAAATGGCGTCTCCAAACAATTCGGCGTTGTGTGTTCTCCGATAAAATTGATCGTTGCAATCCATTTCAGTTCGCATTTTCAGTATTTTCTGAATGAGCATGCGTGTAATCTACGTATTCGTAGTGAAAACTATTCACTTATCATTACGAAATGTTAATAATAAGGTATTCGTCAGTCAACTCATATAAATCCATAACTACATGTACGTGAACGTGAACAGTCGGCTCAGCAAAATCAGCGCCTTCCTTAGTTTTTAAATATATAAAAATCAGCTCGTTTGGTGATATTTTACAAAAAATGTGCTGTAATAAATAGAAAAACTGGTTACTGCCTGGTCATGTCTAATATATCAGGCTCGGCCAGCCTCGCCGTTATATTATTTTAAGCCTCACCTGATATATTACACAAGACCAGGCAGTAACCTGTTATTCATTATATATGCTCTGTTAACATTGCAATTTTGTATACATGTTACAATGAAAATGTGTCCCGCGCAGTTTTACATAGCGACGTTTTTGTGTGCAATTTTGCTTTTAAAGGCTGGACATTTATTTCAGTTGAGAAAGTCACATGTGTATGAACAATATTGGGTTTCCATTTTAGTTGTGTTTTCAATTATGTATCCACCAGACAGCATCGCTTTTTTCATATTTGGAATTCTCATAAATGTATGCAAAGTCAGAGATAAGATTTGGACAACAAAAACAACAACAACAACAACAACTACTACTACTACTACTACTATTACTATTATTACTACTATTATTACTACTACTACTAGTATTATTACAACAACAACAACAACAACAACAACAACAACAACTACTACTACTACTACTACTACTACTACTACTACTATTACTATTACTACTATTATTACTACTCTACTAGTATAACTACTACTACTACTACTACTACTACTACAACAACAACTACTACTACCAGTACTACTAGTACTACTACTACTACTACTACTACTACTACTACTACTACTACTACTACTACTACTACTACTACTACTACTACTACTACTACTACTATTATTGCAATTATTACTACTACTATTACTAGTATTACTTCTACTACTACTACTACTACTACTACTACTACTACTACTACTGCTACTACTACTACTACTACTACTACTACTACTGCTACTACTACTACTACTACTACTACTACTACTACTACTACTACTTCTATAACTACTACTACTACTACTGCTACTACTACTACTACTACTACTACTACTACTACTACTACTACTACTACTACTACTACTACTACTACTACTACTACTACTACTACTACCAAAACTGTTCTCCGTGTGTTAGTTATACGTTGGGAATATGTATTATTTAGGTATAGTCACAGTATATTTTTAGTACATATAGTGAATATGCATTGGAAACATATTATAACCAGTTGTTTATATCAAAACCAAATGATATCCGTAAAATCTACAACAGTTAACAATCAAGTTTAAATTTTTAGATCTGGTGGTGAGCATTCTCTGTTTGAAAATCCACAATGCATCAGCATGTGGTAGGAAAAAACGACCTGCAAAGAACATAAAATAGCGTGACAACACAACCACTTGCTCATCATACAAATCCTGATGAAACGACACCGAACACATATCTACAATTGTGTAAAACCATATTCATATTATTTGGTTCGCTCGTATATGCGACTATTAATAGTTATATAAGGTTAAACTTGATATGTATGTTTTTGGTTCAGTTCATTGATTAGCGTAGAACGGGCCATTCTTTGTGATGTTCATAACCATGTGCCCACGTCATTTTTAAACTGTGCTAATTGGAATGCATGAAACATCTACCAACCAAATAATGTACGCGCGCTCTAAAGCACAATTGCTAATTAAAGCTTTTTTTCACCCGGATCCTATTTTGTGAAAATTATATCAGATACTGTGAATGCTTAATGTTAAAATTTAGATAACCAGATTCGTCTTTAATGTCTATCAGCTCTGTTGTTTATTATAATAACACAAGATTTAGCAAATACTAGTAGATCAAAAGCTGTGGGCAGGAAGACATTCTTATCTCTGGAAGAAGTCTGTTTAAGTGCTGATCTTCAAGATTTAAACAAAATGTGTACACCATAGCTGTCCGGACTTGCATGTGGATATAATTCAGAGATGCATCGGATAGCAAAGATTATAATTTATTTCATGCTATGTGGTGAATGAGTGGGGAATACAAGTGAATGATAAACCGATCATTTCACTCTAGGTGGATTGAAATGATAACGTTTGATCATTTCACTCATGGTTATATGGAACTACTTTTAACTTTGTTTTTATGTTTATGTTTGAAAGTATGTGAATATCCTAATCGTCAGAGTAAACATCGGCCTTTGTAAAGAACAGAAAACACATCATGAAATTTATACATATATAAGTAAGCGACAACGACACAGTAAGAGTGAGAATATTTACACACCACGACAGTGATCGACAATTTTAGCATCAAATGACGTCATATTTATGACGTCATAATTCACGAAACTTGAGACGCTTCAGCATATCTCGCTTTTTTATTTATTTATCGTAGCACTCGTGAATATATTGTTTCTAAGTCCACTCATGAAATAAAATACGATCATACACTGCATTAAACAAATATACTGTATATCTTTACTGACAATGATTATATATATGATTTAAAACCTGTAAGTCATACAATTAGAAAATGACAAAATGATGATTTCAAATCTAGACAAAATAATATATTATTAGATACAACTGACTGAAATAAAATTGTTGACCCAATAGTTCAATCATTACAACGATTTATTTTAACCCGATTTCAAATTCGTCAAGGTAATTTTCAACTATTAATATTTTTTAGGTTGCGGTGTGAAATTACCACGTGGTCAATTTAACCAATCGATTTCGATTCCGGAATTCCGTACTTTACAAAACAAGTCCGAAACGACAAGTAGCGCTAACAACTTTTAAAACTAGTGCGGAAGTATTTAGCGACGCAGTTAGAGTGTAAGTCTCTCTCGCCGAGGAACTTCCATATCAGCAACTACTACGTATATTTCTATAGCATGTTTTTGAATAAACAACTAGTAAGGAATCGCCACAAATTCATATTGTTTTGCCTTTGACATCGGCCTTTAGTTCAGATGTCCATGTTTTTCTTTGTCACATATCCTGTCCGCTGTATAACGTTAGAATTGAGCACAGAATAGAGGTCACTTGGCATACATGTTAACAACACATATTATTATACCTCACCCTTCTGTTCTCCTACTTTGTTCGTATTAAATCGGAACAGTTAATAATTGGAAATTTTATATAGCAATATCACTTGCTATGACGTCCTGCAGATAAACCGAGTGATCGGAGTAAATAGGCGCATATGAAACAGTCAGTAAGTTACTCCGTGTCACAAAAACGCATTCGCCTCTGGCAACAGTATTTCCTCGGGTTGACAAATTGCACTATCGCCCTCAACGAATGTAATATTTATATATATTATATTTATAGTTTTCTCTATACTGATAGGAAAATTGAGTATATTCTATACCGCCATGATTAAAGTCCACTTGTTTTCATGCTATTTTGCCGAACTTGAATTTTAAAGGTTGCCCTAGTCATAAAAGGGATACATCTTTCCACAAACTGCTCCTTTATTTCATGTAGAAAGTGCTTCATGTAACTGAAATTTTGCTAGAAATAGTTTCGTATAACATTATTCACACCTTTTTGTTAATGTGCGCATGTTACCGACACAATCACTATACGTTAAATATTGGCTGCTTTAAAGTTTACGCCAAAGTAATTTGGTATTAGGTATAACTTTCTACTCTTTTTATGTCATTACTATTTCTGTAGACGCACATTTTATAGCAATATGTAAATTGTCAAAATACAGACCTATGCGTGCTAATCAAACTGGATTGTTGCATACAAGTTTAAATGTCGTTTGTTTTGAATGTGTCATCTGCTGGCTATGAAAATTAATGTGAATGTTAATCAATATAATTCTATGGATCATATTTGCTGTTGCTTACAGTTGTCAGTTTCATATGTATTGGAAAAAAAACATTAATTGTGGTAAGTGGCGTTAATATATGCAAATTTGCTACCGTGTACAAAATGTTATTGCATTTTTCTATTAGACAAGTCGACACGGAAACAAATCAATTTTAATATTGTATCCGGTTAGTAAGTACTTTAATGGTTTATGTTGACATGCGTAATACCGCCTATACTTAGAATAACTCCGGGCTGCATACACAACACCAGGGCTTGTAACTAGAAAACATCTTATGTAAAAAATATTTTACTTATGTTTATGAGTTTCATATCAAGTTATAATATTTAAGTTAAGTTGTATGTTTTCATAATTAAGTACGTTCATTCACTTGATAAAAAATGCAAATTATTTTCAAGTAGATTTATGAACGACACTAAGTAGATAAATAAGACATTTGAGGGATTGTACAATATAGCGGTCCAGCATCGCGTATTTATTGTTTGAATTGTGATCTGGCTTTTTATTTGTTATTGCACAAAATAGACTTTTTTTCAAAATGTACAAAAGGTCTTTATATATAAAGGTTTCTCTCCTGTTGACACACCTGGAAAGGCTATATTGATTTAGTATGCGCTAAAACGGCTACGAATAAAACTAATCTAAATATACATCCTAATGTAATTGTTGGCGACTTTGCTCACTTATGGACGTTTATTGGACTGTACAATCTTGCATTTTAATGGTCGATGTTTGCTTTAATATGGAAATGTAAGTTGTAATTTTAGCTGTTCTTGGATTTCATTATGCACCTGGTTGATCTTACCATTTGTAAATAGCATGCAAATCGTCGAAATTTGAAAGGGGCCCTTTGCCACCACGTTATACGATTTGATTCATAAACACACCTAGTGCATTTTGATAATATTATATTTTGCATTCATGAAGAATCTGGTAAAATATTTCTGGGGTTACATGTTCTTGCCTCAGAAGACATGTCTGCAGCATACAATTTTTGAAAACTTTATGAAAAAAATAATAATAGCTCATAATGCTTTATTGTGTTCAAGTGATTTGCTTTACATGTACAGCCAGACATGGTTTGCTGTCTAAAAATACATGTCTCAAACTAAAGTATATTTACAGAAGAATTAAAAAGGTAATGGCGACGCACAATTTTCCAGAATAATTCTAGCATTTTCCAGCCGCACAATTTTACTGGGAATCAGACAGCTCGGACGAAACATACAGTAATACATTTAATTATAAGGGCGACTCTTTGAGGGACAACTTGGTACCCGCCCACGGCGATTTAATATTTTCAACAGTAACTTTCATTTTTATAGAAATATATTTTACAATAACTCTCATTTTTATAGTATATCATCAGGACCATAAGTATATTATTTTGCGGTGCATTAATTTTAGCTATTGGGTTTGAGTGTGAAATAAAACCTTTCACAAAGCTGTAGAAACTTAAATTTATCCGAAATTTTCAATTTCCTAGATACCAAACATAATACCGGAGGACAACGCCTATTAAGAAATATTTACATTTTGTTCTGTGTGTAGAGTATTAATATATTTGTTGTTTAATCACTTTTATATAACGATTTATCACATTTGAACATTTGGCGTCGCTTTAAAGCATAATAATCTGAATGCGTTCTTAAAATTACAATGTACTTGGATTAATCCTCGTTTGACAGAGTTATATCCCTATTAATACGTAATACTGAAATAAACCTGTATAATGATTCACTATAAACGTTTGCATAATGAATGTATTCTATATAAATATAAAAAAGACAAATTAGCATGTGCATATTATTAACAGATTATTTTAAATGTGTGGACAAGCATACATTCACAGGCTACAACGCATCGATTAAAATCACCAAATCCACTTCGAACAGCATTGAGCAATATTGCAAACGTTATACAAATCAGTGTCAAGTAGTACATTAATACCGGTCTATGTGTAGTTACCGAATGTAGAAAATGTACTATATGATACCATTGTGAAAATCATTGAAATAAATATGTTAAAGCATGGTTAAGTCGCCCATTCCTAGAATATGTATACAGTAGATGATCACGTACCCGATTTACATACTTAAATTTACATTGTACACAGTTTCGATTCAACATCATTGCCGACAATACTACAGTACAATTTGCCTGTTTTATGGAAATTGATGTAGGTAAATATGGTTAACATTGCTGAAGATTTTCTTAAGAGTTATGCAAAAGATAAAAACAAGTGTCGTAATACTGAACCAATTAATGAACTTTGTTGAATATAATATGTAGTACTGGTAGATGTTATGGGATACACGTTGTTCATAATACGGAAAATCCCATATTGCTTTTGCTAGCAATTCAACCAATCGTGTATCATTTAACGAAATTAATATGTACCTTAGATATATGTGCATGTATATGCGTTACTATACGAAATCAATATATATATACATCTATATAGCGTATATTGTAATCTTACAGCATGTTCTATATTATTTACTCTGTTCGAACCCTACTAGAAATTATTTCTGTAACAGTCGTTAAAATATATACGAATGACTGTTTTTAAACATTAGTTTATCAGCCACGAGTTGACGTGCATTCATAGGGTCATAATTTGCTTACCGATCTCATTTTGTTGTTTTACATCAGGATGTCACATCACGGTAGTGTGTGATAATTCGCTCCAATAGGATGAACGTGAATTGCGATTAAGTAAAATCGCCTTACTTTATTATAAACGTTTACTTTTGCAATAGCACTGTTTACATGCTCCAAGTTAACGGGTTTGCGTTACGGCTAACTTATGTTCATTTGACGCAGGTTGAATGAATAGTATTAATCTGCAAAAGTATTATAACAATATAAATGTATTGTTTATTTAGCAATGAACAGAAAAATAAATAAAACTCGTTTTCACGTGTGAGGACAATATATGTTTTATAAATATGGCCTGTAAAAGGTTATGTACATTTACGTTTTATGTAAACCAGCATATATAAAATGCACAAATATTCTAAAAGAAAATTATTGTTTGACGAAAATCATACTTAAAGTAATAGTATTTAAAGACAATGTTAAATCGCAATTGGCAACTCGAATCATGGATTTCTGCAGACAGTAGATTAGTAATGTAAGAAGATAAAGTATTTTTTCATGAAGCAACAAGTACGATTGTATATGTCGAGCGTATTTGTAACATTTTTGTTTTGCCTTTAAATGAACATCGGGAGGCCTGAGCAGGTAAGCAACATGGCATGCCATAATTTAGCGATGTGTATATTTATTGTACCAAGTATTGATTACAATAGGTAAGACACTAAATATAATATTATATAAACGTGTTCTCAAATGTCCTTATATTAAGAATACCACTGTCATTTTCATATAAATGTACATTACGAATTACGGAGACACAACATTAAAATGTCACTATGTAGTTCGTAATTAACGCATCATTTCACCACACAACTTCCATTTCATAATTCAGTTAAAAACAAAGAACAACAACAACTACTACTACTATTACTACTACTATTTCTACTACTGCTTCTACTACAACAACAACAACCACTACTACGACAACTACTACTACTACTACATCAACATATATTCGTTTTAGTATATATTGCATATGCTATGACATACTTTTTAGACGTATGACCGTCTGTTCCGATGTTCTTAGTTAGTTAAACACAAACACTGTCCGCTCAATAATGTTAGACTCACGCACAGAATTTGAGGTTGCGGGGCATACGTCTTTAAAACGAATATTTAATTTATAATTATGTTTATAATGTTTGTGAAAATCGATAAAATAGTTAACCCCATACAAATGGCGGGCTAGATTGCTTTACAAATGTAGGTCGGTCTGTATGAAGACCACATTATTGTTTCAAATGTAATACGCTCTTCAAAAAATTGACGAAATGTTTTTATGAGTAATGTCAGAGCCAAGTTCAACAATCAGCTAAATTGCCCTATGAACCAACATAGTTATAGATTGAATTATTTAAAATGTATCATGTTCAGACGTATTCCGCTCTCTAAGTCCATCAGTTTTTATTATATCTTAAAGTATGGGCCAAGTTTGATTATCAGCCATATTGCCGTAGTATGTGGGTAGTAATATCCTCTGATTAATTTTTAATTGACCGTTTAAACCTTTTCTACTTTTTAAGACAACCAGTTGTCAACGACCGTCACTAAAGTTGTTTTTTAAGAGAACTCTGGTCGTAGAAGGTGTATTCCATTTTTTACCAAGCTCTTTTATTTCATAACGGCGCTTATTTAAATGGTCACGGTGAGGTCCGTTGATAGCTTGATAAACTCATGCATATGTAATATGAAAATACCTTGCGACTATTAGAAAAATGGTTTAACTATTTATATGTTTATCATTCGATAGAATGTACGATTATTCGACGTTTTTTTGCAATTCCTGTTTGTATCTATGTCAGTTGTTATCGAGTAACTTGTTGTACCTTCTACGGGTTTTTTGGATTATGTTTTGTGATAACTTCAATTTTATGAGATTTCCATGTACGTGTATACTATTGTGTAAGTATGCTTCCCGAAGCAGGGGGTGGGAGCATATAGTCGTAGCTCTGTTCGTCCGTCCGAATTCTAATTCCACTGCCATTGTCTTGTTGTGAAACGATTTACCATGGCAATTTTATCCATCATACTCCATGTTTATTCGTCCGTCTGTCGTTCCGTCCGTTCTTCCGCCCATTCTGTACCTCTTTCCGCGCGAGATCTCAGAAACTAATAACTCGAAATCAATGAAACATTATATGCAGCATCCCTATTTAAAGAATGTGCTCATATTGTCAGGTCGTTCCAGTCTGATGATTGTCCAAGGCGTTATAGCCCTTTGATTATATTGTAATACAAATTTCGCGTTTCCGTGTGTTCCGTAATAATATAATTAAACGTTATATGAAGCATCTTTAACAAGAGCCATTTTTTCCAGGTTGTTCTAGTCCAGAATGCTCAGGGAGTTTTGGCCCTTTAATTATAAATTGGCTGTTGTGCTTGTCCACGCTTTAACTTGGCCATGGATGGATCGATTATAATCATAACTTAGCACAGATGTTTGCTGCCTTGAGCTGGTGTGTACCCCTCATGAATTAGGTCCCTGGGTCAAAGGTCAAATCACACCTAGAGGTTAATAAAAATTGGCACAGTCTTATCTTGCCATTGATTTTAATACTACCTTCCACAAATCTTAAAATCAATGGGACAGCATGATTTGCACCAGGTCCGTAGGTCAAAAGTCAATTTCAAACTTTTTCAAATTACTTTGCATAAACGTTTAAAAAATGAGGCAGTTTGTAACTGTAGGTCAAAGGTCAGCGTCATACTTAAACGTCAAAAGTCAATATTGACTTATATCTTGTTGAATGAATTTTAAATCGCATTACGCAATTTTGTACCACATGACAGTATCTCGCAATAAGAATCAAGTCATTCGGGTTAAGGTCAAGGCCACATGTAGAAGTGAAAGAGGCATCGAGGTCCATCCATCGTTTCTACCGATATTCTTGTTGTCTATGAAGTTATTTGCACAGAGTACCTTCTCACCTGAGCAAAATGTCTAACACTTACTTTCCATATGCACTCAAGCCTTTAAAATTAATGGATATTTTACACGGAAACTGATGCATATTTTTTGTATATGTGTTTATTAACACTTTTCCTATTGATCAGATTTCCGGTGACTTTAGTTTGTTAGTATGATATTTATAGACTAGATTCATGACATGATTAAACAACCATGCATAAAATACCATCAGGAAACCTGCTTTCTTTAACAAAAAGACATCACGCCATTTAATTGAAAAGGAACGGAATGACGTGATCTAAATGTCGGCATACATTCTATTAAAGTGTATTTTTACAAACCATACGCGTTTATGGCTGTTTATAGATACTTTTGTATTACGCAATTGTATTTCGGTAGATCTTAGTATAATTTTTTAAGCAGTGTGCCTATGTACTTACAATTCTGACCGATCTATCTCCTATTTCTTGATCGACTGATACAAATGAATTTTTTTTATTCATTTTGAATAATTTAACTTCATCGTAGACGATGCAACATCGTGAAATTGAAATGTATCTGCAGCGTCAAGCGACAAATTTCATTAAATGTCCGTTTTTCAATGCAAATGTATAATTCGCAGTTTTACACTCCGATGCTATTGTTTGCAATTTCGCTTAAATTCGATAAACCATGTAATAAATGGAGGACTGAAAAAAATACATTTAATGGGTTGACATTCAGTGGGGTTTTTTCCGGTATGTCTACTCAAGATAGGATTGCTTTGTTCGTATTTGGAATAAGTGCACACTCGGGTGTAATATTCGTACTCAAAATGTATGTTAATGTTAATATGAAATACACTAGCTTTATATGCAATGTACGTATATTTACAGTATATGCCCCCGCTTAAAGTTGATACTTGTTGTCGAATTTTGCCTTTCATTATGTTAATGGTCGTTTGCCCCACGGCCGCTTTTTAAGTATAAGCATGGCGAAATAACACTAATGACTACGAAATACATTGGAAATAACGTTTCCTTTATGGCTTATCATCAATTGAAATGGATAAAATTATAAAGCATTTGAAACGCTTTACTTCAGTATTTTGGAAAACATGTGTATACATTGTATGATATAGTTGTATTTTTTTTATATTTAAGATTGAAATTTGCTTGAAACCAATACATTCACCGTGGCTGAATGATTCGGTGCAATACATGTTCTAGAAGTATGGAATGAAGAAATTACTTCGAGGATATTTTTAATATTAAAGTTAATCTTATCCACAGATATTGTGTTCTGAAAAAAAAGTCATTGAATGTCTTAATATAGAAAACGAAAATATCAGAAATAACCTAAAATACAATCAAGAAAAACACAGAAAGACTTGCCTTCGCCGAGGCTCGAACCAAGGAATATCGGCATTATATAGTTCATGCCATAAGGACTCGGCCATTCGGACTTACACACAGTGTACCATAACGCTTTGTAAGTGATGCTGGTGCTTTTCAAAATACCAATGAAAAGCGTCGCAAACGCAAGTGATTTATTGATATAGGTTCGCTTTGCTTTCAACATTAATCACTTGTTTCTAGGAAACAGTGACGTTACTTTCCATAATTTAAAAAGGCTTATAATTTCATTAAGTGACATTTTTCAAATTCAAACCCAATGTTTTGATTCGATATCGTGCTCGTAAGCTGTTTTGATTAACGGTTATGCCTACAATATCACTATATAAAGTGTTCGAATTCAATGCTTAGCAAGGAACGAAAATCATGTGTGATTTGTATAGAATGCGTATTCAGAAAAGTGGTACGTAAAATAAACCGTTATCGCGTAAATCTGTACAATTCAAAGGCTTCGAGTCGTATTCAATCAGATAGTATAATCGTCCTTAAAATCCGATGTAGTAAGTGTAGTATGGCGCATTTATGGACAGTAGTAGACCGAATGCTTATGGCAGCAATACACAAATAACAGAAAGCAAATGCACCGGCTAGTGATTTGTGATCATTGTAGTTGCATTCAATACGATGTATTTTAAATGTTTATTCGAAATAAAAGGGTCATATAAATGAATATGGGTGTAAATGGTATTTCTCCACATATTTTAAAATATACTTTAAAACATCTAAACTAGACAAATTAGGGCGCCCGGACTAAAAATTTCAAGTATTATAACAAGAAACGCTTTAAAAATAAAAATAAAGTACCTCTACCTGGGTTAGAGCCTACGACCTCCGGATCAACAGTCTAACACGCTAACCATTCAGACACTGATATTGTTCATTCGTCAAACCGTGAAGAGGTCACTTTAGAAGCAATCAGTACACATTAGCTCTCTCAAAGTGTCTCATTGTAGAAATTGGTACGTAATTCCAATTAATTCACTAAATAATGACAACTTACACGTATTATGTATGTAATGCATATAAATTTATTTAAGAAATTATTATAATAATACTCGTACTATTCAAACTAAAACAATTTCTAGAACATCCAGTGATTTAAATGCTTTAATGAAACAAGGTATTTAATATATATCAATAAATAATCGATCATTCTTACAGCAACAAATTAATAATATATATCAAAGCGTGTATTCACGAAATCAATGAGTACACACGCTAATAAGTAATATTAGAATAACACAGTATAATGATTACATTATAAACATCTATATAAGAAATGTACTTTACATTAAAAAAATAAATTGAAATTTAAAGGATATCCGATATTAGTTCAAGTTTGTAGACAAGCAATATTGACAACATAGAATGTATCCAGAATTGAAAAGATTAACACAAACGTCATTTTCAGAGACATGTAGAACTTTAATACCAGCCGATGCGTAGTTAACGCATCGATAAAATGAACTATTTGATAACACTGTGAACAAACATTGAAACAAGATGTTCATGTTCTGTTAAGTCGGCCATTCCTTACATTAGTATGCAGTAGTTGAAGACATATCATGTTCACACTCTTAAAAGCGCGTTATACACATCGCCGATTACCATCATTGCGGACAATCCTACAGTACAATCTGCCTAGTTTATGTCTCATTCAAATCGACGATTGTTAACATGGACTGGTGATACTCTTTCGGATCAAGTAAAAGTTAATAAAAAATGACCATAATACTGCACCAATAATCGCGTTTTTGTTGAATATTTGCATATATTGTTTATAGATTTTTATTTGATGCATGTTATTATTAATACGGACAATCCCATATTGCTTTAGCTATCAATTCAATAAACCATGATGTGTCCTTTACCGAGAGTAATATGTCCATAAATATCTGTTACTGAACAAAATCAATTGATAAAAAAAAAAATGTAAAAAATTATATCGGATATTGTAATATATGTTTTTTTAGCAACTACTAAAATTATTTGAATTAAAGTAGATAAATTATTTACAACGGGTTGCTCTAAATCATTAGTTTATCTTTATCACCCACAATGTACTACCGTTGAATTTACATATATTCATATAGGGTCTGCCTACCGATCTCGCGAAACAAGTATGAATATGTGTTGCAGGTAAGAAAATCAAACTTGAATTATCAGCATTGGGTAAATGTGCAATAGTTAATTCAATAATGTTAACACAAGCTGGGAGCGCTTTGTTCATATTTGTTATTTTTGGATTTTTTCTCAATGTGTGCAAAGGCAGAGGTAAATAATTATTATAAATACTTAAATACTTATTATTCGCATTTATTATAATAATAATAATAATAATAATAATAATAATAATAATAATAATTATTATTATTATTATTTTATTTTTTATTTTTACTATTATTATAATGATAATTATAATAATATGAGTAGTAGTAGTAGTAGTAGTCGTATTAGTAGTAGTAGTACTTGTTGTTGTTGTTGTTGTCGTTGTTGTTGTTGTATCACACATATGATTGTCTACGATAAACTCATATAAACGTTTGTACGCTAGCAATTTGCAGCAATGTGTATGTATAAACACTAAACCAATGCTAAATTTGTAATGATTCTGCGTTGCTTCTAGCTAATGTTCATTTCCGATGGTCGAATATATAGTATGTGCCTGAAACTATGATAACGATGTAAATATATTCGTGTTCAGTTAACAATCATCAGCAATAAATATAACAATAAATACATGTTTATGTAATATGGCGTGTATAGGTAATGCACATGTATGAATCAATTTGCATTTATTATCATAAATATAGATTGGAGAGAGATATCATAACCAGCACTTATGCGCAATGTGTGCTTAAATAACATCATTGTTTAACGAAAATCGTATTTTGAGGAATATCATTGAAAACAATGGTAAATCGCTTATGACAGCCATCTCATACGCTTCTACAGTCAGTATAAAAAAAGATTTCATGAAAAAAAGCTAATTTATGATAGAAGTTTTCCTTGCTTATAAACGAACATCGGTCGGTCTGTATATTTAAGTCACAGGGCATGCAGAGAAACTATTGTTAAACAGGAAGAATTGCTCATATTTTGAAAGCTATTTAATGGGTTGACGTCATAATCAACAAATATTGCTTGCAAACACTTCATTAACAGTCTAGAATTACAAGTAGACATGATTAAGAGATGCATAAAATAGCAAAGTAAGAACATTATAATTTTCTCATTGCCATAAAACTCACTGACAACACATCGAATATCAAAACTGCGATTAAATATAGCTCTATGATCATAGATGCTGTGCAAAACAAAACAAGCCTATATTGATTTCAAATAGTTTCATTTGCAATAACTTAAAAATGCGAAAACTATTGACAGAAAAACTTTGCCGCAATATAAAATGACCTTAATCCCACTTTTACAGTGAAATTGGCTGAATAACAGCGTAAACTCAGGTCCTAAGCGTAAACTCAGGTCTAGTAAACCCACTTCATTGAACTGTAATGACCATATTATGAAACCGATTGAAAAAGTGAAATACCTAGGCCTAACACTGGACCACCCTCTGTCAGGGGAGGCTATTGTGAATAGTGATGCTGGCAAAGTAAATTGTAAACCTAAATATTTGTATAGCCAAAAAAGAAGTTTAGATTTTAACACAATGAAACTTTTATGTTCAGCATTGTTACAATGTCATTTTTTCAATGCATGTGCATTGTGGTATGAACGACTGAACAAGCACTTAAAAAGCAAACTTCAAGTATTACAAAATAAGATTATTAGATTTACTCAAGAGTACTCTCCTAGAAAATCTATTACTTGGAAGGATTATTCTGATCTTAATATGTTGAATGTTGAAAGCAAAGTGAAACAGTTACGTTGGAATAATATGCATAAAGTGTATTACAAGACTTGTCCATCATATCTCTGTGACACTTTCAACAGATCTACAAGATAACGTTTTTCGAACTTTGTTTTACCAAGTGTAGAGAATGAATCAGGCAAACAGACTTTCATCTTTGTTAGAACTAAAGACTGGATTACTCTGCCTGAACATATAAAGAAAGTGAAACAACTTAACAAATTTAAAAAAAGTGGTTAAGATAGCATTATTGAATAATCAATTGTTTAAAAGCAACTGTGACTTTCTATACTATTGATCTTGTTGTTGTTGTCAAAACTTGTCTGATAATAAGTTCAATATGATTATCAGTGCAATTACATAGTAACCTATTAATTTAAAGCATACTTTTTGTATTTTCACATTGTACCAAAATTGAACTTTTTACCACTTGATTAGTTTCTTTTATGCAACATGTGTACACACTTTTATACCATGTAATATGGACCCCATTGAAAATAGGCTTAATGGGTCATCCATAGGTCATAGCAATCTAGTCTTAACATGTATTTTAAAATTATTCTCAATGTGCCGGCAAAACTGAAAGTGTGCCACTTGTATGTTTCTAAGTCCTAGTCTTTTTAGCAGTATTTAATTGATTCAAATGTGTTTTCATTGGATTTCTGTACCTGTTGTATCTGTTATTTAACATAATAGTGCTGTGATGCTTATTTTTATGTGATAATTACATTTATAATCTTATCTGTTAAATATTTTGATAGTTATATTACCTGTTATACCAAATATGTGTTATGATATGCTGTTGACCTGAATGTCAATATATAAATAAATAACAAACCGTGGTGTTAATATAAGGTTTATTCAACATGTAGGGTTTACTCAACGGTTATTTTAGACAGACCGGGCTATATTTTTTTTGACATTCCGATAGTGGACATAAATTTATAAAAGATGCAAAATAAAGTTGTGTTGATTGGGCGAAAACAAAGCAAAGTGGAGAAAACCAATGAATGACAACCCGATCATTTCACTCTGGGTTAAATGCCACGGTAGCGATTGATAATTTCACTTTTTTATTATACCCCCACAAATGAAGTTTTGGGTGGTATATAGGAGTTAGCTTGTCAGTCTGTCGGTCTGTCGGTCTGTTGGTTTTTGTTTTTCCGGATGATAACTCAAGAAAGGCATGACATATTTTAATAATTCTGAGTGCACATGTATAACATTATAGAATACAATTCAAGTTCGATGTTGGTTATAAACCGCTAGATTTTGATAGAGTTATGGCCACCTTTCGACTTAAAATTCCCTAAAGCATGATTTCAGGACGATAACTCAAGAATAGCTTGATGTATTCAAATAATTCTTGGTATACATGTGTAGCATCATAAAATACGGGTCAAGTTCGACTTTGCTTATAAACAACTACATTTTGACAAAGTAATGGCCCTTTGTTTGACTTAAATTTCCTTAAACATGGTTTCCTGACAATAACTCAACAATGGCTGGACATATTTAAATAATTATTGGTACACATGTGTAGCATCTTAAAATACAGGTCAAATTATGTTTTGGTTACAAACCACTAAATTTTGACACAGTTATGGTCCCTTTTGGACTTGAATTCCCGACAAACATGGACAATAACTCCTGAAAGGATTCACATATTTAAATTATTTTTGGTACATACTCCGACTGGATCGTAGAAAGGGTTAAAGATGGTGTTGTACATAACAAGACTATACATGCAAAGGCGGACGCTTGTAGTTGTTGCACCGCCCTAAATAGACCATCTTGGGTCCAACTGACACTGAACAGGACTTATCTCGTGGAAGAGATTCTGGTTCTGGGACGTCAAGATGAAAGTATGTAAAGGCAAACAAACATTATATAGGCCGCTTTGTGAAAAAAAAAACTGGCCTTAATGACAACATTTTACATTTTGTGTATTTAATCATTTTGAAAAGTACAATATATTTAGAAATGATTTATACACAAATATTTCGAATCGGACAAAAAACGCCAAAGTTATGCGCGTGACGTCAGGTAACTAGCATATGACGTTAAGACTTTAGCAACACGTTGATATTTAATTGCGCGCTAATGTGCGAATCTGATTTTATAAGCTGAAACATAAATCAAATGTGTATTTCGTCACCTCGTCCATAATATGCGTTATCAACGTAGTAAAATCCAATCTTAAAATAAGAATTTATTGTTGCCTAGCAACGATAGAACGCCACGGTATACTAAACATTGACATCATAACTGCTATTAAAATGATTTCTTATGCCAAATAATGTTTTAACACCATGCCTGTCGAACAATTTTAATAAAACACTTAATTCCGAATTAATATAGAAAAAATAAAACGGATCGGACTAAAAACGAAAAGGTTATACGCATTTCAGTCATATCAACTAATCATAAATGGAAACATTTTCTTTTGATATGGAGCATTGTGATGCGTTGAAAACAATTGCGTGCTGTATATTTTTAAAGCAGATAATTTAGATATGTATCTCTTCTATAATAACTGTTATTGAAGTTTTTTGTAGACCCATTCTGCAAGTATAAAGACTAGGTTTCGTCGCTTAGCAACAATAGAGCGTAAACGTCCACGTGTGGCATGTTAAAATAACAACAACAGCAACAGCATTTATTGCCTTTAGGCGTTACAACGCTCCTAGCATGATATTATGAATACAACACTCGATGTAGACACTGAGATTACATTTTTTTTAAACCATCATTGATAGAAGCTTTATGGTTTAGTATACGGTAAGTGAAGTTACGTTCATGAAACAATACATTATGTTTTTTAAAATTATATAAATTAACATTGCTATATAGTTAGTTGATAATACATGGTGAACATCGATGAACAACGAAAGTGTTACGTTGAATAACATGTTAATGAAATTATATTCATATTATGTAAACAAACATTATATATTACGTTACAATTGTGAAAGTGTTTCATATCTTAATTTGTTAGCAAAAAATAAGTATAATGCTAGATTTGATATTTCTTTCTTATATGTTGTTTGCATTAATTGGTGTAATCTATTTAAAGGGGGCCATTGACAGTAATATGGTTTGAAATGTTTGTGTCTTAGATCCCTGTATAAAGGGCAAGTAAAAAAGAAAATGATACTCGTTTTGGATTTGTCGAAAGTTACAAAGCTTACACATTATATTATCACGAGTTGTATGTGTATAATACATAGTGTTACTAAAAATAGTAACATTTTGACGTCGATAAGCCGATATAATTACAATTGGCCGCGGCAAATTTTTCGATAATGGAAGAGAATCCGATCGCGCGACGTCAACGACTACGAATGGAGTATTTAGTCAAAATTAAACGGTTATATCCGAAAATGCAAATGCTGAATATTAACGAAAGCTGTAGTTAAATTGATTAAATATATATACGATATATAGCCTATGCATCTTTTAGTTTGATAAAAATAATCACTGAACAAAATTGAACAGATCGGATACTTTTACTGTACCTCAATTTCAATCCATTGCTTCCAACAATAAAAATCCAACAATACTGTAAGCACTTCAATTCCGTTGTCTTGTATCCATAAGCCTTAATTTGTAACAATCATGATATTAATTTCATGTGAACCATTCTGACCAGAAACACGATTTAGAAAATCGCAATGACTGGTCAGAACGTTTGATTTTATTCGATTCAAAGTCTGAAAATATATTATTTATCCAACTGACACATTCATCATTCAGAATTCGCCCATGCATGATTTATTAAACCAATAGTAATGTATTTTACTAAAATTAAAAGCAAACACGACATAATCGTTGTCGCAACAAAACTGCGAGTCCAGCAAAAACTAGTTTGTTTCGTCAATGTTTTTCTGTTTATAAATTACGTCATTCGTTAGAATTGCGTCACGTATTGCGTAATTAGTTGAATGTTAAATAAAAGTACGGGGAGTTTGTTTGGTGTTTTTGTTAACATTTTGTGTAATAAAGAAAGTAACATGATTCTTTTCTTGTGACAGGATAATATGTATTATAAACGATAACATACGGCAGAGCTGGGCCGGGCGTCTATAATCGGCCCTAACAGTATATCGGCAGCGGGCCGATTATAGAAGCCCGGTCCAGCTCTGCCGTATATTATTGTCTAAATAACGACCGTATTCGACCTCTAAATTATGTGAAGATATTCTGAATCCTGCTAATGCAATTTTAAATGTTCCTCCTTATAGTATTGTACTATAGAATAGTACTGTAAAAGCGTTCAAGGTGAAATTCGTGTTTAAAACGCGCATATGTTTCTAATCTGGACGAATTGTTAATTGAATTGAATCGGCTCTGTTGGTAATTGTCAGTGAGTCCCTGTTTAATTTTGTTGAAAGCATACATTTCGTTATTTGTTTCCAAAAGATTTTGTTGATGTACCAATATATGTGAGAACCCCAATTGATCTAACATGCACTTTAATGGATGCGCCCAGTTTTTGTGGTTATAGTTAGTTATATTTTCTGCATCATTATACAACATAATATATGCCTGCTTTATGAGTTTGTGGTCACTTGATTTAATAATTTTAAGACATTATTTATTTATTTGTAATTTTTTTTCATTAATGATAGTAGAAGTCTGCCTAATTCTCCATATAAACAAGATATATTGATTGAATGATTTACGCATAACAATTTGCAAAGAAATCTTAAATGTATAGTTTCTATGTCTTTCCTAGTACAGAATCCCCACACTTCTGATGAATAGTTAAGGACGGGTGAAACGAGTACGTCAAATAAATTTATTTTCTCCTTGGGTTTCGATGCTGATTTACAGAAGATTACATTGCCTGGACTGCTTTCGTCATTTTTGTGCTTTTTTTCAGTTATAAGCTTTTTTCATAAAAATATCGATTCATTTTATCGTACCATTTTTCGTTATCAAGGGTTAACAACAATTGCCTTGATGAAAAATATGAAAATTAAGTATAACATTTTATAATTAAGAACTTTATGCATCATCAACAAGTATATATTATTGTTTTACCGAGAAGTATTACATATTTCGAATATCCGAGTGGCACATGGGTGCACGAGTATCGCCATCACAAGAACCTGTACAATCTCTCATTTAAACTAAGTTATTAACGTAACCCAGGCATTACTAAATGAATACGTCTTACAAATATAGTTTTTGTGGTGGTAAATATTATAAATTAATACGAATTGTCGTTATTTGCATTACCCGATTGCCAATGTGACATCACGCTACATAATGCTATTTTTGGGCAAATAAATATGCAATCATAGTTTTGTAATGTCTGTTCGATCCTGTATATTAAACAACACTATTGGTGGAAAGGTATTATTTATCATAGATCTAATTATTGTTTATTTCACACTGAAATAATCCGATAAAATTATGTCTCACATGACGTTTCTTGTTGGTGTCCATGATAGTTGGGAAAACACCTTCTTTAAACAATTAAGTTTAATATAATAGAATCAATGTAATATACACATACTCCTTACGATAAGTTTACAGAGCTTTTACCTGTTTATTGCAGCTCCACATCAGTTTGCCAAAATACTATTGTCTTCGGGACTTCAGGAAGAATCACTTCATCGCGACAACTTTACTACGATAGACGGGCTTGTTGCAAAGAAGGTGATGACTCCTCCACGCGAAGTACATGTTGTGCGAGTTACGGGTGATGGCAATACCAACGTTATGACAATATGCGAAATTATGACATATAGACAAGCAGGTAACGTAGTTTGCAGCTCAAAGGTACTGACATTTACTCCTAGTTTTACGTTTATGCCTAGATAAGCGCTCAGGTCGTTCCATTTCAGTTAACACACACATATTTACCTTTTCTGCGCAGAGAAATACTTGTTTTCTTTAATTATTCTGACGTTACAATACAGCATCTGTTGACTGGCCTGTAGTGCATGCATATTTGTCAAAATTGTTAACAGCAAATTATCGTTTACTCATGTGATATGCTGGTTTATTAATCACTGCAAGTGTAATTTTGTCTTAGTGTTACAATAAGTTATAAGCAACTCCCTTTGTCAGTGTAATGATCTGTTAGAAACTGGTTTATATTTGTCACTAGAAAAAAAACAACTGGAATCAATATGTTACTAATGGCGCCTGCAGAAGTCTTTAGGACGTATTTAGGACGCATTTAAATCCTATCTTAACGAATGGTAATTTTTATTTGCTATTTTACTGGCTTAATCTTTACATTGCACAGGTTCTTTCATCCGTTAAATATACCGACATTTAAAAATGTGTGTAATATCTTAACGCTACACAGGTTCTCATTTTAGAAAAAGTTACAGTAAACTTACCTTACATGCAGTAAATAATAATGTTCATCATCTAAATGTCTTTTGTTTTTTAATTGTGTCGTTCCCGCAACTTATTTATCTTGTTCTCACGACTTATTTTGTCGTTCCGACAAATTAATATCTATTTCCAGCGACTTAATATATCGTTACCACGATTTTTTTATCTCGTTCCCACGACTTACTATGTCTTTACCAATATTAATTACCTCGTTCCCACGACTTATTATGTTGTTACCAAGACATATAATCTCGTTCTCACGACATAAGAGGGCGTTCCCACGAAATAAGGTATGTACCTACGAGTTATTATCTTCTGGGACCGACATTGATAAACATGCAAGCGTATAGTGCGAAATTATTAACCTGACACTCATGAATACTCCGTATGCACTCGCGATTTATAGATACCACGACAAGTTATAAGACGTTGAAAACGTATAATTATACTATATGAATATAAGTAAAAAGCCAATAAGTCATGAAAATCCAGCACAGAGATATTGATCTCAGTGTGTTTTTTAATTAATTGTCCGATCCATGATTATATTTTAGTATACATACATATTCGAAATATATATTCTTGTCGAGGGTTATAACTTTATACGCCAGTAAATGCGCGCTAAACAAGCACAAACATTATATTTGTTTTCAGAATGCACAGTCGGAAGCTACAGTGTAAACTGTTCTAAACCATGTCATTGTCTTGAGGGCCCATGCGACAGTGTTACAGGTTCATGTATGAATGAGGTTTGAAAAGACGGCTGGAGAGGAATCGCCTGTAATGAAAGTAAGTTTTATAATTATTATAAAAAAAACGTATACACGCAATAAAAAAATATTCCGTATATAAAAATAAAAGGTCCAATCTATAATATGCAGGCAATTTAATCTTTAGAGAGTGTGTATTCGATTGATTTTTACTATAATTTTGCACGTTTTATTTTGTACATATGTATACATGTGTATTGCAAATTGTGAAGAGTGCCTCGGTTTTGCAATGTCTTCTAGTTTAGTTAAGCGTGTTGTAGCAGTTAACATAAACAGTATAAATTATTGTATTACATAAACGCACAGTAATAAAAAAAAATCAATACTTTCAGACCATACGTACATGTATTTGAATTACATTATATAATATATCGCAACTATATACATTTAAGCATAACAAATACATTTGGATGGTATAATATACTATAAAAATACGCAAATGACAAGAAAATAAAATCTTAATAGTATAAGATTCAAAACACCCATACTGTGAGATGTCTTGTGAAACTGCATACGCAACGTATCAAACACACAGACATCAGTATCGGTGTTTTACGATTACAGCATGCAACCCAGGCACATTTGGTGCTACTGTTCCTCGACATGCCATTGTCACAACAATTAAACCTGTAACCATACTGACGGCACCTGTCCAAATAACCACTGCGCAGCTGGATGGACGCATGACAACTGTAGCGTAGGTACGAAACAGCAGGTTCGAAATTCCGAATAGATGAAGTGGAAAATAAATCCCGACTTTCTGCCTTCGTATTAATAATAATTAAATACGGTTATCTCGAAGTTTTAATATAGTATACAGTATATTTAGTATTTCACTATACTTATATATAACTCGAAAGTTTGTTTATAGCGGCGTAGTTTTTTACTGTAAGCTTAAATTGAATAACTGATTAATGGTTTCAGCTCAGTATACGCATTATTCGTCTATTTAGTAGTTGTACTAAATACTTTTAATATTCTACAATCGGATATGTCCATCGTCAGCTGTAATACAATTTTTGTCATTATAAGAGGCTCTTCCTATTGCGCACTCGTACAATGAGGAATTCCGCAGTTATTAGAACTATTATTTGGAGGTTTATCTTATTATCTTAAAGCCATGGCTTTGGTCCTCGTACATTTATTTAACAATATTATCCACTCGTTCTAAATATACATTTTATATATTTCTCGCCTAGAAACTTTACTTTTGGCTTCCAGCTTCGTCCATGCTGTATTTTGAATTATACAGTATGTTATATATGTCTAAATCTTATTATACCTTAACTTGAGATGAGAATCTAACATATTTTACAGAGTGCGATCAAGGCCACTTTGGTGTGAATTGCTCCTCACCATGTTATTGCCAACAAGGAGCAAACTGTGAGCATGTTTCAGGCCTCTGTTCCGATGGTCAATGTGCACCTGGTTGGACACATAAAAACTTTTGCGTTGGTAAGATTGAAATTTGCTGAAAAAAATATAAATATTTGTTAATAATGTTCACATTGACGTGTATTAATGCTCTTCTCGGAGTTGTATTCGATCAAATCTACGTGCATGCATACTGTTTAATATAATCATATGATAAACACAGAATTACTACTTATACTGCATGTACTATTACTGTTACTATAAGTAATGCTACAACTGAATATGCCACTGTATCTTCTTGTTCGACTTTCACAGCATGCAACCAATACCACTTTGGTAAGAACTACTCGCTCCCATGTCATTGCCAACACGGAGCAAACTGTGACCATGTTTCTGGACACTTATCCGATGGTCAATGTGCACCTGAGTTGGACATATAGTAACTTTAGCGTGGGTAAGATTGAAATTTGCTGAAAAATATATTTGATAATAATTTTCCCATCGACGTGTATGCATTCTCTTCTCGGAGCTTTATGCGATCAAATGCTACGTGCATGTATAATGTTTCATATAATTATATGATAAACACAGAATTACTACTTGTACTGCATGTGCTATTACTGTAATACTACAACTAAATATGCCACTGTATCTTCGTATTTGACTTTCACAGCATGCGATCAAGACCACTTTGGTAAGAACTGCTCATCACCGTGTCATTGCCAACACGGAACAAACTGTGACCATGTTTCTGGACACTGTTCCGATGGTCAATGTGCACCTGGTGGGACATATAGTAACTGTAGCGTGGGTAAGATTCAAATGTGTCGACTAAAAAGAATACATATTTGATGATGTTCACATTGATGTGTGAGCATGCCTAGCTCGTTTTGTTTTTTATAAAACGCTACGTAGAGGTATAATGTTACACATATATATATTCCTAACATATAATGTGTACTTATATTACATGTACTATTACTGTTACCACGAGTGTTACTAAAATTTACTATCACACTGTATATTCTCGCATGACCGTTTACAGCGTGTGATCAAGGCATGTTTGGTGTGTACTGCTCATCACAATGCCATTGCCAACATGGAGCAACCTGCGACCATGTTTCTGGCCACTGTTCCGATGGTCAGTGTGCACTTGGGTGGATACAGAGTAACTGTAGCGTTGGTACGATATAAATACAAACGGGTTGTGCAATCCAAATAAGTAGAGTTGGAGTTTTCTTTTTACATTTATACTTGCAAGTGCCATTTTATTGTACCGAATGTTATTCACGTAAATTTTTTCTTTTATTATATCGAATTCGACCACCACCAATACAACTACAACTACAACTACTACTTACTTTAACCACCAATACTACCACTACTAATACAACTACTACGACAACTACAACAACTACTGCTACTACTTTTAATACTACTACTACTAATGATGTTATTACTACTGCTACTACTACTACAACTATTGCTACTTCTGCTACTACTACTACTACTACTACTTTTATGTATACAACTTATACTACTACTACTACTTCTTCTACTACTACTACTACTACTACTACTACTACTACTACTACTACTACTACTACTACTACTACTATTACTACTACTACTACTACTACTATTACTACTACTACTACTACTACTACTACTACTACTACTACTACTACTACTAGTACTACTACTACTAGTACTACTACTACTACTACTACTACTACTAAAACAACAACAACAACTACTACTACTACTACTACTACTACTACTATTACTACTACTTCTACTACTGCAACTACTACTTCAACTACTACTAATATACACCTATTACTACTACTACAACTACAAGTAATATACTGCTACTACTACTACTACTACTACTACTACCACTTCTACTATTACTACTAGCACTACTATTTCTATTACTACTTCTTTTACTACAACAACAACAACAACATCAACTACTACTACTACTACAACTTCTACTTCTACTACTACTACTACTACTACTACTACTACTACTGCTACTACTACTACTTCTACTACTACTATAACTTCTTAAACTACTACTGCTATAACAACAGCTACAACTACTACTACTACTTCTACTACTACTACTACTACTACTACTACTGCTACTACTACTACTACTGCTTCTACTACTACTTCTACTACTACTATATCTTCTTAAACTACTGCTGCTAGAACAAGAGCAACTGATACTAGTACTTATACTACTACAGCTACTACTGCAAAAACAACACAAATATAAAGTCATAGAAACCCAATGTTCGCTTTGTATTACTTGCATCAGCCCTCTGGGTTTCTAATTGTAATTACCGGCTATGCAATAATGATACATTTTGCTCGAAAGGGTGACTATTGTTGATTATTTAAATCTTATGCACAAGCATGTCAAGCCCGTAAACACTTGCTCTATAAATGAATGGAAAGTGTTTTGACACTGCTTGCATATCATTGTCACTGTGCTCTGAGACAACGATATTAAATTTAAAGCTGCACAGATGATGAGAGATATTTCACTAAGGCCAACAATCTTGTTAATAATGTACAAGTAACGACACTCATTAAATGCAATCGTTTTGGAACCAATTTATGGTATAATATCAAAACAAATAATAGCGGACTTTATGTCTCGTTTTTGTGAAAGCCCTTCCAAAACTAGACTACTACTGTCGGGTGTGTGATATTGAGATGTTAATTCTGCGTGTTCAAAAGTCAACTATTAAAACAAAGGGATATATACTGTTTTAACTTTTTTTTAGATTTCTTTTTAAATTGTTACATGAAATATATTGGAAAAGTTGTACAAGTTGTACAAACACATTTTAAGAGAAAAGTTCCCGAGTTCCTCCGGGGGATTGAAACAGGGTCCTGTGCGTGAGTGGCAGACACTCTAACCGCGTTGCTAAACACGTTCCAATAGTTTGGAAAGCACAGAACGCTACTTGTGTTTTGTAAACGCCGTAGAACTCTGGAAGCACGTGATACATTTGTAATTGTACAACAACAACTTAAGTGTTATAAATAGTTGCTAAGCGTCTCGAGATGCTTTTGAAATCTGGTTGAAACAATGCGTTGTAATCAATAAAGCATCTTGTGTCGAACTTGTGTTAATGTTTTAACAATGATGTTTTAGTCAGTTGTATCAAATAATATGGTAATTTACCAGATTTGAAATAATACTTTTTCATTTTTGTCATTTTCCAAATTTGTGAGCAGCTTTAACAGCTCATATATTGTGCCTGTGCAGATAGAAACAAATATATTTTTCGACAACGATACAATCCCTGAATTCACTGAATCAGAAAAGCATTTATATTACAGTGTTCTTAATACAGAGAAACAATGTTTAGATATACACAATACAATACAGTAAGTAGACAATAGAACGCATTGAAATTGTGCAATAGCTAAATGTGACTATTTAAATGCGTACTTAGAACAATACCTAGTTGTCCACGTTCGTGTTTATTTATATCAGTGTTAATTTTTAAATGTGTTTGTATCTTTTCATAATTGTGTGTACTGACAATTCATATATAGATGCAACACATGTATTGTGATATCACTGACATTTACCTCTGCGATTGAGGTAAAGTTTTAACTGGCTTTAGTATGTTTGTTAGCAACGCGAAAAAAGATATACACGGAATTACATAACCATTTTTGAATGGTTGAAGATGGACCAATGAACAAATTATAAGTTGTTGAAGTTGTTGTTAGTAGTCATGGTCACCGCGTGTATCCAGGATATTTTCATGATTTGGATATATTTTATCAGCATGCTGCATAACTCAGTAGTTGCGCATCATAAAATTATGTGGTAAACCAGCTGCCTTTGCGAGCGTCTGCGTTTTCATGGTGCTTTCTAGTTATAGTTTGCTTATATTTGGATTAACAGCAGGCTATTATTATGTAAGGTGATAGTACACTACTATGAGTTGTAACGAGAAATATAGCTCATAAAATAGCTGGCACTGTATGAGCCTATTACCAAACGTCTCGTACGAGCCCAATTTCCCTTAAATATCTTGCAAATATTGAATGCACTGATAAATAACTCAGCTGGATCGATCTCAAGTAAACACCTCCGAACGCAGTTAACAGAATGATTCTAAGAAATTCAGTCAAATTGTCAATACCGTGTTATTTATGCATTCAAATATAATACTTAAAATACTGTGCAATCAGAAAAGTGATATTCAGCAACATACACTATTGTAATTCGTACAAGATTGACCTTAGCATGTACGAAGTGTAAATGTGTGTCGTTTTATATTATAAGAGTCATACTAAAAACGCGTTGGTTGGTGCCGGTTAATTATAAATGAAATGTTCTGTGTTCTACAACTAAAGTGCTAAACGAATTATAGAGAATATTATGTAAGTGTTGAAAAAAGATCAAGTTTATCATGCTTAGAAAATGTAAAGCATATTTATCCCACTTTTCACTCATTGGAACTGATTTCCATTTAGCCATGATCAAGGTCAATGTAATACTCCCCGTTCCAAAAAATACACAAATATAAATAATCGATTAAATCATCAATATAATGTTATATTAAACGATAATCTATATTTGAGTGTGATTTTAGTATGATTTGTTTGCATATGTCTAAGGTTTTTCAACAAATACATGTTCATTTCATGTAAATACACTTTTACATTTCTGGCTAAACACACACTTTTTGTTTCTAAGTTTGGGGAATGGACTTTTATGAATTTTTACCAGCATTGTTTTCTGCATGTCGGTGGACCTTACGAAAAACTCCGGATATCACAGACTAATTATATTATATTTAAATTCTAAATATTGAATTAAGCGCCGAAATTGAAGAGGCAATTTGCTAGACCGTGAAAAAGAATGTTGCGGCGAGCTAGTGCTGATGTGACCGGGTAGGGTGAGCATTTTCTGTTGCCGTGAAGTCAACATTTTGAGGCAAGGTCAGAGGCTGCCAAATGAAGATTGGAGCTGGGACGTGGTCAGTTGATACTGCGCTAGAACTGACTGTGATCTTGTGATTGAGATATTCATACATGCAGTTGTTATAGGAAACGAACGAATGTTTTTGTTGTATCGATAAATGTGTGTTTTCCGTAATGGACGACGTTAACAAAGCATGTAATATGAGCAACATTTTGGCATCAACTCGATATAAATATTGTTTTCCTTATTTGCATTAAAATTGACAGAACATGCACAGTGTTCTTATTTCATCAGATAAACACAACTACATGTAACGTTGAGTGAAACAGAGGGTTAAAAATTAGCCCGGTCCAGTCTGTTTAAAAAATAACCGTTGTGTTAACCCTACATGTTAAATAAACCTTAGGTTTACACCATGGGCTGTTATCCTGGTATTGTCCTTTGCGTAACAACAACAGTGTATATGTGTGCGATATGTGTGCGATAATTGCACTTATAAATATTACAGCCTGTGAACCACGAAAGTATGGGAAAATCTGTTCGTCTGAATGTCACTGTGGCAGGTGTCACAACATCAATGGTTCATGCGCTTTCTACAATCAAGATTGTGACAATGGATTCCGTATGGAAAATGAATTATGCATACGTAAGTATTTTTCCATGTACACTCACACACTAACCTGCGTCGCTTAATTGACCTATTCCCAGACACACGTCCCATAGCTAAATTAATACACAAAGTATTAACAATTGCAAAACCATTATATGACGGTTTTTCTTTAAGTGTTCGATGTGTTTGTTTTGCCATTGTTTCAACATCATTGAACGTATTCGTGCAAACTATTGATAATATTGATTATAAATTGATAAAATATTATAATCTGTTTCAGCGCCAACATTGATCGGCGAAGAAGCAACACAGAGAAATACAAATAAAGTGCTGTTAGGCGTCACAATTACCGTTTCATCGATATTGGTTTCTCTCATAGTTTGCAATATCCTGGTTTTGGCGATATACATTCAGAGAAGAAAATGCCGGTAGATAACCCAATTTGAAACACTGGCGATTAGTGCACACCACTGAACTAATTACACTTAGCTCAAACACTTTATTCGTAGTTTGTGATTCAAATTATTAAATGTTTACGTAATACTATCAAAATTTGTATATAATAAATAATGCATGGCTTTCATAATTAAATATTAATCGTACTGCATTTTCGTAACCGTACAAGTAATCCTGGTAATACATACGACACACTGGCACCGTCTGTGGACACAGCTGGCAACTATGAAGGTCTACAAATGGCACCTCGTGAGTACATGAGTGCATTGATATTTCTTTAATTTTGTAGGCGAGCTTTCCTACTCAAACCCAGCGCCGGCGTCTGAATGCCGGTTAAACGTTCGGTCTTATCACTTCAGACTGAATGTTAAGTTATTCACTTGAAAATTGGAATATAACTTTGTCATAAATTTCTGCATCGGCACTCTAAATACCGAGTTGTGTCCCTTTTTAATAGATTTTGAGGTTAACGTTTTGGTTCGAACCACATATAACTTTCATACAACCTCAGCAATAAATAATTCTAAGGTATTTACTTGGAACTTGGACAATACATATGTCATCAACTCTAATAGCAGTCCTAACAATAACAGCTTTGAGTTTAACAGAGTTCTTTTTCATTTCAAACTAAACAAGGTATTAAGTTGAACTTCTTAATATAACTTTGCCATCTGATGCAAGAATCGCCATAATTTAGATTTATATTTCAAATATGCATGTCCAATATTTTAGTCATTTTGTTTTTAAATTTCCGATTAGCAAAAAAGCAAATTAACTTGACACTTAAATTGTAACATTTACAACAAATTCTACATTACGTACAACGATGCATATAACTCAAATCTGATACTTTTACTGAGGTGCAATGAAATATGATACTACTTTACAGTTGTATTATTTTGTTTGTGGGTTCATATAATAGAGACACGTTATACTAGTGGCTAGGTTTATTATTCAACTGCTTACTAACAAATGGCCGTGACCAATACCGAGCTTGCAGCAATATCTAGTAGGCGAGGCTTATCATGCATTGATAGCGTTAACAATATGATTGGCATATTGTAAAAACACAACAATTCTCCCCTTTTAAATTCATTGATTATACATTTAAAATCAATTATATTACATTTACATATACATATTGCATACATGCTTTTCAATAATTTTGGGTCCATATAAATGTTTCAAATTTCTAGCAAACATGTGCTACTATAATTGTTTTTTCATCAATAGCTTGCCAATTGCTGAATGTCCTGATTGCATCAAATCAATTATATTAAGCAGAGTAATCTTGCACAATGTTAACCTTACAAACAGTAAGACGTTTCTTTCCCTGGCTAGCTAAGGTTCTTGACAACCATTAAACAATGTATTACCCAAGAACACAACAATTATTTTTATTTAAGTCACTAAAGCGTTCGCCTGTTACGTAACGGATAGCGTCTTTCTTGAGGTTTAGATTGCTTATCAGAAGCGATATATCGGATTTCAGCTATTTCCATCTGAATTTGATGCGCGGCAGTTGGTGTTAATGGCATATCAAATTGAGTTAATTGCGCGTCATTCCTAATGACCTGCGATTCGTGGTGCGCGGTTAACGTTTGCAGAATTTACTGATCTACATGTATTTTCCAAACAACTCCAATGGCTATGTCTACTCTGTACGTAAGCGGCCCGTCTCGAGAAACAATGTAACCGGGTATGCACTTTTCTTTTGAAGTGGGCCTAAAATCACGAGCTAAAACGTTGTGTCCTAACTTAAATTCGCGTACACCTTTATTGTCAGCCTTTGACATTTTTATTTGCCCGTTTGTGACGCACGTCGATATGTCGGGTTTCAACAAATCAAGTTTGGTTCGTAAACATCTCCCTATAAACAATTTCGCGGGCGTCTCCCCCGTTGTACTGTGGGGTATATTTGGGTTCGCAAGTCTGAACTCGTTTTAACGTTCAAGCCGTCTGTTTCATGGTTTAGAGCGTACATCGCGGATTTGAATGTACCGTTGAATCGTTCGACTAAACAATTAGTGGATAGTTTCGCAACCGCGGTTTTTATACGACAAATGCCATTATTTGCCATGAAATATGCGAATTCATCCGAAGTTAACTGATAATCATTATCAGTCACTACTTATTAAGGTATACCGTACCTAGCAAATATTGTGCGCAAGCATTCTATTTTTTGGTTGTCTTTGTATGCATTTCAATAACTTCTGGCCATTTTGAACGAGCGTCTACCATGACAAGAAACATTCGTCTGAGAAAGGGTCCGATAAAATCAGCATGAACTCACTCCCAACTTGTAGTAGGCCCTTTCCACGGGTGTTATTGAGCGGTCGCGGGTGCTTTCTGTTCCATTTGACACGGGTAACATCTTTTGACCATGGTTTCGATGTCAGTGTAAATTCCTGGCCACCAGATGTAACTCCTGGCTTGGGCCTTCATTTTCACGATGCCTGGGTGGCTGACATGCAATAAATAAAGCAAGCGCTCGCGCAGTTTCACGGGTATTACTACTCGAATCCCCCACATGAAACATCCGCGATGAAGCGACAATTCATTCCGTCGCGCATAATAGCCTTTCAAGAGTGGGTCATTACTAAAGGCGTTGCAGCCCTGCTGTGTGTTTTCTAATACACGAGATAATACTCCTTATCGCCTCGTTCCACGGCTGATTTCCGCGCTCGTTACCGGAATCTGCTATAACTACGCGGCGAAGAAACCGTCATCGTCCGACATTTTTTCGTGTTCTTCGTTTGACGGGGCGGTTAAACGTGATAATCCGTCTACATTCGTATGTCTTTTAGTACTTTTGTACTCGATGTCAAAGTATCTCCCGAGAGATACAGTGCGTATCTCTGAACACGCGCGGCAGTCGTTGCCGGTATGCTTTTACTTGGAAAATATTTTGACATAAGAGGCTAACAGTCCGTAACCAGTGTGAATTTTCTTCCATAGAGATACGGATATAATTTTTTTACTCCCCAAAATATTCCCAATACTTCGCGATCAATTGAACGTATTTTTCATCTCAGTTTTAGTGAGAGACCTTGAAGCGAACGCGATTGGCTTCTCTGAGCCGTCCGGCAAAAAATGTGTCGAAATTGCGGAAATGCATGCGACGCGAGCTTAACCGGAAGTTCCGGGTTATAGTGAGTAAGCACGGGTAATGAAGTGAGAAGTTTCTTCGATTTCTCAAATGCGTTTTGACTTTCCTTAGACCACACGAATAATATGTCTTTCTCAAGCAACGCGTTCATGGGTTTCGTAACGTTCGCGAGATCACGAGCACCGGTAATAATCATTGAGTAAACCAAGATATGACCTGAGAGATTTGACATCACGTTGAGGTGGTTCTTAAACACTGATTCAGCTTTGTCTTTACATTTCCACAATCCCGTTTTTCAATCTCATGGCCACATAATCTGTGACTGAAAGAACACGCATTTGTCTTTATTCACTTTAATCCCATATTGATCGATTCTACAAAGCACTTTCAGCAATGTTTCCAGGTGCTAACTGTCACTTCCGCCGATCAGGACCAAATCATCGAGGATAGACTGCACGCCCGGAATTCCTTGTAGAATCTGGTCGTGCGCTGCCATATCGCCGATGCCGATGACACGCCATTTAACAGTCTGTTGTAGCGGTACAAGTTACGGTGCGTTTTGATGGTCAGCAGCTCCTTGCATTCCAGTTGTAGGTACGCCTGTCGTAGGACAAGCATGCTGAAGTTACGCCCGTTAGACAGATTGGCGAAAATGCCCTCAATGCGTGGTAGAGGGTATTTGTTAATCACAAGTGCCTGGTTAACTGTCACTTAGAAATTGCCACATATCGTAACGCCACCATTGGCTTTGGCGTGGAACAGATGGAACAATTGGCGTGGCCCATTCGCTTGTCTCCACCTTGGGGATTATTCCTTCGTATTCGAGATTGTCGAGCTCTTTTTCGATTTTGGGTTTTAATGCATACGGTAACGTCCTTGCTTTTAAAAATTTCGGATGTACAGTTTCCTTCAATGCCAATTTTGATTTAATTCCCTGCACTTTACCGATGCCGTCTTCGAACACATTTTTGTGTTAATCTAATATGGCATTTAGGCGTGCATTCAGAATGTCCTCTATGAAGGAGTGTACTGGCATAATCTTGTCCCAATCTAACTTTACAGTCTATGCCGAACAATGCTGAACCGTTTCCTTTTACGATACACAGGGTTTAATATCTCGTCGTAACATACTGGTCCTTTGAGTGTCCCTTCTTGTTCGATTACATCTCCCGAGTATGTCTTCAATACAGAATCTGCTGGGTTCAGCTTCATATTACCGAACCATTGCCGGAAGTCGTCGCTTCACATGAGCGTCGCCGCTGAGCCCGTATCTAACTCCATTAGCACATGTACGTTATTTATTCTTGGAGTAAGCATGATTTTGCTTTTATCAATCTTCTTGACTGAGTTGAAGATAAGTACCGGTTCAGAGTCATAACACTCTAATGACTGCACAGATTTGAACTTGCGGACATATTTTCTTAATGTGTCCTTTCACCTTGCAGTGGTAACAGATCACATTTTTCAATCTGCATTTCACTGAAGAGTGGTTAGTTTTGCCACAGCGAATGCATTGACTTTCATTGCTGCCTTTCATCGCCATTTTTCCTTGCGTTCTTGCGGTTTTCGACCTTCCAACCTTGTTGACGTTGACTTTGCCATGGCCTGGAGCGTATCAGCGTCGTTCTGTGCCGACTCCATCGCGATTGCAATTTCAAGAGATTTCTGCAGCGTCAAGTCTTCTGTTGACAGCACTTTCCGCTGTGTGACTTCATATCGCAAACCAGACACGAAACTATCAATTAATGCGTCGTTGAGGTTAGTGCCGAATTTGCAGAATTCCGACAATGTCCGGAGCGCATCTACGTAGCCATTCACAGATTTGCCCAGGGCTTGGTTACGTTTGTGGAACCGGAAGCGTTCCGCAATCACAAGCGGTTTTGGACACAATTTTGATTTCAATAGCTGACAGAGTTCCTCGTACGACTTTCCTGACGGCTTTTGTGGCGCTGTAAGGTTCCTTAGTAAACCATACGTCTTATCCCCAACCAATGTCAGAAATCCTGCCAGTTTCCTCTGCAATTGTGTACGTAAAAAAGTATTGTTCCATGCATTATTGATATGATGTCCATTAATCGACATTGCAGTCAAACGCGTTCACATTTCCAATGAGTCCCGCAGCCATTGTGAATATATCCAGAACTCTACGCACTTTTTCACGGATAAAATTCCCGAAATATAGTTCACAGTTAATAGCACTTAAGTCTCATTAGCTCTTATAATCCGCGTCGCCAGTTTATTGTGTGTGTGGGTTCATATCAGAGAAACGCGTTATACTAGTGGCTCGGTTTTTTCTTCAACTGCTAAATTACAACTGACAGTGACCAGTGGCGAGCATGCAGCAATATCTAGTAGGCGGGGCTCATCATGCAATGATACTAACAGAGTGATTGGCATATTGTAAATACACAACATGTATTATGTATTTTAAATTTTACATTTGGTAGAGATTGTTTATTGAGATCATAGGGTTTATCTCGTACTTTACTTCATGTATTAATAGACAAAATATTGTGGTATTTTAATTTTAATTGTTTCTTTTTCCTTTCTACTTTGAAAATTATGAACCAACTGCAATACTTCGGATAGTCTAGTGCGCTGTCTTCTGATAGCTCTTGTTTAATCATATAATTTGATAAATAACTAGTTATATTGTACCATGATGTAATGCCAATTTCGTCTTAACATAAGCAGGTAGTCTTTGTCATTTTACAAGAAAGTTTCTAAATATTTTACAATGTAGCAACTGTACGTGTTAATATCAAAGACGCTTTCTGTAACACATTTCGATAACAGATTTTCTAGGTAAACTATATCTATAGTATCTAAACTATCTCTGTCTCGGAAGTTTGACAGAAGTTCTCAGTTCTGCTATCACAAGTGTATGTGTATATGCATTAATATAATGATGTGTATTGTAACAAAGTGTGACATTGCAAATATCTATTATGTTACAGAGCGCCAATCACAAGACAGAAATGATCATGTGTATAGTGAACCATGAGTTATAAATGATCACGGAGTTAAAGACTTCTAACTATTGATGATAAAGTAGCTCAACAAGTCGCATGTGATATAAGTTTGCAGGCCTGGGTAGTTGTGTCAATATTATAGTGTAAAAAATACAAGGATTTCTTAGGTCCACTCGGTAAATAGCACACTGTACCTGACAGAGAAACAAACAGGATAAGCACAAGAAACTTAGGACGATTGCACTTTGTGTGTGCAAGGATGACGCGCCGTTATGAGGTTCTTTGGAACATGCTTGTGGAAGTCCCAACCCGAAAACCACCCTTACTGCGATCTATTGTCTTTATTGTCCTTCAGCAATTAGATGTAACAATTGTTTATCATAGTATCTTTATTGTCTTCTTTCACATTATTTCAACGTACATAACATGTGCTGTATATTAATACTCAATGCATGGGTGTTATCCTATATTTTGTACATAGATACAAAGTCATATTCAAGCTGTGATTGAAATTATTACAATATAGTGATATGGACTAGGGTTTAATGAAATTGTTTACCATTACAAATAACTTGTGGTTTCAGTAATTGTTCATTTAATCGAGTCGATTTACAGACGTAATTAAAATATGCCTATGAACTGATTTTACACTGATCCAATAAACTTTTAATCTTCGTTATCGTATGGTTGTGTATTATGGTATATAGTATTTCTCTAAATTTTAATCAATATATATATTGTCAGTATTAATATATCATTTTATTTATAGTGGAGAGTGCTGTTCTTTGCGTTTCTTAATATCTGATAATTTGGTGTGCTTTAGGTGAAGTCTAAATCTAATTTGTATATAATATGTTTCTTCTACCATGTATATCCTGCTTTTTAATACAATGTATTAGATGCGCTTGTTTATACAGATATAAATTGTATGGTCTAAAAATTGTCTTTTGAAATATTAAACATATATCCTGTGACTTTCTAGATATAATTTAAATCTAATTTATTTGTTGTTCGTTTGTTTATATATAATTTTCTGATTATTTAAGAAGAGCTTCTTTGTCCTTTATTATAATGCCATTGATTGTGTTCATTTTATTCTAATTAATATGACATGTCTGTGGTGTTTTAGGTGAGGTCTAAATGGAATTTGTATATAGTCTGTGTATATAATGCTTCTTAATACATGTGTTAGATGCGCTTGTTGATTGCACTTTAGTGATATAAAGTATATGTTCTTAAATTGTATTTTGAAGTAATTAATATTTATCCTGTATGCTTCTATATAATGTTTAAATCTAATGTATATGTTGTTTTTGTTATATTATAGACTTGTCCTGTATGTATGACGATAATATTTGTCCTTTATTCTAACACGGCATGCGGCCAGTTTTCCATAGATGAAGAAGGAAATCAACCGTGGGTCATTATGCAACAAATTATGGGCGGAGCTTAATTTTTTTTAAATAGTTCCGAAAATTCGAAGAAATTGTTTCATACAAAATTAATTATAATACTTCTGTGTGTGTGTCCATTTTATTCTTATTACTGTGACATGTATGTCTCTAATGTGTATATATTTAATATGTTGTAAAGAATATGCGTTAAATGTATAAACATGTGTATAGGTATGTACTTTAATCCAAAAAAGGGCTATACGTAGGCATTTTTGTATGTTTAATTAAGAATTATTGCATGCCAGTTACCTTACCTGTTTTGTTCTCTTTGTTTGACTTCTTTTTCACTTTGCTGCTTTTATGTGTGCCGTCATTTTCTGCACTCTTGTCATGCATTGCCTTTGATGTAACAATTAACAACACCACAACAACTCTTATTAACATTTTTGGTCCAAATACTGATTCGTCGGGTTCTACGAACATATTTTTAACAATATTGAACACATTAAATTAAATGATGACTCTTTCATTTGGTGTGGAGATTTTAATTTAGAGTAAAAGCAGAGCATATATTGATAACTACATGTATATGCACATAATCATAAAAAGCCAGAAAACGTTTTAAATGACTATATTTCAAATAAAAGCTTTGACGATACATTTAGAGAAATTCATGGAGACTTCAGAAAGTTTTTCGCGGAGAAGAACTAATCCTATTCAGCAAGCAAGGTTTTTCGAATTAGTGGGGACCTTTACCACATGTGAGGGGATGTAACATAGATTGCTGGGTAAGACGTGACACCGGATATTGGCAAATTATCGAGCCAAAAGAGAGCAGCGATATAGAAAACAGCTCCAACAACGGTAAGTAAAACACCGATTTCAAGTATTTTGCTTACAATTGTATACTTGTATGTGCTGACCTAGACTTCCTACTAAATTGCAAAGACCGTCATCAACTTACTTTGACCGATATAATAGATGAACAGTGAATAATCAGTAACTAAACGTAAACTGCTCGCTGAAAAAATGCAGCTCCTCGTTTGTTTCTTTCAATTATTGATGAGTTTAAACCTGTTTAGAAAAATGTGATTCAAGCGATTGTTTACGAATACTATAAAGAACATGTCCTGAAATTTTCAGCTTATTTTGTTGCGTTTTAAGTAAGTTCTACTTCTTAAACAATGCCAACTCGTGTACTGAGTATTTGCGTGCTCGTGTACGGAGTATTGCATTGTATCAATATTTAGTGTAATGGGTATTGCGCAAATAGCCATTACAGTTTTTGATAATTTATACCATAAATACCTAATTTTCATAAAATGAAATAGTAATTATCCAAAGCTTTATCGATACATACAATATATTATAAAATAATACTAGTAGATACATGTAGAATCGATTAATATTATACAAATAGGGACTTCAATATCATGTGATGGTGCACAGCAAAATCCATCTTGAACGAGGCAACATACATGATATTGCACAGCTAAAAAGTCCGTAGATCTACTTGTTTTATTATATGACTTATAAAATAAACGAAAGCTGATGAAATTGTTACTAAAACTCCATTTTATTTTCAATAATTATATTAAAACAAAAAGAAGTAAATTAAATGCTTATCTTATCTCACGTTTACGTGAGTTCTCAGAGGCACCGGTGCAGGGCTGTTTTATTACAACTTGTATTATTCTAATTCACCATCGCTAAAGAAAAGGAAAATGAGAATAACATTCAGCGATGTCGATAATCTGTGCATTTAATCAAACACAAATACAAAATACATATATCCACTGAGCATAGCATCACAAATCTAATCGGAGCTAACGTTTATAAATGACAGCGTATTATGACGTCATCCTTATACAAAACAACTTCCTGTGCAATATCAACATATATTTGCACGGTTAATGTAAAAAATGTGCAATATCATGTATGATTTTCTTTGGAGGGTGTGCCGCTGAGCAAAAAACCACGATCAGCTAGGAATGGCCAATCGTGGCGGATCGCACGACAGTGGGAACCTTGCATAAACGGTGTATTTATCGTGCAAGCTTGATGGTATTCCCGGTTTTAGCGAGCAATTAAATGTTTTGCTGACAAACCCCTTACTGAGTACATAGACATATTTTTGTCATAGCATTTATTGGCTTATGCAAACTGTTAAAACAACATACCAATAAACTAAAGACAGGCAAAAGTTACACAATTAGCCATATACACTATAATATTTAAAGCAATTTGAACGACAAATGACGTACTCGTACACAAAACGCTAAGTATGTCAAACTACGGTGTAATAACAACCAAAAAAGACGCACACCATACACCAGCTGACTTACACCGATGAGACATCACAGTATATAAGTAAACATTACTTAGTACAGTAGCCTGCAATACTCTGTACACGAGCAACTGAATATATCAATCCCCAGTACACCTGTCACAATAATATTGCAATTCATATCTAAGCCAATTATTAATCAAAATTACTGGAATTCGGAACATGTGTTCATTATAGCATATATAAACAATCGCTCGATTTACATTTTTCTATACATGTTTAACATATAAAATAATTGACTGAAATGAGCGAGGACCGGCAATTTTTCAGCGAGCATTTGTTTTTAAAACGATGATTATTTACTGTTTATCTACAACATGGTCATGGCAATTACACGAATGTCTTCCACATTTATTTGGCAGTCTACATAACATCTGTTTATCAACAAATTATTTTAAATCGGCAAAAAACTTACCGTTTGTGTACTGAACCTGCTATATTTTGGCTCGATAATGGGCCAATATCCGGTGTTACGTCTTACTCAGTGTAGATATACGTTATCGATCAGATCATTTCATTACAACCTTAACTTTTTCTAAAATATTGTTCACGGCAAAGGATTTTGGATGTTTAACAACTTCTTATTACTTGACAAAAAAATGTTTATCGCATTAATGCCAAAATTGAAGAAATTAAGATGCAATATGCCCTTTTTATATACGATTTTGATAATTTCACTACGGTAAGTAACGAAGATATACAGTTCTGAATCGATGACCAGCTTAAAAAAAATAATACTGATTGAAATACGGGAGTCTACAATATATTTTTCTTCATACAAAAACAAATGTAATAAACGTCTTGAACACACATTAATACAAGAAATTGAACAATTAGAGGGGAATATAAACGAGGAAATCAAAGAAATAATAACACAAATAAAAATCAATTACAAATATTAAGGGAGTAACAAATAAAAGGAAGTGTTGAGATAAAGGGCATAATGGATCGGTCATGAAGTGAGGCCAACACAACTGTTTTGCAATTTATAAAACATATTTCTTAGAATACAAATAAAGTTATTCCTTTTTTAGAATCCAGTAATTGTGAATTGATTCATAATCAGGAAGATATTTTATTATAAACTGAATTGTTTTATAAAAAGCCGTACTCCAAAATTAAGAATCTATAAAACCAGACATTGAAAACGTTATGGGCAGTAATAATGTTCCAAACGTAAGTAATGATCAATCCGATCTGTTATAAAGTCTCTTCTCACTCGCAGAAGTCATCGACCTGATGGCTTAACATCAAACTTCTTAAAAGTGTTTTGCGTTAAAATCAGAAATTGTGTGGTTCGTGCTTTAAAATTGTTTTAATCAACGGGGAACTTTCAGTTACTCAGAAGGAGGGTATTGTTACAAGCATACTCAAAGCAAATAAACAATTGTTTACAAATTAACACCCAGTAATTCTTTTAAACACAGTCTAACAATCAGCGTCAGATACTATTGCAGCAAGGTTAAAATCATTCCAGGATGTTTTAATTAATAAACATGAAACAGGATTTATTCAGGGAAGATTTACTGGAGAAAATATACTGAGAAAAATAGTATCACAGGGCTGTTAATGATGTTAGATTTCGAAAAAGCTTTCTATATCCTGTCTTTTGATTTTAGGAATATAATTAAATACGGCAGAGAATGGTACATTAAAATCTGTATGCATTGGTTAGTTTGTAATAGAAAATCAGTAGTTTGTCATAGAAAGTATATTTCAGTGTCCGGGAAATATCTTGACAAATAGTGACGTTATAATACACGACGTTGTAATCGACGTCAAACTGCTCCGTACTTCGTGTGATGCACCGTTTCAGTAATCTTGTATGTGTGTTTTAACGATTAATACGTTTAAAGTATATCTTGCAAAGTTAACAAATATACTTGTTTTCATTTACTTATGCAGTTCCCATTACTTTTCTTAACGCAACACACATAACATTCGAGCAGTCTACGAACTTTCCGGACGATCCTCGTATCATTAGAGCATTGTATTTTTTTAATTTGGACCAATTTTCATTCAATGGATTTCCAATGTTTACAATGAAACACATACGGCAGTGCAATTAAATGGTTTCCTTTAAAATAGGTCCTGTATTTTATGTGCAGACTTACTGGCTATTAAAATCTGAAATGACAAATATATTAAGAGTATATTCATTCATGATACAGAATATAAAATATCACAGTTTGCAGATGGTACTATAATATAATATAATTCTGCTTTGAGATTGATCAGAAAAATCCCTCAAAATTATCTTACATGTTCTTCATAAATTGTCATTACATTCTGGCCTAAATGTTAACTTTGAAAACACGTATGTTATTTGGATTGGGGAATTAAAATTCAGTAAAATGATGTAAATGAATATTTACGAAAAATACAGAGAATTGAACAATTAATACAATCTTGGAACACCAACAATTGACACCAATTGGTAAGTAAAATAAAAGTCATTAAATCAATATGTGTGCCTCTCTTAGCCAATAATTATGTTAAGCAAAGTGCCAAACTCAAAACAGGATGTGTTGAATAAAGAAAGTACAGTGTTTTACTATTTTGTCTGACAAGGAACTCCTAAAATACAAATTAACATTTGACCAAAGAATATAACGGAGGTGGTTTAAACATGATAAACACATATGCATATTCAAAAAAAAACAACAACACAAAAACCAAGACGAATCGCAACTGGTACTAACAACAGTTGCTACAATCTTGTCTCAAAACACATATTTGAAACCAATAAGCTAATAAGCATAGGAAAACATTATGTAGAAAACATTATCAATAGCATAGCTATGCCTTTCATGAAAGAGGTGCTACAATTATATGCTGAATATTGTTCAGGTTGGCAGCATAAGTACATTTTTAGAATTAACATTGCTTTTAAATCATAATGTGTTAATCGGACATAAATCATCCTCGTTAAATCAGGGTTTGATAGAGGAATTACTATGCAAAAAAAGATATTATGAATCAAAGTGGAACATTTGTACAAAGGACGGCGAATTTCCTACTGTGTTGAGGGATTACAAATCTATAAAAATAATACTTATTTTCGCTTCAGTTAAACAATACTACACAACAATACTACGATCTTTTCTTTCCTATTATACCGAATTATATTAAACTAATATTGTTCAAAAATAAAGGCTACATAATTGTTTATAAGATATTGGTAAAAAAAACACGAAATTCCCACATGTCATGCAAAGTAGAACAGTGGCTTTACTATTACCCAAAGCGACTGGAAAATTATTCATGGATGAATTTTTAGAACTGCCAGAAATGTATACTTGCAATGGTCCCACAGAAGATTGAACCATAACATAATGTACACACATATTTCGCTCAATTAGATAAAAAGTAAATAATGTGATAAATGCTTTGTTTGTGGCAAAGAGCTACAAACACTCTTCCATTTATTTTGGAGCTGCAATATTGTACAGTTGATGTTAAAGTAGGTAACCAATATGATACAAGTTACAGATACTAATTTTGAATTTGACCAGCAGAACTTCTCATATTGGGTTTAACAGCAAAATCTTTAACCAAGTATAACATGTTATGTTTGGGCAATGAAATATATATTTACATCTGTAGAAGAAAATCTCTTTTTCCAAGCATCCATGGTCTTGAACATACTTGCAAATTAACCTTCACACATATCCAAACAATATATATGAACGAAGAATGTAACAGTTTGTGGGAACTTGTATCTTATGTATATTGCAATAGTTAATGACGTGTACTTGTATACTATATATATTCGTATGCGTGGGTTTTTTCTTATTTTGCTTTTTTGATTAATTGTCATAATTAATCTTGAGTAGCTGTCGGAAAGTTTTGTTATATGCATATAATATTGGCTTGACATGTACATGTATTTTATTCACACATTCATTAATCTCTTGTTGATGTCATGATATCATGTTCTATGCATATAATAATTGCTTGATATGTACATGTATTTATGACATGAATGAACCCGTTTAAACACACCATATAAATCAAGCAGTTTTCGTTATTTATCATTTTCAACCATGTATCTTTTAATTATTATTTCTTGTCACATTCACTTGAATACTGTAAGTTGCAATACACAATTTTACTTGAATTACTCATAAGGTAAATAGTTTATACCAAAATAGCAATCTCCGGGGTTGTTGAGCACACATATGATGTAAGTCCATATTTATTGTCCGATATTCTTGGTTAATTTGATCGTTATTGATAATTTTCACTGAAGTGTGTATGGTCATTTCTACATTGTCCGCCACTTTGAATATTGAAATGTATGTAATTTGTACATTGCAACGCATTTCAGTGTTTACATTTACGATGCGTAAACCTATTTTATGCATTCGGTAAGAAATGAAATTTACAGCATGATACATGAGACTCCACGTTTCAGAGGCGACCCTGGCTCTTTAAGTGCCCAGTCTGAAGTACCTAGTATACAGCACCTGGTTATAAGGTGTCCTGAAAAATACGAATTACAGTAGTAGGTAAGGATGTAGCGGGGGTTCGAACCTGCGATCCCTGGGTTGTGAATCCAGTGCTTTAACACTAGAACCACCGATCAAGGTACTGAGGTACCACACTGGTTAGGAAAAAACGATCGACCTCCTGCTCAAGTTTTATCTTTTTGGTAAAGTTTTTTTTCAGAGTCCATTTCTCACAAACTAAGAATGTTATCAATTTGAAACGTGTAATACTTGTTCACTATTGAAAGGGTCATTCATTACTGTAACAACAAAGCAGGCAACCCTGTGATTTGTATTTTTAGAGTTATTTGCCCATTTGACATTTTTTATTAAATATATAATTTTTCCACAAGTATCAAAGATATTAAATTGAAACTCTAGATACCTGTTTATGGTGCTGACTCCATTCTACAGACCTGAGGTAACTCAAGGAATTTGTTTGAGTTATTACCACCTTTTCAACTCGCAATTTTCGCGTTAGGTCAAATTGTCAATACTTTTATGAGGTATTGACTTGAAACTCAAAGTACATGGTCAAGGTGATGAACTTATTCGGTAGACAAGAGGAGGTAACTCTATCAATATTTCGTAAGAGTAATTGCCCTTTTTCAACTTAGAATTTTAGCTTTAGGTAAAATGTATCAATATCTTTAAGATGTATTGACTTGAATTTTAACACACTTCATTATACACCCATAGGCACTTCCAACTCGACCTTTTTGCAGAGCACCATCATACACAATTTCCAATACAGGTATGATAAAATCGAACGGTTTAGTCAGCATTTATATTTCCCCGTGCTCTCAAGTTTCAAAACTAATAATTGCACGACAAAATCGTGGGGTATGTATACATTTGATGAAATTTATGATCCAAGTGAAAAACAACGACACTCCAAACGAAAAAACATTAAACATCAATTATTTCATGTATAAAACCATCCCACAATGAATAATGTATTTTTCCAAAATGTCAATCATATGCAAATTAATCTGCAATATAATCCAATCCTTGTACTTGGATATCACGTGATTAACATTTAACCTATTTTACAAAAAGGAGCACGTTGTAAATTTCTTATTTGTTTGTGATAATAAATGTATGTAAATTAATTAGTAAACAATAGCTAGGGGACAGTTTAAAATGTTACTGGCAAAGCCTGGAAAGGGCTACTGTGGAGAATACAGGACGCGCGCGCGCCACTGGTATTACGAGGCCGCATTCCACGTACATAGGTATGGAGTCATTATTAGAGGATATTTTTTCTCTTTAATTAGATCGAAATTTATTAAATCATTGTTTTAATGAGTTTAATCAAAATAAAAGAAAATAACGAACATATTAACTCTTAATTTCTAACAGTGAAATTGACTTTGTTTGGTTTTCGCATGTTTGCGAATTTTCATTCTGATAGTGTGTTTTATTTTTGTTAAGTTTTGTATGAAAACGAAATTTCAGATAAACTAATTAAATAAATCGAAGTCTTATATATTAGTTTGTGTTCTTGAAAATTTTTGAGAAATTCGTTCTAAAACTACAAACGTTATAGCTGATTAACTGAATGTGTAGTTAGAAGTGCCTATGGGTGTAGTTATGAACAATTCTATTAACAAAAGGCCTGAACACTATTAAATACGAGAAAGTCGCGCGTCCAGCACCCGTTGGCGGTGCTCTTGTTATAAATCTTTTCGGATGTTTACCTGTGACCAGTGGGTTCGAGTGCTTAAGCACAAGTCCTCGTTGGCGCGTCCTTTGGCGTCGAACAGGGGAGAAAAGGCATACACCTGCGACACTTGTTATAAACTATTTGCAGAGGAATAGGATCGAAAATAACAATTTTACTGATATCTTAAAATTGACGCTAATTAAATTGCATTTTAAACTTATTTATTACATGAATCTTGTGAATAATTGAGTTTATTATTTGCTGTTTTTGTTTTAATCTAGATAAGCAATAGGTTCGATGTTACATTTTAAACTTTTTAAATTTTGTGCCAGTCTTTAAATGAGATTATGTGTATTTTTAGTTAAAATATAGAAAAGTCTGTCCTGATTAAAAACAATCGGTTTGGTCAGTTATATTGTCCTTTTTCGCGATTTGTTTTGTTAATAAGCTAGCACTGCATTCTTGGTCTAGGGGCCATGCGTTATATAATCAACGACATTAATAAAAATATTAAGGCAGGACATTACATAACAATGATGCACTCAGTAATTTGTCGTTATATAATGTTAAAAAGTGTGTTTTTGAGTGCAAAAATATATTTAATTTTCACTTGTTTTTATCACGTTTATATGTACACGTAAAATTGTATCAGACTAAACATTTACAATTGTACATATTTTCTAATGTAAATCATTTACTCGTATTGGGGACACATATGAGTGTCCCATAAGGACAGTCGTTTGAAAAGATTATATACATAAACTGAGAAATATACAAATATTGAATACGCACGTTCGAAAATGTGTACATTATCAGCCATTTTTACCGGGAGGTCGCGCGTTCCGTTAGCGAGAATCATTTGTGATATACTGAACTTTAAACGCGGTTATAAGTGTGGCCTAAACAGCCCATGTTTAATTAAATACAACTTAAACGCTGATATAGGATGCGGAACTTTAACCCATGTTTGTTACTCATTTAGGTTTGATTAAGTGTCTTTATTCTCATTTACCATATATACTTATCTCAGGAGTGCGATTTCAATAGTTTAAAACAGTCTTTGAACTAAAAGAATCAACCTCATCGCCTTGGCCTTGTTTATATATGTGTGTGAAACGTATCGCATACTTTGTTAATAATATTGTAACATGTAATGTGTGATTGTAAAGTAATGCCCTTAACCATAGGAAGAGAAGTGTGCAATGCCAGTAAGTCTGTCCAATAATACCAAACAATAATAGATTTGATTTCGGAAATAAAGAACAGTGAAACCCTAAGCATGTACAAAGTACAATTTTGAAATTTGTTCTGTAAAAAAAAATACATTAAATTAAATACTTTAGCATTGTGAATGCGAAGCAACACATACATCATTTATGATACATGTACTTGTAACATAGTCGGAAATCAACATTTTGTCTTTTTTAGTGACATATAATTTTTGTGCAAATATTAAATATGTAAAAAAAAAAGAATGGCCTTACTTAGCTTTGTCTACCTAAGTCTGGCTAACCCTTCCTGAAGACACAAATGTGACATTGTATAAGAGTGTTTTACTTACCGCAAACGACAGAATGAAATTACATAATCATTTTCTCTAACTACAATTCCACTTGGGGGTCAAGAGTATGACATATACTCATAATGGGTTATTTACTGCCGTTAGTATTGTACAATGTACGGTGGCCGAATCTCCTAATACACATTGTGCGTGACATTATATAGTACGACTTGAGGTATTTCAAAAACAATTTAGTACCAAACATAATTAATATATGACACTATAGTCTAGTATGTGTCTAGTTCTGGTAACTTGTATCAGTCTCGTTAGTGTGTCAAGTTGACTTTCTAGAGAGCCACACGAGCACAATAGTTTACTTGTTATTTGTATTGTAAGGCGTACGAATTGAAGTATTAATGCTTGTTCCAATCAGCAACTGTTTTTGCACTGTTTAAAAAGATTTTTTACAAGTGCGCCCACTTATTTCTCAAGTCAAATACCTAACTTGAGTATTCCAGTTACTTAAAAAGCATTCAAATAGTTCAAGGTCGACATGTTTCTCAACAATTTGCGCAGCAGCATTAACAACAAAGTAAGTACTAAATATTTGATAATTCCAAGGTACTTAAGTAAGTACTGAGTACTTAATTTAGTGCCTGCGCTTCAGTAAGTAGTGAGTACTTAATTTATTGCCTGAACTTAAGTAAGTACTAAATACTACATAAAGTAAAATGATGAGTACTAATGATTACTTTTGAGTACAGCATGTGACATAGATTTACACTAGGGGACCGACGCGTGTCACAAAAATTGTTTCTCAAAGACAGCACGTGAATGTTTCTTAACGAAAATTAAGACATACAGCGTGGTTCATTTCCAGAATTGTAACATTATTTCGTTGATAAACACATACATAAAATTTTACTTCGTTAGGAAACATACTCTCAGCGCGACACGCAGACAAAATAAGATGCGAAATAATCCTTAATATGTTTGCTTTTTTATTATCAGAAACAGAGAAAAAACGCGTATTATTTCCAAATCACACTATTTATTAAAGAAATCTCTATTATTAGCCATTATTGTCTTCGTACAGTTAGTGTGTAGATGAAATTATGCAAGAAAGCACACACCGCATACTTTTATGACATTAACTGCACTAAAACATACAGCATAACAACGAGAGGCTTTGGTATTATAGAAACTGACAATTACCATCGTGTAACTGCTATTTGATGTCCATTACAGTTACAAACGTCCAAGAAAAGCGTAAAATCGTACCAAACACGTGTAACATGCTTTCATTGAGGAACATACACGTGCTATATTTGAGAAACACTTAAAGTTTACACGCGTCAGCCCCCAGTGATTTACCAACTGAAATCTGCCAATTTGTAAAGGTGTTAATACCATAATTGGTTTATACTGTCTATACATGTAGCTATATTGTGCATGGGTAATTTTATTAATCCTTTAAGTGTTACAATTATGTGTACTCTATCAAAACTGGATATAAGATAACTTGGTTGAATTTTATATTATTTTTATTTATTTCACATTTCACGTTGATTAAAGTGTCAAAGTATTCATATAGTACTCATAAAATATTCATATGTACTGACGATTGTGCTGCAGTACTCGAGGAAGTACGAGTACTTGTACTCATGATTAAAGATGAGTACTGAGTACTGGTGAGTACTAGAAAATCGGTACTCGAGTAATTACGAGTAAAAGTACGAATTCGAGTAGCACATCCATCCAACTAACGCATACATCGTGTTATGCATCTGTTTGATGCTAGTTCCGGACCAAGTCGTGATGGTCTTTTTTCTTCAATGACTTGGCTGCCATGGCCCATGCGAAATATACAGTGAGATAACATGACTTTTCTCTTTGCTTTTATTGAACTAGACTGGTCCGATAAAACCAAACGTAACCATGGTAGGATACTTATTTGTATACATTTAAAACTTTCAAACGAAAAAGCATGTGACAAATTCCCGTTTTTCAGAAAGACAGTAATATATGATAACTAAGTTATTATAAGTTAATTAATTATTAAGTTATGGTGGCTTTTTTAATTCATGTGGTCTCGCCTGAAAGTGTATTGAATCTGTAAGTGTATTGATGATTTCCTGACAAATATTAACTGGCTATCATGAAAAAAATCAATTTAGTGCCCACTACTGCAGAATATATAATAGGAATTGTTCTGGAATCGTATTGTATATCAAGAGAATCTATGCTATTCCAGCAATCTCCAAGCTTTCAAGAAATTATTTCACGATAAACATTACGATATTTCAATAGTTATCATATGCCTTTCAAGGCAACTACGTAATATTGTCCATTTAGTTTGGTGACTGTAAGTGAAAATGGACAACAAAAGGTTTTCGTAAAAACTGCGTATATTTTCATAAAAAGTAGATACACGTTTTTGAGAGAGACAAGCACGGGTCATGTACTTGACAAATCGTCTGGTCTTGGGAAATAATATCTGAAAAAAAAATAATCCTAGCAGGCATTACAATGTTATGGAGTGGAAACACAATACATGTTTGGACATTTGCCCTTGAATTGTGACTTTGATCTTTGATGGACAAGCATGGGTCATATACAGGACACATTGTCTGGTCATGAGGTATAATAATCTGAACTTATATAAAAATCCATCCATGCATTACGACGTTTTGGAGCGGAAATGAAATACGAGTATTTCATTGACATTGAATTGTGATATTAAGTGCATGGGCAATATACGAAACACATTGTTTGGTCAAGGAAAAAAATAATTTGAAGAAATCATTCCTGGCATTACGAAGTTAAGGAGCGGAAACGAAATAATGTACGGACGTACCAACGTAGCGACGTATACCGACATACTGACTTACGGACGTAAGGACGTACGGACCAACACGTGCGATTCCTATATTTGCTCCATTTTTTTCGAAAAGTGGGGGTATAAAAACACTCGTTGAACTGTCCCTCCACAGAATGACAAAATACTCTTTACAGCATAGAATAAAACATTTTGATCGGTTAGAAATAGAAATCAACAAGAATTTGATTGTATAATCTCTGTAGAGGGAAAACTATTCAAGCTTGTAATCAAATGGAAATAACCATTTTAGAATTAAATTTAAAAGTATAACCACAGTTACACAACCTGTTACATTCAAGTTTAAGTAGAGTACGAGACAATAATGTGTTCTTGAAATCGGTCATGATATAAGGTATTAAAGGGACCTGTTCACGGATTTGCTAATATTCAATTCCAAACTTTTGTCACAAATTCCAAAAACAATACATGAAGGAACATTAAGAACAATTGTGTAAATTATAAATATGAATAACACCCATAAAATAAATAATGTCACACTTTATCAAAAAAAAAAGTTCAACCCAAAAACAGTTAAATACCTTATACAAAACAGTAACTCTTTAAACACAAAGCATGAAAGGTAAAACACTTTACCACATTTTTGTTAAGTATGTGTTGCTAACCAAATTTTTCTTAGAAACAATCGGGATGGCGGACTCTCGAATTGAGATACTTTAATGAAACGGCATACATAAATACCTAATATCAAGACCTCGCTTGGAAATGCATATGGTTTGGGTGGGGTGAGAGTCAAGGTCACTGTTACAAAAAATGGAAAAAAGGTTTTCGCTCAATCGCTCAAGAACAAAATTAACTATTTCAATGACAATTTATACATAGATTCCTTATATCCAGACTGTGCTTGGGAGTGCATATGGGATATGTAGGGTGAAGGTCAAACTCACCGTTACAAAACATAGAAAAACCAGTTTCCGCTCAGTAACTCAGTAACGAATTATAATGCAACTTCATATATAGGTACCTTATATAAAGAATTAGGGCACCATTACAAAAATATAAATATGGTTTCCGCTAAATTCGAGAACAAATTGAGATATTGCAATGAAACTTCACATAAAGATTCCTGAAATGGGATATTGTAATAAAACTTCATACATACCTTATAACGAGATATCGCTTGAGATGGGGTATGGGGGGGTCAAGGTCACTGTTACTAAAAATAGAAAAAAACGGTTACCACTCAAAACTCGAGAATGAATTAAGATGAATCAATGAAACTTCAAACATAGATACTCTGTTGTGAGACCTCGCTTGGGGTTGCATATGGGGTGGGTGGGTGGAAGAACAATGTCACTGTTACTAAAAGTAAACAAATGGTTTCGACTCACTAACTGGAGAACGAATTCAGATATTGTAACGAACCTTCATACACATTCACACCTTATTGTAAGACCTCGCTAGGATTGCATATGGGATGTGTGGGGTCCATGTGAATGTTACAAAAATAGAAATATTCTACATTTTGGAGCACATCACAACCATGGCATGAATTGTCATTTCAACTTTTGCAGTAAAATTTCATTCATATTGTTTGTCTTCAACCTCGCTATGTATATAGTTCCTATAGATACAATTATTTCATTCATATGAAACCATATTCATTCTGGTAGATATTCAGATCCAATCAGATTGAAAACCTGTTTCCGTGGCGTGGCCACGTTTCTTGTTGTATTATTCTACTAACTGTTAAGCATTGCGTTCGAAAATTTTGTGTTCGTGGAATTTCTACTTTTCTTGACTATATATTTATAGTCATAGTGTCACTTAGTCTGTACATCACATGAATGGAATTATATGATATTTATCCATAAAACATAGTTTTTATCATATCCGTTTCAACAAAAACCATTTAACAAAACGAAATAATTATTGTTTAAATCCCAATATATTACCGCAACACTTAAAACATATAAACACACATTTTAGAATTCAAGAAAAGTGGCATTAGTTACCACTGAATTGTTGAGTATGTGTTTTCTATGCATTTATTGTTATAAAGTCAGTATATACAATGCAAAAATATTAAAAACCACATATATGTAATGCATGCAATGTTTAAAGACACACACATTGACACGTGTTAAATGTTTTTTTTTTCTTTTTATATATCTATGAAAAAAAAAAGATTTGCTACTAGTGATTTTGTTAATAACTGTGGCATTTCTATCGACAATTTTTGGCTGAGCATATGTAGCCTTCTTGGATTGTGTATTGTTATTTGTGTTTGAAACATTTCGGGCAGTTTCTAACTAGTGCAGCTCTTGTATTGACAGTGGGTCCTGGACATATATTTTCAATTAGAGTTTGCCCCAGCTTCGTTTGTTCAGCAGTGTCCACTCCCTGGTAAGTTGTCAGTGATTGCACAGTCTTGTGCCTTGCTACTTCCAAAATCTGAGCTGCTCAAACACTATGTTGTGATAACATTTGCAACTCTAATTAATGATGTTTGCAACGTCTGAAAATATCACAAAATTGACTGAGGTTGAAAACGAATGCACCAAATTTTGTCTCCCCAAGATTACTGTTGCAGAACCAGACTGGAAGTTGTGAAGGGGTTGCTGTCTCAACTTGTCATTCAATGGATGAATCTTGCTGATATACTTTTCAAATGACTTTACAGGGCAGTAGTCGGATCATGCAAGAATGTATTAAGAGCACTGTTAACGCTGTGAAAGTGTTACATGTACAAATGCAATATTTAACTTATCATCTTTGCAGAACTATGTCTGCATAAACGGTAAAGATACTGCTAAAGTATTAATGTTGTTTGCAATACTAAGCAGCTGTTTTTGTCAATATGTTCATGATCTAATTTGACAATACCATACTTTGGTGCTATCAATTATTTAAAATACAAATACATGTAAAGATGCAATCAAGACTTAGGACAGCATCCGTACATGTGGTTACTGGCCTGATGTTAAATTTAAGTAGTTAAACTTAATGGGACTTGTAGATTATCGTATTTTGGAATAATGTCATCTAATTTGTTAACAGCAAAAACTAAAGCAGTTGGACAAGCCAAAAACAAATAAGAGACTTAACTATTAAGTTTTATTACACAATAACTTCACACGAATTCAATAGTATAAAATAGTAATAAATACATTTACTTGATGGCTTCGGCATTACATTAATCTGTTACCTTCGCAGCTTATTTCAACCCCGTATTTGCATCGATTTCAACAGCAAAGTAACTTTTTTATTGTATGCATGTTTTCCATTCCCCTACAAAGGAAATACAGTCGTTTATGAAACTGTACTTTGTTTTCAAGTCCAGATGGTTTATTAATGTTTAAGCGGATGGATAAGTACAATTTGTATTTGTCGGTTTCACTAATGACGGCATGACGCGATTTAAATTATATAATGATGTCGGTCATAATACATACATTATTTTGCATTATAATTATGCACATTATTTTACCAGTTAATATATTTCAATATTTTTTTATTTTATATTTATTTTACTGCATTTGCCTTCTTGGGGTTCTTTTAGTAGACATAGTTCCTTTATAGAGAAAAACAGGTTACTGCCTGGTCTTGTGCAATATGTCAGGTGAGGTTTGGAACAATATAACGGCGATGCTTGCCAGGCGGTAACCTGTTTTTATACTTATAATACCACGATTTTATTCAAATTACACCAAACGAGCTGACTTGTTTATAACTAAAACTAAATGCAGCGCTGATTCTGCTGAGCCGGCTTTTACACGTTCACGAACATGTAGCTATGGATCTCTGAAATTTGACTGTATAATTCCTTATTATTAACATTTTGTAAAGATAAATGAGCTGCTTTCACTACGGATACATAGATTATACACACGTTCATTCATATAATATTGACAATGCAAACTGAAATGGATTACAACGATCAATTTCGTCGGAGTACACGCATCGCCGAATTGTTTGGGGACGCCATTTTTGAGTTGTGTAATGAAATTGACATGTTCAAGATCTATAACTATAACGTGTTCAATTTTTGAAAAAAACAACTTGTTGAGGCACAACGAAAACTGATCCTTTGTAGTGACGTTTAGTGCATTTATTTGGAATGTATTTGAAATTATTGTGCGTTTTATGTGAATATTTAAAAAAAGTTTGTGTGATTGATGACGAATAAACACAATAAACTATACACGTTCTTGGTATCAAATTGTTTGTTTTGTTGAATCTGATTCATTTTTACTGAAAATGTTGACTTTATAGTTGACTTTATAGTTGCGTTATATGACGTACCTCCAAAGATTGACTGATATAAACACTAGCGACTTGATATAAAAAATATATATCAGGCACCATTGTATCAAGCAGATATCAGCTTAGTGGTATAATACAAGGTTATATATACTCACTCGTCGTATTCGGACTGTTCAATACGAAATAAATAATATTTGCTAGAAATGGAATATATTGTCACTGTAACAATTCGATGGAACTTAGGGACTGATTTAACTTCGTTTTATATGTTCGTCTTGTCATGAAATAGGCCAGAAATAATAATCTATTTAATTTTCTATTTTATGTTATGGTGATCATGACCCAACCGATCACGTACAAATGTAAGTTATTCCAAGCGGAGCCTCGACATAAAATCTCTCTGTATAAAGTTTCAATTCAATAGCTTTATTCCGTCTCATGTTATTGAGCGAAAACTGTGGTTCTGTTAGTTACCCATAATAACCTTTATGATATCGCCATGGCGCAAACATTTAGTACTTAAGATGCGCGCCGGTAACTTTTTTTATCGTATAGTTGTCTGTACGCGATAGCAGGTGATGCCTCTGGAGTAAATCAACATGTACATTAGGGTATAGTCCGTTCGTACCAAACGTTTTCAACAATAGCATACAATGCCTTTCGTAAATAAGAACAAGTTTTCAGTCGAATACACGTCGTTAAAGTTCATTAGAACTCATGCCAATTTCAGATGTATTAAATTATATGATATGGACTGCGGCTTTAACAAATTAACACACAAATTATATAAAATGTCACGCTGATGTAATAGCACACTACACTAACACAGTCACGTGGTAATTTGTCCAGATAACATTTTCTATAACATAATTATCTAGCTGTTAGATATACTTTGGAGCACGCTCGCCTTATAAGTTAACAGGATTTCTAGACATGGAAAACGACATTTTAACTTGACAAGGCAACAGTTTGACATAACAAGTCACATTGCATACAAGATAGAAAACAACGCGTGTACATAATATAATAACACATGCGAAAGACAAATTCAAATTATGAGTAGACAAAATCAAACAAATCCTGACCGGACGAGTAAAAAAATAAAAGTTTGATATAATAACCTATATAAACTGATAACACGAAGTAGCACAACATAAGGCAGTTCCGGCGTTCCATAAAATATCATATCATACTAATGTTACTATGTACATTTATAATACGAAGTTTAACACCCGGATGCGAATGTGTACAATTTCGCTTTATGAGGATGTACTTATACTGGACTAATTATTGGGAACAATATATTTGAATAATCAGCAATGAGTTAACATGCAGTAGTTTATTCCAGTTTGTCTACACAAGCTAGCATCGCTTTGTTCATATTTGGAATTTTAATGAATTTATGCACGGGCAGGGGTAAGATTCGTTTTGATAAATCATTTATGTAATGTAATCTATTATTATTCGTCTTATTATTAGTCTTATTATTATTATTATTATTATTATTAGTAGTAGTAGTAGTAGTAGTAGTAGTAGTAGAAGTAATAGTGGTATCATCATCATGAAGATCATTACCATCATCATCATCATCATCATCATCATCATCATGGCTTATGGCAAATTGTCGTTTTGCCACAGGTCCAGTGGTTGTTGTCAGTATGTAAACAATATGAAAAAGTTGTACATAGTTGCGTATTTATTTAACGTTGAAAATCAATATATTCACCGTTGTTGTACGATTCGGTGCAATACATGTTTCAGTAATGTGTTTTTTTTATATTTAACTTTATGTACGAATATTTCGTATTTATGCAGTGTCTTCAACTCATATTGCACTGAATCGTATAACCACAATGTGTTGCTTTCGTTGTCTAATGATTACTAGATAGATTATTACGGATTATGGAATCTGTAACTAATATAGATCTAGAATGTTAAATATAGGAATAATGAACCTCCAGAGACATATTAGGAAATCATCTCTCAATCTTACCATCCGCTTGTCTTTTATTTGAGGAAAGTGACCAATTACCTGTACAATACAGGACAATACATACAACACAGCACAAAACATAAAAATGATTAAAGCTGGGGCCACCGCCTTGGAACGGTCAATGCAACGATAAGTCATTTAACTTGTAAGGATTCTGACATATATATTTAAACGTATGTGATACATCGCTTTGCATACAACATTTAATGCATCAACTCATTCTAGGAAACAGTGTCATTACGCTTATTCAAACATATTTTAATTATATTTATTGACATTTTGAACTCTGAAATACACACCCTGTACATCGGTAGAGCTCCGGTCACACTGTCACGATTTTGGCTACGATTGCCCATGATTTACAAAATCTTGGTGATGCGTGGTAAATCGTTAACACATTCGTACTGGCATGTGTTAACGCTACGATTTTTCCAAAGCGTAGGACCATCCTAGTGCCACTTTCTCTGAGTCTGGCTTATTCTTACAGCCATCGTACAGGCATTTGTGGTCTGTCGTGCTTTGTCGTGATTAATCGTGACTGATTTTATTATATATATATTCCAAGACTGTACTACGTTATGGTACGTTTTGCTACGTATATGGTACGGATTTCTACGCTTGCCCTACGGTTCAGTTACGATTCCAGTAGGATCCTTAGCGGCAACTATCAAGACTTCTCACGAATATGCACGATGGACCACGACAATTCGACGATGAAGTCGCGTTGCCTGTACGGTTTATGGCAATGTTACTACGCACTAACTACGTTTGCCTACGTTGGTGCCACGATTATGCCCGAGGCAACATGATGTCCAAATCGCCTTGAAGCGTAGTGAAGCGTGATAAATTATTGGCTGGTCGTACTCTCGTCCTACATCAACCGATAGTATACGTAGAGAGATACAATCAATCGGGACACTGTGCATCCCGACTAATCACGATTAACACGTCCACGATCAATCGTGGGCTATCGTAGCCAAAATCGTGACATTGTCACCGGGGCTTAATCCAAACTAAGAGGGGTGCAACCAAACTAGGATTAAAATATACGGAACATTATGTTGATATTGTTAGGTATTTTGATTAAAATTTATATATAAACTATAAACAAATACGAGTGTTAAAGAAGGATTATTGATGGCTGGCTCACATTTACTCATTATAGAAAACAAGCTTAAGAAATGTTTTATTGCCTATTTTTTTATGATTTTTAAGATGAACTTACGGAAATAAAAAAATAATAACGAGACAATTCAATGTGTCCTTGTAAAGACAGCACATTAGTTTCAGCATATTTATTTTAGCTAGATCGTATCAAAGTCAGAAGCATCTCTAGTCAATTTATATGGTATAACCAGTATTGTAGATTGATCAATTGGACGCTTCCCGATCATGAAATCAACTAACGATCTCCCAACCACTAACAGCACATCTAAAGGACCACGTCCACTCCGGAAAATCAATGGCGAATTCTATATTATATTGATATCTTATTAATCAAGTTTGAACAAACAAAGACAATTTAGAATATACATGTACATGTACAGTGGTCTTCCAAAACTTGTACTGTGGCCATATTCCGGAATCATCTTTAAATATTTTCACTTAAGTTCCAATTTTCGTAAGGTAATAGTTTTAAAACTAGACATAAATGAATGAATCCAATTACAGTTAAGTAAACAGTAGTTAATAATAAGTTGATAATACGTGAACATTTGGCAGAATTTCATGCATACATGGAATAAAATGCTTTATTAAAATGACAATTTTAAGGCTAAGGATAAGATTTTACTTAAGATGTTTAGGGAATACGACCCCTGGTTTAATTTCTGCAATGCAACGTCCTTTATGCACACCAACTATTTGTACTGCAGTTGGTAATGATTATGTTTCTAACGTGTAATGAAAACATATTACTTTAGACTTACATGTAATATGCGGTAGCTAAAATTAACGACAAGAACGAGACATAGTAAATTAATGTATTAAGTATCGACGTCATAGGATGGTTCCCCAAACTCCATTAATCCATCCGTTGTATACTTTGTCCTACGTTTATCCGGTTAAAACAGATTTCTATGTTAATATACTTGTCTTACCAATAAACTAATCGGGCCCGGATTCTAATTTCACTGCAATTCAGTTTGTCTGGGTGTTAAACGAATTTCCCAGATGATTTTATCCATCAAAATCAATGTCCGTCCGTCTTTCCGTCCGTCCGATAATTCGTTTATGCGCGAGATCTCGGGAACTAATGACCCGAATTTAATGAAACTTTATATGCTGCATTCCTATAGTGTGGACATGCGCATCTTGTCAGGTCGTTCCGGTTCGATGATTTTACAGGGAGTTATTGCCCTTTGATTAAAAACATGACATTTTCTAAGAAAATTGTTGTTTCCGCACAAGATCTCAGGAACTCATAAGCTAGATTCAATGAAACCTTATATGCAGCATTCGTACTAAGGGTAGATGGTCTGATGATTTTGGGGGGTTATTGTCCTTTGATTACAAATCTCTTGCTTTTTTGCTTGCCCACATTATAACATTACCATGGATGAAAGGATCTTAAAATTACTTGGCACGCATGTTTGCTGCAATCAGCTGGTGAGTACCGCTCATAAATCCGGTCCCTAGGTCAAAGGTCAAAGGCCAAGGTCACACCTAGAGGTAAAAAGACAAAAGTGACACTTTGCTTGTCTGTGCTTTAAATTGCCATGATTTTAAAAACTGCCTGGCGTAAATGTTAACCTCAGTGACCTATTATGAAGTGCATATAAACCACATCAATATGTCAACGGTTTAGGTCACATTTAGAATTCAAAGGTTAAAATTAGTTTTTTCCTTGTCCTGACTATACAAGTTATATATGACCAAGTGTCATAGATTGTCCTATTTTCCAATCAAATAGCACAAATGTTTGCCTTAATTAGATAGCATTTTAAGAGCATGAACTAGATATTTATATCAAAAGTCAATGACAAACTAAAGATCAAAAGTCAAAATTGGCATTTTGTTTCTCCGGACTTTAACTTTTCAGTGGATTTTAAGACTTTACACGAATGTAAGCCTGAAGATGGCAACGCGTCTCCGTACAAATAAGGTTCTTAGGTTTAAGGTCAAGGCCACAGTTAGAGATCAAAGCGGCATTGGGGAGCATCCATTGGTTCTACCGATACTCTTGTTCATTTGGCTGTTACAATGTCTAAATGTCTAATTTTCAAGAACTATTTCTTACAAAAAATATGTTACATTCCTTCATTTAAGGTACTAACTTTAGAAATAAATACATTAAATAATTAAATAAATATTGTTAATAATTTTGGTAGGAGTTTTGTTTTTAATTTTTATTCTTCAAAATGTATCCACCCTAATAGTTTTTTCAATAGTATCTGAGAGCAAAGTTTTTTAAGTACCTAAATAATAATTGCCTAATAAGGCAAAAGGGTTGGATTGGATCGCCTCTCGTTTCTGAAAAGATTGCGCCTCAGTTATTGCTGATCCCCTTTCACATATCATTAACCTGTCTATTTATACAGGGCGTGGTTCCTGATGACCTTAAGTCTGCCCTAGTAGTTCCCTTATACAAAATGAATGACAAGACGGATGTTGGAAATTATCGTCCAGTCTCCATATTAAGTGTCATATCTAAAGTTATAGAGAGGGTCATACATGTGTATGAATACCTGGTCAAAAATAGCTCTTATGATTATCAGTCAGGTTTCAGGCTTAGGTTTTCCACTGATACTTGCCTTATTCAACTCAGTGATTATATCCGTTTTCAAATGGACAAAGGTTAAATTGTTGGTATGGTTTACTTGGACCTCCAAAAGACATTTGACACAGTCAATCATTCCATTCTTTTAATGAAATTAAAAACTATAGGTCGCTCTAAATCGTCAATGCAATGGTTGTCATCTTATCTATCAGACAGACGCCAATTAGTTGAGCTTTCAGGTGTTCTGTCTTCAACAGCCAATATATCTTGTGGCATCCCCCAAGGGTCTATGTTAGGACCGATGCTATTTTTAATCTATGTGAATGACATGTCCGCCGCTATTAAGAACACACTTTTACTTTATGCGGATGACTCAGCAATCATTGTCTCTGCCAAAAACAAGCATGTCATTGAAAAGATCTTGAATCATGACTTGAATATTGTTAGCCAGTGGCTGGTTTGAAATAAGCGGTCTTTACATCTTGGAAATACAGAATCAATTTTATTTGAGTCCAGAACAGGGTTAATATCCCAGTCCAATTTTTATATTAATTGCAATAGTCAAACAATTACACCACAAAAGTCAGTTAAATATCTTGGTGTCACCCTTGATCAGTGTCTGTCCTTTGATTATAGTGCAAGATCTGTTATTAAGAAATCCCATGCTAGGTTAAAATGTTTGTGTCTCAAAAGTGAATTTCTCACCCAGCACACTAAAAAACGTTTGGTCTCTTCCCTTATACAGTGTCATGTTGACTATAATTCTTCGGTTTGGTTCAACAGTTTAACTCAAGAGTTAAAACACAAGTTACAGGTCACACAAAAATACGCTCACCAGATTTGTTTTGAATTTACATCCTATGTCTCACATTGGTTAAGATAATTTTTTTAATATGAACTGGTTACCTGTTGAAGAAAGAGTGACCCAGATAACTCTTTGTCATTTTTTTAAGATTATTTCAAATCTTGCTCCCTTATATAAGAGCGATTATTTTACCACTATCAATGTTGTGCATAATTACCCTACTAGTTTCAGGGTAATAGAGAATATTAGGTTAGTGTCTTTGTGTACTTGAATTTATCCGACGAGTCAAAGAAAGGTTTAAACGGCGAGGCTTACCGAGCCGTGTAAGCCTTTCGGAGACGAGTCGGAGAAATTCAAGTACACAAAGACACTAACCTAATATTCTATTTATCCTACAATATTTTTTTTATTTATTTTATGTTTAACAAACACACTATTAACGTTTAATTATTTGAAACAATACTCCAAAGACGCATTAAATTTACTGAATCTAACCTTGCGTAGTAATATGGAATATATATGGAATATATTAATGATGTTTCCGCCACTCGAAATAGTCCGAAAAACAATTCAATGCAAAACGCAGTGTAACAAGATAAAATATCGCCATATGCTTCGTTTCAAATATGTTCACCATGCCAAATGCTACACACTACAGTAGATACAAGAAGGTTTTATTCAAATGCAAGTCCGTGTTTCGACCAAACTGTTCAACAACAAAAGACCAAAATGGCTGGCAATTTGAACTTTCCAAAAGTGTATATGCAGGATTTATCTTCGTCGAGATGTTCATTATATACCATTTCTATCATCTTTCAAAATATACACACAACTCGTGTGACTCAGTTATTCCAGAATGACACAGCATAAACTTAAAAATGAAATACACCCTACTCACCCGATTTTTTCATTGATAAAAACGTCGTGTAGTCCAGTTTTACAGAGGTTCTAGCTTCCATAGTGAGTTGTTAATCCGCACATGGCATGATCGATAAAGGTGCAAACATAATCCTTCTATTCCTTTTAAAACAGTTGGTGTAAGCGGGTAATTCTTTGTGGATAGACTTTCTTTGATCAACAAACAAAGAAATGGTTTATTCATCAAAGAAATAACCCTTTATGTGAATTTCCTTTCAAAAGAAAACTAATCGAAGACTGCATCCAAATTACTAGATCTAACACCTTATGATGGCAACTCTGTTCTCCACCCACAACAATCCAGCTCGGAATACACTCGACTTATAGAAAATTGAAATGGAATTAACCTCACCGGTTCCATTCCAGCCATATATTCCATGGATACACTTTTTGATATAAATCTTATTATCATAATCCATCAAAAAAACACAGAAAAACTAAAGATTGTAATCTGATTGCTCTTTTTAAATTCCAACACTGTGTAAACTTAAAACTCAACTGAATGACGTAAAACATTTGATTTCGTCATAACGCGCGCACGCGAATTTTGGCGATTTATTTTAAACCGAAACTACCTGTATTGTGTCGATAGATAACTGTTATTGATTCTTTTTCCTCTACACATGTGTTACTATTTAATTTATTGTAATGTAGTACTTATTGTAAGGTATATAATAAAATGTAATTATTGAATGCTGAGTGTCTTATTTCCACCAATAGATGAACTGTTAAATATCGCCCCATTTCGTAACCTTTAAAATTACTTGTTTATGACGTCACTCACATTCCTGGAAAACGTAGTCCGTCAAAAGTATATACATGAGGGTGTCAGATAAACCTTGCCTGTTGGATAAAGCAAAATCATTTAGTGGTAGGATAAAAGGATGGTTTCAAGGTTGATGGTAGTTGTGACATAATGTCAGATAGCAAGAGATATGCTATCCCTGTTGTCATAGGCTTTGTCAAAAAGTATTTTGCCTATATGGGTTTTTCTCTGTCGAACAGTTTGTCTCAACATATCAGGGGCTCAAGAAACACCTCTTTTTTTACATCCATGGCTAAGGATCATTTTCTAAATTCTATATAAATTTTACATGTGCTATGATATTTTGTAAATAATAGGAACTTATCAATATGATAATAATCTAGTCATTTTAAGTTACATGGCAAATTAATATAATTGTATTTATTATAACATTACTAATATTAATGTTCAGTATTATAACATTTTATGCTAATTCAGGTTAAATTTTACAAAATGTGCTATAATAATTTTAATTAATTGGTACTTATCAATATGCTCAGATGGATAGCTCTAGCCATTTTATGTTGCATGGCAACTCATTTTAATTTTATTTGTCTACTCATTACTAGTATTTATTTTCAGTATTATCTTTATTTTATCCTAAAGCATATATGCATGTACTGTGATATATTTTTTATATAAATAATTTGATGTCTTATATAGAATTTTTCATTTAATTATTTATTAAAAACTTTAGTATAATGCTACCAAAGAATAGTTTATATATTTTATATATTGATGTTTTTTTTATTGCAAACTTTAATGTAATATCTTCCTCTGTCAAACAGCACTACATCTCAAGGACCACAATGTGTAAATATTTAAGAGTTTATTTTAACTCTTTTTTGTGTATTCTTTGGCAAATAATGTTGATAGATATGGCAATATTAATGCATATTTACTTATTATTTGTTGTATGTTTTAATATTTTACTTGCCATGTAAATAGTACAGTTTATGTTCAAATAAATCAATATATCTATCAATTAGATTATTAAAGACTATGTCGACCATTGATCAAAGTTTAATCAGAACATAGTTATATATTTTTTCCAAACAACATTTAAATTCATAATGCCTTTTTAATGTACAATTTGCAGAATGCATAATTTATGATATGATTGGTATTCAGCAGGGTAAACTGCGCATGTGGTACAAACAGCATAATTCTGTATTGAATTTTTACATATGTTGGTTTGATTAAGTTGTTCGTTTTGGGTCGCTTTTCTTAAAAACAATTGAACCAATAGACCTCTGACTTGGTATACGTATTCCGTATGATGAATGAGTGTGTAGGTAAAAAAAAAAAGGATTTTGATTTATATACTTTTTAATTCACTTTTTTCATGGTTAAGTTTTTTTTAATCCAATTTTTTTAAAATAATTAAACATATAGCCTTAGAATTTGGTCTATTCATTTAGTGTGATTAGGTAACTGTGTATGACAAGAACCTTAACTCTGTCATGAATTTTGACCCTTTTTAAACTTAAGTTAAAAGTACACTTTTCTTTAAAGATATAATGTAGTGGAACAACAGCTTCAGACTCGGTATACTTAAATATAACTATTTTTTTTACTAAAGCTTATGTATTCATTTGTTCTTAGGATGTTAATCAGATCAACAGCAGAAACAACAGGCAGTTATTACATGTAAATATGTCTGTAATATTAGGTTATTTACAATTAAGGTTAAAAGGGTACACTTCAATATATTGTAATACAGTCTAAACCGCGCATGAATATATCATTGTCTGTTTATTTGTACGAAAAGACGGTCGAAACTTTTAAATATTTTCATATTATTAATATGTGAAAATTTGCGAATAGACAGTATCATTGTATATGTGAAGATTAACAGTCGTTTTTATTAATGTTATAAGACCATTATCTACTGATTGGTTTTTAGATGCACCAATTTGTCATACGAAGCTTGTACAATTATGTAATACCTATACTTGTTAGGAGGTGTATAATTTATTTGGAAAACACCTCCCGCATCCATTGTGCACACACAGGCCACAGGGTTAAAGGGGTGCCCCGTGAACGTTCGCTCAAAGCATGCTGGGAGTGGGTCTATTTTTAGCGGCACTGATTAATACGCAGTCGACAAACGCAGACACTATCGTAACTGTTCGCTTAGCGCAGTGGTTGGTACACTCGCTTCTTACCTAGGCTGCCCGGGTTTGCTCCTCACTGGGCGCGTGTGAGTTTGGTTGGTGGGCACCATACCAGGCAGGTGGGGTTTCCCTCAGGTACTCCGGCTCCGCCCTCCCCCACAACACAAGACCACACTAAATTAAGAATATTTCAGTAAAACTCGAATAGCTGAAAATTGCAGTTTTAATTTAAAATTATAAGGGGTGATGCAGCCCCTTCGGGCCCTAACTGCAGCTTCGGCGCGGAAGGACCTAATTAACTTCGAATTCCACACACATAGACACTACCGATAAAGAAGGAAAAGGCAGACGGGATACGGGTTGCAACAAATCAATGTATTTTTAAAGGTCGTTCGGTTTCCCTATGCCTGTATATATAATGTTAAATTTATACAATATTCTTAATATTGTTGTATTACCTATTATTAAGACTTACGAGTAATTTATTACATATTTAAGAATGAGTGGTGTGATTTCAATATAAATACATGTAACATAGGCACTGAATATTTTAATAATGTGTAAATAAGTTGTAATTCTAACAACAATACAACACAATGTATTTCTGTATTAAAAACGTTATTGTACTCATACTTAATTAAACAGCAATGTTTAGTTTCTTGTTCAAACCAAGATCCTGAGGTGTTTGTTTAAGCATAGTATCCATTACAACTGTTACATTTTTATCTATTTGGCATCGAACTAATGCTTCCTTATTAAGAACACATATTAAAATGCACTTTTAGAATTTATGGTAATTTCGGTAAATGACATTTCAGTAAATTTACATTTCATGTTAATAAATAAAAAAGTTAAATGTTATTTGAACAGTTAATTAAATATATTTTAACAATAGCAAGCTAGCCGAACTTCTTTGTGTTTTATGCATCGATTGTTTACGATGAATAGACGAATTTAATCCGCGTCGCAAATCTGACTCAACAAATGTTGGAAAACTGTTTTACTTTGAGGATCATGTTTTGTAATTGTAATACAATTGTAATTCTTGTTTATTACTAGAGCAAATACTCTACCTTGCATCATGTGATGCATTGTTTTCCATTTGCGAGCTTCAACACATCAAAAATATCAATGATAAAAAGGGATGCTAAGCATTTATGGGTTACTTTATGTCTCAACACAATATAGCACGCACAACTATTATAATTAAACCTTTTTATTTCTTCAAACTATGGACAATTATAACGAAGTTCATCTGTATAATGATAATTTATGTTTAGCAAATAATTCTTAATATTTAAAGTGCCTACTGAAAATCACAAATTCTTAATATTTGAAGTGCCTACTGAAAATCACAAAGTATGTGCAAACCTTAATTTGCAGTACTATTGGGTTGTTTTGCCGGTTTGACTTTTCGGCCGGTTTATTCTGTTTGTGGCCGGTTTAACTTTATTTCTTACAGATTGAAGTTGGTTTAACTTTTGTGTGGCCGGTTTTACCTCATTTTAGGCCGGTTAAACTTGCTGCCGGTAATTACAGTGATTTTTTTTTGTTTTTCGCTTTTACGCATATGTTTACGCACACCTAAAAAATAAACATTACCGGCATCAACAATATAATACTGTAGTCTCAGTAGATATATTTTTATTAATCAATATAGATCTACTGTAGATCTTGTCGATTATTACTAAGCTATTCAAACAACATTTATGTCACCATATCGACAAAACAACACACCAAGTCGATATGTTTTATAAAAAAATTACGCGATTTAATGAACATGTCGACACAATTTATAATGATTTAATGCGTTATAACTCAACATGTCGACGTATCATACATGTATATCGTGTTTACTACATAATCACAACAAGTCGACTTAGCTTATCTCGTGATCCCCACATAATGACAGTACCAGGGTTTTATCATATACGCTTTCAGATGAATATGTGTTTGCACAATTGACAGATGTATTTTCGCGCGATGCATTCACGTTTATTCTGTTTAGTTCTGGTTTACGTTCTGATTATCGATTTTGAAAACTGAGCTTTGTACAGTTTTTGTATTTATTAGGTTGACCTTGACAATGTTTAAACAAATGTTCTAAACTTCTTTGTTACATTCAATTTATCGGCCTTGCCTATTAGCTTTAGAATAATAGTGTTTGTGAGCGTGTGCGTGATAAACCATTCTAACGTTGTTGTTTTTTAAATACATACAACGGAAAATGTCAGTATATGAGGGATACATGATATTATGTTGCGGAATAATCATGAAAATATTCGGCCTGAACGGTAAATTAGATTATTGCGTTATTTAGTGCACACATTATTATCTGACATGAAGCAAAATGCATACTAGTGGTTGGGTTATATTTGTATATCATGTTTTCGAAGATGAATATGGTGTGAAAACATTGACTTGATCCTGCTGACCTGTATTTAAATAAATTTTCCGGTTAATTTCGACACGTTCCGTAAACATAATCCACGAAAGTTCACGTGGTCCACTATTAATCCGATGTAGTAATAATTGATTTCAGGTGATAAATTAAGCGAGCGTATATCGATCAGTTCTACTGACGCAGTAAGCTATGGTAGGGTATATCTGCCAGTACATTCATGCTTCTAAATTACAATTACATGTTGCTAAATTAAAATTGCATCCTGCTAAATTACAATTGCATGTTCCTTATGACAATTACATGTTGCTAAATGATAATTGCTTATTACACTGTGTTATTCGTTACTAATTAACTGCAACTTCCATTCGTCCTAGTGCTTCTTTCTTTCGGTTAATTAAATTAAATCACATATTCTTGCGTGTAAATGACAAATGCATCCTCTCTGTGTCATCGTTAAGTGTTTTTGCGAACCAGTTCATATTGCTTTGTACAATTTACTATATGAATTTAATTAAACCTTGTAATGATAGTTTAGGCATTAAACGATTGAAAGTTTAGCACGGCGAAAGCAGCAAGCACTTAGCAACAAGAAGCTACTCAAATGAGATTTTTTAATTTGTAATATGTCATTCATATTTAACCAGAAATTCCGGCAGTGTCCGTAAAATCGCTGGGAGATATCTAACTCCAAGCTACTTTTGACTAGTTAAGCTCCTGGCTATTTTGGTCGAAAGAAGGTCCCGTTGTTCGTCCCGCCTCTGCGAATCAGTAAACGGCCGAGGAAAGCTAGTCTTAGTGAGCACAAGCATGGCGATGTTGAGCTAATACTTTTGTCTGTCAGTACTTTCGTCTGTACGTCCGGGTGCCTGTCTGTCACAAAGCATGTTGTATCTATTTCATTTAACCGTTTTTAAGGAATTAATTGAAAAAAGAGAGTTTTGTGTTCAGTGTATCAGTCCTGACGGTTTGCGCATTAACTGTCTGCCCGACCGTCTGTCCGTACGGATTACTTTCAAACATACAACGTATCCGTTCTACAACTTCTGAATAGCTTGAAGCACTGTCCGGCTAGCTCAGTGGTTGGTAGACTCGCTTTTCATTTAGGCGACCCGGGTTCATTCCCTACTCGGCGCATGTGAGTATGGTTGGTGGTAAACATACCGGATAGCTGGAGTTTCCTCTTGCACTGCACCCTGCACTGTGTACTGAGCGCCCCCTCCCCCCAAACAGCACAACACCACACCAGAATTTAAAAAAAATGCAACAGAACAAGTTATGATTCAAAATTCGACCCAACTTGTAATGAGTTTCAAAGTTAAAAAAAAATTATGCAGGGGTGCTGGTACACCACCGGGTCCCCACGAAATGCAGTAGCGCGGATGGACCTCACAAACAACAAAATACGCACATTCAACACACACACACGCACGCACGCACGCACGCACACACACACACACACACACACACACACACGCACACTCACGCACACACGCACACACGCACACTCGTACACACACATACACACACATACACATCAACGCACATGTCCGCACGCACACACATACACATACACACGTCCGCCCGAGTGTCCCTCCGCCCGTCTGTCAATGCATGTGTATACATATATATGCATATCTACTGCTTGGGTTACTCATGAATATTTTATGAAATTGATTATAGAAATACACAACATTAAATCGCTATTTTTCGTTTCTATGTCGTATTTTGTTTATTATTTCATGTTTGTTCTGTAATTGAAATTCTTTGTTGAAAACAATATTCTTAACGATGACACTTTACGCGAAATGTACGTTCAACAGAACTAGCTTGTTAGTATGACAAAAGCAGTCTACAATATCATCTCCGGAAATTATCGAACATCTGAATTTGCTGTCGAGAGTTGTCTCCCGTATATAGTAATTTGCGCTAGAAAGTCAAATTCTTATTGGTTCCCTGTAATGTTAAAACGCATTAACATGCTTAGAAAAATCTACTAGTTAGTTAATCGCATGTGACAATGAGCAACAACAAAGTAAATAAGCATAGGAATGCAGAAAGGAATAGTATGAATAAACATTCAATATTGCAGTAGGCAAACAAAAAGGCTGAAAGCACTTGTCACTTACATGCAAGAAGCAAGAATGTGGCAATAAGAAGCATGCAGTTACCACGTAGCAGAACGCATATGCATGTAAATAACATAACGCTGTCATTAACTGGCGGATATGTATGTCGTTCTATTACGAATATCACAATGCAATAGGCAATTGTCATTTAGCAACGTGCAATTGTTATTAGCAACACGCAATTGTCATTTAGCAATATGTAATTGTCATTTAGCAACAAGCAATTGTCATTTAGTAACATGCATATAGTGGCAGATAACCTCTTCCATAGTAAGTAGCGTCGAAGAGTTAGCTTTGTATTTTGTAACTTTAACCAGTGGGTTGTAGTTCGAAACTCATATAGTTCCTAACAAATGGTCTTCTAAATTTGCTGCATTTTCTACCAAAATTTTATTTTAGTGTTTGGTTCTCCATCATTGTTTATTGTTTCATGTTCTTAATAAATATTGTATTCAACTAAGCATTAATACTTATGCAATTAGCAAACACATGATCACAGATAATGTCGATTTTACTCCTGCAAACGCAAGTGCTTTTTCAAGAAAATAAGAACTATTCTGGTTTCTTAACCATTCGGACTTGTTCTAGATACTTCTTTTTGAATTGGACCCCTGTGTTATACTCGTGTTTGTCATTGTTGCTTTAAAAGCCAGCACTTAAATAAGATATATATATAGTCGGACAGCGACCTGTGAGATTCAAAGATCAGCACAGTCCAGTTTATAGGGGTATTAGTGTAATTCGTATTTTTAGTGTCAGTTTAATTTGGCATTCATTTCAAGTATATTATTCATATTGTAACGCGAATCCCTATGGTGGACTGCGATATAACCTCGGAATAGTATACTCTAGGAGAGGGTCGGACTGTCTTGGTGTATTAATAACAGACGAACAGAATGAATTTGAATAAACAACTGTAATTTATTGTACTTCGTACTTGAAGAATAATGTAAATAAAATAATATAGCTGTTTAGCAATAAATGGTAACTGTAATATATATCATAGCAATAAATGGTAACTGTAATATATATCAACTTATCGTTACGGTTATTATTAATGTTAATGTTAATAGCAGACGTCGATTTAGAAATGTCCAGATTTACAATGAATCAGCAACAACTATTACGTTTCCATCCTCGCGTCCTCGATCGGTGTCCTCCTCTTTGTTAAAGTGTAGTAAAATGTTTAAATGTTAATGTAAATGTTAAAGTTAGTATAATTTTGTTAGTGAATTTTGCGATGTTACAGTCCGAAATTACAAAATGTGAAAAGCTCGCGTTCCTTCTGTGTCGTCACTTTTATACTATCCCGCGCTGTGATACTTCCAACGGTTCTTTGGTTCCTTCCAGCCAATCAGAACACTTCCTCCTATATGACGTGTGTAGTGATCCTCCAATGATCGAGCTTTCGGAAACTACCGAAAAGAATCCTTCCGCCGTAGAGAAAATAAACCCCTTTCGAATATCCTAAAGTGCATACAAACACACTGCCCCTAATCGGTATAGCCCCTTTTTCACCAAGAACAGTAGTGGAATGTAACCGCAACACTAAGATATAATACTGTAGCAAATGCACAAATATAACAACTTAAAATAGTTTCAAGTGACAGAGGGCGCCGAAAGCAAACCAAATTCCAAAACACGGAGGATTAGGACATAATAAACGCAATTCCTAATGGCAATAAGTAAGTTTTCAATCCTTATTGTCTTTCTGAGTTGTATTTAACACCACAGTAATGGATCCAGTACATGTGGATGATAACACAGGTAAATGTGATATAATTTCGTGACCTGTCAAATTTCGTTTCCGATTCATGCACTGTTTGAAAAGCATCGACCCTAAAATACAGTTATATAATCAATTAATTCGATGTGTAAATATGCTTTAGTAGAAGTAATATGCCGCTCATATTACACTTCCCTCTTCCTTATTAAAATAATCCTCCTGGATTATACTATACACTAGGATACAATAGGTAATATCTAGTAACAACAACAACTATTTAATTTTTACATATGCTATAATAACAGCCCTAAACATGTTAAACATACAGTTGTATAATATTTTCATGGATTACAATGACATGTTAAAATAAACCCTGCATTAGCAAGAACTATAGAATGCAAACAACATTATAGAACACACACTGGATCAATGTTTCATTCTAGTTCCAGTGAAAATAAAATTGCATGTGGCAAGAACTATATTAACTAATTGGAACAAGTAACGCATTCACTGGATAAAAGTTGCAATTATAATTTTATTTTGATTCCCGCGTTGTCCAGCTCCGCCGTTATCGCGTCCGTGTCGGTCCACCGGTCCACATTTTCAATTGTTTTGACGATACCCCATGACGTCCGGCTATCGCTGACCTCCCCTTTCGTGACAGATGTCAGGTACGAAAAGTTGTATTGCCTGATTTTCCCCTCCACTTTATCGGAATCCTGTTCTTCATCCTGCGCTCTACCTTCACTGCCCAACATCAGAAATGCATACTTATCTAACAAAGCTCTTCGGGATGTCTGCAATGACTTAATCTCAAGAAACATCGCGGCATATTCCCTAGCCATCAACCGCTGATCCGGAGTTAGGGTCCGCCAATCTGATGGTGGCCAACACATCTCCTGTCCCCCAAATTGAAACTTTATTTCTCCCACACGTGTCCAGTCCCTTTTGGCAGGAGGACACACTGGCATAGCTCCTCTCGTCAAAATCTTAAATGCCCTAGTGCGAAGACCAATCCCCGGACCATCGAATGTCTCCGCACTGGACGAGGCCGAGCTACTACTCTCAGAAGTCTCACTTACATCACTCAGTTCTATATTTCTCACATTTATTATCCTTGTAACAGGTGCGTCACATTTAAGTTCTACTCTGGTTTCGGACTCGTTTTCCTCATTTGTGTCTTCCTGTTGTTGTTCTTCAGGTGTTGTCTCCTCCTCACCTAAGACAATATTGTCCTCGTATGCTGACAAAATATCGATAACACTCTCAACACTTTGGCGAGGTCTCTTCTTGTTTACAGCCTCCTCCTCCTCTGCAACGTCCTTTCTCGCCCTACACTCGCTTCCCTCGATTTCCTCCGCCGTGTGTTTTCTCTTAGAAAAACCACTCTCCTCAATGTCCTCAACCGTGTGCTTTCTCTTATGACAACCACTCTCCACGTCCTCCTTCCGTCCACTTGCAACACTCCCCTCGATCTGCTCCGCCGTGTGTTTTCTTCTTTGAAAACCACTCTCCACGTACCCCTTCCGTCCACCTGCAACACTCTCCTCAATCTCCTTCACCGTGTGTTTTCTCATATGAAAACTGCTCTCCCTCTGCACATCGTCCTTTCGTCCACCTTCAACACTTTCCTCGCACGTCTCGCTTCTTGCCCTCATTTGCTCTTTTGATTTCCCCCTGGCCTTTCCTGCTATCGCAACCCCCGCTTTCCAGCCATCATTCCACTTTTCGAACCTGTCTTTCCTGTCGTCAAATCCCTCTGCCCAGTTCCTAACTGCCGTGCGTACGTCGTAGGCCGCATCCGAGTTATATGTCGTAATGTTGTCTACGATTTTGGCATAATCTTCAGGATAGGTGGCAAAGTAGAAGCCATTGGATCTGCTGAAACGGTCCCTAGGGAGCATCAATTCTGGGTGGGCTTTCTTTACGTGAACCCTCCAAATCACTTATACGAGTGAAGGTTCTGGTTCTTCCGGTACACCAAGGACATAAAACTGTTAGTCGGCGATGTTCCGCTGACGTCACATGTTTCAGGAGCGCACTCCTCGACTGAAACATGGCCTCACATAACCAGCAGTTCTCACTGAAATATAAATAATAAGTTGGATAGTGAAGGATAGAGAATCCAACTCAATGACAAATCCACCAAGACAGGGCACCCCTGGATCAGATGTCGATTACAAAGTCCAATGTCGCAGACCACACTTCAGGCACAACACATCCATTGGATTTCAAATGTTTATTTAAATATACTTGAATATACACTCGTTATCTACATTTTACTTATATATTATAAATTTATAATATACATTGTAATGTTGTTGTTGTTTTTTTTTTATTTATTTTTTATTATATTTATATACATGTTATATGTTCACAAAGGCATCAACAATGTGAATTGTTTAATTTCAACAATTAACAACTGAACACGTCACTAATTCTTAAGAACTGTTTTGCGTATCCAATTTGGACATTTTGTTCCACAGTAAGGTACAGTCTATCCACGTGATACGCTTTCGGTTTTCCTTTGGACGATTGCTTGACCATGCACACCAAATCGTCCAAGACCTTGGTGATAACAAATGGGCCCTTCCATTTGTTAACCAACTTTGTGCTTATTCCCACTTTCCGGGAAGGATTATGCAGCCAAACTAGTTGACCAAGTGAGTATACTCTTTTCCGAGAATTACTGTCATAATTCTTCTTCTGGTACCTGGCTGCTACTTTTAAGTTCTGCCGTGCAATGTTATGACAATTCTGTAATTTGTGCTGAAGATCCATTACATACTCTTCCTGATCATCATTCTCGGTATACATTTGTGGTCGTCCGATTAGGGCCTGCATTGGTAGCGTTACTTCGCGCCCAAGTACCATCTTATTCGGGCTAATTTTCGTACTGCTATGAGGTGAGGAACGATAAGCCATCATCACTTGCTGTAAGTAAGTTTCCCATTGATTCTGGGTTGAGTCACAATAAGATTTCAACATAGAAATAAGCTTTCGATTGAATCTCTCTACCAGTCCGTTAGCCTGCGGTCTCATTGATGTTGCACGAGTCTTCTCTATACCAAGCAATTCACATAGATCCTTCATTAATTTGGACTCAAAACACTTGCCTTGATCTGTATACATCTGCAATGGTACCCCGAACCTGCATACAAACATGTTCAGAAAGGCTTTTAGACTCCGTATCTGGAATGGCAACACACTCTGTCCATTTGATAAACCAGTCTGAAATGACCAAAATATATTTGTTACCTGCATCACTAACAGGAAGTGGCCCAAGAAGATCCATCATTATTCTTTCCATTGGTTCACCAACGATGTATTGTCCTAGTGGTGCTTTGTTTGACTCCCTGGATAGTTTCCTGGCCGTGCAGTTATCGCATGTTCTACAATAACGTTTAATTGAATCCGTCATCCCCGGCCAATAGAACGCTTGCCTGACCTTTTCCAAGGTTTTATCAACCCGAAGGTGACCGCTGGATGGGAGATCGTGATGATACCTGATGACGTCATGTTGTCGATCGGAAGGAGTTACCAGTTGGTACACAGTAGCCCCGTCAATTGTATCGAATTTTCGGTAAAGCAGGTCGCCTTGTATTCCCAAGCGGTCCCATTGTCGCCATAACGTCTTTAACTCAGATGCATGTGCAGAAATATCTGACCAATTTGGTTTTGGTCGTCCTTCCTGAAGTGCTATTTTAATATTGCGAATATTGACGTCATTCAACTGACTAGTCGATATTTCAACTGCAGTCCAGCCATTCAAAAGTACCTGATTGTTTGTAAACTGTTGAGTATGGTCTTTGGCCTGGTTTCTTGTAACCGCCCTTATTTGCTCTTCTATTTCAGCGTCATCTGTGTCACTCTTGTTTGTTTCAAACGTTTCCTGTAGACTCTGTTGATGTTTACATGCTTTACAGGGCCTTCTTGAAAGCACATCGGCGTTAGAATGGCTCTTTCCGCTTCGATGGGTCACTGTTAAGTGATATGTGTTCAATTCCTGTAACCAGCGGGCAACTTGACCTGTTGGAACTTTGAGTGTTTGCATCCAGCTTACTGCGGCATTGTCCGTTCTTAAAAGTATCTCTTGTCCATAGAGGTAACTGTGGAAATGTTTTAAAGCTGTAACAACGGCAAGTAATTCTTTTCTGGTTATACAGTAAGCTCTTTCATGGGTGTTCATTGATTTGTTCATGTAAGCAATAACTCTCTCTTTATCATCCTGTACTTGTGAAAGAACAGCTCCAACAGCTACGTCTGATGCGTCGGTATCTAAGATAAATTTTGAGCCAAGCCTTGGATACGCCATAACAGGCGTTGAAGTTAGTGCTCTCTTAAGTGTGTCAAATGACTTTTGACAATCTTCTATCCATTGAAATCTCGTTGACTTTTCACACAGCTTGTGTAATGGCCTCGCAATATCTGTAAACATGTGTACACATCTCCTATAATATGAGGCCAATCATAGGAAGCTATGCACCTCCTTGCAGTTCTTGGGTGTCGGCCAATCTCGAACAGTTAGATTTTCTCTGGATCGGTTTTCACACCGTCTGCTGTCACAACATGACCTAAAAACTTAGCGGACTGCTGGAAGAAAATGCATTTTGAAGGTTTTAGTTTCAAGTTCGCGCCTCTAAGCCGAATAAATACATTTTCCAACCGTTCAAGGCACTGATCTACATTCTCACCAGGTGTTATGATGTCGTCCATGTATATTAATGATTCTTCCCACTGTAGACCTCGTAGCACATCCTCCATAAGCCTTTGAAATGTAGAAGGGGCATTTACGAGTCCGAAAGGTATAACCCGGAAGTGATACAACCCTAGACTTGTAGAAAATGCAGTTTTAAGTTTATCGCTTTCGTCCATTTCAATTTGCCAAAATCCTGAACAAAGGTCCATACAGTTAAACCACCGACAGCCAGATAGAACATCAAAGCAATCATCCACGCGTGGAATGGGATATGCGTCTTTAACCGTGACCTCATTTAGACGCCTGTAGTCAACACAGAACCTTGTTGATCCATCTTTCTTGCCTACAAGAACAATTGGAGACGACCAAGGGCTATTGGAAGGCTCTATAATTCTCTATTCAAGCATCTTTTTGACCTCTTGTTGTTCGATTTCTCTCTTTCCATAAGGCTGACGTCGAACAGGTTGACGAATTGGACAAGTTGTTCCAGTGTTTATCGTGTGCTTGACTCTGTTGGTGCAACCAAGGTCATTAGAAGATTTTGCAAATACATCGTGATATTTATTTATGAGCTTAGCAAATTTGTCTCTATCGCTTGTTTCAAGATGAGATGTACTGCTTTCGAACATAGATGACAAATGTTCCGGTACGGCAGAGCCTTTCGATTCACTTGTTGTCTTATTAGCAGTTTTAGTACAGGTTGCACATCTGTCTACTGTCGCTGGCTGTACATCTTCAATAGCAGAGTGGCATTCCCCAATTACTTGTCCGGTTTCGACTGTTATAGTTTCATCTGTTTCATTCAATAGGCCAATGACTGCATTCTGTTTGTTTGGATCTAGTACACCTTTGAGAAGTGTAATATTCCCTCCATATGGGTCATCTACGAAGACCAGTTCATGCTTATCAATTGCTTTTGATACATTAACGGGAACCAACACGCAACTCCCGGGAGGGATATCTACATTCTCTATAACACTTACTCTACAAACGTTGCCCGTTGATTCGCCTGAGTAACAGTGTATGGTCCTACCGTCCTTTGTATATAGTTCCAATGTTTCTAAATCCCTTAACTTTATATTCCCCATGATAAAGTCCTGCCCCAATATCCCAGGTAACGACATATCGCAGACAATGAGTTTTACTTCAGTGAAAAAGATCCCAAAACAATATTTGCAACGGTGTATCCATAAGCATTTATCTTTGTTCCATCAACGCCTTTGATATGAACATCGTGTTGATGCAACGTCATGTTAACATGTTCTGCACATCGATTGTATGCGGCTTTTGATATCAATGAAGCAGTGGCCCTGCTGTCTAATAAAAATGGTATTTCCGTGTTGTAGACACAACCTTGGTTGTACAAACCATTGTCCTTGGTATTGGGCTTAATACCAACTTGACCAACTCTTAGATTTATGTCGTTACCTTCATCATCCACCTTACATATAGGTCTCCCTGTATATGTATCCGTCACCTCTCGACCTATTGAGGTGACGGTCTGAGGTTTTCCGACTTCTGGGAAAACTTTCCTCTCTGGGCCCCATTATTTGGACAACTTCTGTAAAAATGATCTCTTTCTCCACATGTGTAGCACGACCTGCTACTACTACCTTTGCGACTATTTGCTTCTAGCTTATCTAAACGCTGCTCCATCCGCCTTATAGAACAATTTATCTCTTCAAGAGCCCTTACATCTTGTGATTCACTGCATGTTACTATACCCGACCCCTCTCGGTTTGCTAATACTCCCCTTACTTGAGATGTCCCCGCACCTGTGCTGGCCCTTCCTAGTATGTCCTCGTAGCGTTCTACTACTTCAACAGCCTCCCTGATTGTCCTGCAGCCCTTTTCCATCAGTCTGCACCTCATCTCAGACGAAAAGCCTTTAATGAAGTGTTCTAACGCCAACATCTCCTGTGCTTCCGGGCCTAACGACACATAAGCTTTTTGAGCGTAATGCCTTATTTCATCACCAAACGCGGCGACTGACTCATTCTTGCCCCGAGTCCTGTTCTGAATTTTTGATAACCATCGAGTGCTCTGTCTTTTACTTCCAAATCTTTGTTCTAACTGCGCTGTTAACACCTTGTACGACCTCCTTTCATGGGCTGGTAGAGAACTATAGTGGACCCTTGCTTGTTGTTTTAAAGATGTTGCTAGGTACAGTAATTTCTCCTTTTCCGACCATTGTGCTAACTCTGCACAATTTTCAAAGTAAGAAATATACTGATCCCAATCCTCCTCTCCATTAAAAGGGTCTGGTTTAACATGTGGTAAGTGTCTTCTGCGTTGTCCATGCGGTGGTGCGTAATTGTGATCTTCGTCCCCCTGCTCGTCATCATCATCATCACCTCTATCGAAGTGATTCATGTTAAAATTAACGTCCGAATCCGAACCTTGGCTATCGGCCATATTGGTGTTGTTTGAGATTTTCTGTAAATTAAAATTTAAAGTTTAGTATTTTATATTGGTATACAGGACCGATTCTGATTCTGAATGACTCGGGAGGTTTGTGAAAATAATTATAAATACCTTAGTTGTCCGTGTGTAGCTGTTCGCGCAGCCGAAAAATAAAATGTCCGGAATATATGCGTTTAAATTTGCTCTAAAAGTTTTAGGGAATACCTCAACTGTGAAGTAATCACAATGATCCGAAAACCAGCCTTTCTAAATACGAAACGCGTCTGTACTCATCTAATAACTATATTTTGAATACAGTGTATCTGAATTTTCAAAATATTTGGATCCTAATTTACGATTCAAAAAAAATAATCCGAAACAGCCACCGAATCCGAAAATAGGCCAATCCGAAATCCGCGGACCAAATCCAAAAGTTACGTGCAAACGAATCCGAGTCGTTGAGTAGTTCGGATCCTATGTTACGATTCCGACGAAATAATTCCGAAACAGCCGCCGAATCCGAAAATAAATAAATCCGAAATGCGCGGATCAGTTCCAAAAGTTAAATGCATGCGGAGCCGAATCGTCAAACTGTACGGATCCGAATATCCGTATCCAAAACCAAATCCGATTCTGAAAACGATGTATGTACTACGGATCCGAAACAAACGCTACCTTCCAAATCGTCCGTTTCCGAAAAATACCGGGTTTTGTCCTTGCAGACGTCTCCACGGGAGTAAATATTCGCTGTTCTAGATGCTAAAAATATATTAGCATCCCACTTCTGACACCAATTGTGACGCGAATCCCTATGGTGGACTGCGATATAACCTCGGAATTTTATTATACTCTAGGAGTGGGTCGGACTGTCTTGGTGTATTAATAACAGACGAACAGACTGAATTTGAATAAACAACTGTAATTTATTGTACTTCGTACTTGAATAATAATGTAAATAAAATAATATAGCTGTTTAGCAATAAATGGTAACTGCAATATATATCATAGCAATAAATGGTAACTGTAATATATATCAACTTATCGTTACGGTTATTATTAATGTTAATGTTAATAGCAGACGTCGATTTAGAAATGTCCAGATTTACAATGAATCAGCAACAACTATTACGTTTCCATCCTCGCGTCCTCGATCCGTGTCCTCCTCCTTGTTAAAGTGTAGTAAATTGTTTAAATGTTAATGTAAATGTTAAAGTTAGTATAATTTTGTTAGTGAATTTTGCGATGTTACAGTCCGAAATTACAAAATGTGAAAAGTTTGCGTTCCTTCTGTGTCGTCACTTTTATACTATCCCGCGCTGTGATACTTCAACCGGTTCTTTGGTTCCTTCCAGCCAATCAGAACGCTTCCTCCTATATGACGTGTGTAGTGATCCTCCAATGATCGAGCTTTCGGAAAATTCCGAAAAGAATCCTTCCGCCGTAGAGAAAATAAACCCTTTCGAATATCCTAAAGTGCATACAAACACACTGCCCCTAATCGGTATAGCCCCATTTTCACCAAGAACAGTAGTGGAATGTAACCGCAACACTGAGATACAATATTGTAGCAAATACACAAATATAACAACTTAAAATAGTTTCAAGTGACAGAGGGCGCCGAAAGCAAACCAAATTCCAAAACACGGAGGATTAGGACATAATAAACGCAATTCCTAATGGCAATAAGTGAGTTCTCAATCCTTATTGTCTTTCTGAGTTGTATTTAACACCACAGTAATGGATCCAGTACATGTGGATGATAACACAGGTAAATGTTACATAATTTCGTGACCTGTCAAATTTCGTTTCCGATTTGTTGTGAAATAGGAATTTCCTACGTTGTGACCTTGTTTATATAGCGAATATTACGATTGAGTAATATCGCGAGCGCATCACGTGACAAAGTTTGGCGGGAGATCTCCCTCTTCTGTTAACTTCTTGAACTTCTTACAATCCTTCTTGAAATGGCCACTTTCACCACAGTGGTAACAAACTATGGTAGACCCCGAACGCCTAGACTGTGACAATGTTTGTACTGTCGACGTCAAACACTCCACCATCTTCTCCAACCGATCCATCCGATCATCACCACCAGAAACCACGTTTACCGCCTGTGACTTGGACTTCTTGGTACCATCAACTGCCTGGGTGACATACTGATGATGCCTTACTAAGTCCACGGCCTCCTGCATTGAACGAGGATGCTCAAAACAGGCATGCTTCCCCGCCTCCTTGTCCACACAGCCCTGGCAAAACTTAGAGATTGCCTCCTGCATGCTGTGCCTTTCTGGGAGGTTGCGAAACGCTGGCGTTGCCAAGGTCAATACCCTGTCAGCCCAATCCTCTAAGGACTCTCCGGCACTCTGGGTTGCCTGCTGGAACTTGGCTCTACTTGTTTCAGGCAGCTCTTTGGCACCAAAACGACCCTACGTTTTCCTCATGATTTCAGAGAAGGAAAACATATCGCCCATCTGCGTTGTGATGGTGAAAAAATCCAGTGCCTTTCCTTCAAGACACCAATTTAGGTAGTCTCTGCACTCGCTGTCTGTCCAAGAATTCACGGACCGATAACTTTCGAACTTCTGTTTGAAGGAAAGCCAATTGGACTTCCCATCGTACTTTAAGTTCTTGGGGAGTTTAACAGGGTTCCCCCTCTTCTCTACAGTGCGCCGACGTGAACTATATTCTCCATCAGAGTCCGAGTCACTGTCCGAATAATAAAACTTGGACCTGCGATGGTGACCACTCCGATGATCCCGGTGTTGATAATGATCCCAGTCACTATCCCGGTGTCTCGACCCATGTCGACGTCCCCCACCGGAAAACCTCCTCCGGTAGTCCTCAGGAGAGCGATCATATGAACTGCCCCGCCTCTGCGGAGAGTACGCTCTTCTTTCCTCACGCCTTCCGGACGGAGACCTGTATGATCGCCTTTCTCTCGAGTAGTGACGAACAACAGGACTACTCCGCCTCCGCGGAGAGTAGCCTCGACTATCCTCTCGCCTTCTGGATGGCGAACGGTAAGATCGCCGGGAATAGCCCCTGTCCCCAGAATCACGACGCCGTTCATGCTCACGGTACGGTGCTGTGCCAGACCGATCTTGCTGACGTCTGGATACTACAAGTACCCGTTCTTCTGACAGGTCCCGTCTGCCAGAAACATGCTTCATAGCAGCATGTGGGCCCCGACTGTCTCTTCTGGCCCTGGCCTCTGTCTTCACAGGCGGCTCCGGCAGACTATCCACCTGCTCAGCATTTAAATCACCCTGCTGGGTACTTCTAGGCACCTTAGGCCTACCAGACAAAGTTGCCCCTGAACCCTCCAGTTCCGTTGTGGCCCCTTTCTTCACGGGTCCCGAAGTAACTGGACCCCTCGGTTCGGTAAGGTGTACCGAATCGAAACTTTTCAACACAGCTGAGCCCTCCAGCTCACCTGGGCTTTCCTGCTTCAGCGATGGAGGGGACAAAGTAAAGTCCACCTCCCTGAAACTTTTAGCATGTACATCTCCATGTACATCCTCCAGCCCCTCCGGCTCAGCTGCCATGGCCCCTTCGCCATCAGCATCATCTTCCCGGTTGAAATCAATCCGACCGATTAATTCCTCCGAAAGATTTCCCAGTATCTCACTCAACATATGCATGTTGACAGACCCATGTCTTTGCCGTAACCGCACGATAGTCCGTGCATTCGGTTCAGACAACCCCGGCAAAGTCATCAATTCTCCCACATCAGCAAAGTTGACCCGTACCGACATGTTAGAATTATCCCGGTATCAAATAAGATTAACAATGAAATTATCAATCCCAGTTAATACCCTTCACTTTACTGTTACACCCCAAGTTCACACCTAATAACCCAACAGTAATTAATATGACTTAATACTGTTACACACTATGGCCACCCTGCCTCACCATACAAATTAATTCAAATGACACAAATAGCCCACCATAGAACTGCATACAATGTATTAGACTCCTACAGCCCACCATACAAATGTAGACAATCTATATAACGCCTATGGCCCACCATAGAATTCCCAATAGTACCCTATTGGCCCACCATAGAAATGTACACGATGTAAAAGACAATCACAGCCCACCATACAAATATGCACAATCTATATTATCCCCTATGGCGCACCGTAGAACTGGCCAAAAGGTCAAATGATTGGTATGGCAACAAAATTGAGATCACGGGACCTCAATAGCCCACCATAGACACTGGTGCAAAATCAACAAACAAGGTGCAACAATAAACCCTGACTGCTTACAACAGTAAACAATCAGAACAAGTTAACAGGTTTACCTTTTCCGGACCTGAAAACTTAAAATTATCTTACCCGTGCAATCAAATTAAGAAGAAATTAACAATCAAGCACGTTAAACCCTGAAAGCGAGACGAATCACGCCAACAGAACAAGCAACCTGGGTTTGCCTTACACCAAACCCAAAATTACTTAACAAGGGCGTTTAGACCCTCCCTGTGCATTAAAGTACCCAATGCACAGAAAAAACCCTGATTGCAAGCAGCAAACAGAACAGGTAAACAATTAACAGATTACCTTACACAGCGCCTGAAACTTGTCGTACAAAGCATTACACACCGTCGCACTCTAATGAATGTCACTGTCACTGTCCGGTCCGTCAATGACAAGTACAGATGTTTTCAGACGGACCATTACAATACTAAATTCTCAAAAATTTGCATTTACTGAGAAATAATATTAACCGTACAAGTAAAATTAATAATTTCACTTTACGAAAACTGCGCCAAGGTTTCACCACACTTTTGCGCAAACTTCACTGTAAGTATCCGCACAAGACCACTCTTTCTCTCCACTCAATGTGTTGAGGTTGTGAACACGCCCCAAAACCGCGAATCACCCTGACCAGTGTAAATATGCAATGACCGCACCGACACTGTCAAAATCCTTCCAATGACCCCAATTTTGTCTTCCCCGCAAACCCCAACCTTACATTGAATGGTACAAACGATACTGTACAGGAAAAACCAAACAAACTTTGCAAACCCGTCTGTTGTGTAGAAACCGCTACCGTCTTTGGAAACTGTCTGACCGGAAGTAACTCAGTCCTGCAGTCTGCAGACGTCCAGTGAATGACTTGATGCCCAGTTATTCGAACAAAGAAGCCCGGAATAACACACAATAACACACACTGTCTGTTGACGAGCAAAAAAGCCCAGAAAACAGCAACGTACACAATTTCTAGGTCACACAAATGTTTGTTTAACAGCTGATAAAACCAGCCACGTGTCCTTGGAATCCAACGAAAAATTTCACTCACGAAAGTTTCAAAAATTAAACTTGCAAAAATGTCCTAAATGTTAAAAGTAGCACAAATCTTCTTGATTTAAATCCCGATTAACCTCGTCGCCAATAAAGTAAAATTAACATCTCGTTAAGTCCCCGCAAATAACTTTGTAACTCTTAGAACGTCTGAACGCTACGGATTCCCAACAGAAAGGGGTTAATTTTACTTTAGATTCATGCAATGTTTGAAAAGCATCGACCCTAAAATACAGTTATATAATCAATTAATTCGATGTGTAAATATGCTTTAGAAGTAATATGCCGCTCATATTACAATATAAACAGAAACATACACCTATAAGCAAAAGAAGAATGGTAGATTGGACCAGGTATGCGCTGAAGACTTTGGTGACAGGGAACCGGGTTCGAATCTGGTGTGAAAACATTTAATGAACATTTATTGTTAATTTCAATTTAGGAAGTGATATTGTTGATATAATTTATTATTATTATATATTCTGTGTTCAAAGTTTGTATTTCTGTTTTTTTCTCTTTTAATAATAAATAACACGACCATAATAACCACGACAAAATAAAAAACAATCACGCCCTTTACTTTCTGTGACGGTCTCATCGTCATCAGCATCCCCTCTACTTCATTCGTCTCAGAGTTATCAACAATAGTAGTATATACTACCTTTATAAATTTAAACACACACTTTTCACTAACAATACTCGAACTCATGACCATTTATTCAAAACTAACGCGCCAGGCGTTTACCTTCTGAGCCATTTATTCATATTGACAGTTTATGGAATATAAACGAGTACAAACAGTAAATGTACCTGTGCAGTGAGTTATCATTTCATTGCAGTTACATCCCATTTACTCGAGTTAACTATTTTCTGGATAAACCATAAATCTAGAACATGATCACGCCTTAATGCGCACTGTTTATCTTATATAAATGTATTCATTTTAAACACAAACATTATTTCCATGATTTTCTCGTGCACCGTATATTAGTCGATTGGTTGATAGGTAGACACGCATATCGCTACATCATTGATTTAGAAGTGAAATAATTTTCGATTTATCGTTATTTATCGGACAATTAACAACGATATCCACGCATCAAAACCACACAAAGTTGTTTATTGTTCGATAAGGAATGATTATGCGAAATTGGTTCGATTCTAACATGATTTAACAAATATGATGGCAATTGTAATGATAACTATATTTTACTATGCTCCGCGGAATCAGGCTTCTTTTTGTGCTGTTTATTGGGTAGTTTAACAACGATAATTTTGTTCTTTGTCTATAGAAACATTATATTAGCGAGTATCATGTTAGAATTTCATATAAACCACCGGAAAGCATTAAATAAAATGTCACTAATAAGTAAATGTAACTCATTTCCTCAGGACAATGACGGCTATAAAAATAGTATATATATGTGTTATTTAAGAAAAAATAATTCTTGCATTGAATATTCCTATTTACAGCTGGTATAATAGCATTGTATAATTATTGTTTTAGTACGTTTCTGAATTTTATCCTTATTATGTGTGTAGATTATATTAAAGTTCGTTGTTACCAAAATTAAAAAGAGTATGGTTGTATTAATTGTGTTGCTTTGACAGTTTAAAATAATTGCGTTTAGGGTAGTCACACACTCATGGTCATGATCACAAATGTGTATAATTTTTTTTTCATCATAATCTACCATCAATAAGACATTGTATTTGACAATTTAAAGACTTTTAACCTTGTAATAAAAAAGTTATTAGCATTTTTGTAATGCCACCCCTTTGGACAAAAAAATAGCTCCAGCAGACATGATATCATATTAGAATAAACCACAAAACATGTTCATGTTTTTTATTTTCAGCATATTTTAAACTTCATAACAGCTACATGGACATCTATAAGCAGAATAATAACAACTGTGTGATGTTTATATAAACAATATAAAGAAAAACATTAAATATGTACAGAACCCCTATCGGAAATATGAACTTTCACCGTTGTATAACATAAATATTTGCATCTTTATATACAGGGGTCGGTTTTGAAAACCTAGTACAGTAACGTGGTGCCAAATGCTGTGTTTAGTACATATCACAACTAAACATGTCACAAAACTTCATAAATTCTAATATTCTGATTCCAATAACAGCTTGGAGACTTAAACTATTATTTTAGACAACTAATATAACTAAATACTAAAGATGTTACTATAATTAAGTATACGAGTCACTCGGAAAACAGTCGTCAGAGAAAACTATAGTGGACACAAATGCCAACATACAGGAACCATGACATCCCATAACTGAATTAATTATCCAACCATCGTTTAACCTAGTATTTACATAAAACATACTGACATGCTTGTGTTGCAAAGAATAAAATCATTTAAAATTAATCATGTAACGACAGTTGTCGAGGTTTACAAATTACTAAGGGTAAAACACAAGAAGAACGGAAAAGTTTTAGTTTCTGATGATCTAGCATATATCTTTTTATGTAGTTTAAAAATACAATTATTTCCATTTATATGCAATTAAAATAGACTATATATTATCATAATTATACATTTTATTTACACAACTTTGTGATGTTAACAGCAATCATATTTTGACAAATAAGCAAAATTTAAAGTACCCCCTCTAAAAACAAATTCTAACAGTTTTACAAAATGTGCTTTCAACTTCATAGTGAATTCTGGACTATTATTCAAGTGTATGTGACCCTCCAAAATTAATTTTATTTCTAATACAAATAAACAATGCAAAACTATAAACTTTTACCATTTATAACTCGTCTGGAAATATATGCTGATCAATGAAGTATGGAAGGGTGGGTTTAAGAATTGACAATAGTTATATGTAAATATTATTTATCCGACATATTAAAACTAAAATTGTCACAAACTCTAGTTTATTCAAATTTCTTACTTGATTAAGTTGAAATAAATGTTTAGGAGCTTTACATGTAATTTTGGGATTAAATTAAAAACTGAAACACCTAACTTACTTGCTATTTAACTCAATAGTTACTCAAAGTGTATCAGCAAATTAAAACAAAATGTTGTAGTTGCATGTTGTAGTATTGCAAAAAATATATTTTACATTTGTATACAATGTATTTAGGTAATGTTGTTGAGTTAATAATGTGAATAATATTTAACCAATATTAAATAATAAATAACTATGTAATAATTTATTTTGTTCATATAATAATCCATGAAAACATTTACTTAAATTTAAGCATGGTAACATTTCATTGCTGTCAAATGAACATTTTCAAAAATTATAAAGTATTAATATAACTAAACGATGATACTGAAAAGTGTACATCAAATTTTTTGTCAATATGGGCACAATAATGCAGATCATTAAATTAAGTGTTCAATCGAAGGACAGAAGCACTGTAATCTTGATGATTGTTGTTGGAAATTCTTCTCGTGCAATATAGTTTCCTGGACCTGTGTGTCTTGTGAAAATTTGAACTGGTGAACTGTTGTTTTTTTCTCAAAAGTTCATGATGATTTGTCTAGAATAAGTTATAAATGTTGCCATTGATGTGACATCAGGGAACCTGAGCCAGGAAGCTGCAAATACAAATTATTAAGTCTATATTGTATAAGTAAAAGTAACTAAAACATGATCATTGTAAACTACATACACTGAGAACATAGCTTCATATATTAGACTTTAAATGTCAAATTATGGATCATTTTGTTCAAATGTGAATCAGTTAACACACAAATTATTGGAATCCGGTATAATATATACAAATAAAAAGACATCATACATTTAAAAAATGATATATTTTTCAATAGAAAATGGCCTTGAATGAGATCTGAATAAACATAAAATCATATAATTGTATTAATTTACTTAATATTGGTGTTCATATATTTAACAAATAAAGGAATTCCACACACAAACACCATGGTCAAACAAACCTGTATGCAATGTGGTGTAAATGAAGCCAGTCTTCCTTCAATTCAACTCATTACATGGAGTTTATTATTTATGGTGTGTCTTGCATTTATACAACACTATTCATGAGCCAACAGTCTCTATTCTGGCACCGAAGTAACGTTCAAAGGAATAAAATGTTCCACACATTATGTCACCGATACAAGTCCACGATAGCACTGTTTGTGATGGTAGATATTTTCAGAAATAAAAACAACAAATTCAAGTTGAACAAATTCCACAGTCCTTCATAAGGCTTCCACTTCGAGAGATTGTGTACCGTAGACACACCGTTAATAATTACACCAGTATAGAGAACGTATCAACACGCTCATTTTGATCAGTAAATATGTTCACAAGCCTTTTTGGTGGTTCACTGTTTGTGTTTAGAAATATATTTCAGTGATTATAATCTGACAGAGTAAACGATCATGGGCGCCGCCATTTTGATAATCACGAAGCAAAAGCGCAATATTTTTTATTTATGCATAACACAGGAAATATACTTTGATTCTGTCCAATAATTGAAGTTGCTAACCAAGAAGTAAATGTTTCGTTTTAGTTTATGGTTTATTTACAAAATACACGATGTTTAGTTATGTAACTTTTTGCGATTATCGTCGTCCGACCGGTTTCCGAACTATACCGGAACTATACCGGAAGACACCGATACGTTACAAACTGAGTCGATATTACCCGATTTCATTAGTGTGTGACTACCTTAAAGTTATTTGGACTTTGGAATGGCTCATATGTATTTAACAGTAGATCCGAATTTAAGTGTCTGAAACTTATGAAAAAGCATAACATTTATCATATTAGCTATTGTAATCTTTTTTCTGTGTTGATTTCATATGCATTACACATGAATGTTCATATTCTTTCACATGAATGAATATAATATAAGTTAAAACATATTGAAACAATTTTACAGCAATGTATATTTTGTTGACCAGACTAATACGCATTTAAGTCCAATAACACTGGTGCTGCATTGGTAATGATTATTTTTTCTGACGTTTATTGAAAACAAGTGGTATATGTCACATATGCAGTAATTGAAGGAAAAAAAGTTACATAATGTTATTACGTTTTCTAACCAGTAAAGATATCCAGTAAAGTATCAGCGTGATAGTGGCTGCTTCCAGAAACCCATTTCATCCATCCAATGTCTACTTTTTCCTGAACGTGTCCGGGTAAAATGGATTTCTATGTTAACATACTTGTATTACCAATAAAATAATACGGATAGTAAGGTATTTATTTTAATTTTATTTACAATTCAGTGTTTTCGCTGCATCTGCATTTTGTCTGCATCCGTTTTTAGGAAACTTAAAATTAATTTAAAAAATGAATCAATATAAATGATTACCGGTAACCAGTATTCCATCTATTTGTCGAGTACGTTCCTCTACACTAAAGCCAACATAACAATTTATTATGTTTGCAACCTAGTTTCTAAACCACGCGCACCATTTATTTGGTGTTGCTATAATTAATTTTGTGCCAAACTGTTTATTTGGACTCAGATGTATTACTTTTTCCTCGACGATTAAAATGATAATTATTTTATGTGAGCTTCTCTACTCGCCCCGGGCGTCGCCGTCCATGTCGGAGCTCCCGTTAAACTTTTGTTTCAGATGTCTAATAACGTAAAAACTACCTAAAACTCAGATTCACTGGAAACTTGAAATGTATCTTAATCATCAACTCCAGCATCAATATCATCTATTTCCATAACATTTTATTGTATTTTGACAAATTAATTGACGTCTGTCAATCATATCTTCAGATCTACGTGTGGGATTAAAAGTATATTAACTTAAAAAGTACAACTTTAAATACAACATTAAAATATTCTAGTATTCCCATAAAACAGTTTTGCAATTTGACAGATATTTGCCCCTTTTTATTATAGAAATTTCATGTCATAGTAAAAAATCTATAACTGCAAATAAAAACAATGTTTAAAATTATGCAAGATCTGCAATACTTCGAATAGTCGAGCGCGCTATCCTCCGATAGCTGTTCTTATGCAATCCAAGGTGTGACGCAAGTTACATTTCAATAAATTTGTGTACAGTATAAACCACGCCTACAATATATAGATAATCATCTGCTTATTTTACGTAAAGCCTATCGAAGTTTAAATATTTTCATATAACCTGCGAGTGGACAACTTCAGTTTAGATGTGCAGATCCAGGTGTAATGTAATTATACGTTACAATCTTTACTGGTTTGTTTTTATACATCGATGTGTCAGGCTTGTAAAATTATATACTTATTATAATTTTAAATGGTGTATACCCTATTTCGAAAACAAAAAAGCAACAACAAACACTCCTTCGTGAAATGTATGCTTTATTTGTTTAATAAGTTGTTTCTGCTGTTTCTGTTATTGCAGGCGATGTCCTTGTTATAGTTAAAAATGAATCAGTTACAACAAATAGCACGGATAGAAAAGATCTTGGACCGTTGGAAAGAGTTGTTGACGGAAAAACTGGAGAATTTAATAAATGTGGTTGTTGTACAGCTATGCAAAGACCGGCCTGGATCCAACTAAATCTGACAAAACCGTATCTTGTGAAACGAATTGCTGTATTAGGACGAACGGATGAAGGTTGGTATCATAAAAAATGCATTATATACGTGGTAAAATTAGTATTGTCCGTCTTTTCTGAACTGTCAAAACTTGAATATGTTGACTGTGGTTGAATGCGTTATTTATATATTCGGTTATCATTCGTGATTATTTCCAATAGCGTGCTTGCGGGTATCGGTTAAAAAAATACCTGTGATGTATGCTTTGTAATTCGGGATTTTCAATACAGCTTATAATTTATACCTATAAAATAACGGAGAGCGAATAGCTTAATGGTATGGTGATCGTCACGACAACTTTCATTTTGCTGGTTCGAGCCCCGTCATTTAAAAATCGTTTGAGAAAACAGGTAATATTTTAAATGTTAAATATAATTTTAATTAACAGTATAGTTTTAATTTCAAACATTGGCTATGTTAATTTGTTTGCTTTTATTTTGGTTTAATGTTTATTTAAATAAATAATTTATAACATAACAATTTAACAATAAAATCAGATAAGCGCGTCTTCATCTTCGTCTGCCGTGTCCGTCGCTGTGGTGTTTTAATATCATTCTATTTGTGGATTTCAGGATTTACTATAAGCAATCGTGTTGAAACCATGAACAATGATCCAAACAAACTTGAGTTAAATAAAACAATATAAAGTATACCTGCCTGGGAATCCAGCCCGGATTGACAATCGATGTATTTCGTTTTTACATTGCACGGCCATCCCGAAGGATATTCAGTGAAGAATTACTAATTTATCATGTAGTTTGCATATCATAAAAGGCTAATCAATACCAGTAAATACGACGGAAAACTTCGAACAAAATTAAAATCTAAAAAAGGACACTCAACCACCTTGAAAAAACAAGGTGCATGCGTTTTAGTCGTTGATATACGAACATGTTCACTACTATGCCAAATATTTCACACAGTAACGAAAGATATATCGCATTTATTATAATAGCACCGGACAGCGAATACTTTGTTTTAAATTACAAATTTTACATTCCGTTTCTTAAATTTATAGTTTTTCTCTCACTGCTCCAGATTTTTAAATATCAACACGTTAATTTGCATTAACTGGTATTCTTTCGCATCTTACGAAAACATACAGTATATCTGTGTGATTATTTTATAAAATAAAATAAATAAACAACCAAATTGAAGTTTATATATATTTATTTTAAAGTTCCAATGGTATAATGAATATAATAACTCATACATTATGCTAGTCAATTGTTCCAGAGTATGTATCAGTCTCGTGTGATACGTCATTACACCAGCCACTTGAATAATACATAGTCTCGGAAAAACTGACTAGCATTATATCCCGTATATTTTGAAAATAATTTTAAAAAATGTGTAAGTATAAATGCTATACATATACAAGAATTGTGATAAATGTGTGCATTTTTGGACAGTCAGACGGACGGACAAAGACAGACGAACGGACGGGCGGATGGACAGACAGACGGACGGACCGACGGACAGACAGACAGACATACAGACAAACATGTTTTCTTTGTATTCAATTGGGCTGCAAAAGGTCATTCTTTTTATAGCATTCTCGCAATTTGACGATCTACGTTTGTCTGTCGGAAATAATAAAGAATATTTTGAAGATACAAATTTTGACACCATGAATAACACCGTAAAGACGGCGGTGTTCAAGACACCTGTTGCGGTACATCTCGTTCGAGTTTCTGGATGGAAGGGAAATGCTACGAACAACTACATGACAATATGTGAGATAGCAGTTTATCGCCAAAACGGTAAACATATAATGTGTTATATAGATAAATACATATAATGTGTAATATAGATACAAATCCTTGAAATAAGTCAATTTTCTGAGTAAGCAATACAATGACAATCTATATTTGACCAGACAAAGGTTAAAGTCACAAAACAGGGTGTACGGTTAAATGACGAGTTATTTAATTATTGTTTCGTTCATTTGACACAAATACATACTGTAACTGTTAATACATACGGAATATGTCTTGGAGTTATGGAACTTAGATGATTTCTGAAATAAGTATATAGTGCACAATTGTTGTCGTGGCTTTTTCTCGGCAACTACTTGACATATTTCATTGAAACTTAATAGAACTCTTCATTACTAAGAGGTGTTGTGCATATTACCAGGATGGTCTGCTTCAATTATGTTTCTCAGAGTAATGGTACTTTGAAATTTTTTGAAATTATTTTTAGTGCAAAATGCTTGTACAGGCTTTTTCTCAGCAACTACTGGCCAGATTTCATTAAAACTATCGGAAGATTCATTGCCAAGATGGGGTATGCATATTACCAGGACGTTCCGCTTCAATGATTTTTCTTGGAGTTATGGACTTTGAAGATGTCTCTTTGTGTAATATCTATTTCTCAGAAACTGCTGTATGAAATTCAATGATGCCTGATGGAAAACTAAATAAATAGGAATTAAAATAACTACCGGTATTACAGTAATGGTCCATTACTTTGATTTATTGTATTTTGTTTTTATTTTATTTTTACAATTTTACTTATTCTGTATGTTCATATTGCATTTGTTTGGTATGTTCATATACAGGTTTGATGTCAGATTTGGTCTTGCAGTTCTCATGATTTTTAGACATTTTACTATCTCTGCCATCAGTGCTTTAATATGGCTTGTCAAGGCGCATTGGGGAGCATTCATCAGTTTTACTGATATCCTTCTTTAATTTGCTGTGCTTGATGTATTTTACACATTAATAATATAGCATTATCACTGGCAAACATATCAAACACCTGATAATATTCTGCTAGATAACGTCAATGAATTTGAACACAGACATGATATATTCGCTGAATTTCTGTACTTTTTAATTTAATTGTGCTATAATGTCAATAGCACAACCATGTCACACACCTTTAAACAATTAACAATTAATTAACCCAGTACTGTTAGTAATATTATACTTAAAAAGTATAATGTACTGTCGTTTTTCATCACAATTATCAAAGTGAAGTGATTCTGGATCAATAAATAATGTGTTAGTGCAAAGAGTTTGCTTTAATAAAATAATTACTTGTTTTAATATACCCGAAATGTAGCATAATGATACTGTAATATTGTTTGCAAATTCAGACTGTGATTCAAGATATTTTGGTGTCAACTGTTCCGAACAATGCAGTGTGCATTGCCAAAACAATGATGTCTGCAATCACATTACTGGCGAATGTCCTAACGGGTGTGCAAAGGGTTACGACTTCACGAACGATAAAAAGTGTTTTGCACGTAAGTATTCGATCCAATGATTGTTAAGGTTAGTTGTTTAATTACGCGCGTATTTGTATTTAAAATGTTTGTCCCGTCCACTTTCAAAATAAATTATGCAACAGCTGAAAAAATAGTCTGAACAGTCGAGCACGCTATCCTCTGACAGCTCTTTTTATGCAATCCAAACATAAACAAAACGAAACTCCAGTTGCGAAAGCAGCAGAGAACTCTTATTAGCAGCCCGAGGTCATTTATTTATGGCAAGTGACCAATTACTAAAAAAACAAATACACAGGACATCACAAAAACAAATAAGAAACGCAAAACACACATGAACCTCCCACTTGGCCCAGAATTATACACAAAACATATAAGTTGAAATAAAAATTTACCTTATAGCATCGCAATTCAAATTAAACAGCAATAGAAGAGAATATTATTCAATTTATTTACCATTTAATTACTCAATGGCTAGATGCAAACCAGACCAGCAGAATTGCAACTTTATGATGCACGATGAAATGAAACAAGGTGTAACAGCAGTTAAATTACAGTGTATTGTTATATATAAACCACGCATACAACTAAATTATCTGCTAATTTGTGCATTAAGTAGATCGAAGCTAAACTATTTACATATTAAAATTGTGTTACAAACTGCAAATGGATAGCATCAGATTATGCAGTTCTGATATAATACAGCTTTTGTGTTGAAGTAAATTAATTTAAAAAAAAAACATTGCTCATTTTTGTTTTCAAAGCGCTTACAGTGTATTACACGTTATACTAAACTAATAGTTTTATTTAGAGATAGAAAACACACAAACTAATGAATGGTGATACAAAAAAACACAGATTTATTTCAAATAAACTGAATGGTGTTTGAACAAATACAATTTCGTACATTTTCAACAATACGAAACTAGCCGAACTGCTTTTTGTTTTATGCATCAAATGTTTACGGTGAATAGTCGAATTTAATCCGCGTCGCTACGATATTAAATATGTGAATAAACAAATGAAATATTTGTAAACTGTTTAACTTTGCGGATCAGATATTGCAATGAACCATATGTGGTAAATCAAAAGTCCCGATACAGATTAAATACCAATGTGAAATACAATACGACGACCGTTTTGATTGCTTAGTCTAAGACCAGAATATATAACAAAAATATGCTGAATATATTATTGAAGCAACCGATCGGCAAATAATACAACTATAAACATATTTCGTAAATGAAATGATAAACGATGTTAAAAACCTTGCTTTTAATTGGTTTCGCCGATTTCATTTGTGGAAATTTAATCACTTTTTGAAAGCTCTGACAGATACAAAGAAAAACCAGATCTACAAGACATGGACATATAAGGCAATGCCAACAGCAGCAAAAAAACAGCAACAGAAGTACACATGGGGTTCTTTTGCTCCACATGACGTTCAATTGATGCAGAATCATGCATTTTGAAGCAAATTGTAACTCTCTCGTTTAACTAGAGCAAATAATCTGCCTTGCATCACTTGATGTATTGTTTGTTTTTTGTTTTTTCTGTTTGCTAACTTCAAATTTTCAGCAAAATAATACCAATGCTAAGAAACATAACTTAAACATACAATAAGACCTCCGTATAGTAATCAATTGTCCACTTTCACATTGTGGGTGACGTTATCTTTTCGAATAATGATCATTTAACATAAAATTCAATCTTTACATTTTAACATCTTATATTATCATGTGTTTAGTGTTTGACTTTTCACGCGCGCATCATATTCTGGTGTCATTATCAGTCTAGTGTCATCAATGTTTCAAAGAATATCGAGGGTTGCAACCCAGAAGGTGTTATCAAGTATGCTATTTGAATGCAATACTTTATCCAGCATCGTAAAATAAATTTCAAAATAATGTTAGGTAGCTACTGAAGCATGAATGTGGTAATTTAGGATCAACTGAATATTTCTTGTTGAGGCTTATAACAAGGCCAGTTGCTTGCCCGTAAACCCTTTTCCTGGAATAGCATTATCAAATCGTCTCGTGTAGTCTCGATCGTGTTCTGCTTCCTTGCTGAATATTGGTTTAGGCCCAACAACAGAGATGTTTCCTCCCAAAAGGCTGGTTCCCGAATGTTTGTCACGACAGGTTGCATTCATCTGACCCATATGTCCTGACTTCCTTTGTACAGTTTTTTTAGAATATTCCACATCTTATTTTTCTTTAATGATCTCTGCATTGTCATTAATAAGGCGTTGGTGTTTACGAAATGTAGTTTTGCCGCAAAAGCTAAATGCCGGTTGCTCTTGTTTTTTCTACTTTTTATCCTGCTGACTGTGAAATACATATTTATCAATATAACTTCGGTTTATCAGATATCAGATGTGAAATATCACGACAGGAACTGTTGTAAGTTACGTTCACGGATGCATTGTACAAACAAATATTGTTGTGTCCGTATAGACAATACGATTCGGAAACGATTCATATTTTCAATTAAACCCGGTTAGTAAGTGTTTTAATATATGTTTCCGTATTTACATATACATGCATTTTACAGCATGTTTTGCATTCAAAATCAAATAATATTTTAATATGTAAAGAATATTAGGTTAATATCGTTGTACGTATACTCTTTTTTATTTGGTCATAAAATATTCCACGTTTTAATTTAAGTTGTAGATCTATTTGTCTAGCTATTCATATTATTTTCTTAGAATAAGAGAAATAGTTATCATCTAAAAATAAAGATACCTATCAATCTGTCTTAACGTCCATACATATATATTTAATCAGCCATGCTGTTGATTATCAGTGTCTAGTGGATATAAACCTATGCGACTTCATTCGATTTACATCAACTTTTTCTGCTGAAGAATTTAACTTTAATTAAAAAAAACATGTGAGTTGTTTTCAAAGCGCTAACAGTGTGTTATTGTTCGATTATATTGAACTGTCACTGTTGAATAACTACACGGTTATTGAACGCGGTTATTTATAGCTTTGTAAAGTAGTCGCACTGTTCCGTTCAGTTTACCGAAGAATTCTTGATTTTTCCCAACACGAACGCATTCGAAATTCAACATTTTGTTAAGCTGATACCATATCGCAATTGATTGCGATATATATAATATTATATAGTTTTGTTAACCGTAAGACTATTTATTTTACGCGTTTCGATTGTATAGCGTGAAATATTTGTCTTATGCGAAACGTGACTGTTATACAGTAACGAAACGATTGATCACTCTTGCACGAGGATCTCAAACATTAGATTATGTTGTGTAGAGCTCATTCTACAGGCGTTTTCACGCAGTGCAGACCGGTTTAATTTTAGTTATCTTTTATTCCATGATGTTAAAATTTAACATTGTATATTTGGATTGTTGTGATTTTATATGAAACCAGAAAAAATGAATGAGACTTGACATTCGCACTAGCCCCGAGACTTGGCAAACGAGCACATGTTTCCAGCGTTAACCGTCTCTGGTTTCTCCTGCCCGGTCGTTCACAGTTATACATTTGACACTTTGCCACTCTTTGTACCATGTTCTGTTAAAATTGGTTGCACGGTGTCCATCAATATGTGTTTGTTGTCTTTTGAGAAACAGAAGTGTAGAAAATACCATGTTTCAACTGTAGGTTGGCTTTACATTTGTTTTGTTTATCGATGTATTTATTGTTTTATTCATTTATTTGTCAATATTATGCTTCACATGGCTATCAGTAGATCTTAAGTAATATTGTTACAACATGTTACAACAAATGCATTAATAAAGAAGATCATTAGATATTAAATTCTATGTGGCTTTATAAATATGATTATGTGAGTTATTAAAATGAGTTGCGGGCAAACTGCACGAGAAAACAAATAGAAAATAGTTTCTTAAATAAAAAGTACTTAAGCGGGATTCAAAATGGGACCATGAACACGAATGTAAGGAATTGTCCAATTGTCGTAATTTAAATGCTTAAATTAATTTCCGTAATTTTCACAATTAAAAAAAAAGAATGAGTATAAACTAACCGGGTTCAATGGCCGAGTAATTATTCACACGTGAAAAGACAATATAATCGATAAATACACGTTAAACTAAACTTTAATAAAAATAGTTTTATTTAGAGATAACAAATACAATCAATAATGAGTTGTGAGAAAAAACATAACCATATTTCAAATAGAAGTAATTTGAACAGTTAATTGTTATCATTGTTTTACAATACAAAGCTAGCAGAACTTCTTTGTGTTTTATGCATCGAATGTTTATGGTGAATAGTCGAGTTTAATCCGCGTCGCCACGATAATTAAACCAAAAGTGGAAACTGTTTTACTTTGAGGATCAGGCCCCGCCATTACGCACGCTACTTATGTCCAATCTCAGACTTAAACTCATTTATGTTGGTCAAATACCGACTTGAGATGAGTCTGAAAACGTTTCGGTGACTTCGAAAGTTAGTAGTCTCAATTTCAATCTTAAATTTAAGCTTAAGACTCAACATTTTGAGACAGCCCTACTGGTACAGTACGTCAATCTGGACAGTTTTGCTAGTTTCTAGTCGATTTCTACGGAGTATTGCATCAAACGAAAATAAAAAGCAACACATAATAACTAGGGTTTAATCTAAAGCTTTGGTGAAAATCTTAGTGGAAACTGTTATACAAAAAGTAAATGAATGATGTGTTTTAAAATAGCCGGTAACACGTATCGAAATACGGATGGCGAGTAACTAAATTCGGACACTTTTTGAATACGTTTAATTGCAAACAAATAATTAAACATACACATTAAAACTACCTGTTCTTCATCAGATTTATTGTAACTCTTCTTTTGTTTACATCCTCCCCTTGTTTACATTCAAAATCTTCTGTGTAAAGCTTTATTTATCGCCTATGCTGTTTGTTCTATTTGTAGCCTATATTTGTAAATATGTATACGGAGGCCATGTCGCTATTTTTTATTGTGTGTTTTAGAAACAAGCATTTGGATTTATCCATTGTTGTCACAACTTTTTACATTCCCCTTTAATACAATGCTTTACATTCCCGTTATTCGGCTAAATTTGGCTAAGTTTCCCAGCAAATTGTGAGACTCTGTTCCTGTTTAGTGTATATGTTGACGTGAAGCCTAGTTAGTTTACTTTGATGCCAGGGCCGTGTTTTGATAACGGTATGGAAACGCTTTAACCATAGCTCTGAATGTGACAAGGTGTTGATATTTAGACTAGTTTATGATGTTGCTTTGTTTGGCCGTGGGGAGGATTCGTTGTTTCAAAGAGAGTTTAGTGGGTTATCTTCCCTTGTCTAGCAGGTGCCCGTATAGGCGGCGCTGTTGTCGAATAGGTCCATTGTTATTTATTTTCCCTTCCATTGTTTACTTCCGCTAAGATTGACAGTTGATAAACAGAGTTTTAACACGATTTGATTATATTTCTTCGATAAAGGTGTAAATATGGCTTCAAAGTTTTGCAGCCTATCTTTAGGACAACTTAGGACAGAGTTAAGAAAGAGAAATGCTAAGTTATCTGGACGAAAAAAGGAGTTAATCGAGAGGTAGGCTAACATGAATTTTTCTTTTCACTTTTGTTGTTGACGATTAGCGAAGTAAACAAGTTCTTTCATTAAATAGTTAAATGTAATAACAGCAATTGATGCAATCTTATATCGCTAATGTCTGCAGTTCATTATTATTAATTGTCCCAAATTCCACAGGAAGCTTCTTGAATGCTTTGAGCTTTTATGAGTACATATGTACAGCTCAAAGTTCTTCTTGGTAAAGGCAAAAACCATGTAAAAAAAATACATCCCAAGTATGTCTATAAACTCGAGTCCAATCAACCTAATACATCGTAACAAACACAATACCTATTACCATCGACATCAAGTTGTGTGTCTTTTGTGGAGAAATGCTCAAAACAAAAACTTAATAACAAATCGTTGAAAGCGGAAGTTGTAAAATGACGATTATATCAAAGGAAAGGAAAAGGTTACACTGCACAAATTGTTTCACCCTAGCTTCTGCTGGTCTGAGCTTCTGCTGGCAGTTGAAAGTATATAGTGTATAAAAGTGTTGTTTGAAATAGGACACATTCTTGTGACAGTGTTATCGTTGCAATCGGATAAGTGGCATGTTCCATTGTCAAGTTAAATAATATCGGGCTTAGGTTTGCTTTTTAAACGAGGTGTTATTAAATTAAAGGTACAATGTGGGGTTGATGTAAGTTTTACTATTTTACTATGTGAACGAGATGTTTAAGTGTTGAAATGCTTTAACCAATTGCCTTTATGATGTCAATTGTGAAAAAAAGACTTTCTGTATAAATTCAAATATTTATTGAACATATGCCACATATATTCGAGGATTTTTAGCTAGATTATTTAATATACATACATAGAAAATAGTGCATATATACACGCACGCAAAGTAAAGAAATAGAAACATGCAAGGATTGCATTTAACTGTAACGTTAGACAAATAAAGCATAGGTAGGTTGTTTTTGAGATATGTAACATTAAACGTTATATAAATCTACGTATACAGATACTACAAGTACTTGTTCCAAAGATATTCACACATATGTATGACTTGTTAGATACGGAAAGAAAATACAATATAAGAAATGCGGATTATTATAATGACAAATAAACACATAAAACTTAACAGATATACGTATATTTCCCTTTTATTGATCCTGCTTAGCGAAAGCGAAAGCCTAAGCACGATCCAGGGATATCGGTTCACCACAGTTAATTCAGTGTCACAAGTCTCGTGCAATGCTTTTCAGCGTCACATAACGTGTATCACCACGACCCAACTTTGCGAATAAACATAATATCAAGTAAAGTCATGTCAAGTTCAGTTTATTACAAATACAACTGTGCATACTGTAGCCAAAAACTAAATTCATGGGTATGAAAAAAAAAACTATTATTTTTTGGTATAAAGAGTATCAAATCTATGTGTATAGTAATGTAAATTGAACTACTAGTAAATAGTTAGTAGAAAATTTTCAATCAAAAACAGTTAAGTACGAAAGAATTAACAATATTGATATTTTAATTATTTTATATCTTAATATTATTGACCCATCTGTATAAGTATTAGTGAAGTATTACTCCTATATCAATGCACATCAAATAATACCACACTTCCATACAAACAGTGTCACCAATATTTAAGCGAGAACAAAACAAAACAAAACTAGTAATAGTTTGCATAAAAAGTAACACATATATAAAATACCAAACAGGCTAACTAACAAAATGACAAAGAATGTACATAATGGTATATATCCATGAACAAACACATCAAAATCAGCACATCATGTCCAGATGAAAGAATGTGATCACTTTTGTAAAGCATATACGTTTGCCTAACAAGATCATACATATATCATGGTAATTCAACTGAAAATAACCAGTTCAGTTGCACATGAAAGGCACTGATCAATTGTACATGCATGAACGCAATAAATTGGCTGAATGAACCAATATCCTGCATAATGGAATAATTCACTAGCGTAGCGCAACTGATCTCATTCTGTCTAATCGATCGGATAACATTGTCATTTTTTTCAGATATGGCACTTTCTTTACTACAATGTCCTTAATTTTGTCAATGCCTTGGTGGCACCTAGGTCCAAGGTCCTCACACAGGCGCTCGGTCATCAGGATCTTTACCAGCATCTTGAGGTCCTCATCTCGTCTGACCTCTTTCGTTGCTGGCGGTTTCTCTGTCGCTGTATCGACCATTGTAGAGAAATGGTCATCGACCAATCTACCGAGGCCGCCAGCGAGGGCTCCGTGACGCGCAAGGGTGGCCGATGTCGCCCTTGCACCGACTGACTTTAGACTTTCTGAAAACGTAGTGAGAACATAAATACCTGAAAAATCAAGTTGAACTGATAGTATGTAGTACAAACGTGCGTCTGGTCTATATATTGATTCCACTTAACCATTGAAACTTGAAAAATAAGAAACCGTCGCAATAATAAAAGAAACATAATATAAAGTTTAATAAAAACCAAACAAAACAACAGAAAAAACAGAACGTACCTTTGAATTCTCTGTTTAAGAATTCGTTCACTAAGTCTGCTTCCAGATTTTTTCCTCTTCCCCCATATAGATTAACGGTCCGATTCCACGTTAGATCGTTTATCAGTCTTTGAGAAAGCCAGCCGTTGACAGCTGAAACAGGAAAAAATGTTACCAGAGCTATTTTCCCCACTGATGTGTTTGCATAAATACAAACTTCTATGATTGTGTGTCAATTGCAAATTAAGATCGTCAATTGTATAAAAGAACAACCACGAACAGATTTATTGTAACATACGCATATTCATGTATCATATTTTATCCCATCGTATCTCACAATACTGACCTGCAATCAAACGATGTCCCAGTATGACATACTTGGGGTGGTGATTTGCATATAACCACGGCAAGTCGCACTTCCAAAACATGATCATGGCGGGACCATCGTTTTCTTTCACTGCGTCATGGCGGATCATGTCGCCGAGGATGTGGAAAAGCAATGCCTTGCTGTGGCGGTACTTCATATCCCGGGATTCACTTCTGACAACGCCTGACGTCTTGCAGCTACTGCAGCAAAACCATAGTTCCGCTTCAGCCGGTAGTCTCTGTAGCTTCACGCAGTCTATATGGAACCAGACACCCCTCTGGCAGAGTAGATTGCAGCACTCAACCATCGGGATGTCGGTACGTTTCTTCTTGCATAAGCAGTAAATGCTGTTATCGCCTTGCTGCCTGCACGACGCCGAGCAAAACCATGTGTCTGGCAGGGAGTCGTCTATAAGGCCTACCCACCTTAGGTGGAAGAACCGGTTGGGACAGGCCTCGTTCTCGCACTGCATCATCGGCTCGTCCTCCCTCACTTTGTTGATGCCTGAGAAAGTGTGGTTTTCAATTTAATTTATTGTCATACATATCCATATATAAGGGGCGTAGACGTCTTATACTACAAACATATTGACAGTTAAAGGGGTGAGCTAAAGTCCCAATTGAACCTTATATCGAAATACATTTTTGGGACATTGCATGTTTTTTAACGATTTCAACCATATATTATTTCCTACTAGATAAATATTTGTGTGAACAGTGAGAATACGCATTCTTCTAATACACACGTACAAATGTACATGTTAACATTTAAAAACAGTCCATACAGCTATTAAATGATTTTCTTAAACATTATTGTACGCAGCTACGATATTTGCAACAAGAAATTACATGTTTAAAAAAAATCATTTTGTGTATATTAAGTTATTAACACTCAACAAGACTCACTCGTTTTACATAGGCATAAGTTTTGGACGGCGTCGTTATCGTCAAACGTCAGGGGTGACCATATGTCTTGGACGATCTTTTTCGCAAGTTGTTCAAACTCTTGCTGTGATAGGGGGACATCGTCGTCTAATGATTGTATACCTAGGTGTTTCATAGCAAAGGCGCAAACGTAACCTTCGGCAACAAATTTCAGAAATTCTACAACGTATGAGAATGACTCTGAAACGTTTTTCTTCACGCCACGGTGGTGAAAGACATTTCGCAGATGATAAAGCGTCCCCTTGTCCATAGACGACGCGAAACTGTAAAAGCGATCCATAATATCCTGCAAAACAAGGAAAACAAAATGTATAATACAAAGCTGCAAATCTCCGATTCATTATACTATTACTTATACACATGCTTAGTAACACGCTAGGTTTAACTGATTAGATCTGAAGAATTTGTTGTACTTTTATTGCTTTATTTTTCAAAAAATTTATAATTATTTTATTGATCAACCTACTTGTGTGAGCATCATTATGGCGCTCACATGATAATCCATCGCCCCAGCAGATGATTTTGTACAAATCGGTGCCATTGGTCGGTACATACTTTTGGAGGTGTTGCATAATACTTATGACCCCGGTGACAGATGAAGGGTTTTCTTCCAGTAAACCGATATTGAACTGGAAAAAACAACAACATTTATTCTAGGTTGACCGACACACTATTAAGTGTAATAATTGGTTACCTTGTTGAATATACACACTTTATGTAGCGCGTGATGACAATAATTAACAAACGCACCTTATTCAAAAAACGAAAATACGTCAACCCTTAATTTAACTATTTGGCAAACTTTGTCCGGCCTAATTATTTTATTTATTAAACATTAACTAATAAATTATCCTCTCACACTTTCTGGACTTACCATTTGGCTTTTTTCCTTGCTTTCCTCTGAGAATGCATGGTCTATATGCTCCTCTACTAGACACCCTTCTGCAGCCCTTACGTGTCGGTGGATGATTCGTGCCACCATGTTCTCCATTCGGCGCCTGATAGTATTAAGGTCCGTATTGTCCGGAATGAAGGCCTCTTGGCCTATCGCGGCTGCGGCTCTTACCCGTTTGTCATCGAACTGCGTTGTTGCAATTCGATTTTTCACGGCATAGGCCAGGGCCCATGTTTGGTATTCATTGCCGTGGTTCCTGGTATGATGGCGGGCTTTAACATATCTACCCACATTGTCCCAACATATTGTATAACCTTAAAAAGAAAAAAAATCACATGGTAAGATTTCATTTAATTGCATGTATGGGCAGTGCAAAGCATTTGACATTTGTATAGTCACAATAAATATTGAATTGAAAGGTCAATTTTATGAATAAACAAAAAAAACGACATGACATGAAATCGCTACATGTACTTCGCAAATTGGAAAGAGAAAAGACCTTTTCAACACTGAATCGAAGTCAAACACGAAGAATTTACCTGTTGGATATGTGGGATCACCGTACAAAACCGTTTTGTCAGCATCAGAAAAGTATTTTCCAGCTTCCAAATCATCCAAATCATCTTCCCAACCAGTTATGTCAATCCAATCTCCCTCTAAGCGGGTATATTTAACTGATGGGTCTTCGTCTTGTGAGCGGGCCTCGGCTGCTGAGCGGGCCCGCACATGTGAGCGGGCCTCGACAGGTGAGCGGGCTTCGACAGGTGAGCGGGCCTCGACATGTAAGCGGGCCTCGACAGGTGAGCGGGCCTCGATAGGTGAGCGGGCCTCGACAGCAGAGCGGGCCTCGAGAAGTGAGCGGGCCTCGACAGGTGAGCGGGCCTCGACAGGGCCTCGACAGGTGAGCGGGCCGCGACAGGTGAGCGGGCCTCGACATGTGAACGCCTCGACAGGTGAGCGGACCTCGACAGGTGGAACGTCTTCCTCCATTTGCATCTCATCTTCAACCACGTCATGCACGTCATTTCTTCCGAAAACGTAACTCTGAATGAATTTCAAAAATATACAAACTATAATTTATATATAGTATAATTAAATAATGTATTTTAGTGTTGTAATGCATTTCAAAATCTGGATTGGTTGAAAACTATTGATTTTTTGTTGAAATAAGGGTTTTCAAATTTTCATCGATGAAGTAGTAACCTGTGCATGAGTTCGCGAATAAATGTTACAATACCTCAACTTCTGCTTTCCATGACAACAAATCGCGATCGAATTCAGCTTTAAGGTCATCAAGGGCATTTCGAAGAGCTGCTTCTCCCACACACACACCAATGTCTTTGAACTGCGAGAACAACTGGAAAGATATGCAGTTGGCAAGTATAAATATTAAGGTCTTCAACACTTGATTGTTCTACACATGTTATAATGTATTATTAATATAGTCAAAACATTGTAATTACTCACCTAGATAATTTAGTCATTAAATTTTAAATTTACATTTATTTCGCTAAATACGTATGTCTTATATTTTAAGCATAAGACATTCTTATTTATTTCTAATAGGTATCATTAAGTTTAATACATTCCGTTTAAAGTGATATAGAATAAATTTTTAAACCACACATATCGATTGACAGGTAACACAAATATCTATAGTATTTATGTTAGACAATATAATTCACAGGGAAAATTGTCGAATTACTATTTTGCATAACGTCTTTGCACAAATCAATCCTTTAGTAGTCTAGACACAGCCTACCCTGCGCTTGCATCCTGCGCGCCACATCAGAACAGCATTCACCTTCTGCATCAATGAAGCTGTTCGAGGTCTTGCTTGCTTCGATATGATTGAGTATATAAAACCCAACATTGCTGATATCGACCGCTCATACCTAAAGGTTGGAATGAAATTAAGAAGAATTAGTTACGATGTACACGTATAAAAATACACATGTATTAGACGATAAAATCATTTAACAGTATGCGGTTGAAGAACGAAAAAAATATTTTCAAAACATATATTCAATACAATAATAGAAAATATTTATTTTACTTATATCCCATTAATTAAGGTACCAATTAACCTGCTTATTCAGTTAAACAAACAAAAACAAAGTATATGTACAGAAACTGCATTTAAGTAATCTTACATTAGTGTGTAACATTATATATCCATAGCTTACCCTTCCTTTTCTTTCATTTTCCTAGACATACCGGCCACCATGACATCATGTAGTAATGGGACATGCTTCTTAAAGCAGTTGACAACCCCAGTTAGACTCACTTTTTTAAAAGAGTCGACGGAACACCCAACCATCAGTGGCAATTCTTTCGTCTTGAAAAGCCTCTGGATGCGACGGTATGTATCTCTAGCAGCCTCTAATCTAAGAGCCTTGTATGGCGCTCGCTTTTTCATATAATGCCGGAATCCCATTGAATATTTACTTTGCATGAAGTACTTCACTCCAGTAGAAAATTGCTGTTTAGCGACCTGTGAATGAAAAAAAAAATTAAAAAAATAAAAAGAAAAAGTGATCAAAGGTCGTTTCGTACTCGTAGCGCATGCGTAGAGCCGCGTCAACGCATCCACTACACCACTGCATCGGCTGTAGTAAATGGCGGGGACATGTTATATATAATGAATCATTATCAATGCGTAAAATACCTGGCGCAATATTCCGAAAATATCTGAAGTGTATCTTAAATAATTTAAAGATCGAGTTTAAGTAAATTTTCAATTAGCAAATATGTACAGATTTAATATAGTTTAACGAAAAGAACACTTAGGATATATTTTCATATAGCAATTATAGTAACTTATTTGAGAAATTTCAACTTACATCACAGTTAAGCTTAAAATATACGCACATCACACATTATTTAATGATTTACACAATACCCTATGTCCATATCAATTGATCTTTGCGTACACATAACCTTAACAGTAATCAATAATTGAATAATTGTGAATGCGACTTATGCGTTACCATGGCTAATCTGTAGGTCTACAAGAAAAACGTTCCACTATTTACCTTTTTCGGTGACTTGTTACAAATCTTTCTTTTTTTGATAGGTGTGCTTGCAATGATCGGCTGGTCTTCGGGATATCTTCTATTTCCAACGTAGGAATCCTGACTTGTAGACGCAAAAAGTTCCTTTCTAGAAGAATACCCTGCGCTAGCAACATTCAAACGTTTATCACATTCGTAGCAAACAAATTTATCTCTAGCCGTATTTGGTGTTACACTTATGTTTAAAACACTTTCAACTTCTTGCTCAGTCCTTGTATCTGAAAACAAGGATCGCCTCTTGAAACCCTTGGCTTTAGGACTAAATTCCTTGCCACAGTTGGCACACGCATTTGTCGACATTCTTTTTTCGACGTAACTAAATTTGGCGACGTTCCAACTCCAAAAATGCCGGTATATTGCGGTTCCATATGATGGAATCGACGGGTATACACGTGAACTTACATTATGGCGACCAGTGAAAGCGTACGAGAATCTTTTCAGTCTTTAGAAAAATTTAACTTTAAACTGAAGGATGTACAAGAAGACATCATAGCGGCAATCATTAATGAGAGAGACGTAACAGCAGTGTTGCCCACGGGATATGGAAAGTCCTTGTGCTATATTGTACCCCCGTTGTTAAAAGACCTAAGCCAGGTAGTGTTTTATTATTTTAAACAGCGTTCGCTATCATTCAGTTGATGTTTTGATATTTTTGAGCTTTCATTTGCATATTAATTTGCATATTCTTCTTCTAAAATTGTTATGCATGCTCATCATCATTCTCATCCTCACCTTCATTGATTATATTCATCATCATCGTCGTCGTCGTCGGCGTCGTCGTCGTCATTATAAGAATAACCATAACAAAAACATCATCATCATCGTCAACAGCACCAGTATCACGTTGTTTATTTGTGTGCCTACTGATTTTGTGAATGTTCGAGAGCGTATATACAATTATTGATTAAATTTCATAAATTGTGCTCCAGAAATCCGGCATTCACCACGTTGCCGTTGTGGTTTCTCCATTGATTAGCTTAATGAGAGACCAGGAAAGGAGATTGAAAGCTTGGGGGATATCTTCGTGCTTGTCTCCGGAGATAAGCATCAGTAAAATAAAAGGTAAAAGGAGTGCTGAATACAGAACATGCAGTATGAAAACTTTAACGCATGTAATACATTATGATAAGATCGTTTTATTTGTGTAATTCATATACAAAGATCTATAGCGTGTGTTCTGTTTATATTGTGTTGTCCTTAAACACATCATTGGTGTTTATTACTCCAGAGGCGTTACGGATGAAGGAGTGGAGACAGCTATTTCTGTCCGAAGAATTTCAGAACAGACTCTGTCTTTTTGCTGTCGACGAGGCCCATTGTATCTCAGAGTGGTAATATCATACACGATGTTCCGCCATATAGGTTGCCAATATTAAATGCTTGTAAACGGTTTCGTGAAGCTAATAATAGAATAATCAGAAAACCCCAATGAATGCTTTAATTCTGGGGTTATATTCTCAACGCGTCTTCAGTCACAATCATTGTCGTAAAAGTTTAATATGGACATTTCCTTAGCCGCTTCATTCCACTCAGAAACAATTACAATACATTGCTATAATCAAAGTGAGCACTTGTTTAGTGTGCGTGTGTGTGTTTTAAGAAATTAATTTGTTTTGTGAATACATACCCAACCTGTATACCACATTCGTTTACATATTTTATTGATAAACACACTCAATTTTGTCAATATTAACGCGCTAGTAACTGTTTTATCTAATTACGTTGAAGGGGTGGCGATTTTCGACCAGAGTTCCGTCTGATTGGCGAAGTCAGGAGCCTGGTGTCTGTTCCCATGCTGGCAGTGACGGCAACAGCCACCCAAGCGGTTCAGGACGATATTCAGAAGTATCTCCTTCTGAGAGACAACACACTTTCCATTGGCATAATACCTGATAGGTGAGTACAAAATGCACTTGATGTTCTTTATGTAGATTCTACGTTAGTCAACGTCAATATGGAAAATATGCTGCTGTGGTTCGAATAGTGTTTGTTTAATGTTTGAAAATGTCGAATTTAAAGATCAACGTCAACGCAAAAAGAATGCGTTTTCGGTAATTAGTGAAATAGTTGAAAGATTTTGGTAGCGTAATTGGTCTCGAAGCAATGCGTCATGTCCCTAAAACTTTTCTCATATCAGGCATAACATCGGATTAGTTTGTAAAGAGTCGGCGTCGGAGGAGTATGAGGAGGAGCTTGCCTGGTTGTTGGATTGGGTGAAATCGGCGTCATCCAAGCTTGATAAAACGGTTATATTTTGCAGGTAAGAAATAGCCCGGTGTATTGAATACAGTAAATATATATACCAAGTTTTTTTCTTTTTTAATTATCATCCACTATTTTGAAGTACATGTATTGTTAACATTCAATGTATGACAAGTACTTTATTTGTAGGTCGTACAAGTCGGTGTACAACATCTGGTCGTGGCTTGTGAGCGAACTAGGTGATCAGGCGTACGTTGATGGGGACAGGTCGGTGGAACATCGCGTGGTAGAGATGTTCCATGCTTCGACCACAGACTTGTCCAAGGATCGAATTCTAAACGAGTTTTCCGGGGATGGTCGTGTTAAGATCGTAGTGGCGACTGTTGCATTTGGATTGGGGGTAAGTTACTGGACAATGAATATTCAATCACTGTAACCAACTAGTCGAGCCTTCTGTAAATAGATTGACTAAACGTGTAAGTCTGATCTAGATATTGCGGCATCTAGACCGAAGGGGGGAGCCGGGTGATGTGGTACAGTTAATATATGAACCTAGTTGATTATCGACGTCTATTCATTTATCCAATTAAGTTATTGATTGATTCATTGAGTACAGAGCAATGTTAATTAATTAATTAATTAATTTATTTATTATTTTATAATATATCGATAATGTGGTCATAATGTTCCACGTTGTAAATACAATTCTTACATCTTGTCATTTATAGATTGACATTCCGGATGTTCGTCTAGTCGTCCACTGGGGTGCACCACGAAGTCACCTGTCGTACTGGCAGGAGGTGGGGAGGGCAGGCCGGGATGGGAATCCGTCCCTGGCTGTTGTCTATCCGTATGGCCGTTCATTAGTGGGAGACAGTGGAATGAGAGAGACGTTTAAGAGTGTTGAGTGCTTGAGGCGATCTGTATTAAACACTCTGTTGACTAATGAGATGGATGAAAGTGTGTTGTGCGTTAAGGAAGGATGCGTTTTAAAGGAATGTTCTGTATGTGAGTGTGATCTTTGTAAGTGTTGTTCGAGATGTTGTGCAAGATGCGAGTGTGTTGGTGTGATAGGTGTTTTGGAGAGATTTTTCATTTGAGTATTGTTGCTGATAAGAATGTAACGATAAAAAGACGATTCGAAGAATATATATAAATACATGTAACACTTCACTGAATGTGTTGTTTATATTTATCATTGTTTCTAAATCGTGATGCAGTGTCTTACTTTATATTATAATACCCTTACTGCTGATCTAAGGGTCGTCGTAACTTCTGTTTCGTCACACGTCAGTTTTCTGACCGCTTTTCAAATGCTCACAATTAACATAAGTATTAATTAAAAGTTGAACAAACTGTAAAGAAACGTTCTGTCCATTGTTAAAAATAATCAAAAACAAAACAAAATAAATTCTTCAAAACATAAATTTAATGTTCGGAGAAAACCATAGGTTTATTGGTATCTGTTGGTGCAAACACACCGCACGCAATAAGTTGTTGTAGTTTTTCTTTGGGTTAAATAAACTAACATTTCAAATTCGGGATTTCTCGGCGTTGTCCATAGCAAAAACGTAGACATTTTCAGGAACAGTTGACGTGTTTGAAACTTGGATTAATATAATTATTCTGCAAGCAGACCATATCACGTAAGTTGTTTTTATTGGCGCAGTAGGGATATATTTATGATATTTTTTTGTCCATTTACGCCAGAAAACATTTAATGTGGTTCATATTACCGATTAAAGTGCCGCCTGGAATCCAGGCGGCGAGTTGGTATGAAAAAAGCCTTTACCACTTGCAACTCCCAGCTAGCTGGGAGTTGGATTATTGCAACTAGAAGCATTGCAAATTAAATTCAAAATGTGTACATGTCCATACGTTGGAATTAGTGGGTGGGGTAATGCGCTATGTGTGGTTTGTTTGTAGTAATAAATACAATATGTTCTTTGTTTGCAAAGTCGTCTTTTCTTCATTCTTTTCTTAAAGATGAGGCAGTATATGATTATTAAACAAATGTATTACATAATTGTTTCAGACTAGAGGCCTATGACAGAAACCAAAATTTCAACAACTGTGAGGACCTTATGCCAGAATTTAGGATGAGCCTTCCAGTAACCAGTGGCTACAAGGACATCAACAGTGACATGAAGATGACCCCCATTGACCGTCAGAAAGCCACTGACTATCTGGAACGCTTTCCAGTTGAGTTCGACCAAACTGTAACTGCACTGTACAATGACAAATTTTTAATGTATCTTCGGTTGTTTTCATCAGACAGTCTTGACTTTGTAAAAAGTGCGTGTAGAGCAGAAATGAAGAAAAAGATAAATTATGTGGTAGACATTTCCTTTACAAAACATGGAATAGTGCACGAGGCGCAGTGCAAATGTGGAGCTGGCGAGGGTCCCTTTGGACATTGCAAGCATATAAGAACTGTATTGTATGCATGCCTGAAATTTGTTCAAACAGGAGATGTGAAGGTAGAGTCGTCATGTACCGAGCAACTACAGGCATTCCATAGAGCCAAGAAACATACCGGGTCCCCTCTGAAGGCCAGAGACCTAAACATGGTTGGGGCAGATATTTGTGATATTAAGGACTTTGATCCCCGACCTGTTAGTTTTCGAAATGCCCCTAATTATCAGGATCATTTTTACAATACATGTATGAACTTTAAAGGAATATCTAAAACGCCAATATTTCAGACCTTTGCACCAGTAAATATATATGCAGTCAACAATGATCATGACTATTTTGAAGTGACACATGAAGAAAACTCTAAATCAGAGTAAAATAACTAAAATAACAACAGACGAGTGCTGTGAACTGGAAGTTTTGACAAGGGGACAAAACACAAATGATCGTTGGTTCCAGGAACGTGGAAAAAGAATCCAGTCATCCAACTACCACCGGATATGTACAGCAACAGGAAAGGCCAATTTAGCAGCATTGGCTTCCACAATGGTATCTGGACATGTAACTAAGCAAAATGAAGCGATGCGCCATGGCTGTAAATATGAAAAAACTGCAATTCACATATATGAAAGTGCGCGAAATGTTAATGTTCAGGCATGTGGCATCACTGTTTCTAAGACCCATCCATTTCTAGGGGCATCTCCTGATGGAATTGTCAGCAAGGATTTAATTGTAGAAGTAAAATGTCCTTTCAATGCAAAAAATAGAGATAAACTCAGTTACTGTGCCATATTTAAAAGAAATCAATAGACCACTTGTTATAAGCAAAAAACATCCATATTACTTTCAGATACAGGGACAGTTGTTCTGCTCTGAACGAAAATATTGTGATTTAATTGTGTATACTCTCACTGACATTGTGTACATCAGAGTAACAAGAAATGAGGCGTTTATCTCTGATATGGTGCACAAACTTGAATTATTTTTTGAGGCACATTTCAAACCAGCACTTTTGGAAAAGTTGTTTTATAAAAATTTGTAAAATAATGTTCTGCAAAAGAAATGAAACAAAAAGTTCATTTGAAAATAAATGCATTTTGTAATGTTGTATGAATTATCATGATATGTATTTTTTGTTATTATATTTGTCATTATATATGTATTCAAATAAATTGTTTTATTGAAAATTGTGTTGTTTGAACAGAACTGCATAAATATCAAGTATGTTGTTTACAGTCAGCATTCATAAAGCACCTCAGGAAAAATTTAAGTACATTCCTTAAATTATCAGAATTCCTAAAGTCTTTTGCTTTTTTATATAGATGTCTTCTTGTATTAAATTTGTTTTTGCTGTAAATTATTTACTTTTGTTATAGTATTTTGGCAAAAAAACAACAGAAATCATAATAATTTCCATAGCAAATTGTATCTGAAATTTTCACTTAAATAAAACTTAAGATTTCGCTTAGGAGCTTTATGAATACCAGCCCGTACCAGAGTTTAATTTCAGCTGCAAAAGTAACAAATCACTATTTTAAAACTTTATTTATTAAGCAATCACATGTAATACATCAACTTCAACATAAAAAATGAATAATGAACAGTCATATTGACAAACAAATGTCTAGTATTACTGTAGTAACATGTACTTTCTAATACTGATAACCATAGACTAATACACATGATCATCAGATATTTTTTTATTCAGAATGGTAAATGACAACATAAAAATGACATTTTTTACTACACTTAGCTACATGTACAACCGTGATTGTAGCAATTCTTTAAGCATATGTAGACACAATGCCATTTCTGAAATTGCATAGCATGAAACATACAAAAATTATCTCTGATAACAACTTAGTCTTTGTGGCAGTCAGAGGTTCAGTTAAAATTCTGTATGTTTTTCCAAGACCAATGATTCTTTCTACATGCACACGTTTGCTAGAAATTTTCCTATCTTTAATAACAGTATCATTTGACATTCTGTTCTTTTTCTTAAAAAAGGTTGGTATATTAATATGCACATCATGTGGTGCAAAAATGTCTTGTACATTAAAACCTTTGTCAGCCATTATACTGTCATTTTTGGAACAAAGCCTGGTCAGTGAACTCCGTTCAACTATTTGCCTGTCACTTGTAGCACCTCCATAGGCTGGGGACACATAAGAAATAAGACCGCCAGGGGTACTGCCAATCAAAACCTTAACTATATTGCGGTTTTTGTAAGTCGAAAAAGTGGCTTGTTGAGCCGTTGGATTTTTCGGTTTTTTAATTGGGCACTCAGTACCATCAATTATGACGCGTGTTTTGGGGTATAGCCTCTTGAAGCTGCTTGGAGCGAAATAGCGGACTAAAGTTTGTGATGGCCATATGTTAATTTCTTTCCACTGTTTTTCCATGAACAAGACCCAAGTAATAAAAATGTTCGACACCACACTTTCAGAAACATTAAATAATCGCGACAGTTCAAAGTTTGTCATGTGTCGCCTTAACTTTATCAAAGTAATAAAACATTGATCAGCAACACATATACTCGAAACAGAATGATACACATAATTAAGATGGTATGCTGCTGGTCCAAGTGTGTTCAACACGAAAAAGAACTTCATGTAATTTTCAAGTCCAGTATAGAAGTGGACGGCTGGCGCATCATTGTCAAAATTGTGGATGCTAAATGCAGGTGTTGTTGTTGTTTGCATCGCCGCATCTTCCATTACACACTCTGTTTGTACACAAGAATCTATAAATGTCACTTTTTCATCCGTGATTGAGATTATTTGCTCCACACATTCCTGCTGGGTTACAACTTCTTCGCTGGCACCCACATCGATATCAGAAGTAACAATGTCTATTTTGGTTGCAATGAACTCAGGTTCAAAACTCATGTTTTCTCCAGATTGTTCCATATTTGTCACATCTTCAAACAACTTACGTTTCCGGTTTTCTCGTTCTAGACGACGTTCTTTTCTCTCCTGGTTCTTCGCAACAGTCGCCTTGTTTGTCCAGGAAAAAATACTGGGGACAGCTGTTTTTCGCAGAGCCTGCTTACGTCTTTCATTACCTGAAAAAATAAATACTGAAAAAATAAGTATGTGCTAGAAACAAATGCATATATTTGGTTGTTGCAGCTTTAAGGTTAAATGTATTAAGAGAAATTGAGTGTTCAGAAGGTGACAGATTTATCATTTTATTGGTTTCAGTCATGTAAGATTAAGAAACACCAACATATGATATAGTGTTAGGTTATGACACACAATATCACATAATGCATATTTAATTAATCAACATTACATTTAATTTTTGAAGCAGTACTGTCGTTGTTGATGCAGAACTTTTCGAAAATTAAGCCAAATAACAAATGATGATATTTAGTATATACATGTAAACCAGTTCCATATACTGTACATATACATATGTCATGATTATCTAATGGAGAGAAAACCCAAATTCAACATTATAAGCGTAATAATTGTTTATATTTATGATGTTTTTCAACTCAATAGAAAAGCAAACTACCTACCAGCGTATGTAATTGTGTGGTAATCATCTTCGGTGAAGTGGTTTTCACACACGTACGAGTATTCGGATGGAGTCCAGATTTCGAACTTTGTTTTCACCCGTCGAATAGCTTGTACCCATGCTGCTCGACGTTGTTTGTCTTTCGGAAAGTTGTGTCATCCTTTTCGTGAACACAATGGAACGCAGCACGTGGTTTCAGGCATTATTTTATCTGTCTTTTGTCAAGCTGTCAAACGCTTCGCTTATTAACAATGGCGATAATCTAATGATAAAATCCGAACATATCCGCATAGAGGGACCTACTCGACCAGAGCGCCACCTATATTGGGAAACAGGGGACATAAATCGCTAAAGTCGCTCATTCAGCCTGGAAATAAAAGTCGTAGAGGCCAGATCATTTGGGGATAACTGAGTGGTAGCTTTGTGAGAATGTGAGGAAATGGGGATGTGAGATATTTAACCTACAATGCGGCTTGTAGTGGGGGAGACCTGTCAAGAGTAGAGCCTACGTGGCATGTTTAAGCCTGTGTGGCAGCCTTAGCCTATGTGGCAGCCCCGAGCCTGTGTGGCAATCCCGAGCCTGTATGGCAACCCGGAGCCTGTGTGGCAATCCTGAGCCTGTGTGGCGAACCCCAAGCCTGTGTGGCGAACCACCGAGTCTGTGTGGTTTCAATATGAGTGATAACAAGTCTGGTTAACTGTGTGCGTATGTGCGCAAAGTATTTGGAGTGTTATTGGCTTACTTGAATGACACAAAAGATTCTTCTCATAAATTAGCGTCTGCACGTCAAGAACGAGTCCTAAAGGTTTTATGTTATATATACGCTGCATGGATCATAACGTAAATGCAATTGAAGGCATTGTTGCTTTAATCAATTAACTGATGTTATAGGTAAACGGACTTTTGCTTTTGTATTGTTTGCATATGACGATACTTTAGAAAAATATGTATCACATTATGTCGAATACTTAATTTAAATGCGTGTATCAAGTAGATCTATATCAGTTTCTGTAAATAAATAGTTAGATGTATAGGTATTTGTGTAAATTAATGTGATCCCTATACATATCTGGTCCAAAAGAACCTATGTTGCATACTGTAGTCTGGAGTGATTAATCACCCCTGCTCTAGTGCGTGACATTTATTGGCGATCCCGGCAGGAAAAGATAACGAGTGAATCATTATCAAGTTAACACTCTTAAACCTCAGATTAACACAGATACCTAGTTCTGCAGACCACTGCGCGTGGTCGGTGAAAGATCAGGTTACAAGGTTTAAATAGCACATAGTTGTTCTACAATTCAAGGGAGAATAATCTGTATAAAAATATGTTATTTCATGCAGGAGCGGGACAAAACTTTTACCGTAGGAATTTGATAATATTGACTAATAAAAAAAACGAAGCATCTAACATCAATCATACCCCGTCGGGCTTATTTAGCAACACGTGTAGTAGCTGATTTTTCAAACTGTAGAATAATTCACTTATGACGGCCTGGGTCGACATTGAAGTCCTTGCTGCAGTCCTTGTTGCAGACATCTGGACCGCCTTTCTCTCGCAACCTGTGGGTGCCGGCGCAAAAACTCCCGAACCCACTTGTCAATGGGACCGGTCTGCGTATTAAATATTACATCGAGAGGGACTTCCTGGATAAATTAATTAGAAAAAAAAAATCTTAAGAAGTTGTCAGCGTATGTGGTATTTAACTGTATAGTGGTGCTGTTTAATATTTCAGTCGGGTTTAAGTGTTCACTGTACTCATATACGAATAGTTAAGTACGCGTAAATGCTTATATATATATATATATGTGTGTTTATTCATTTACACATCAACATTTATTTACCGATTTCTTTCACAATCTCTAGGACTTTACACTTGAGCATCCCACGAGTCGTTTGCATGCCTTGGTTAGCTAAATACAAAAGATAATTGACCAGTCTTTGCTTATCATAACTACTCAACTCGAAGAACGACCTCGGTCTCCGAAATTTGTGTCATGCACGTGATTGTGCAGTGTTGATATGGGCACCATATACTCTATTGCTGCTTTTCAAAAGGATAACTCTTTTCTTTTTACAGCGCTCACAGCCGTTTGCAGCACTTATTTGTTGTAGACGTAGGTCATTCAATGTATGTTCGTAAACAAAATATATTAAACATACGCTATTTAACATAAATTCTTACATCTGAATTTGGTTAAAATTTCAGTTAATACATTTTGTTTTTCATAATTTCAATAATGTTCAAAAATAATTATCAACATAAGTGTAAATCGAGAAACGAAGACATTTAGTAATGTAAATGGATTTTCTAATGAATATAAATACTGTACGCTAATTACTGAAATATTAACTTATAAAGGCAGTAAACCTTATTAATTTCAAGATGAATTACGCACGAGTTACATCCCTTGAATTGAAAATGTGTAAACATTCCCCCAATTAATAATGATTAGTACCTTTTGATCATTATTGTATTAACCTAATAGCATGAATACATCATTGCATTGACAAGTTTTATCAATCAAATAGTTTGGTATGTGTAAGAAATTGTAGTTTATAGGTATTGTAAAGATAATTCATAGAAAATGGTTATTCATAAAGGTCATTGAAATTACACAAAATCAAAAGTATTTTTATGTGCTTCCTACGATAAGTATGCGAAATAGAATAAACACAGACGATACTAATGACCTTTTAAGCATGGATGGACGTAGTGACGTTTTTTAATGGGGGCTTCCATAATAATCCTAAACCAAGTTCTTTCTTTTTAAACCACACACGGTTGTGGTTGTTTGGTTTATATGTGTGGTTATACGTGGTTATATTTTCGACAAGTATAACGTTAGAGCTTTAAGTCTATATCCTGTTGTGTTTTTGTATCCGAAGTGAACTCATGATCGGTAGATCTTCATGTAGAATAATGTTGAAATGCATGTTAGTTGTAACTGCTTAGTGTACAACGCAGTACTCTTTGCTCTAATAGTTCTAATCATTTACAATTAGTTGCTGTTAAACAATAAGTTTTCTTTATCACCATGAGGTTAAGCTGTATGTATAGGTTTTTATCATACCACTATGCTGATACCGGCCTGATACAAAGGTGCCTGATATATTTTTTTTATATCAGGTCAGTAGCGTTTATATCAGTCAATGTTTGGAGGTATGTCATATTATGCGGAAACAACTATAAAGTCGACAGTTTCAGTAAAAATATATAAGATTCAACAAAACAAACAATTTGATACCAAGAACGTATATAGTTTATTATTTTTAATCTTCATAAATCACAAAAACGTTATTTTTTAAATATTCACGTAGACCCGCACTTTGGTAGTGATATGACGTCATCTATGGAACACAATAAATTATCCATACAAATTTATTTCAATACATTCATAATAAATGCACTAAAATTCACTACCCAGCATCCGTTTATGTTGAACCAAAAACATTATTACCAAAAACTGAACACACTATAGTCAAATACTGTCAATATTGACACGATCTTGGACATGACAATTTCAATACACAACTCCAAAATGGCGTCTCCAAACAATTCGGCGTTGTGTGTTCTCCGATAAAATTGATTGTTGCAATCCATTTCAGTTCGCATTTTCAGTATTTTATGAATGAGCATGCGTGTAATATTATGTATTCGTAGTGAAAACAGTTCATGTATCATTACGAAATGTTAATAATAAGGTATTATTCAGTAAACTTTTAGAAATCCATAACTACATGTACGTGAACGTGTAAAAGTCGGCTCAGCAAAATCAGCGCCTTCCTTAGTTTTTAAATATACAAAAATCAGCTCGTTTGGTGATATTTTACAAAAAATGTGGTATGATAAATAGAAAAACTGGTTACTGCTCGGTCATGTGTAATATATCAGGTTCGGCAAGCCTCGCCATTATATTATTCTAAGCCTCACCTGATATAGTACACAAGACCAGGCAGTAACCTGTTATTCTCTATATATGCTCTGTTAACATTGTAATTTTGTATACATGTTACAATGAAAATGTGTCCCGCGCAGTTTTACATCGCGACGTTTCTGTGTGCAATTTTGCTTTTAAAGGCTGGACATTTATTTCGATTGAGAAAGGCACATGTGTATGATCAATATTGGGTTTACATTTTAGTTGTGTTTTCAATTATGTATCCACCAGACAGCATCGCTTTTTTCATATTTGGAATTCTCATCAATGTATGCAAAGTCAGAGGTAAGATTTGGACAACAACAACAAAGAACAACAACAACAACAACAACAACTACTACTACTACTACTACTACTATTACTACTATTATTACTACTACTACTAGTATTATAACAACAACTACTACAACTACTACTACTACTACTACTACTACTACTACTACTACTACTACTACTACTACTATTACTACTATTATTACTACTACTACTAGTATTACTACTACTACCACTACTACTACTACTACTACTACTACTAGTACTACTAGTACTACTACTACTAGTACTACTACTACTACTACTACTACTACTACTACTACTACTACTACTATTATTACTATTATTACTACTACTACTAGTATTACTTCTACTACTACTACTACTACTACTACTACTACTACTACTACTACTACTACTACTACTACTACTATTACTACTATTATTATTACTACTACTAGTATTACTTCTACTACTACTACTACTACTACTACTACTACTACTACTACTACTACTACTACTACTACTACTACTACTACTACTACTACTACTGCCACTACTACTACTACTGCTACAACTACTACTGCTACTGCTACTACTACTACTACTACTACTACTACTACTGCTACTACTACTACTACTACTACTACTACTACTACTACTACTATTATTACTATTATTACTACTACTACTAGTATTACTTCTACTACTACTACTACTACTACTGCTACTACTACTACTACTACTACTACTATTATTACTATTATTACTACTACTACTAGTATTACTTCTACTACTACTACTACTACTACTACTACTACTACTACTACTACTACTACTACTACTACTACTACTACTACTACTACTACTGCAACTACTACTACTACTACTACTACTACTACTACTACTACTACTACTAGTACTACTAGTACTACTACTACTACTACTACTACTACTACTACTACTACTACTACTACTACTACTACTACTACTACTACTACTACTACTATTACTACTATTATTACTACTACTACTAGTATTACTACTACTACTACTACTACTACTACTACTACTACTACTACTACTACTACTACTACTACTACTACTACTACTACTACTGCCACTACTACTACTACTGCTACTACTACTACTGCTACTACTACTACTACTACTACTACTACTACTACTACTACTGCTGCTACTACTACTACTACTACTACTACTACTACTACTACTACTACTGCTACTCTACTACTACTACTACTACTACTACTACTACTACTACTACTACTATTACTACTACTACTACTACTACTACTACTACTATAACTACTACTACTACTACTACTACTACTACTACTACTACTACTACTACTACTACTACTACTACTACTATTACTACCAATACTGTTCTCCGTGTGTTAGTTATACCTTGGGAATATGTATTATTTAGGGAGTCACAGTATATTTTTAGTACATATAGTGAATATGAATTGGATACATATTATAACCAGTTGTTTATATCAAAACCAAATGATATCCGTAATAGCTACAACAGTTAATATTCAATTTTAGAACATAAAATAGCGTGACAACACGACCACTTGCTCATCATACAAATCCTGATGAAACGACACCAAATACATTTCTACAATTGTGTAAAACCAGAATCATATTATTTGGTTCGCTCGTAAATGCGGCTATTAATAGTTATTTAAGGTTAAACTTGATTTGTATGTATTTGGTTCAGTTCATTGATTAGCGTAGAACGGGACATTCTTTGTGATGTTCATAACCATGTGCTCATGTCATTTTCAAACTGTGCTAATTGGAATTCAGGAAGCATCTACCAACCAAATAATGTACGCGCGCTCTAAAGCACAATTGCTAATTAAAGCTTTTTTTTTCACCTGGATCCTATTTTGTGAAAATTCTATCAGATAATGTGAATGCTTAATGTTAAAATTTAGATAACCAGATTATAATATTCGTCTTTAATGTCTCTCAGCTCTGTTGTTTATTATTATAATAACAAAAGATTTAGCAAATACTAGTAGATCAAAAGCTGTTTTACCACGGATAAACATCAAATGCAATCATTTTAATGCGAATGTTAAATTAAGGCAGCATGCAGATGACACTTCATTATTAAAAAAAAAAGAAAAACCAACGAAATCCCGAAAGCTTTAAACATTTTCGACACATTTGGGTCAATATTATATTTACGATTAAATAAACATAAAATAGAACATAATATAAATGACAAGTCCAAATGTGTATTATTTAAGCTCCGGTTTCTTTTTTATTGTTTTCATGATTTTACAGCAAAATAGGAACACTAGAAATTTTTATATTTTCTGATCATGATGTACGCTGGAATTTTTGTATAACAAAAAGAATACTATTATGACATAAACAAAAGGGTTAAAGCACATGATAACAGATCTTTGTGATGGGAGCTATTTTACGTGTGTAAATCAGTGCTGAACAGTTAAATAAAATGACAACTGAAACTGAATTATATTATTATATTAAAACGCTTCTTACATTCGTCGGAATATATGCCGTTGATAATGTATAAGACATTACAGTGTCTAGCTATCTCAGTGTATGACTATATATAATGAAATTATTGATTTTCAGGTTGTGTTGCAATGACCTGCTATTATTTGATGTCATAGATATTTAATATTATGTTTTTCCTGTGTGAACAAATTATTCATATCCTGCGAACGGAACAAGTGTTTGACCGAGCTTGACATGAGAAGGCGTGGTAAAACATATTATAGAGACCCGTTAATTGCTACAACAGCACATATCCTGAATGGGCAGGAAGACATTCTTATCTCTTGAAGACATCTGTTTAAGAGCTCATCTTCAAGATTTAAACAAAATGTTTACACCTTAGCTGTCCGGACTTGCATGTGGATATGATTCAGAGATGCATCGGATAGCAAAGATTATAATTTATTTCATGCTATGTGGTGAATGAGTGGGGAATACAAGTGAATGATAACCCGATCATTTCACTCTAGGTGGATTGAAATGATAACGTTTGATCATTTCACTCATGGTTATGTGGAACTACTTTTAACTTTGTTTTTATGTTTATTGTTTGAAAGTATGTGAATATCCTAATTGTCAGAGTAAACATCGGCCTTTGTAAAGAACAGAAAACACATCATAAAATTTACACAAATATAAGTAAGCGACAACGACACAGTAAGAGTGGAACTATTTTCCCACCACAACAGTGATCGACAATTTTAGCATCATAATGACGTCATATTGTATGACGTCATAATTCACGAAACTTGAGACGCTTCAGCATATCTCGCGCATTTTTATTTATTTATCGTAGCACTCGTGAATATATTGTTTCTAAGTCCACTCATGAAATAAAATACGATCTTACACTGCATTAAACAAATATACTCTATATCTTTACTGACAATGAATATGATTATATATATGATTTAAAACTTGTAAGTCATATAATTAGAAAATGACAAAATGATGTGGGTTTTATTTCACATCTAGACGAAATAATATATTATTATATACAACTGACTGAAATAAAATGGTTGACACACTAGTTTAATCATTACAGCGATTTATTTTAACCCGATTTCAAAATCGTCAAGGCAATTTTCAACTATTTATATTTTTTAGTTTGCGGTGTGAAATTACCACGTGGTCAATTTAACCAATCGATTTCGTTTCCGGAATTCCGTAGTTTACAAAATGAGTCCGAAACGACAAGAAGCGCTAAAAACTTTTAAACTAGTGCGGAAGTATTTAGCGACGCAGTTAGAGTGTAAGTCTCTCACGCCGAGGAACTTCTGCATCAACAACTACTACGTGTACTTCTATAGCATGTTTTTGAATAAACAACTAGTAAGGCATCGCCACAAATTCATATTGTTTTGCCTTTGACATCGGCCTTCAGTTCAGATGCCCATGTTTTTCTTTGTCACATATCCTGTCCGCTGTATAACGTTAGAATTGAGCGCAGAATAGAGGTCACTTGGCATACATGTTAACAACACACATTATTATACCTCACCCTTCTGTTCTCATACTTTGTTCGTATTAAAACGGAACAGTTAATTGAAATATTATATAGCAATATCACTTGCTATGACGTCCAGCAGATAAACAGAGTGATCGGAGTTAATAGGCGCCTATGAAACAGTCAGTAAGTGACTCCGTGTTACAAAAACGCATTCGCCTCGGGCAACAGTATTTCCTCGGGTTGACATAATGCACTATCGCCCTCAAAGAATGCAATATTTATGTATTATATTTATAGTTTTCCCTATACTGATAGGAAAATCGAGTATATTCTATACCGCCATGATTGAAGTCCACTTGTTTTCATGCGATTTTGCCGAACTTGATATTTTAAAGGTTGCCCTGGACATAGAAGGGATACATCCTTCCACAAACTGCTCCTTTATTTCATGTAGAAAGTGCTTCATGTAACTGAACTGTTGCTAGATCTAGTTTCGTATAACATTATTCACACCTTTTTGTTAATGTGCGCATGTTACCGACACAATCACTATACGTTAAATATTGACTGCTTTTAAGTTATGCCAAAGTAATTTGGTATTAGGTATAACTTTCTACTCGTTTTATGTTATTACTATTTCTGTAGACGCACATTTTAATGCAATATGTAAATTGTCAAAATACCGACCTATGCGTGCTAATCAAGCTGGATTGTTGCATACAAGTTTAAATGTTGTTTGTTTTGAATGCGTAATCTGCTGGCTATGAAAATTAACGTGAATGTTAATCAATATCATTCTATGGATCAGATTTGCTGTTGCTTACAGTTGTCAGTTTCATATGTATTGGAAAAAACACCCCATGAGTTTTGGTAAGTGGCGTTAATGTATGCAAATGTGCTTCCTTGTACAAACCGTTATTGCATTTTTCTATTAGACAAGTCGACGCGGAAACAAATCAAATTTAATATTGTATCCGGTTAGTAAGTATTTCAATGTTTTATGTTGATATGCATAATACCGCCTATGCTTAGAATAACTCCGGGCTGCATACACAACACCAGGGCTTGTAACTAGAAAACATCTTATGTTAAAAATGTTTTACTTATGTTTATGAGTTTCATATCAAGTTATAATATTTAAGTTAAGTTGTATCTTTATGCAGCAAGTTTGTTTTAAGTTGATGTTTTGATGATTATGTAAGTTCATTCACTTGATAAAAAATGCAAACTATTTTGAAGTAGATTGATGAATGACACTAAATAGATACATAAGACATTTGAGGGATTCTTCAATATAGCGGTCCAGCATCGCGTATTTATTGTTATTGAATTGTGATCTGGCTTTTCATTTAAACGCCTTGTTATTGCATAAAATTAATTTTTTTTTTAAATGTACAAACGGTCTTTAGATATATAAAGGTTTATCACCTGTTGACACACCTGGAAATGCTATATTGATTTAGTAGACGCTAAAACGGCTACGAATAAAACTAATCTAAATGTACAACCTAATGTAATTGTTGGCAAGTTTGCTCACTTATGGACGTTTATTGGACTGTAAAATCTTGCATTTTAATGGTCGATGTTTGCTTTAATATGTAAATGTAAGTTGTAATTTGAGCTGTTCATGGATTTCATAATGCACCTGGTTGATCTTACCATTTGTAAATAGTATGCAAATCGTCGAAATTTGAAAGGGGCCCTTTGCCACCACGTTATACGATTTCGATCATAAACACACATTTTGATAATATTAGATTTTGCATATATGAAGAATCTGGTAAAAGATTTCTGGGGTTACATGTTCTTGCCTAAGAAGACATGTCTGCAGCATACAATTTTTGAAAACTTTATGACAAAAATTATAATAGCTCATTATGCTTTATTGTGTTCAAGTGATTGGTTTACATTTACAGCCAGACATGGTTTGCTGTCTAAAAATACACGTCTCAAACTAAAGTATATTTGAGTTTGAGTGTGAAATACAACCTTTCACAAAGAGGTAGAAACTTAAATTTATCCGAAATTTTGAATTTCCTAGATACCAAACATAATAATGGAGGACAACACCTTATAAGAAATATTTACATTTCGTTCTGTGTGTAGAGTATTAATATATTTGTTGTTTAATCACTTTTATATAACGATTTATCACATTTGAACATTTGGCGTCGCTTTAAAGCATAATAATCTGAATGCATTCTTAAAAATACAATGTACTTGGATTAATCCTCGTTTGACAGAGTTATATCCCTAGTAATACGTAATACTGTAATAAACCAGTATAATGATTCATTATAAACGTTTGCATAATGAATGTATTCTATATAAATATAAAAAAGACTAATTAGCATGTGCATATTATTAACAGATTATTTTAAATGTGTGGACAAACATACATTCACAGGCTCCAACGCATCGATTAAAATCACCAAATCCACTTAGAACAGCATTGAGCAATATTGTAAACGTTATACAAGACAAGACAAGACAAGACAAGACAAGACAAGACAAGACAAGACAATAGTTTTATTCAAGATTAGTACAAAGTACATGATCTAGAAAAAAAAAACGAACATATATACATTCTATACGCGGTCAATGCATTCGGAATTTGTTCTAAAAATCGTGAAATATATGCAAATTCAAAACGAAACGAATTAATTGCAGTATAACATAACATAAGTTGCAAACGTATGGAGAGTGATGTACATGTATATTATACACGAATAGATTGTCTAATTTCTAATGCATATTTAATATATTTGGCAACACTTTTAACAACATCAGAGTTAACTGATCCCATTAATGAATTGAACTTATAAACAGATGGTCTATCGTAAAATCGTTTATCAAGAAATCGTCGTATTACTGTTGAGTAACATGGACAAATGCATATAAAATGGTACACATCTTCTAATTCACGCCTTCCACAGTAGAGACAGTGCCTTTCAGTTCTTGGTATATTATTTGAGCCATAGCGGCCTGTATGAATTCTTAACGAATGAGCACAAATTCTAAAACGTGTAAAAAATTTCCTGAGACTAGCAGGCAATATATCAAGATAACATTCGTACATAAAATTATTTTTGTAATAAACGTAATCCAACAGAATTGAACTACGTTGTAATGAACCATGCCATTCTTGGATAAAGTTATCAATTACACGTTGTTTGAAAATTAATGGAAAAGAACCATGGATACTTTCGGGATACAAAAATACATCCGAAAAACCAAAATCATCTAAAAGTTTCTTCACAGAGGACACCCAGTTCGAGTGGCCTAATTTACAATCGTCTAAACCTCGACGATACAATGATGAAATAATAACATTATCACTTTGCAATACCTTACACCAGTAAGAAATGATGCGTGTATATCTTGATATATATAAGGGATAACGTCCAAGTTCGCCGTATACACCAATGGATGATGTAGACTTTCTTACATTCAAAATAGATTTGCAAACTTTTAAATGTACCCGTTCAATATCTTTAGACTTCGTAAAACCCCAAACTTCTGATGCATAATTAAGTGTTGATCCTACCAAAGCATCAAATAATTCACAGTAACTTTTTGGAGTAAGTGGGACCTTCTTAAAATTGAATAATAAAGTATTTAGAGCTTTCAGTGATTTACCAATGATGAACTCATTATTTGCAGAGAAATTGCCATTATATTTAAAAACACAACCAAGATAATTAAAATTATCTACTATTTGTATTGGTTCATTTTTATAGAACCACTGTTCATCATCTTTTAAAGCACCACGTTTTCTGAACACCATAATTTTAGTTTTGGAACTATTAACTTCTAAACTCCAGGTATTACAATAATCCGCTAATTTATCCATGTGAGTCTGTAATTCTTCGGGGGACTTACCCACAATTACCATATCGTCTGCGAACAATAATACTAGTAAAACAATATCATACAATTAAATTCCAGCACTTACATTACTTTGTAAAAACATTTCTAAATCTTCTAAAAAAAGGGAGACTAGCAAGGGGGAGATAACTTCGCCTTGCCTTAAACCCACAGAATATTCGAAAAATTCAGAAAAACTAGTACAATGTTTAACGCAGGATTTCACATGCATATACATATTCTTTAGAATTCGTAATACTCTACCACGTAAATCAGCATTAAACAGTTTAAACCAAAGTGCATTTCTATAAATACTGTCAAAGCATTTCTTGAGATCTATAAATGCCACATACAACCTTTTATTGGTATTCAAATAATGTTGAACAACAGATAATAATGAAAATATAGCATCCGTAGTGGACACGCCTTTGCGGAAGCCGAATTGTGCATCACTAATAAGGTTGTATTTTTCACAGAAAGACACAATTCTGGCGTTTAACACAGTGGTAAATAATTTAGAAAAACAACTTAATAGTGTTATACCTCTGTAATTAGCGACAGAGCTGCGATCACCTTTTTTAAACAATGGTATTATAATCCCCTGCGCCCATGTGTCTGGAAAAACACCCGAAGCTAAAATAGCGTTGAAAATGTTACAAATATACGGAGACAGAATATCACTACATTCAATAAAATATTCGTTTAATAAACAGTCAATACCATGTGCTTTATTACGTTTCAATTTTTTAATAGCGTTGTTAACTTCATCAATAGAAATAGGAAAATCTAATTCGTCATTGTAATCGTCATCTCCATCAAAATTGTGGTTATTACAAAAATCTTCCACATTATTGTTAGATGATTGCAAAATATCTTGCTCCAAGTTTGAAAAGAAGTGGTAAAACTCGTCAAGAGAAATTGAGTTCTCATTTTCAGTGTTTTTCTTTTTACTAAAGTACTTCCAGAAATCCCTGGGTTTACTCCTTTTCAAACCTTCAATATCTCGCAATTTGTTAGACTCAAAAATTTTCTTTTTCTTTGATAATAATTTTTTATAGCGACTTTTACAATCACAATAATTTTCGCGAGAAGTAAACGTCATGCGCTGATTAAATATACGCAAGGATTCTTCGTAAATTCTTCTGGCTTGCATACATTCGCTATCAAACCATTCAGCATGTTTAAGAACTGAAGAAGGAGCAAAAATACTTTTATTATTATGGTTAATGGACTTTTGAAATAATGGATCAGCAACGCTTTTCACAAGCGCTGAAAACTTATTTACAACATCATTTATGCATGTTGGATCAATACTAGCTGTCAACTGATCAAATTGATCGCAACATGTCAACAAGCCATTTTTAAAATCATCTTTCAAATTTGCATTCCATCTGTACTTATTTTCAACATAATCCTGTTTAGGCAATAAATTATTATTACAAATCACAGAAAAATACAATGGTGCGTGATCACTCCATTAATTAAAATTCAGTACGGAGAAGTCCGTTATTTGTGAAAAGTGAGATTCACGTGTTAATACATAGTCAATAGTGGAAGTACCGTTTCGAGATACAAATGTGAATGCACCTTTGTTAAAATCATCATATAATCGGCCGTTCACAATTCGCATTCCCGAGGATTTACATAGGTCAATCAATTTACACCCAAACGAATTGCATTTTTTGTCCATTGAGGCCCTGCTTAAACAATTATCAGGAATATAATTTTCACAATCAATAAAATCGACACACTGGTCAAATAAGATAAAATCATGTTTTTGTCCAATTCTGGCATTAAAATCACCAGTGAAAAAAACCGAACCCAGGATACTAAAATCATTGATATCGTTTTCTAACGCATCAAAAAAATCAAAATCCACAATATTATATGCTGGTGACTCCTCGGGCCAAATGTATACACCACACAAATAAATATTATTTTCTAGATTGAAGAAATATTTACATAGTTTTAACCAAATGATGGAATCGTGTTGATGACTTATTATTTCTACACCCACTTTAATACGTTCATGCATAAATAAAGCGACTCCTCCACTATTACGCCGTGCATTTCTGTGTTGGAATTTTCGGAAATAATTAAAGCTACTGAAAGAAGATAGATTGATATCACTAGCTTCTGAAGCCCATGTCTCATACATAATTATGATGTCATATTTTGATATAAGTTCCACGAAGTCATGATCATCCCTTTTCTGTTCTATTAGTCCATTAACATTCCAGCTGAGGACCTTCACATCACCCCCCTGGACACCTATTCCTTCATTGGACGGCCATCAATGTAGAGGGTATCGTACGAAATCCACGCATTCTTCCCCTGCTGTTTTGCCTCTTTCATCCGGGGAACGAGCTTCCTCCTTTTGTCTGCTACTTCCTTGGGGAATTGCTCGTTTACATAGAAACGGGTTCCTTTTAAAGTTTTGGCCTGCTTACGGACATATTCCCTATCTTTAAACTCATGGAACTTCGCCACTATACTTCTAGGGTTTCCCCGACGCCTGGCACCCATTCTGTGCACTCTCTCAAGCACTAGTTTATCAACATAATCCTGTACAATACTCATCTTCTCAACAAAAAATGGTCTCAGTTTAGTTTCAGTTTCAGCATTGGTTTCTCGATCAGACTCTTCAATATTAGCAAAAACTAGATTGTTTCTCATTGACTGTGCTTGCAAATATACAACTTCCTCTTTTAATGATTTCTTTTCGGCTTCTAGTGAGGTTACTTTATCATAAAGTTTATCTTGTAAAAATTCAAAACTATCTACCTTTTCCTCAACTGATTTGAGCCTTTCATCTGTCAGGGTACAAATCAGTGTCAAGTAGTACATTAATACCGGTCTATGTGTAGTTACCAAATGTAGAAAATGTACTATATGATACCATTGTGAAAATCATTGAAATAAATATGTTAATGTACGGTTAAGTCGCCCATTCATATAATATGTATACAGTAGTTGATCACGTACCAGGTTTACATCCTTAAAATCACGTTGTACACAGTTTCGATTCACCATCATTGCCGACAATACTATAATAAAGTTTTCCTGTTTTATGGAAATTGATGTAGGTAAATATGCTTTACATTGCTGAAGATTTTCTTTCGAGTTACGCAAGTGTTAAAAAAATTGTCGTAATACTAAATTAATGAACTTGAAGTTGAATACTATATGTAATACTGGTAGATGTTATGGGATACACGTTGTTCATAATACGGAACATCCCATATTGCTTTTGCTAGCAATTCAACCAACCATGTATCATTTAACGGAATTAATATGTACCTTAGATATATGTGAATGTATATGCGTTAATATACGAAATCAATATATATTATAAACATCTATATAGCGTATATTGTAATCTTACAGCATGTTCTATGATTGTTTATCGTTTTAAACCCTACTAGAAATGGTTTCTGTAACAGTCGTTAAAATATTTACAAATGACTGTTGTCAAACATTAGTTTATCACCCACGAGGTACAACCGTTGAATTGACGTGCATTCATAGGGTCATAATCTGCCTACCGATCTCAATCCGGATGGCACATCGTGGTAGCGTGTGAAATTTCGCTTCAACAGGATGAACGTGTATTGCGATTAAGTAAAACTAATTCGAAGTAGTATTGGGGTAATTGTTGCAGTTGTTAATTCAATTATGTCAAAACGAGCTAGGATCGCTTTGTTTATATTTGGAATTCTTGTCAATATGTGCAAAGGCAGAGGTAAGATTTGTAGTATTAAATTAAAAAATAAATTATTATTATTATTATTATTGTTGTTGTTGTTGTTGTTATTTTTATTATAAACGTTTACATTTGCAATAGCACTGTTTACATGCTCCAAGTTAACGGGTTTGCGTTACGACTGGCTTATGGTCATTTGACGCAGGTCCAATGTATAGTATTAACCTGCAAAAGTATTATAACGATTTAAATGTATTCGTTTGTTTATTTAGTAATCAACAGATAAATAAATACAACGCGGTTTTACGTGTCAGAACAATATATGTTGTATAAATCTTGTGTTTAAAAGGTAATGTACATTTACATATTATCTAAACCAGCAATATGAAATGCACAAATGTTTTAAAAGAAAATTATTGTTCAACGAAAATCATACTTTAAGTAATAGTATTTAAAAACAATGTTAAATCGCATTTGGCAATCGGATCATGGACTTCTGCAGACAGTAGATTAGTAACGTAAGAAGATAAAGTATTTCTTCATGAAAGCAACAAGTACGACTGTCTATGTTAAGCTTATTTGTAACATTTTTGTTTTGCTTTTACATCGAAAGGCCTGAGCAGGTAAGCAACATGGCGTGCCATAATTTAGCGATGTGTATATTTATTGTACCAAGTATTGATACAATAGGTAAGGCACTATATATAATATTATATAAATGTGTTCACAAATGTCCTTATATTAAGAATACCACTGTCATTTTCATATGAAAATACATTGCGAATTACGGAGACACAACAATAAAATGTCACTATGTAGTTTATAATTAACACATCATTTCACCACACAACTTCCATTTCACAATTCAGTTAAAAACAAACAGCAACAACAACAACACAAAATACTACTACTACTATTTCTACTACTGCTACAACAACGACAACAACAACAACAACTACTACTACTACTACTACTACTACTACTACTACTACTACTACTACTACTACTACTACTACTACTTCTACTACTACTACTACTACTACTACTACTACTACTGCTACTACTAGTTCTACTACTACTACTACTACTACTACTACAGTGCAACTACTACTACTACTACCACTATTACTACTACAGAAGATTGTTTCATAGACAGTCGACTAAAAATCATAGAATTTTTTGTCTCCTGAGCTAACAAGTATATTATAAAAGATGTTAATTTTTGTTGATGAGATGATATAATATAAGTAGTAAATATAACAACCCTGTGCTCTCTTACGTTAAAAACATGGACGATTTAAGCAACTTTATCTTTTGCAAATTACTGAATTAATGTTAGTAATGTTTACTGTTAAATAATTGACAATTTATGCATACTCATGTCTTGAAGCACTTTAAGTGTTTGTCTTCATTATTTCAACAAAATGCAAACACCTTTACTTCCCAAAAGTACACGTATATTTTATTTGGAGATAAATAATATAGCAGGTGTAGAAACATTGAAATTTTCTCACTGACAACGAATATTATAACTGTGATTTATGATAACGGGATCAATAGCGGATATTATGCAAAACATCATAGCCTGTATTTATTTGAAATCGTTATATTTCCATTAATAATTTAAAAATGCGTAAAACTTTTGACAGAAAACAATAAGAGCTATATACAAAATAACATTTTCTCCGTAATTTCGAATCATGTATATATCTATAAAATTACAATATCCAGCTGCATCAGACGCAGAGATACCCCTTATCAGCACTCATAGGTCTTGTATTTAAGGCTAGTGTACCAATGTCCATACTTATTATATCCGTGCATAATCGAAGAGCACGAATGTACAAGACAAGTTTCACATTATTTGACAACATGTATACTACCACTACTACTACTACTATTACTACTACTACTACTACTACTACTACTACTACTACTACTACTACTACTACTTCTACTACTACTACTACTACTACTACTACTTCTACTACTACTACTACTGCTACTACTACTACTACTACTACTACTACATCAACATATATTCGTTTTAGTATATTTTGCATATGCTATGACATATTTGTTTAGACATATGGCCGTCTGTTCAGATGTTCTTAGTTAGTAAAACACAACACTGTCCGCTCTATAACGTTAGACTGAAGCACAGAATTTGAGGTTACGTGGCATACGAGTTTAAACGCATATTTAATTTATAGTTGTGTCTATAATTTTTGTAAAATCGATAAAACAGTAAATCCCATAAAAATGGCGGGATAGATTGTTTTACAAATGTAGGTCGGTCTGAATGTAGACCACAATATAGTCCTGTTTCAAATTTAATACGCTCTTCAAAAAATTGACAAAAATGTTCATATGAGTAATGTCAAGGCCAAGTTCAACAATCAGCTAAATCGCCCTAATAACCAAAAAAGTTATAGATTGAATTATTTAAAATGTATCAGGTTTAGACGTATTCCGCTCTCTAAGTCCAACGGTTTTTATTAAATCTAAAACGTTTTGGCCAATTCGATTATCAGCCGAATTGCCGTAGTAACTGTGTAGTAATATCCTCTGAGTAATCTTAAATTGACCGTTTAAACCTTTTTTACTCTCTTATACAACCAGTTATCAAACGACCGTCACTAAAGATGTTTTTAAAGAGAACTCTGGTCGTAGAAGGGGCATTCCATTTTTTACCAAGACTCTGTTATTTCATAACGGCGCTTATTTAAATGGTCATGGTGAACTCCGTTGATAGCTTGATAAACTCATGCATATGGAATATGAAAATACCTTGCGACTATTAGAATAATGGTTTAACTATTCAAATGTTTATCATTCAATAGAATGTACGATTATTCGACGTTTTTTTTTTTGCAATTTCTGTTTGTCTATGGTAGTTGTTATCGAGTAACTTAAGGTACATTCTACGGGTTTTTTGGATTATGTTTTGTGATAACTTCAATTTTATGAGATTTCCATGTACGTGTATACTATTTTGTAAGTATGCTTCCCGAAGCAGGGGATAGGAGCATATAGTCGTAGCTCTGTTCATCCGTCCGAATTCTAATTCCACTGCCATTGTCTGGGTGTGAAACGAATTACCCTGGCAACTTTATCCACCATACTCCATGTTTATCCGTCCGTCTGTCGTTCCGTCCGTTCTTCCGCCCATTCTGTACCTCTTTCCGCGCGAGACCTCAGAAACGAATAACTCGAATTGAATGAAACATTATATGCAGCATCCCTATTTTAAGAATGTGCGCATATTGTCAGGTCGTTCCAGTCTGATGATTTTTCAAGGCGTTATAGCCCTTTGATTATATTGTAATACAAAATTCGCGTTTCCGTATGTTCCGTAATAATATAATTAAAGGTTATATGCATCATCTTTAACAAGGGTCGTATTTCTAGGTTGTCCTAGTCCAGAATGCTCAGGGAGTTATTGCCCTTTAATTATAAATTGGCTATTGTGCTTATCCAAGCATTACTTGACTATGGATGGAAAGATTTTAAAATTACTTAGCACAGATGTTTAGCTGCCATGAGCTGGTGCGTACCCCTCATGAATTATGTCCCTAGGTCAAAGGTCAAATCACACCTAGAGGTCAATCAAAATTGGCACAGTCTTATATTGCCATTGATTTTAATACTACCTGGCACAAATCTTAAACTCAATGGGACAGCATGATTTGCACATGGACCCGGTCCGTAGGTCAAAGGTCAAGTTCACACTTTTTCAAAATACTTTATATAAACGTTTAAAATATGAGACAGTTTGTATAAACCGTAACTGTAGGTCAGAGTTCAGCGTCATACTTAAAGGTCAAAAGTCAAAATTGACATAACTCGTTGAATGAATTTTAAATCACTTAACGCAATTTTATACCACATGACAGCGTTTCTCAATATGAATCAAGTCCATCGGGTTAAGGTCAATGCCACAGGTAGAGGTGAAAGAGGTATCGAGGTCCATCCATCGGTTCTACCGACATTCTTGTTGTCTATGAAGTTATTTGCACGCAGTACCTTCTCATCTGAGCACAATGTCTAACACTTACTTTCCATATGCACTTTTAGTCTTTAAAATTAATGGATATTTTAATCGTAAACTGATCCTTAGTTATAGTATATTGTGTTATTGTGTTTATTAAACTTTTTTCCTATTGATTAGATTTCCGGTGACTTGCGTTTGTTAGTATGATATTTATAGACGAAATTCACGACATGATTTAACAACCATGCATTAAAATAGCATCAGTAAACCTGCTTTCTTTAACAAAAAAATATAACATAGCGCCAATTGAACAATAAAGGAATGACGTGATCTAAATGTCGGCATACATTCTATTATAGAAAACAACGTATGTTTTGCAAACCATACCAGTTAGTGGCTGTTTATAGATACTTTTGTATTACGCGATTGTATTCCGGTAGATCTACATATATTTTTTTTAGCAGTGTGGCTATGCACTTATACTTCTGACAGATCTATCTCCTATTTCTTGAACGACTGATAAAAATGCATTGTCAGACTGAAACAAAATTATTCATTTTGAATATTTTAACTTCATCGCAAACGAGGCAACATCGTTAAATTGAAAGGTATCTGCAGCGTCAAGCGACAAATTTCATTGTATGTCCGTGTTTGAATGCAAATGTATAATTCGCAGTTTTACACCCTGATGCTATTGTGTGCAATTTTGCTTAAATTGGATGAACCTATAATAAATGGGGGATTTAAAGACATTTAATGGGTTGACATTCAGTGGTGTTTTTTTCCGGTATGTCTACACAAGATAGGACGCTTTGTTCGTATTTGGAATTATTCTGATAAACTGCACAGGCAGGTGTAATGTTCGAACATAAAATGTATTTTAATGTAAATATGAAATACACTAGCTTTATATGCAATGTACCTATATATATATTCTATGCCCCTGCTTAAAGTTGATACTTGTTGTCGAGATTTTGCCTTACATCTTGTTAATGGTCGTTTGCCCTACGGCCGCGTTTTAAGTATAAGTATGTACACTGTATGATACAGTTTTTGTTTTTCTCAATTTAAGATTCAAATTTGCTTGAAACCAATACATTCACCGTGGCTGAATTATGCGGTGCAATACATGTTCTAGAAGTATGGAATAAAGAAATTACGTTGAGGATTTGTTTAATATATAAGGAACTTATCCGCAGATATTCGTGTTTAAAATTTGAAAAAAAGTCATTTAATGTCTTAATTGAGAAAACGAAAACATCAGAAATAACCTAAACCACAATAAAGAAAACAAAGAAAGACTTGCCTTCGCCGAGGCTCGAACCAAGGAACATCGGCATCATACATGTCATGCCTTAAGCACTCGGCCGTTGGGACTTTGTACACAGAGTATTTTAACGTCTTGTAAGTGATACAAGTGCTTTTCAAAATACAGATGAAAAGCGTCGCAAACGCATGTGATTTATTGATACAGATTCGCATTTCTTTCAACATTAATCACTTATTTCTAGGAAACAGTGAAATTACCTTCCATAATTTAAAACGGCTTATAATTTCATTTAGTGACATTTTTCAATTTCTCAAAACAAATTGAAAAAGAAAGATTTGAATAAATTCGCATGAAATTATCTTATGACAGGAATTCTGCATTAGACAAACCCGATGAAATGTAATTTTTATAAAAAGGCTGATACCTAAGCAAAGTATTTGTGAAATGGTGTAACCCAATGTTTTGATTCGATATAATGCTCGTAAGCTGTTTTATATAACGGCTATTCCTACAATATCACTATATAAAGTGTTCAAATTCAATGTTTAGCAAGGAACGCAAAATCATGTGTGATTTGTATAGATGGCTAATTCAAAAAAGTTGTACATAAAATAAACCGTTTTCGCGTAAATCTGTACAATTCAAAGGCTTCGAGTCATATTCAATCAGATAGTATAATCATCCTTAAAATCCGATGCAAGTGTAGTTTTGCGCATTTATGGATAGTAGTAGTAGTAGTAGTAGTAGTAGTAGTAGTAGTAGTAGTAGTAGTAGTAGCAGCAGCAGTAGTAGTAGTAGTAGTAGTAGTAGTAGTAGTAGTAGTAGTAGTAGTAGTAGTAGTAGTAGTAGTAGCAGTAGTAGTAGTAGTAGCAGTAGCAGTAGCAGTAGCAGTAGCAGTAGCAGTAGCAGTAGTAGTAGTAATAGTAGTAGTAGTAGTAGCAGTAGCAGTAGCAGTAGCAGTAGCAGTAGTAGTAGTAGTAGTAGTAGTAGTAGTAGTGTTAGTAGTAGTAGTAGTACTAGTAGTAGTAGTGGTCTATACAATCAGTATGCATATATACACAAGACGGGAATATCAATTTATACTTTTGAGAAGACATTAAGAAGACCGAAAGCTTATGGCAGCAATACACAAATAACAGAAAGCAAATTCACCGGCTAGTGAATTGTGATCATTGTAGTTGCATTCAATACGGTGTATTTTAAATGCTTTTTCGAAATAAAAGAGGCATATAAACGAATGTGGGTGTTTATGGTTCTTCTCCACATATTTTTAAATATACTTTTAAACATAGACAAATTAAAGCGCCCGAACTAAAAAGCTCAAATATTATAACAAGAAACGCATTAAAAAGAAAAAGAAAGTACCTCTACCTGGGTTCGAACCTACGAACTCCGGATCAAGAGTCTAACACACTAACCACTCAGACACTGAAATTGTTCATTCGTCAAACTGTGAATAGGTCACTTTAGAATCAATCATTACACATAGACTGTAACAAAGTGTCTCATTGTAGAAATTAGTACGGAATTCACTAAATAATGACAGGTTTACAGGTTTATTTGGCAAATCGGCATGAGCAATGCCTTTGGCCATTTACAAAACACATCATAAAAGATGGCCATTAGCAACATTACAAGTTCAAAATGCATAATTCCAATTATACAAAGCAGGCTTTATAAAAATATTGTACAAAAACATATCTATCTATAAAGTGGATTGATTAACTTATTTTATAAGTAAGTTAACAAGCAACACTATCTAGGGTTTGGGAACGTCGTAATATCGAAAAGTACGTCAATTTTGAAAGTCGTCTTAACAAACCAATTTTTTCTGATGACATGAGATTAACAAATTTATTAATAGTACTAAAAGCATTTTAAATATTATATTTTTGCCTTAAGTCATGAAACAAGGGACAGCAGAGTACAAAGTGGAATTCTGACTCAACAACATTGTAATTGGATAGTTTACATAGTCTATTAATTATATCCACATTATTGTATCTTCCTGTTTCAATCTCAAGAGAATGTGAACATAATCATAACCTAGTCAATGCAATTCTATATTTATCCTGGTCAATAGCATCTAAATATGTTTCATACCTAAAAACAGTTTTGAATTTTTTATAATATTCTAATTTGTTTTGAGAATTCACAGTTTCCGACCATATCTGTATATATTGTTGACGCAACTTTGCTTTAACATGGGTATATAGCAACAGTTAACATCAAACATATACCATAAGTAGCCATATCCAAGCATATCTAATACATTATTAACCGCCTTTCCCCAGCTATTTTTGAAATTCAATGATTTAAAACTGTTATCTAAAACATGTTCTATAAATATTTTGCCTGGAAGTGATTCCGGATTTTTCATAATTTTACACCAGTATTTTAAGGCTCTTTCCCTGCAAATGACCGAAAGTGGGAATCTACCTAATTCACCAAGGACGGCAACTGTGGATGTTGGGTACGCACGCCAAGAATACAAAAAAGCTTACAAAATTTGATATGGATTTTGTCTACCTCCTTGAAGTCATATATGCCCCAAATCTCACTACCATACAAAATAATAGGTGAAACAGTCGAATCAAACAGTAACAATTTTGTTTTAATATCTAAAGATACTCTAGTAAACAGTGATATAAGGCCATTATATGCCTTCAGAGCCTGTTCATTTAGTGCTTTTACAGCAATAGCAAGACTTCCGGTATAATAAAATTTCATACCAAGGTAGCAGAAACTATCAACAATCTCAAGATTAAAATTGTTTATACTCCATGTAAAATTATTTCTCGATTTTCTGCGTTCAAATATACATATTTTTGTTTTAGCTACATTTATCTTGAGGCCGCATTTAGAAGAATATTGGTTTACACAATCTAGCTGGGCCTGCAAACTATTGGGATATCATCTGCAAATAGTAACATATATAGTGATAATTTTTCAATATCATTTACAGACATTTTAGACACATCAATATAATCCTTGATATCATTAATAAATAAGATAAACAGTAAAGGAGATAGAGGCTGTCCTTGTTTGACACCAAGTGTTATGTCAAACAGTTCAGAATACGGCATGTGTTCAGAATTTTTAACACAAGCTTTAACGTTTGAATATAGAGATTTAAGCATTTTTAACATTTTACAACTTACATGGGAATTAGCTAATTTTATCCACAATGCATCATGTATAACGGTATCAAAAGCCTTTTCATAATCAATAAATACACAGTATAGTTTTAACTTATTAGCAAGAACTTTCTGTATTATAGTATGCAGGATGAATATACTATCAACAGTACTACGATTATCGCGAAAACCAAATTGAGCATCGTTTAACTTCTGCTCATTTTCGCACCACTTATTCATCCTATTTCTTAGCACAAGTGAGTATATTTTAGCGATTATACTTATTAATGTAATTCCTCTATAATTCGAGGGATTTGATTTGCAACCCTTCTTATATATAGGTACAATTACACCTTTGGTCCATTCGACCGGATAAATACCACTATCAAATATATGATTAAAAATAGTCGTCAAATAGGGAGCAATAAAATATTTTGCATCAATAAAGAAATCCGCAACATTGCCAGACATATCACAACTTTTATATCTGGACATGTTACCAATAGTTTTACCAACCTCTTCTACACTAAACTGGCATTCTAAACTATCAATATTTATATTCTCATACACACCATAATTGTTTGCATTATCATCTCTATAAGTGCTATTATTTGGATTATTTGACAAATTACGAAAATGATTGGCAAATTCTTCAAGAGAAATGTCAGGTGATCCAGACGTTTTATTACTTTTAAATTTATTAACATGTTTCCAAAATTTGCGTGAACCACTTTTACTTGACACAGACAATTTCTGTGTTTCACTCCTGTAAAAAGATTGTTTAGCCTTACGTTTGATACATTTAAAAGCACTCCTTGCATTCCAAAAATTCAGTCTATTTCCATCACTAGAATTTGTTTTATACATGCGTTTGCTTTGATTAAAAGTCGACTTAGCATTTCTACAGTCAATATTAAACCAATGGGATTTCTTACCACTATTTCGATTGTTATTGACTTTAGTGCGAAATGTTTTACCATAAACCTTAAATGACAGATCAAAAATAGTACTTGACAAGCTATTCAAGTAGGTATCAATATCTGTTAAACCATCTGAAAAACGTTTCAGCAATTCATCAAAAACTTGTTTATTTTCATACAACACGTTTTGCAATTCTTCATTTTTAATTGAACTATCGTCCCGCAATAATTTTTCAACACTAGCAGTATTAACAATAGATGCATTATTGACGCAATTTAATTGGAACTCAATTGGGCAATGATCCGAGAATTCAGTAATATCATGTACACATATACCGTTAAACCGCCCAAATATTTCATAATCACATATAACATAATCGACTACACTAGCAGCAAATCTATTTCTGTTAAAATTATAACACGTGAAATTACCCGGCTCTAATCGCCCATTGACTATACATAAATTATTTTCTTTACACAATGACAATAATTTATTGCCGTAAGTATTGGCAATTTCGTCAAAAGAACATCGTAACGGCAGTTTATCTACATCAGATGTTATTGTAGGCATAGTCACATATCTATCAAGGTTAATATTTTCTACCAAATCTGATCTCTGACCAATGCGTGCATTTAGGTTACCGGTCAAAATAACATCACCTAGTAAAGAATAGCGAAGTAAATCATTTGAGATATTTTCAAAGAAATCAAATTCAAACAGAGGTGAACTTCTACATTTGTATACCTGTGAATCTTCTGGCGGAAGTAACAATGTATAAAGTAAAGGTCATTAGATGTACCAAAGAATGTCTTGCATAGCTTAATACACATATAGCCGTTAAGATTGATGTCCACTAATTCAATTTTGCCAGCGTACGTTTTATTAAAATAGACACTAAATCCACCACTATTACGTTTTGCTTTCTTGTTAGTTAGAGGTCTTGGACACGAAAAGCTATCAAAATTGTTTAAATTAACATTTGAACAATTTGAGTGCCAAGTTTCACAAAACAATAATACATCAAATTCATTAATATAATTTGTAAACTCATATCATTTTGAGATAAGTCCTTGAACGTTCCATAATAGAAAACGTAGTTGCTTCTTCGGGAGCTCCTATTCAGCAGTACCGGATGTGTCGATGGCGCGGCCCTGGTGATCCGTCGGTGGGTTCAATGGTACAGACGGGGCGCTGTTTTCAGGCCCGCGTTGCTGGATTGGCACTGGTCGGCTTCCGTTTAGGGAGTTCGGCCCGCCGCGAGGCGGCAGATCCGGTGTAACTCGACCCTGGTGATCCATTGGAGGGTTCCATGGTGCAGACGGGGCGCTGTTTCTAGAACTTCTAGATGCGCGTTGCTGGTTTGGCTCTGTGCGGTTTCCGTTCCGGAAGTTGGACCCGCCGCGAGGCGGCAGATCCGGGGGAGGACCAGGTGGAAGGCTGTCGGCGGTATAGAGTTTCCTTTCGATAAACAGCTTATCAACGCTCAGGGAAGCCTGCTTGTTTTGAGAACGCGCCTGCACTAGATACAGAATTAACTTCCGCCGACGTTCCTGAATCTCACGAGGATATTGGTCAGACACGTGATATGCAGAGTGTTTCAGCTTATCATAGGCGTTTTGCTTCACTGTCAGCTTATCCTGATGAATTTGGCGACAATAGGTCTCTTCAAACCTTGTTCGAACCGTCCAACACGATGAGCACGGTCGATCTTGATTACCCGCGCATCATTCATGCCAAGTTCATTTTCACAGAATTAAAGAACTTTTGCCATACAATCTTTATTTCTCCTATCATCAAACGAATTTTCCTCAGCGAAATTTTAAAAAAAAGGAGATTGTCGCGCATAGAATGGGCTTTCAGCTGGACAACATCATCAGCTAATGTGGAATTAAATGGCTTCAAGTCATTTAAATCTCTCGACAAAGCATCAGACTTAGATTTTTCAGAGTTCAAAGATTTTTCTAAAACAGAATGTTTACGACGCAAATCATCGCATTCACTACTATCGAAAGCCCGGCTAGTTTCAAGTTCAAGAAGTCGTGTTGTTACCGCAGAAAACTTAGTGTCAGTGTCATTCATTCGGGCCTCCACAAGCGTTTCATTTTTCGCTATTTTGGATACATCCATATCAATAAGATCAAGTTTGGCGAGCCTGTTATCAATGCTTGACAACCTAGCAAAAATCGCCTGTATCGAGCCCTGGTCCTGCGTGGCACAGCTGCTGGTTGCGCTAAATGGATGCTGGCGGGGGATGGAGGCTGCTGGAACATATTTTGTAGATGGGGCGGATAGTATTGGCCGAACATCTGTTGATTTGGTGTGAGCATGACAGGGGAGTTTCCTGGGGCGCTGTTGAGAGGCGTGCACGGCATCACTGGTCCTGCGGAAACTGCTGGTGGGGTCTTCTCGGACATGATTTTTATTTTATCAGGCCGATCGCTATATGAACCTGGTGATGCTTGTTCTTTTGTGCGCTTGTTTGTACGCTTGTTGTTACTTTTGGTCATGATACGCTATACATTTCGAGGGTCAGCAACAATAGACTTGATCGTTGAACCGGTGAACGGTGATCGAACTTTAATCACTAGACAGTTCTTTTCAAAATTTCTTGCGAAACCGGTTTTGTTACGTTTTTGTTATGGAGTAATACAATTTGAGCCCTAAAATATACGTCTCACACTCTTGACCACCAAATTATACAAATAATGACAGCTTACACGTAGAACGTATGTAATGCATATGAATTTATTTAAGAAATTATTATAATAAGACTTGTACTATTCAAACGTAAGTAGTTTCTAGAACATCCAGTGATTTATCCGCACAAATGCAACAGTCTATCAAATATCTATCAAGAAATAATCGATAATTCTTAGAGCAACAAATTAATAATATATATCAAACGTGTATTCACGAAATAAATGAGTACACACGCTAATAAATAATAATAGAATAATCCAGTATAATTACTTTATAAACATATATATAAGAAATGTTTTTTACATTAAAAAAATAAATTAAAATGAAAAGGTTATCCTATATAAGTACAAATTTGTAAACAAGCAATATTGACAACATAGAATGTATCCAGAATCGAAAACATTAACACAAACGTCATTTTCAGAGACATGTAGAACATTAATACCAGCCAATGCGTAGTTAACATAGCGATAAAATGAACTATATGATAACACTGTGAACAAACATTGAAACAAGATGTTAATGTTCTGTTAAGTCGGCCATTCCTTACATTAGTATGCAGTAGTTGAAGACATATCATGTTCACACTCTTAAAAGCGCGTTATACACATTGCCGATTACCACCATTTCGGACAACCCTACAGTACAATCTGCCTAGTTTATGTTTCATTCATATTGATGAATGCTAACATGGACTGGTGATATTCTTTCGGATTAAATACAAGTTAAAAACAAATGACCGTATCACTGCACCAATAATCGCGTTTTTGTTAAAAACTGGAATATTGCGTTAGATTTTTATATGATGCATGTTATTATTAATACGAACAATCCCATATTGCTTTTGCTAGCAATTCAATCAACCTTGATGTGTCCTTTAGAGTAATATGTCCATAAATATATGTATATATCTAAATACTGAACACAATCAATTTGATAAAAATACAATGTAAAACTATATATCGTATATTGTAACATGTTTTTTAGCCCCTACTAGAAATTATTTCAGTTAAAGTAGATAAATTATTTACAACTGGTTGCTATCAATCATTAGTTTATCTTTATCACCTTTATCACCCACAATGTACAACCGTTGAATTGACATGCATTCATATAAGTTCTGCTTACCGATCTCATTTGCCCAATTTCGCTCAAACAGGATGAATACGTGTTGCAGTTATGAAAAACAAACTTGAATTATCAGTATTGGGTTAATTTGCAGTAGTTTATGCAATCATGTTAACACAAGCTGGAAGCGCTTTGTTCATCTTTGTTATATTTGGAATTCTTCTCAATGTTTGCAAAGGCAGAGGTTAATAATTATTATAAATAATTAAATAATTATTATTCGTATTTATTATTATTATAAATAATAATAATAATAATAATAATAATAATATTATTATTATTATTATTATTATTATTATTATTATTAGTAGTAGTAGTAGTAGTAGTAGTAGTAGTATAATTTTTATTGGTAATATTATTATTATTATTATTATTATTATTATTAGTAGTAGTAGTAGTAGTAGTAGTAGTAGTAGTAGTATTTGTTGTAGTATTTGTTGTTGTTGTATCACACGTGTGATTGTCTACGTTAAACTCATATAAACGTTTGTACACTAGCAATTAGCAGCAATGTGTATGTATAGACAGTACACAAATGCCAAAATGTCAATGTTTCTGCGTTGCTTCTAGCTAATGTTCATTTTCCGATGGTCGAATGTATAGTATTTGCTTGAAACTATGATAACGATGTAAATATATTCGTTTTCAAGTACCAATCATCAGCAACAAATATAACAATAAATACATGTTTATGTAAAATGGTGTGTATAGATAATGCACATTTATGCATCAATTAACATTTAATATCATAAATATGGATTGGAAAGGTATCTTATCCAGCAAATATGCGCAATGCGTGCTTAAAGAACATCATTGTTTACCGAAAATCGTATTTTAAGGAATATCATTTGAAAACAATGTTAAATCGCTTATGGCAACCAAATTATGCGCTCCTACAGTCAGTATAAAAAAAGGTTTCATGAACACAGATTATTTATGACTGATATTGTACACTTTATTTGCAAAAATCAAATTTTTCTTGCTTTTAAACGAACATCTGTCGGTCTGTATATTTAAGCCACAGGGCATGCAGAGAAACTTCTGCAATGTATACAAGTATTGTATCAAGTATTGTTAAACAGAAAGAATTGCGCATGTTTTGAAAGCTGTTTAAGTGCTTGACGTAAAAATAAAAAATATTGCTTGCAAACACTTCATTAACTGTCAAGAATTACAAGTAGACATGATTTAGAAATGCATAAAAACGCAAAGTAAAAACATTATAATTTTCTCATTGCCATAAAAATCACTGACAACACAATGACTATCAAAACGACCATTAAAGATAGCTCTATTTATCATGGATGCGGTGCAAAACAAAACAAGCCAATATTGATTTTAAATAGTTTCATTTGCAATAACTTACAAATGCGAAAACTATTGACAGAAAAACTTTTCCGCAATATACAGGCAACGGTTTATCCAATAATATTTTGGATTCTCCGTTATTTATAATCATAATACTTCGTTTAAATTTGAATCTCCAGCTGCATCAGCCGTAGAGAAACCCCTTTGTAACACCCATTGGTCTTTTATTTAAAGCTAGTGTCCAAATGTCCATACTGATTATGTCCGTGCACAATCGACGAGCACGTAAACTGGTGTAGTCTTAGATATGGCGACAATTAATATACTACCTCTACTTCTATTACTACTGCAACTACTAATACAATCTCGTTTGAATATAAGTGTTGTATTTGTTGTATATTGTACTACTATGAAACCCATACACAGACACTTTGGTTTGCTTTAGACATCCGTCCATCTGCAGAAATGTTTATAAACCCCTTCACAAACCCACTCCGCTCTGTAACTTTAAAATCGTGCTCAAAATATTTAAGATCACTTGGCATACGTGTTTAAATTATATGAACATGTCTTTGAATTAATTGAAATGTGTTATTTAAGCCGTACTCCACAATCACAGTCCAACCGTTTTATTTTATTTTCAACAAACTTAACGAATTTGTTTGTTAGGATTAATGGTTGGGCCAAGTTTTGATAATCAGCCAAATTGTAAAAGAAATTGCGGAGCCATGACCCGTGAATTATCTTAAAGCTGCTACTGCACAGATGTTGACAGATATATAACTGAGTTCAATGATCGTGTTTATAATTCTAATGTAACGAAAATCATCAAATCCAATCTATTAAGCACCACTTTATAGTATAATAACAAAACCAATAATAGCGGACTTTACAACTCGATTTGGAAAGCCCTTGTAAAATATACTAACACTGTTAGGTGTGTTATATTGAAGATGTGAGGTTAATTCTGCATGTCCAATACTATTAAAACGAAATATTATATAATATTTAAACTGTTGTTGTATTTCCGTTCATTTATATATTTATTTTTTTTAATTATTACATGCAATATATTCGAAAAAAAAAGTGTACAGACCAAATTTTTAAGAAAGAAACGTCCCGCGCTCCTTCGGTGGATTAAACCAGGGTCCTCTGCGTGACACCCTGACCACGCCGCTTAGCACGTTCACATGTTTTGGAAAGCTCTTAGCGCTACTTGTGTTTTGTAAATTCCGGAAGTCCGGAAGTAAAATCGATTGGTTGTATGGACAACCTGGTAATTCACAACAACAAGAGTAATAAATAGTTAAAAAGAGTATCGAGGCGCTTTTGAAATCGGCTTGAAATATTGCGATGTAATGAATAAACCAATTTGTGTCAAACCTGTTTTCATGTGACCACAATGTTATTTCGGTCAGTTGTATAAAATAATATAGTAAGTTACTAGATTTGAAACATTTTATTTACATTGTCAAATTGGTCATTTTTCCCCATGTGTGACGTAGCAGCTTTACATTGGCCATTTTAGCCGTTTATACTGTAATTTGTCATCCCGATATTTCTCAAAGTTTGCTGGAAATAGTACAAACACAGTGAATATTCCCTGCCTCTTGTAAATAAACACAAACTTTATACAGTCAGTCATTAGACTGGTAAGGATTCTGCATGCATTTAGTATACATGTACAATATTCATGTGTCACGTATTTCTAGAAAATAATGAAAATCTTTCCAAAATTAAAACAAAAACAGTCGTTGAATTTCATTTAATATCACATTTCGAATTCTTAAAAATGTCATAATGTGGTAGAAAAAAAGACAACCCAGAAGAAAATATATAATCAAAGGAAATGTGCTTCCTCGTTACCCAATGTGTTTATTCGACTTAAGGCTCCCATTCTAATCTGAGATCAATAAAGTGGACAAGCCTGAACTGTAACTATATAGAACTAAATATAACATAATAATACTGTATACTTAAAAGCAGTGGTAATTGTACTCAATCGTTTTCGTGTAAAACTGCACAAGTCAAATGTTTGGAGTCATATTAAATACAATAATGTATTCCTGCTCTAACGGAAGTTGAATCTTATTTCAATTTTACACCCTAATGTAATTTTGTTCGCAATGTCGCTCACTTTTGGAGGGTTAATGCGATGCAGAAAATTTACATTTCGACGCTCGGTTTTATATTTAAAATGTAAATGGAAATTCAATGATGTTTACACTAGCTGGGACCGCTTTGTTCATATTTGGGGTTCTTCTCAATGTATGCGGTACAACAGGTATTATTATTATGATGATGATGATGATGATTATTATTATTATTATTATTATTATTATTATTATTATTATTATTATTATTATTATTATTATTATTATTATTATTATTATTACGAATAACATTTGCATACATATACTGCACTTGCAAAAGATCTACAATGGAACGTTTTTCGAAGTTTGTTTTACCAAGTGTAGAGACTGATTCAGGCAAACAGACAGTCATCTTTGTTGGATCTAAAGACTGGATTACTCTGCCTGAACATATAAAGAACGTGAAACAACTTAACACATTAACAAAAAGGGGTTAAGATAGCATTATTAAATAATCAATTGTTTAAAAGCAAATGTGACTTTCTATACTATTGATCTTGTTGTTGTCAAAACTTGTCTGAGAATAAGTTCAATATGATTAACAGTGCAATTACATATGAACCTATTAATTTAAAGCATACCAAAATTGAACTTTTTACTACTTGACTAGTTTTGTTTTCTACAACAAGTGTTCACACTTGTATACCATGTAATATGGACCATATTGAAAATAAGCTTAATGGGTCATCCATAGGTTATAGTAATCTAGTCTTAACATGTATTTTAAAATTATTCTCAATGTGCCGGCAATATTGAAAGTGTGCCACTAGTATGTTCCTAAGTCCTAGTCTTTTTAGCAGTATTTAATTGATTCAAATGTGTTTTCATTGGATTTCTGTACCTGTTTTATCTATTATTTAACATAATAGTGTTGTGATACTTATTTGTATGTGATACTTACATTTAATATCTTATCTGTTAAATATTTTGATAGTTATATTACCTGTTATACCAAATATGTGTTATAATGTGCTGTTGACCTGAATGTCAATAAATAAATAAATAACAAACCGTGGCGTTAACCTAAAGTTTATTCAACATGTAGGGTTTACTCAACGGTTATTTTAGACAGACCGGGCTATCGTTTTACGCACTGTTGCACTCAAGTCAGTCAGTTGTGTTTCCTATTGGGTAAAATAAGAACAATGTGCATTTTCTGTCAATTTAAATGAACATAAATAAAAATAAAATAAAAAACAGTTAAATATCAGTTGTTGTTAAAATGTTGCTTTAATTACATGCATCGTTAACGTCATACATAAAGTCAAACACTTCAGAAACATTCTTTCGTTGCCTACACCATCTGCATGGATACCTGTCGTCAGAATGTCTGCCAATCCAAATCACAAGATCACAATTAGTTCTGACACAGTATCGAGTGGGCTTGTCCCAGCTCGAGCCTTCATTTGGCAGCCTCTGACCTTGCCTCAAAATGTTGACATCGTGGCAACAGAAATGCTCACCCCACCCAGTCACTTCAGCACTAGCTCTCACACACATTCTTCTTGTTCACGGTCTAACAACTTGGCCTCTTCAATGTTGGCACTACATTCCATATGTAGAACTTCAATATAATATAATCAGTATGTGATATCCGAAGTTTCTCGTTATGTCTACCGAAATGCATAAAAACTCGATGCTGGTAAAAATCCACAAACTCCATTCTCGTTGTTAGAAACAGAAAGTTAAAGTCATCATACTCAAAGATAGAGCATTGTTTAGTTTAACATGATTTTGATGATTTTAAATTAATTGATAATTTATGTATTTTTGAAACGGGGAGTAATACAATGACCGTGATCATGGCTAAATGGAAAGTACTGAAAGCAATGCATCAGTTTTAATGCATAAACAGTGGGATAAATAAAATATTAGTTATTACCGTAAGTGTTGAACAACGATCAAGATCATCATGCTCGGCACGAAAATATAAAACACTCGCCAAGGCGTGTGCTTTTCATGTTCTAAGCCTCGCATTATAAACTTTATCTTTATTCAACACTAACATAATATTCTCTTTATACACAAAATAGCCACATAATTAAAGAGTTTTATAAATTTGAGACATTTCCTCAATTTACCCCACGGAGCTTTGTGAATACGGGCCAAATTGATATCCCTACCCCAGTGAAGTTTAAAATTTCTAATTGTATCTAGCGCAAACAATCTACCTTAAGAACGTTACACCTGATTTTAGTCCATTTTCCATCGGACCCATAAATGTAGGAGTATAGTATGCAAATCGTTAATAAATATCCGTGTGCGTCTGCTCATTAAACATTTAAAATAATAAATACGATTTACGATTCTGTTTTACTGATTGCTGATTTTTATTTTGGCTTAATGGTGGCAACAGAAAGAAGCGTGTCCAGTCAATTTCCTGTGTATAACCAGTTCGTGGTGTCCTTAAGAATGATTATTTGAGTACGGTTTGACTCCCGATCTCCAGATCGTATTTTAGACACGATATCCGTTACACATCTTCAACTCAGAAAATGAAACCACCCTTTTTAATCAACCATTACGTAATTTAGGATAACCTATAAAATAAACATTACATATTTTACAAGGTTAATTGTAAATGAATATGTTAAATACATTATTTAAATAATTCTAAGAACTTCCAAATAAAGCACGGTTAATCAACAGCAGTTCCACAAATAAAAATGTCCTATAAACATCAGATAACCTACACAATAAATATTATGGAATTTACAACTTTGACTATAAAGGGAGATATTAAATACATAATTTTAATGCTTCTTAAAATTTCGAAATAAAGCACTGTCAATCAACATCAGCTATACTAATGCAAAAGTCCTATACACATCTTTATAGTAGTATGTCATCATTCAATCAGTATCACATTTAGGCATACATTCAATTAATTATTGATATTATTTTATTAAAGAGATTACACTATAGAAATAATAGACATAACGATAACTTTATTTTGACAAAAAAATACAGGACATTAGGCGAAACATTCTATACGATAAGACACAGAGTATGTAATAATATAGAACACCTTTACACGGTATGTAATCACTGGCGCCACCTCTTTTTGGAGATGCATTGGAAACAGAGCAATTTATACTTGCCGGGTGGCGCTAATGCCAGGAAGTAGTAGGAAAAAATAACCAACAATAAAAGGCGAGTTGGTTTTATATGTTTTATGACAATTTAAGGCACTGTTTTAAAAATCGGAAAATGTTGAACGATTACGAATCAATTTGCCATCCAACAATGTAGAGAAGTATGAAGTGACATTTCAAAACGTGAGGACTTTATAAGTCGTGGCATGGTGGAAATTGAACCAGATATTTGAAAAATGTGAACGTGTTAAGGCATAATTTACACACAATTAGAGCATTAATATCACAAAAACATTCCTTTCGACATTTTATTTGCTGCGTTATCAAAAATGTTGGTTTGAGGTCTATTAAACATATTATTTTGCATTTGCACGTAAGAGGTGGAGCCAAAGCAATGGAGGTGGCGCTCAGAACAGGAGGTGGAATCGTTGCATAATATACAGTTTGAAGAATTGACAATTTTGAATAATGTTTCTTTCTACGTTTCGTGATAAGCACTATACTCATATTGACCATTTAATTTGTCACAAAAACTACTTAGGAAGTATATTTTGTAGTACATGTATACAGTTAATCTTAACAAGTATTCAAATTCAAGTAAGGTGTACGACTCTTTTAGGATTTGTAAGTGAGTAGAAATCGAACACATACATTGTATTTGAACCGTTTAACCATCGTTTCTACGTAGAGTCGTCTCATTCTCCAAACTTTGTGGTGAATATTATACGAAACCTGATAGTTATATGTAAGTATTGTTTTTATTATTTATAGCAAGAGTAAATTAAAATGACAATTTATAGCAAGGTTTCCACTGTCACAACTAGGATGCTACTTTCTAATTTGTATTATTTTCCCGGCTCGGAGTCGACGGGTATCATAGCATACTTAATCTAAAAACGGGTGTTTTTAACTGATAAATAATGTAAATGTTATGTAATAGGAAAAATATAATGACAAAAAAAAACATGAAAAAACTAATAATATGCTCATATGGTTGATATCGATTTGTTTGACATCGTAGTATACAGTATACCCGTCAACCCGCCTCGACATTGCTTTGGAGACAAGTGTAGCTCATTCGTAAACATCAGCAAACACAATAAACCAAATATCAAATTCAAGGAACATATCATTTAGCCATTATGTATTACACTATATTCCCACCCTAACTATGAGTGACCATTTTGGAATTATATAACGTAAGAATACACAAACAGGTGCCGAACCAACGTTGCTGGCACAAGTCTTTGTATTGACAAAAACATGTAATAAAAAATAAACGTGTCGTTGTCAGTGCAAAATCATATTTTATTTCATTCTGTGTCATTGAACAAATGCGCCTTTCGTGCACAAATGACCACTCATGAAATAAAATACTATCTTACACTACAACCTACAAGTATCCACTATTCCATAAGCATCTGTATTGTTGTAAAATAAATATCATATAAGTGCCATCACGTATTTGTCTATTCAGGTCCCATCCAGATTCATAATTCAACCATCAGGGTGACATCAAACGGAACAGCATACTCCGACTGGATCGCAGAAAGGGTCAACGATGGTGTTGTACATAACAAGACTATACATGCAATGGCGGACACTTGTAGTTGTTGCACCGCCCTAGATAGACCATCTTGGGTCCAACTGACACTGAACAAGACTTATCTCGTGCAAGAGATTCTGGTTCTGGGACGTCAAGATGAAAGTATGTAAAGGCAAACACACATTATATAGGCCGCTTTGTGAAAAAAACTGGCCTTAATGACAACATTTTACATTTTGTGTATTTAATCATTTTGAAAAGTACATTATATTTAGAGATGATTTATACACAAATATTTAGATACGGACAAGAAACGCCAAAGTTATGCGCGTGACGTCAGGTAACTAGCATTTTATATATGACGTTAAGACTTTAGCAACACGTTGAGATTTAATTGCGCGCTAAAGTGCAAATCTGTTTTTATAAGCTGAAAAATGAATCAAATGTGCATTTCATCATCTCGCCCATAATATACGTTAGCAACGTAGTAAAATCCATACGCAGTCTTAAAATAAGACTATATTGTTGCCTAGCAACGATAGAACGCCACTGTATACTGAAGGTAAACATTGACATCATAACTGCTATTAAAATGATTGCTTATGCCGAATAATGTTTGTTTTAACACCATGCCTGTCGAACAACTTTAATAAAACACTTAATTCCGAATTAATTTAGAAAACAATATAACGGATCGGACTAAAAACGTATAGGTTATACGCATTTCCGTCATATCAACTAATCATAAATGGAAACATTTTCTTTTGATATGGAGCGTTGTATGCGTTGAAAAACAATTGCATGCTGTATATTTTTAAAGCAGATAATTTAGATATGTATCTCTTCTATAATAATTGTTATTGAAGTTTTTTTTGTAGACCCGATATGCACGTATAAAGACTAGGTTTCGTCGCATAGCAAAAATAGAGCGTAAACGTCCACGTGTGGCATGTTAAAATAACAACAACAACAACAGCATTTATTGCCTTTAGGCGTTACAACGCTCCTAGCATGATATTATGAATACAACACTCGATGTAGACAATCAGATTACATATTTTTTTAAACCAACAATGATAGAAGCTTTATGGTTTAGTAAACGGTTACTGAAGTTAAATTCATGAAACAATACATTATATTTTTCAAAATTATATAAATTAACATTACTATATAGTTAGTTGATAATACATGGTGGACATCGATGAACAACGTTGTATAACATGTTAATGTAATTATATTCATATTCTGTAAACAAACATTATATATTACGTTACAATTGTGAAAGTGTTTCATATCTTAATTTGTTAGCAAAAAGTAAGTATTTTGCTAGATTTGACATTTCTTTCTTATATGTTGTTTGCATTAATTGGTCTAATCTATTTAAAGGGGGCCATTGACAGTAATATGGTTTGAAATATTTGTGTCTTAGATCCATGTATAAAGGGGAAGTAAAAAAAGAAAATGATACTCGTTTTGGATTTGTCGAAAGTTACAAAGCTTACACATTATATTATCACGAGTTGTATGTGTATAATACATAGTGTTACTAAAAATAGTAACATTTTGACGTCGATTACGGACCGTTACGCGGCTCCGATGAGCCGATATAATAATAATTGGCCGCGGCCAATTGTTCGATAATCGAAGAGAATCCGATCGCGCGACGTCAACGACCACGAAAGGCGTATTTAGTCAAAATTAAACGGTTATATACGAAGATGCAAATACTGAATATTAACGAAAGCTTGTAGTTAAATTGATTAAATATATATACGATATATAGCATATGCATCTTTTAGTTTGAGAAAAATAATCACTGAACAAAATTGAACAGATCGGAAACTTTTACTGTACCTCAATTTCAATCCATTGCTTCCAACAATACAAATCCAACAATACCATAAGCACTTCAATTCCATTGTCTTGTATCCATAAGCCTTAATTTGTAACAATCATGATATTAATTTCATGTGAACCTTTCTGACCAGAAACACGATTTACGAAATCGCAATGACTGGTCAGAACATTTGATTTTTTTCGATTCAAAGTCTCAAAATATATCATTTATCCAACTGACACATTCATCATTCAGAATTCGTCCGTGCATGATTTATAAAACTAATAGTAATGTATTTTACTAAAAATAAAAGCAAACACGACATAATCGTTGTCACAACAAAACTGCGAGTCCAGCAAAAACTGGTTTGTTTCGTCAATGTTTTTCTGTTGATAAATTCCGTCATTCGTTAGAATTGCGACATGTATTGCGTAATTAGTTGAATGTTAAATAAGAGTACGGAAAGTTTGTTTGGTGTTTTTGTTAAATCGTTATATCGGCAGCGGGCCGATTATAGATGCCCGGTCCAGCTCTGCCGTATATTATTATATAAATAACGACCGCGTTCGATCTCTAAATTATGTGAAGATATTCTGAATCCTGCTAATGCAATTCTAAATGTTCTTCCTTGAATAGTACTGTAAAAGGGTTCAAGGTGAAATTCGTGTTTAAAACGCGCATATTTTTCTAATCTGGACGAATTGTTAATTGAATTGTATCGCCTCTGTTGGTAATTGTCAGTGAGTCCCTGTTTAATTACGTTGAAAGCATATATTTCGTTATTTGTTTCCAAAAGATTTTGTTGATGTGCCAATATGTGAGAACCCCAATTGATCTAACATGCACTTTAATGGATGCGCCCAGTTTTTGTTGTTATAGGTAGTATTATTTTCTGCATCAGTATACAACATAATATATGCCTGCTTTATGAGTTTGTGGTCACTTGATTTAATAATTTTAAGCCAGTATTTATTTATTTGTAGTTTTTTTTTCATTAATGATAGTGGAAGTCTGCGAAATTCCCCATATAAACAAGATATATTGATTGAATGATTTACGCATAACAATTTGCAAAGAAATCTTAAATGTATAGTTTCTATGTCTTTCCCAGTACAGAATCCCCACACTTCTGATGAATAGTTAAAGACGGGTGAAACGAGTTCGTCAAATACATTTATTTTCTCCTTGGGTTTCGAGGCTGATTTACAGAAGATTACATTGCCTGAACATCTTTCGTCATTTTTGTACTTTTTTTTCAGTTATAAGCTTTTTCATTAAAATATCGATTAATTTTATCGTAACATTTTTCGTAATCAAGGGTTAACAACAATTGCCTTGATGAAAAATATGAAAATTAAGTCTAACATTTTATAATTACGAAATGTATGCATCATCAACAAGTATATATTATTGTTTTACCGAGAAGTATTATATATTGCGAATATGCATATTCGAGTGGCACATGGGTGCACGAGTATCGCCATCACAAGAACCTGTACAATCTCTCATTTAAACTAAGTTATTAACGTAACCCAGGCATTACTCAATGAATACGTTTTACAACTATAAGTTTTTGTGGTGGTAAATATTATAAATTAATTGTCGTTATTTGCATTACCCGATTGCCAATATGACATCACGCTACATAATGCTATTTTTGGGTAAATAAATATGCAATCATAGTTTTGAAATGTGTGTTCGATCCTGTATATTAAACAACAATATTGGTGGAAAGGTATTATTTATCATAGATCTAATTATTGTTTATTTCACATTGAAAAAAATCCGACAAAATTATGTCTCACATGACGTTTCTTGTTGGTGTCCATGATAGTTTGGAAAAACACCTTCTTTAAACAATTAAGTTTAATCTAATAGGATCAATGTAATAGATACATACTCCTTACGATAATCAGTGCTTTTACCTGTTTATTGCAGCTGCACCTCAGTTTGCCAACATACTATTGTCTTTGGGACTTCAGGAAGAATCACTTCAGGGCGACGAATTTACTACGAAAGACGGGCTTGTTGCAAAGAAGATGGTGACTCCTCCACGCGAAGTACATGTTGTGCGAGTTACGGGTAGTGGCAATACCAACGTTATGACAATATGCGAAATTATGATATATAGACAAGCAGGTAACGTAGTTTGCAGCTCAAAGTTACTGACATTTACTAGTTTTACGTTTATGCCTAGATAAGCGCTCAGGTCGTTCCATTTAAGTTAACACACACATATTTACCTTTTCTGCGCAGAGAAATACTTTTTTTCTTCAATTATTCTGACATTACAATACAGCATCTGTTGACTGGCCTGTAGTGCATGCATATTTGTCAAAATTGTTAGCAGCAAATGATCGTGTACTCATGTGATATGCTGGTTTTTGAATCACTGCAAGTGTAAGTTTGTCTTAGTGTTACAATACGTTATAAGCAACTCCATTTGTCAGTGTAATGATCTGTTAGAAACTAGTTCATATTTGTCACTTGCAAAAAACAACAACTGGAATCAATATGTTACTAATGGTGTCTGCAGAGGTCTCGCGTAAACGTATTTAGGACGTATTTAAATCCTATCGTAACGAATGGTAATTTTTATTTTCTATTTTACTGGCTTAATTTTTACATTGCACAGGTTCTTTCATCCGTTTAACATACCGAAATTTAAAAATGTGTGTAATATCTTGACGCTACACAGGTTCTCATATTCAGAACGAGTTAAGTAAACTTACCTTACATGCAGTAAATAATAATGTTTATCATCAAAATGTCTATTTTCTTAATTGTGTCGTTCCTTCAACTTATTTATCTTGTTCTCACGACTTATTTTGTCGTTCCGACTAATTAATATCTATTTCCAGCGACTTAATATATCGTTACCACGATTTCTTTATCTCGTTTCCACGACTTACTATGTCTTTACCAATACATAATTATCTCGTTCCCACGACTTATTATGTTGTTACCACGACAGATAATCTCGTTCTCACGACATAAGATCGCGTTCCCACGAAATAAGTTATTGTACCTACGAGTTATTATCTTCTGGGACAGACATTAATAAACATGCACATGTATAGTGCGAAATTATTAACCTGATACTCATGAATACTCCGTATGCACTCGGGATTTATTTATAGATACCACGGCAAGTATCGAGCGTAGCATCGGTAATAATACAATTTAAATTGATATCGTATTGGTTTAGATATCGTACAGCGCGATTGGTGTAATGGAACAGATGTAGCGCTGGCGTTGCGATGTTTGGAGTTCAAGCCTCAACGTCGACATTTTTTTGCACATTTATGTTTCGGATAGTAAAAAAAAATTCTACATTTTTAACAATCTCACGACCTGTATATTTTTTGTATAACTCTTAACCTGTTACAAAATGTCGCTGTCAGACGGAATTGAACTCGGTTCTATGGCGTGCGGCGCTAGCACGTATACATCGCGACCACGAAATGCTACTTTCGCTACCCCGTATTTAATCTATATTAATTCCCATAACATAAACTGTTCCAAAACAACGCAAACAACCGAACACGGTTTGTCACGAAGATTAACGAGTGTCAGGTTAATAATTCTGCACTATAACATTTATACCACCGTACATATCAGCTATGTCACACTTAATGTTATAAGACGTTGAAAACGGATATACTATATGAATATAAGTAAAAAGCTAATAAGTCATGAAAATCCAGCATGGAGATATTGCTCTCAGTGTGTTTTTTTAATTAATTGTCCGATCCGTGATTATATTTTAGTATAATCAAAATAGATATTCTTGTCGAGGGTTATAACTTTACACGCGTATATGTGCGCTAAACAAGCACAAACATTATATTTGTTTTCAGATTGCACAGTCGGAAGCTACAGTGTAAACTGTTCTAAACCATGTCATTGTCTTGAGGGCCCATGCGACAGTGTTACAGGTTCATGTATGAATGAGGTTTGTAAAGACGGCTGGAGAGGAGTCGCCTGTAATGAAAGTAAGTTTTATATTTATTATTAATAAAACGTATACACGCATTAAACAAATATTCCGTATATAAAAATAAAAGGGCAAATCTATAATCTGCAGGCCGTTTAATCTTTAGAGATTGTGTATTCGATTGATTTTAACTATATTTTTGCACGTTTTATGTTTGTACATATGTATACATGTGTATTGCAAATTGTGAGGAGTGCTTCAGTTGAGCAATGTCTTCTAGTTTAGTTAAGCGTGTTGTAGCAGTTAACATAAACAGTATAATTATTGTATTACATAAAAGCACAGTAAAGAAAAAACAATACTTTCAGACCATACGTACATGTATTTGAATTACATTATATAATATATCGTAACTATATACATTTAAGCAAAAACAAATACATTTGGATGATATAATATCCTATAAAAAATACGCAAATGTCAAGAAAATAAATTCTTAATAGTATAAGATTCAAAACACCCATACTATGAAATGTATTGTGAAACTGCAAACGCAACTTATCAAGCGCACAGACATCAGTATCGGTGTTTTATCATTACAGCATGCAACCCAGGCACATTTGGTGCTAACTGTTCCTCGACATGCCATTGTCACAACAATGAAACCTGTAACCATACTGACGGCACCTGTCCAAATAACCAATGCGCAGCTGGATGGACGCATGACAACTGTAGCGTAGGTACGAAACAGCATGGTCGAAATTCCGAACATGATGAAGTGGAAAATAAATCCCGACTTTCTGCCTTCGTATTTAAAATAATTAAATACGGTTATCTCGAAGTTTTAATATAGTATTCAGTATATTTAGTATTTCACTATACTTATATATAACTCGAAAGTTTGTTTATATCGGCGTAGTTTTCTATTGTAAACTTAAATTAAATAACTGATTAATGGTTTTAGCCCAGTATACGCATTATTCGTCTATTGAGTAGTTGTACTAAATACTTTTAACATTCTACAATCGAATATGTCGATCGTCAGCTGTAATAAGATTTTTTGTCATTATAAGAGGCTCTTCCTATTGCGCACTCGTACAATGAGGAATTCGGCAGTTATTAGAACTGTTATTTGGAAGGTTTATCTTATTATCTTAAAGCCATGGCTTTGGTCCTCGTAAGTTTATCTATCAATATTATCCACTCGTTCAAAAAATATACATTTTTTATATTTCTCGCCTAGAAAATTTACTTTTGGCTTCCAGCTTCGTCCATGCTGTATTTTGACTGATACAGCATGTTATATATGTCTAAAACTTTTCAGACATAGGGTTAGACATATATAATAATTCCTTTACTTGAGATGAGAATCAAACATATTTTACAGAGTGCGATCAAGGCCACTTTGGTGTGAATTGCTCCTCACCATGTCATTGCCAACAAGGAGCAAACTGTGAGCATGTTTCAGGCCGCTGTTCCGATGGTCAATGTGCACCTGGTTGGACACATAAAAACTTTTGCGTTGGTAAGATTGAAATGTGCTAAAAAAGATAAATATTTGATAATAATGTTCTCATTGACGTGTATTCATGCTCTTCTCGGAGTTGTATTCGATCAAATCTACGTGCATGTATAATGTTTAATAAAATCATATGATAAACACAGAATGACTACTTATACTGCATGTACTATTACTGTTACTATAAGTAATGCTACAACTAAATCTGCCACTGTATCTTCTTGTTCGACTTTCACAGCATGCGACCAATACCACTTTGGTAAGAACTGCTCGTTCCCATGTAATTGCCAACACGGAGCAAACTGTGACCATGTTTCTGGACACTGTTCCGATGGCCAATGTGCACCTGGTTGGACATATAGTAACTGTAGCGTGGGTAAGATTGAAATTTGCCGAAAGAAATATTTGATAATAATTTTCACATTGACGTGTATTCATCCTCTTCTCGGAGTTTTATGCGATCAAATGCTACGTGCATGTATAATGTTTCATATAATTGATAAACACAGAACTACTACTTGTACTGCATGTACTATTACTGTAATACTACAACTAAATATGCCACTGTATCTTCGTATTTGACTTTCACAGCATGCGATCAAGACCACTTTGGTAAGAACTGCTCATCACCGTGTCATTGCCAACACGGAGCAAACTGTGACCATGTTTCTGGACACTGTTCCGATGGTCAATGTGCACCTGGTTGGACATATAGTAACTGTAGCGTGGGTAAGATCCAAATTTTTCGACTGAAAGATAATACATATTTGATGATGTTCACATTGATGTGTGTGCATGCCTAGCTCGTTTTGTTTTTTATAAAACGCTACGCACAGGTATACTGTTTCATATATATAGTCCTAACATAGAATTTCTTCTGATATTGCATGTACTATTACTGTTAAACGAGTGCTACTAAAATTTACCATCACACTGTATATTCTCGCTCGACGTTTACAGCGTGTGATCAATGCATGTTTGGTGTGTACTGCTCCTCACTACAACTACAACTACTACTTACTTTAACCACCAATACAACCGCTACTACTACTACTACTACGACTACTACAACAACTACTACTACTACTAATTTTAATACTACTACTACTAATGCTATTATTACTACTGCTACTACTACTACAACAACTGCTACTTCTGCCACTACTACTACTTCTATGTATACAACTTCTACTACTACTACTACTACTACTTCATCTTCTACTACTACTATTACTACTACTATTATTACTACTACCACTACTACTATTACTACTTTTACTACTAGTACTACTACTACTACTACTACTACTACTACTACTACTACTACTAGTACTACTACTACTACTACTACTACTACTACTACTACTACTACTTCTACTACTACTACTACTACTACTACTACTACTACTACTACTACTACTACTACTACTACTACTACTACTACGACTACTACTACTACTACTACTACTACTACTACTATATGTAACCACTACTACTACTACTACTATTACTACTACTACTACTACTACTACTACTACTACTACTACTACTACTACTACTACTACTACTACTACTACTACTACTACTACTACTACTACTACTACTACTACTACTACTACTACTACTACTACAATAACTACCGCTACTACTACAACTCTACTACAACTCTACAACTCTACAACTGTACTACTGCTCCTATTTTAACCACTACTACTACTATTATTACTACTACTACTACTACTACTACTACTACTACTACTACAGACTGTTGTAGCTGCTGCTACTACAACTACTACTTCTACTACTTCTACACCTACTACTGCCACAACGATATAAATAGATCAACAACAATGTCTACTTTTGCTATTACTATTACTGTGTCTTCTATTTGTCAGCGTGTGATCAAGGTATGTTTGGCAGTAACTGCTCCTCCCCATGTAATTGCCAAAACGGAACAAGCTGTGCCCATGTTTCTGGCCAATGTCCGTACGATCAATGTTCACCTGGGTGGACTCATATTAACTGCAGCTTCGGTAAGATTTGAATTTGTTAATTTGTGACAGCTAAATGTTTTTTATTGTGTTTATACTGATGTGTATGCATGCTTAACTGGTTTAATAATATCGAATGGTACTGACATTCAAAATGTTGCATATATATGATGAACACAAAACTATTTCTCAGCGTGTGATAAAGGCATGTTTCGTACGAACTGCTCCTTACAATGTCATTGTTAACACGGGGCAAGCTGTGACCTTGTTTCTGGCCACTGTTCCAATGATCACTGTGCACTTGGATGGGCCCGTAGTTACTGCATAGTGTTAAGATCAAATGTGTGTCGTGTGGTATGATTATGGTGTTCAAACTTAGCGTTATGCATGCTAAAATCTCATTTAGTTATATCAAATGCTACAGTTTTATGCCACAAGTGAACGAGAGACTTGGCAAAATGGCGGACGTCATTAGAGAGGCGCAACTACTTTTGGCGATGTAAAAGTAGTTACAAGTAAAATCGTATAGTCTCTTTGCGATGATGTTTTTGAACATATCATACATGACGTCATCAATGATGTCATTATTGTAAATATTGCGTCACTATATATTTTGACAGTTGGATGTAAATAAACATGATGTCAAACTGTAAGGAACTAAGAGTGGCACAAACGAGACTATTATTTCTTTATGCAAGGCTGGAGTAAATCAGCCAGAAATTGGCAGGTTAGGTATACCTAGTACCACTAATACTACCATTGAAGAAGTTTAGTGATTGGAGAACTGTTGAAAATCGTACAGGGAATGGTGCTCCTCCGAGGTTGATAGCGGGACACTTGGCGACTTGTTGGGAGTTTGATATCAAACAGACGGAAATTTGTTGGACATTACAACTGTTTTCAACCAGACCTGAGATTCGTATGTATTTCTACGTACAGTTCAGAGTAAACTTTAAGGTGAAGGATTTCACTGACGAATTATTGGTAAACGTATCAGGATACGTGAGACAAGCAGGAGGGCTCGGTTTTTTATGTCGATGGGTTAATCGGAGGAAAGCAGTTTAGCAATTATTATTATAAAAATTTATCTTTAGTGATGAGACAGATGACCGCGTTTTCATTTGGAGAAAGGAAGGCGAAAAATATTTGCCATGTACCTCGGCACCTCTCCTACTCCTTAGTTCAGTGTAATGATATGGGGTTGCGTTTCGTACTAAAGTGTTGGTACTGTGACTGTTAGCGAGGGTAATATCAATGCAGAGAAATACATTGACACTCTAGAGAAAAAAAAACATATGGCCGGTTAATGTCCGTTATTAAATCTGTGGAAAAGATAAGAACGGGGTATTAACGCTCATCCAACGTTGATAAACTCAAAGGAGTCTTTCGTGAACGCCCTTCACCATGTATGGCCTAACACCCTGTCAGCTACATAAGAAACCTCTAGTCAAGTGTATAGCGTCGGTTTCAGGATATCATTAATTCAAGAAGATATATTGCAAAGCATAAATGTGAGTAACGGGTTATTTTAATGTTCAACAACCGTTTGTTTGTCAAAGCGCACCTTTCACGACGTCAGCCGATTCGACGTTTCGGACGTTCATTTGTGCCATAACGATGCACGTACATGTATATGTTTTGTATATAAGTGATGCACTACTACTACAACACTACTACCGCTACTTATAATAGTACAACTTACAATAACACTGAATCTTCATGTTCAACTTTCACAGCACGCGATCATGTCCTCTTTGGCGTTAACTGCTCGTCAGAGAATTTCCCTAAATCAATTTACATTTTGACCGCTTTAAGCTTGCGTTGATATTAAATGTACGTCGTAAACGTTATTAGATATGGAAAGGTATATTCACGTCCAGATGTGTGACTGATTATTATACTGCTACTTTTTAAGGGACTTGATGAACAATTTTATATTGAACTGTTTCTAATCTTTTTATTCATGTTCTTTTTTTTAAAAAAGCATCATTGTAGCTGCTTTCGTCGAAAATCAACAAATACAACATAAACGAGTCCCTTTAACGTCAATATAATAGTTATAAATACATTCACATAACGTACTGTGACATAGAGGTGACATGTATGTGTGTTTTAAGTTGTTCCCACGAGCTACTATGTTGTTTCCAAGATACTATGTCGTACGACTCATGTTACCGTTTAGTAATCAATATTCAAATTGAATTCCAGAACATTTCGACATTTTTTAAGCTGGAATTGTTAAAGCTATGTTTCTTTTGTATAAAAAGGAGAGTAACCAGCCTCAACAGATACAGTTAAAAGTAAATATATTAATATTTGCATTGCCAATATACTGAAAAGCATTATATTATAACAAAGATCCATGAACATCCATGTTGCGACAACATTATTTAATTGCTTTAATAATTATTTTAATTGGATGAAAATGTCGGTGTATATATCTCTATCACTTCGCTGTATTGATAATATCAAAGACTTTTCCCTAATAGCTGCATGTATAGCTTCAAATATTGCAGATATATTTTGCACAGATACCAAATACCTTTAAAAATGTACACGTATTTTAAACGTCAAGGGAACTCATATAACTTGAAATGCAAAATTACTATACACCTTTGCTGATGGAAATCCCTAAACAAATCACAGTAATTTGTTTAATCGGGACAGTAATTTAAAATACAGAGCTTATAAATACATTTTGGCAAATATTCAACGTGTCCCGGAAAGCAGACTTATTAGGAAGAGAAATAATATATCTTTAAAAAACGATCATTGTAAAATGGTCATATAAGAGCCATCTCACCTACATTTAGTCTAATTCCTATTAAAAATTCGGTGGATATCGGTTAAAAAGCGTCTTAAACGACAATCTGATACTGAAAAGCTCATTTTGATTCTACACCATGTATAAGAGGGTTATGCAGCTATTGTTTAAGATCTGTAATGATGTGTTCGGGACGTAAATGTTATGAAACGTAATCGAAATATTTTAGGTGGCATTATAAAGCAAATAACATATTCACACGTATTGTGCTAAATGTTAACTTTGAATCTGAATATCAAGATGTTGTAAAAAATAATGGTGACCCCGTGTGTGATGTAATGATTATTTGCAGCAGAGATTTGTTCTGTTCACTCACAGTATCTTCTCCGCAAAGGCCTGTTGATGTTTCAGGAAATTGGTTTTAGCAATCAAGTGAACGTTATGTTTAGGAATAGCAGAATATTTAGTATTTTGGAACCACACGTGCAGTTCGCAATACTGTTACATGTTACAATAATGGTTAAATATGGACAATCGATTTTAGAGACACTGTTTCATTCTTATGTAAACATGCTTTGTGAACAGCCTGACCGAAGCACACACACACACTGACCCCACTCAATATATATTTGTATGTGCATTTATTACAGCTAATGTAGGGCTTGATCTACACCGTCGATCTACGACTGCACAATTAGGTAGTTTTGTTATTTTTGATACGTTATTTAGATATACCACTCGCGAACGATACTGTCCGTTTGAACGATTCGTATACAAACGTTTTTTGTGACTTTCGTTCGTCCGTTTTCTTTCCCACTTCGTTTTATTCGATGAAATACTTTTAGTTTATGTTTTACTAAATACCCAATTTGAACTTACACACATCTCGTCCTAATAATTGATTATGAAGAATTATGATACTTGATTTTTATTTACATTTTAATGTAAATGTACAGGTAATAGTTATAGGCAAAGTGCGATGTTCGAGATTCATTTTCTGTTTTGTTGCATGTTTTTGTATTGTGCTGTGTTCTTTGGCCATATTGCACTTACCTTACATAAAGGACTGTTAATAGACGTTGTCTCCTGTTTAAACAAGCTGGAGTTTTACGTTGTTAGTAGTTGATCGCCATATATTGCAAATTAAATTATTGTCATTGTTGTACCTTTACTTACAGCCTGCAAACAGGGATCCTACGGACAAGGTTGCTCCATGGACTGCCATTGTGACCTGTGCCACCACGTCGACGGATCGTGCTTAATGTCTGCGCAATGTAACGATGGGTACAGGATGGAAAACGGTTTCTGTAAACGTAATAATTCATTGATTTACCCTGTCACCGTGTTGTTGATTTAACCGTTTCATATATAGTTTTATTTTATTAAATTTCGAAGAACGCACTAATGCAATTACAGACCGCCATAAATGTATATGATTCCCTGAAAAACTGGCATAGTCCTTCCATTGATTGATGTATTGCAGCGCAGCAAAAGATAAGTGACAGTAGCGCGTTGGCTGGAATAATTGGTGGTTGCGTCGCAGCTCTCGTTGTTGTTGTAATTGGAGTTGCTGTTGTAATACTCTATATCAAGCGAAGAAAACCTCAATCGTAAGTGACTGTTGCATTTATAATAAAAGATAAATCAAATTCGCTATTATATTCTCGAATGTTTTCTGAAATGTAACTGCATCATTACAACTAGTCACTTTGGAATCGAATGATTGTCTCAATTTCAGTAGCAAAAACGGTCACACTGAAACAACCAAACCTGTTCTGGCGGCGTCAAGTTCAAAAAAAGATTTCAGTAATATAAATCAACCTAAAGATAACAAACATGTATGTGTCGATGCCAAACAGAAAGTGGAGGCAAATGGTATGTATAGTCTTCGGGTGTGAACTATCAAACAAAGTTGATAATGACACAATTTAATTTTCAATAAAAATATTTTAAGACATGTATTTTTAGTATAAATGCATGCTGAATGATTATAAATGAACATTATTCGTCGCAAAATCACAATTACTTTGTACAAGTGACATATTACGTACATAAGTTTTTAATATCGTATTGTTTTTCAATTTAGTCAAAAAGTCTGTACCGTTTAGACGATGATTTGGGAACTGATTCAGCTAAGCTAACAATAATGTTAATTACATAAAATGTGCGAGATATAAACGCAAACGAGATCGCGCACGAGTATTAATGTATTTCCTTTATTCTTCTTGGTGTAATGCAGACACTGTTAACATTCATTCTTGGAAATATGGATACTAAAATATGTTACAATTATATAAAGGCATTATTCTGCTATGCAAGTTGTTCACTTTCAGACCGTTTGCAACATCATTTTCCTAATTAATATTGCATGTTTAATTAGCCGATGCCACTAGCATTATATTCGTGTATTCTAGATGTCAGCACCGCATTGTCTGGCACAGCAAATAACACTCTAGTTGAAGATAGTGATTACTACAGTTTCAACTCAGTTGTTCCTGGAATCAAAATTCATGATATATGGGACTATATTCACGAGAAAATACAAAGTGGTTCAACCTTCTTTGAAGATGAATTTAAAGTAAGAACAACTACATCAAGCACCATCATGCTATAGTGGCTAGTACGAATTTGTGTATAAATGATACATATTTAGTTCAACTTGGTATTTAAATTCAAACCTGTTTTATTGTACCTTATAAAATGACTTTTAATTTGTGTTCAACTTGTAATAATTAAATACGTTAATAATAGGAATACATGTAGGAACAGAACGTTGCATCTTGCAATAAACATAACATTCTCCTCATCTTTCTTGCAATGCAGAAATTACGTACCGGGCTTATTCATAAACACGAGGTAGCAGCGTCCGAACACAACAAAGGAAAAAACAGATACAAGGGAATGTATGCATGTACGTAACTATTAATGTATGATGTCATATTGAAATAGATTGCATGTCAAACGAAAATGTATAATCGTAATATTAGCGACGTAAGTCATTGTTTCAAAAGTTATCATTATTGTTATTTGTGTCTGCTGTGAAATAAGATTTTGTATTGTGTTTTCCTTCTTAAGTTTGTAAAATAGCACACATCTTTTTTGCAGACGACCATTCCCGTGTGCCGTTGACAAAAGATTCCGATAACGATTGCGAATATATCAACGCGAGCTTTATCCACGTATATATATTTTGTTAAACTAACTTAAGATTGCCACTTAATTATCATCATCATCATCATTATCATAATCATGATCATAATAAAATACTAATACTACCAATAATAATAATCATATAAGGCGCGTGGTGGGAAAACCGGGCTTAATGCACAAGCTAATCCGGGAAGGCACTTTTCGCCTACAGTTAATTTATGTTTAGAAGTCACTTCCTTGAAACAGAAAATACAATAAAAGCGGTAAGTTCCGTCCTGGATTAGCCTGTGCGGACTGCAAGGCTGATCCGGGTCGACACTTTACGCACATGCATTAAGTCCATTTTTCCCACGACGCGCCTCATATTTTTTTTGTAGTTATAATAATTGTATATTGTGTTACATTGCAGGGCTTTGGGAAGATCAAGAAGTTCATCGCATCCCAAGGTAAGACATACATACTTCAACTTAATTCAGGTATAATTGTCATGTGTGCAATTGATGCTGTTGCATCGTCTTCTGTTCGTTAAGCATGAAAACTTGTTTCCTGTTGCAATATTCCTACTTTTCCATGTATAGTATCGAGTGTTATGTCGCGCCATTAGTTCTAAGGGTTTACGAAACCTGATTATGCGAAAAGTTAGTATCGTGCCATAGCTAGTTCCGTACATGGTGTACTGTTCGATGTACATGGTCATTTATAACACTGAGTAGTAGAGTTGAAGTGAAGGCATTAGTTGTGCGGTTAAGGATGTGTGTGAGTTGTGTGGTTATTGGTTATATATTATTTCTGGATAAATAATGTTAGTTGCATATTATCTTTTAAGTAATAAACATCGGACAACCATCAATCTAAGTTGTTTGAGAAAATACGTATTTAGATTGTGTTTGCTGTATTATTGCATTCTTATAACCCGAAGTTCAATATTAATATCAAGGATTCGGTAAAGTGTACATTCTACTATTATAACAATCATTGTTGCCAGTGTTTTTTTGTGATTTCTAAAAGGTGCAACTGAGAAAATGATAGATGACTTCTGGCGTATGATATGGCAGCAAAAGGTTGACAAGATTGTTATGCTGACCAATCTTATTGAAATAGGAACGGTATGGTCCTTGTAGTTGATGCAATATGTCCAGTATACTAACAAATCAGCACAATACGGATGCCTTATATATGGTCATTTATTGACTTACGTATTTATTACTGTATTAACAGTTGATTGGAATGGTAATCTTATGTCAATTACAAATGGTGTACAGTATAATATGCGCAGTGGAATCAAGTTTGATGTTTAGTGCCTGTGTAATGTCGGTCGCATTCGACTTGCATAATATATTAACTTTTTGTAGATAGATTGAAAAAGTACGTGCGAGTATATAGTTTAATAGAAGTAAAATCAAAAAGTGATACACCTTATTTTCGGAAGTTGTACCAACACGTTTTAGAGTAATAAATACATGCATTGATGCTTGATATGGCATCGTAACCTTTCTTGCAAAATAATGATATTATAATGCAGCTGAAATGCCTGCAATATTGGCCCGATGAGCTGAACGGTATATGCAAGTACGGAAGAGTTGACGTCAAATACGTTGATATCGAGGAGACGTATGATTACAATATCCGAACTCTCCAAATTACTAAGGTGTTTTTTTTTAATTATTAGTTTAGGTTACTTTATAACAATACTTGTCTTATTTTGTTGGTTAATTTATTGAAATATACATAGTTACATGTTCTATCTACATAGTTAAAGACAACTGCTAAACATTCTTCATGTATTGTTTAGTACGTATTGCATCGTTCATATACATTAAATGCGAATATGTATAGATTCAAGGTTCGTCAAAGTATTTAATGGTTTGTATTTGGAAATCGTTAACAATATAGGGAGGAGATATCAGGACAGTAAAACAGTTCCATTTTAAGTCCTGGCCTGACAAAGATGTTCCCGACACGGCCTGGTGTCTTGTAGACTTCTGGAGAGCGGTTGACACACGGGATTCACACCATTCACCAATAGTTGTTCATTGCAGGTAAACTGACATTTTTTTCATATTTTACCCTTATACACATACATGTAATCGTGCAGCTTTGTTGCTAAGCAAAGAAAATGATGCTATGCCAAATTTAATCCTTGCACATTCGTTTTAACGTATTTTTATTTACAGCGCTGGTGTTGGACGGACAGGAACATTTATTGCTCTCGACAACTTGATTTCGCAAGCAAAAAATGAAAAATGTGTCCGACCCTTCCAGATGGTCGAAGCTTTACGCGAACAACGGGTCAGCATGGTGCAGACAAAGGTTCAGTGAAAGTTGACTACATAAATAGTATTGAAAACACAACACTAAAAACATGTTCATCATAGCAATATATAAATGTATTTGATATGTCTGCATATGTTGGTGCATGACATAGTTGTGTACTTCAAGTTTGTATAGTAATGCTTGATTCATTTGTTTAAGGAACAATACGCTTACCTACACGAGGCTCTGGCGGAAGCCCTACTGATGGGGACACATCACGTGCTGACCAGACAGTTCGAAAGTGTCCACAAGTACATGATGGGAAAAGACAATGACTCCACCATTACCAGATGGGAACAGCAATTCGAAGTAATATAACATACACTTGTTATGCTTCCCGAAATATTTCGAAGGAGCATACAATCGCCGCCTTGTCCTTCCGTCATTCCGTCACATTTACTTATCTAGGCTATTTCTCAGCAAGTAGCTTTGCATAGTTATGTGATGTGCAAAATTCATGTTCGGGCTATTTCTCAGCATGCAACTTAATAAAACTGTATGGGAACATTTATTTTTACCAAAAATAAGATGTGCATTGTACAAGGGTGTTCCGCTTCAATGGTTTTTCATGGAGTTTTGGGCCTTTAAAGATTGCTGAAATAAGTATATTGTTCACAATTCTTGTCCGAACTATTTCTCAGCTACCACTGGTCCGAATAAATGGGCAGCTTCTTAACCAGAGTAGGTATGCATAGTATTAGGATTTTCTGCTTCATTGATTTTTTACAGAGTGATGGGCCTTTATGAAGACCATTAATATATAGTAAGAAATTCGAATACTGAATATTTCTTACTAACCGATCAGCAGAATACCAACATAGCAAACGATGTGAAAAAAAGCTTTAGTGCGATGAGCAGATGAGCATATTTCCATGATGTTCCACTAACTGGAGTTGTATGCCTATTCTTATGCGTTTGGTCGACCCTGTAAGTCGGTAATCTAAACTGCGCATGATACATCATATTTGGGGCTAAATATATGTGTAAACTTATATACATAAATAGTGTACACATGTATAACGTAATGTCCAACAATGTTATGTTTTTTTTTCAAATAAATCCATGTTAAAAAATAGTATAATTGGCTTGGTGAAGACAAAATTATCAAGACTATGACGTTTTGTTTAGCATTTAAATTAACAAAGTAGCAAATTAAACCGTTTCAGAGTAAGATTTTGTATACCTATAACACAATTCAAAAGTGTATTATTTTATTGATTGTCAAAGTTAATATAAATCTTTTCTGGGCAAGGTATGTTCATTAATGGATAAAACCTTACTATGCGAAGTGAATGTGCTGACAAAGGCCAAACGTATACAGCCCAAACCGCGTGTAAAAATGGTTATGGTTTGCATAGGAAGGTTTGTTTTGTGCTATTTTTCCTTTTTGTGCGTAGCTATTGTTAAAAAAATGCATATGTATGTTATACATTGTTGATGAAGGCAGGTCATTATGGTATGCCTATCAAATTACAGAATAACACAACCTCTATATTGGCATAGTCGCTGTTGTCCCTGGTAATTAAGTGCTTTTGTGGTCAATAATGTTTAAATGTTGCTCAAAAGGGGTCTGCTTATTGTTTATTCATATAAAAAAATAGTTTGGGTTACCACATACAAGTTTGGGCTTTATCCATTTCATATTATAGTGTCCCCCAAAAATGACATTACAACGTGCATTAGGTGCATTTAAGCAACACACACAGATAAAGCAGATACGCAAATGAGAATGGCTAATCCGTAAGTTCGTACATTTATAAATGCAACACATTAATTTAGCAGTACTTTTTTCTACATAAAATAGTGCATTGCCAATTTTACTGGTTTTTCTACATTCTCAAATTTAATAATACTTATTCGGCCAAATGATTGCCATAAGCATTCGTTTGTAACAACGCATTATACGTACGACGTACTCGTATCATTGAATCATTGTATCTTGTGTGATCTTTTAAATGTTTAAAACTTACATTGAAGCCATGTTGTTTTTTTGTAAATACATTTCGATTCAATAATTTGTCAGACATATTTTGACACTGGTCTGCTTTGTTATGCGTAGTTTGCTTTACCGACGTACAGGGGGTGATGGTATCTAGCAGCATCTACTGGCAGTAATCCACTACCAGGAAATGAGCTTATATTATGGATATTCCTCTTTGATGATTTTCAAAGAGTTATGATTTAATACCGTTCAGTCTATCTTTAATGCCAGGTCGATTTCTCTGGCACTGCTGTTAAAAATTCAGTGGTGGAAAGTTAAATAACGTGCAGCCACTGTTATTTAAATTACAGCTATAGGACTTGATGTTTTGTTTACAGTTGGCTTTGTCTGAATCTTCATATAATTATTTTGTGTCATTCTCACATGCCGTTTGACAACAGAGTTTGGCTTGCAGGTCTAGTGAATTGCAGTCATTATAATATTTCTGCCCTTCTTATTGCATTCTTAGTATTTTACAAAGCGAATTTTGGAGCATCCATCGGTTTCACTGGGTTCATGTTAATTTCTCATCTTTATCTTATAAAATAGAAATATTGTCAGAGCACACAGTATTGATCATAAATGATTCGATCAATTTGAAAGATTCTTTAAATAAATAAGCATGTATATATTCAATTCCAGTTCACAAGGAAAAGTGTGGCTAATCGTCCTGATCAGCTGCAATCAGTGGCCATTCAAGAGGCAGAATATGGCAATATTGGGACTGTAGTGTCGGAAAGTAAGAAGATTTCAGTATTATCAAATAATTATGTATGTTAAGTATGCAGTGTTGTTGCACCTAAAGTAGATATATGGTACTTGTTATATTCTTTGACAGTTGACGCCTATCGCCCTCAACAGCAGAAAACAGGTGGACAACCAATTGAAATCCAGTTCCCCGTAAGATTATTATACTTATCTGTGTATGGGTTTAATATAGTGTACAGGTGGTACGTGTGTCTTTATTTTTGGTGGTACGTGTGTCTTTATTTTAAGAGTAATACAAAACACTAATCCTTCAGGTAACTTGTTAACACACAATAGTTTTATTTAAATAAACGTTGTTTAAATTCCAAAGAAGTTACGAGTTATTGTGTGTGTTGTTGAAAAAGTAAATTGTTATACAATAGAAATAATTAATTTTCTTATAAAATGTATTGACTTCATTAACACGAATAGTAATAATGCAATATTAAACATGTTTTAAATATGAATTATACTCTAAAAATATCACACCAAGTGGGTGACTTTAAATATTTTTTGCTCTATTCGTTTACATGTTATTTACAAATTATATATATATATACGTGTTTGAATCTAGTTCTAATTTAGATGCTAGAGTTGACCTTATTCGGAAAATGTACAACATTTCGACATCTTATTACCGTCTATCTTTTATGTATTTTATAGACAGTAAATGCACAGAAGTCACTGCTGGTGCTAAGCAAACCGACAGCACAACAGCGGGCTATGTTTTGGTCTAGCCTTGAGCAGCTACCCTCTACAACGCTGATTGATATTACATCCGATGCCCTTACTATGGTAATTACTAATGTAATGAGTTGTTCTTTATTTGATACTAACATACTTTAGCGATATGCATCTCTCCTTATTATAAAACAGTATGTTGTTGTATACGTTTATGTACGAGTTATGAAGTGTGTATGTTAAATGACACTATTTATTTTTGCACGGTTTATATGAGATATATTTGTAGTAACGTTACTGTGGCAATTTTGACTTGTTTGCGTTGTTTATACTTTAGTGGACAAGTTTAATATGTTAAGTAATGTTTCTCTGACACGATATAACATTAACATATCAGTTTGATCGAGTAAATATATTCTGCTTTTAACATACTTGATTACACCAATATATATTCGAATAAATGAGCCTCAGTAGCTTAGTTTAAGTTATGATCCATTCCATTGTCAGAAATCCCTGCTCGAAGGCGAAATAGACGGCGGTAGTGTATCAAAGAACATCATTTCTGTTACCAAAGAATCGCAACAAAATGGATTTGTTGAAATAACATATTCCGTAACGGAAAAAGCACAAGAGGTATATGTTAGGCTTTAGACATTATTACTGTTTTTAAAATGTCGGATAACATTGGTTGGACTAATTTGTCTTTAAAATATACGAGAAATACCAAAACGAGTATACATACGTGTTCACTTTTTGCTATTGACAAACAGCAGAGAAGCTGCGACAGAACCATCAAACACTTCGTCTTTACCTCGTGGAAAAATGGCATGGAAATACCGTCAGATAAGAAATCACTGCTTGACCTGATAGAAGCGGTGCACAACTGGCAGCCAGAAATGGTAGACGACAAGCCGATATTGATACTAGACAAGTGAGTAGAGCCATACACAAATGTTTATTTTTGTTCATTTTGAAATTCAAATACAAAAGCCTAGATGAACAGTGCAACTAATCTAAGCATAACATGTACATAATTATGGTTGATTATTCTTGAAATATAGCACACCGCATGTATGAAATATTATATCGTATTGTGTAGATACTTGTCACCACATTCACAACATTACAAAATGATTGAAATGTTCATGTAATTACGATATTCAATTATTTACAGCCCCGGTTTTCAGAAATGTGGCGTCGTCGCAGTTCTGTTGAATGAGATTTATCGCATAATAGAGCAAAATGGAAAGATCAACATCTTGGAATCAGTAAAGACAATGGCGCAAGGCAATAGACTTCCCACCCACAGCAAGGCACGTATATTAGTTGAACATGGTTATTTTAGCTCGATTGTGCCGAATATATGCCTGATTGCGGCACGTGCAAGTCAGATTGCTTGGTAGAACCAGTTCTTGGTGTCTTTTTGAGAAATGCCATTCGAACGCTCTCCGAGTAAGGATCCAATTTCGACCTTCCGGTCACAAGGCACCATTTTTATTACACCACATCCATTACACCACTGCGAGTCTATATATAACATTTGCATGTACAATGAAACTAGTTGGTGTTGCAAAGCTGTTAGTAGTATTTTTTTTATTAGAACAGTAGTTTAGCTGAGGCACTAGTTTTAAAACTAATATTGATATAAATCGGTGTTTATTATCATATTAAGCAACGGATATTTTTGCAGGAGCAGTTCAAGTTCTGCTACGATGTGATAGTGGACTATGTTCAGCAACAAGCCGTTTACCAGAATTATTAATTCTAGTTCAAAACATGTGTTAAGTGATGCCGATTTCGATCATTCTACTCTCTAGTGTATACATGACTTTAATGTTTTTGAGCAGCCTGGTTTGCATGGGGAGAACCTGAATATATGATTTTATGTATTGATTTTTTTGTTACAAGAAGAAATGTAGCAGTTACTTCTTTTTATGATTGTGTGATCAAATTGTTACTCCATGAAATTATATATTCTCTTCCATATTACATTTATATTGCGATATTATGTACAGTTTCGTGTATTGTGATTAATTCTTGGACAATCCTAGGTTCGTGTGCCTGTTCAAACCTTGATGTTTGTATTTCCACTTCAAAAGCTCTGACACCAGTTTAACGTATGTTAATGACGTGCGTTTGTTTTGCGCATTTCGTATTGTGTAGTGATGTATGAACAATAGTCTTTTTGCCTGAAATCACGGACCTTAGGATGAAAAGTGGTTTTCTCCTGCTGATGCAGCTGGATTTCATGTTATTCATATTTATATGTTTATATAATTTTTAGTATTATCTATATGTATGTATGAAACTAATTGCAGAGTAACGAACTATTAAAAGTGGTACACTTAACAATAACAAATATGTCTCTATACACGTGTTTTCATGTATTTATAGTATTTCTACTTTGTCTATGTGGAGTTGCGCCAAAAATATAGGACATTATATACAGGTCAGCGCAACACGTGTGTTTATTTAAAGATATCTATCTGACCAGTTAGCGTGCCAGCTAGTAATATTTCATGTTAATCGCCCATTATTCAACATCCTTACATCAGTGAAAAATATGTATCTGAGCATGTGTATCGTTTGATTAAGTTTTGAAGAATCATTGTAACACGTATCCACATATGATTTTATAACTAACCTGCATTACGATAGTACAAGTGGTGTGTATTTTGAATTGTATACCACATCAACACATTAATAGTATCGATTGTGTTTTAATATATTCAAACCAAAAATAAGGTTTTGCCAGGAAACATATGTGACATGTGGGTTATGGAATGCCTCATCAAGAATACCAACTCATCAACAGTCTCTTCGGCACAGGTTACTCAACGCCGAATAACACATCATGACATCGCTTTGACAGATAAATCGAAATGTGACATAACAGTAGTTTCATAGACCTCCAACAAACGTTATGCTTTGTATAATTTTCATATAAACTTGTCATTACACATGCATTTAATATCTGAGTTATCTACCGGTAAACAATCAATGATGGGTTACGATTGGCCACAGTGGTGTGTATTATCACTTCCGCTTGCATATCCCTAGCACTTTTGCTTGTAGTGCATCATTTCGACTTTTCTTCGTGTTGCAATGTTTTCCTGCAATCATGTATATGCTATGTATGACGACAGACGACTGTGTAGTAATTTGAATGTGTCTAACTTGTTTAGAAAATGTAAATACTATATATATATATATCATATATATTTTAATAAATGTATTTAAATGATTATGTTGTTATTGCTGTCGTGGTCGTCTTCGTTGTTGTTTTTGATGATGTTGTTGTTGTTGTCGCGATCGATAGATGCTTACAACTACTTAGAACCAAAGTAGATATTATTCAATTAATATTATACGAGTAAGACGGAAAAAGGAAGAACGATCATTTAAGATGAAAATTGTGTTTTTAAAATTTAAACTACATGTGTCTGCCTTATATGACGCAACCATGGTGTGTCCCGTATAAATTCAATATTATATTAATATATACAGAATATTACCGCAGTGTGGTGTTCTGAGAGCTGGTATCAGCGGGTTGTTGGTGAAAACCCGTGCGATACTGATTCAAACTCAGAACACCACACTAGCGTAATATTCCATTTATCGCATATATATCAATATTAGCATAGAAAACACCAAAATAGTGGGCAATAATTTGCTATACATGTTAGATGCTAAAGCGGCTGGACAACACGTGACTTCGCTAAACACAACAGACACGCATAGAAATCTGTAGAATGTTCTAGAAGAACATAGGCCAAACTATGTAACATGTAGCAAATATTGGAATTTTGACTCAATATATTTTTTCGGAAATAAGTTATGTAATGTTGACGTCATTGGTTAACAACTTTGTTCAATACTTAAAAATGTATATAATTATGTGATGCTTTGTTAAGTGGATTTTGTTGTTTAAGTTTATCTTGCGTTGGTTTTACAGTATAAATCGACAATGCACTCTGCCATTTTCGTTTGTCTTTTATTTAACGAAGATCATTTTCAAATATTATGATTGATATTGACAAAGCAGCAATAAACCTTTGAATTGTTCTTCTTTCTTGAAAAAAATTATGTTGAAAGGTGCAATAGAAATGCTCTGTCGGGTTTTTCTAGGAAGAAACGTTAGTAGGTTCAGATTCTCTTTATTTTCAGAAAATTATATGATAAGCTGGATCTGCACACGCTCGTTGCGGTTTTGAAAATGCATACTAATTATGAATTATAATTGACGAATCGGTCGAGTGTTTGTTTTGATATAAAATATTACCGTTTACACATGTTATTAGTATAAAACGGAAACATAAACGTTTCTTGCGGATACAGATGTTGCAATAAGCCTGCACGTTTTTAAATACTGAATGCAGTATGTACTCTTTATACAAAACCGAATACAATACATTGTATGTTGGCGTCATCGAATTATTTATAGTTTATGAGACATTTGTAATCCCCGCGTCTGTCAATTTGGGCCGCGTAACACGTTTTCTGTGCGGGACATCCGTTGAAGGTGTAAATAAATATTCGAATGCAACTTCAAACACAACTAGATGTAATTGGGAGGTAGAGCAACGTACGAACAATAATATATCACTCTTTGCAAGTTTGTGCCCATTATGGAATTGTCATGTGTAGACAATCAATCCATTGCTAATAAAGAGATTACGTTGAACATTCTTATTTATACCTTACGAGTGACTTTTCTTTGTGTATAAAATTGTACTTAATTTAGTTTTAAAAACCACAACTACTTTACTAACCGAAGTATTTAAAGGAAACGTACTATCAAGATAAAGGACATGTAGTTTAACTACACTTACGACTGAAGTACTTTACTTGAAAGTATACGTATGACTGAATTAGGTATGGAGTTCAAGTATTATCTCATTGACTAAATAAAATCGACTAACTCAGAGGATATACATTGTAAGATTTGTATTTAATTCTAATATAATACTCGCTTATGTTTCTGTAGACAAAGAACAAACTTATTACCCAATTAAGAACGAAATAAGAAGTCCCAATTCTGAGCGAAGCATAGTAAATGTAGTTCCAATTACAATTTCAAAAACGTATCTCAAATCATGTTGTTTATCGACTAATAAACAACTCTGTGTCGTTCTGATGCGCCCCTGTGATTTAATTCCTACAATAAACAACGATAAATCGAAAATTGTTTCTTAAGTAAATGATATAAATAGTATATTGTGTTATGCTGGAGGAAGCCAACGGGCTTTAGTAAATTCGAGAGATTGAATCGCGAGACCTACTTTTACTTGCAGGCTACGAAGTACAAACATTCGATACCCTCAAATGTATACGCTTCATCGGCTATTTCGACCCGTTCAAGATTAATCGGCACTTTGACTGTTATATAAATTGCGTTTGCATTAAGTAGTTTGCATACAAACCTATATATCTACGAGGATGTTGAAAGTAGAGAGTATAACAATGAGAAATTCGATGTGTCGTGTGTATAAATGATATTACAAAAATATAATTTCATTCCAACAAGTTTGCCTTTTCTGTGAGAAATTGTTTGCGCTCTGTTTCATTGAATTGAGCATTGATTTTGGTTTAGTTCCTTTTCTCACCAACAGTCTTTCTACGCTATCGGCGTTTTGATTCTGTTAGGATACGTTCAATGTGATTGGAAGTGCTCGTGTATGACTGGCCAAATACCGGTTGTCAACTATATTGAAATGTGTATGAGTCATGCCAACGCAATACTGTGTGTTCAGGACTAAATATTAGCACTACGTCTTATAGAATATACATTACCGCGGTAATGAATCGGAACTTAGAATGCATTTATAGTATATATTGTTTTGCAAATATAACCCTATTATATTCATGTCGATGTATTCTATCCAAATGTATATTTGTAAACAAACAACGCATCTACATGTTCTTTGGAAACGCAACAAATGTCAAGCAAGTCAGACATTACGTGACGTCTAGGAACTGCCCATTGGGCTCGGCATTGTAGAAAGTTGCGATGTGATTGGTAAATATGGTATAAAACACTTGTAGCACCCTTTGACCGCAATATGTTAATTATTTAATCTCGCCCGGCGGGCTCGTTAAATAACTGACATATTTCGATCAAAGTATGCTAAAACGATACTATACAGGCTAAGGGGACTATACAGGCTAAGGGGACGACACTTTACGCAGATTCATTATGCTCGGTTTTTTCATGATTTTTTCGCCTCTAATATATTCTCGGTGTGTGGGATGTGAACAATTTCGCAGAAACCGGTGAAACTGGATTACATGTTGGTTCAACTACATTATATATCTGACTTTTGCCTAAAATGGAATTGCTGTTAATCATAAGAAAATATAAATTATTATGTTTTGATAGTGCGGTATGCTTTTATCATTCTTACAATGGTTATACGATTACACTAACATTTTCATATCAATACAGTATACCTTTTGTTTCAAGTTAATAAGATTCTCTCATAGTCAAATACTGATGTAATATTGGCGTCACAGTGCAGAAACTTAAGTTTTGCGAAATGGTCCTTAAGTTACTAAAGAGCGTCATCATGTTAATTTATAATGGATATAATGTTAAATGATTCGAATAAATCAGATTAAGACTCGAGCAAACACTAGAATGATTAAAAAATCTCATTGGAATGGACAAGTCCACATCATGCTCGACTGTCTGATCAATGAGAGTAAAATCATTCTGAGTACTTTGAAAAACTGATTTTGAAGGGTAAATCCCTTTCAGTTGATTTCATATATTTGTCGTTTGTGTTGTTCATTACACACATCTCAATCCCAGAATGCTGGAATGCTGTTGTTTATCAAAGCAAATTCAAGCAACCACGTACATTTTATCAATGTTTAATGTGTAAGTAAATAAAACAACAATAGTAATAGTGCTAAATGATACTGAAATTGTGCAAAACAGTGCCGGTTAAACAAATACCTAAATTATACTAGTTCACAATATTGTAAGCAAAGTTTAAACATAAAAATGAGATGTTATAAGAAGAAACCAATGCATTTTAATAGTTCCCATTGTTAATATAAAATATTTAAATATTATTTAATATGCAAACCATCGTGTAGTGCATTGATATTATTAAACAGATCCGCTCATCTAAAGAATTCCCTTTCACACGTGTGGCGCAACATCATACCAAACACCTTAAGTTTTACGCATGTTGTTATTTTGCTTTGTTTTGTTTTTTCAAATTTTCATTAATCACTTAAAGTACAAACAGTGTTCGATATTTCACCGCTAATAACAGTTCATTCATAAAACAACTTAAACAAACAATATCATATTCTCTTAAATCGGTAGCACAGATTTAAAAAAAGAAAAGAAAATTTCAATACCAAACAATATTGTTTTGCATGTCTGCTCCAATCAATTTATATTTATTATTTGACTTCCATTGTATATAAATTCATACAGATGATTCATATTTCTGACATTTAAAACGTAAAATCAGACTGCGTACAAGTCCATTCGAACCCTCGATTCTCAGTTATATTCAGTATTGTGGAAAGTGGTGTGCTTACCGTCGTCCGTGTTCTGGTTGCGACGACTTCGACAAAACAAGAACACAAACAGAACGATGAAAAGGTGTAAAAACTGTTCCAAGGGCGACAACTGTAACAATCAGTGCTGTGGTAAAGGTGGTAGTTACCCTTTCCTCGGAATTTCCGTTCTTGACGTTGCCGATGGTTTGATTCAGTGACACAACAGTCATCCCTGCACGTTAAACAAAATATCAAACGATTTTAGTTTTTAATTTTATATACCAATACATAATATTGTATCATATGTCATAGAACTTGAAATCCGCAAGCGTTTGTGTGATCAAAATTTTGCATTTGAACCAATTTGTACATTGTAGTTTGGAGTTACCTGGAGGCAAAATAACCCTCGGCCTCGACAACGTCAACAAAATCAGTGGAGGCAGCAGCAGCATTATCGGCGGATCGACGTTTCCTTACAGCGGGACAGTTCACCTTTATGAAATGAAACCCATGGTATTGACATTTTATTTGCGTTTATTTGTATATATAGTATAGCATTTAAAGTGCAAATAACGTTTCAAGTGTATTCTGTGGCAATATCACCTACATCTGATCAGAAATGTTGAATATCTTCCAATATAGCTCGTTTTTGATTATTTTAACGTGCAATTCCGCTATCGACAAACTGAAGAGAAACGATGCAGTTGTATGTTTTGTAAGTAATTAATCATACTATAATAGCACTATGTCAAAGTAATTTTTTCCCCGAAATGTATGAATGTCCGCGAACAATGAAAAGTAACAATAAATTTAATAAATTAAAAATGATTAATAACAGTGTGCTATTACTTTTTGCTAGATAGTCGTATTAGGCTATTATCGAGAGAGTTAAGTTTAGGAGACCCCGATTAGAAATACGCATAGGAGGAAAATAAATAATGTAAATTTACACTGGACTTGTTTATATAATGCTATGATATGAAATATGAATGTCTTTGATATTTGGTACTTTAATATCATACAGTGACCTTACAATGATAACACATACAATATGCAATATCTAATTATTTTACAATAAATTCCTATTCACTGCAGGTTATTAGAAAACCACGTAGTCTAAGCGTTTTAAGCGGTAAAAGTGGTGTTGTTTCTTTTTATGCAATAGTTACCACTTGACAATTCCCATTGCAAAGGCCAACACGGACTACAATATCCAAACTTTCGCTCGATTCCGGAGGTTGTCTTTAATAATTCATTAAATGTTTAATTCCGTACCTGTATAATTAACTGTAATAATTTACGTAATCGGACTGATTTCTCAGTTCGGAAATGTTTGATGTAATCAAGCAAACGTGTTTATACCACTAACTTTCAATTTTTATGCAAATCTCATACGCCTTACATAAATATATGCAAATGGTCATATAGGTGTGTACAATACGTAAATATAGTTGCTCAAAGTTTACCCATCGCAGGGACATCAAATGCGGGAACGAATTCTACAGTTTCAAGGAAGAACCCGATCCTCGCTATGGTAAAAAATTCTATTATGCGTACGTTTTGAACATTGATGTTATAAGTTCTCCAATATTACGCATTTAAGTACTTAAGTTGTAAGCAATCAAGCAGTTACATACTTATTTTGCTAAAACAATAAGCTTATTTATGTTTGCCTCCTGATATCCTTGAAACAATTGATCAATATTGTTTTTGGCTCCAGTCGACTTTCTTTATTGCAAAATCGAATTAACATTCAAAGACGGAAATATTTAAACTATGTTCATTTTAATGCATATTAGAAATTTTGATAATAAAGACGTGATAATAATATCCAACACAAATGTTGTTTTCTTTTCCGTCAGTTATGTCATTTCTGGAAATTACATTAATTTAGCACTTAGCAATTTAGGCAAACATATATTTTAAACACTGTATGTAAGAAATATGTTACTGCAGAACATATATTAATTTTTAAAATAGTGGATATTATAAGCGTACCGCTACAGAGAGTAACAGGCTTGAAATGCTACATTTTCTTCACAGATAGCTATCGTCTTAGCTACCTTACTTCTGCATCACAAAATTAGCAGTATTTTATTACTATTCTATTACTCGTGGATTAAGTGCTAGTGATTTCTAGCTATAGGATGAGTCATTCAGTACTCATGAAATGCCAGCTTTGTAGTCCTGTGTTTGAAAACTAGCATATAGCCCAATAAATTAGTGATAGGCAAATCGTTTGAAAATGGCCAATCGATTAATCGACATAATCGACCATGCCAACCAATGTGATAATCGGTTATAATCGATGTTTTTGTACTGTATCTTTTCCATTTTTTTAGAACAGGACATATTAAATGTGTAAATAAATTGCATATTTATGTAAATCTGACTAATAATCGACTAGGTTTCGAATAAAGAAATGCAAGTGATGACTGATATTGTATTTAAACTTATATATATTTAATATTTTTATTGAAAACAACCGATTCAAAACTACCACACATTTACAATGTTCATAGTAGAGTCAACCAATAAGTAGATTTAATATTAATCTGACATGTCGTATACCATACAAATTCAATGATTGTGATGATAAAGTTCTCGTATGAGTGTTACGTTAGCACCTATAGTTTAATTTCCCGGTAGTTGTACAGATTTTGGTATGCCTTTATTGCTGAGGATAATATTATATAAAATAATAAAGACGATATATACCGACTTTAATTACTTATTTTTGATTTGTGAATTGTGTATTTTATATTTTAAAGCGATTTGTCGAAAAAAAAGTTCGTTGGTATTTTTATTGTTGCAAAGTAAACTCTGGACATCAACAATTCATGATTTTGGCCAAATGATTCTTGCGTACTCGCATTTCTAATTTACATGTACCTGTGTATGGTGTTTATATAATAAAGTATGTCGTTTGACTGGCGTTTTGTGAACAACTGTCACTAGTGTTCTATACGGAACTTCAAAAATCAAAGATGCATTTAAATGGTGTGCATTAATGTACATGTATAAATGTATAAACATACCAACGGTCGATAGGCACATTTAATTGCGGTACCCAATTATCACAAGGGGTAACAGAAAGTGTACGTGTTTCGAACATCAATTCGCTATGACGAATATCTAATTGTTATCGTATTAATAAAAAAACGTTATTTTTATAGACTGTACGTTCCTTTATTATTTGGTTGCTTTTGGTTGTGTCTCTTTTGAAATCAATACACCATTCTCGGTATTCACAAGTTATATAAGCAGTTTTATTCGTTTGTTATTCAATGGTTTCCTTGATTTTCCACAACAACTTTTAATATTTGGATATATATGTATTTAATATTATTATTATTGTAGGTAATTTCCCTTTATATTTTACATTTGATGTCTTCGAATTGTTCTTGTGTATTAAGCATCATTTCAGCATACATTATGATCGTTTGTTATTAAATTGAAGATACATTATTCCTTTGAATATGTTTACGCTTGTTATTAATTTATTTTTAACGTTTAACCATTAAGTTTATCTAGCCGTTCAATTGCCAAAATAATACTTAAATATGTAATCATATTTCTAGCTTTTAAATCTGCAACCCGACGCATTATGTTGTATGGGAATGGTAATCTTTCTTTTATGGCTTTGACGTTCACGCTTAAGAATTCAAAATTCAACGTTCCTTTTTACCGTTCCATAACGCTGATTTGCTTTAAAAAAGTTTCCTAGACACATGGTTCGTTTCGACATGTACCTGTTGCAAGCGGCGAATGGCGGCTTAAACAGGTATATTCAAATTATGACATACGCACGATCACACTGCACAAACTAACCTTTTCAGCTGTTATAAAATTGTCCTTGATATTGCGAATTGCACAACTAATAGCAAAACAACTTGTTAAATAGCAGCAAATGTGTTGTGCTTCATTGAAGTGCAGAGCATTCACTAAAGCGTTATTCTTTCCATACATCATGTTAACGAGGTTGTACTTAAACACAGTCACACAAAAATTCGGTCGGATGCTTGGTATTTAGTTTGCACCAGACGTATTGCAAACACTATTTTTAATACCTACTAAAGGCTTTGATGTCAAAGCTTTTAAACAAACTCTCACTGTACAGGTGTCGCAGTCAGGCGATTGCCCACAAGTAAACCGAAATTGAAATATATTTATAATTGTTTTTTTATTTTATTTTGAAGGTGTTCCTTAATTTTCTTCATTAGAAGGACAGCGCCCTTCAAAATTCATAATATAATAACGCAATTAATGAACATGTATACTACTTAGCTAATAGACTGAAACGTATTCCGATTTCAAATAAATATTACAATTACTTTGGTATTGTTATAACGTAAGCAAACAATAACAACGTGACTCATTATTAGAGGTCAAACGTCAAACTGCATTTTTGCTTGTCCCGACTATAACTCGGCCATGGAAATAGGGATTTTAAATTTTTTTGGCACAAATGTTTGCTTTCATGAAATGGCGTGTTGCTTACATGAACCAGGTCCCATGTGAAATGCCGATGTTACACTTATGTATCAAAGGACTTAATGTTTACTTTTCCGCGCTATAACTTGTACATCGATGGAGATATATTAAAATACTTGCACACATATTTAACTAAACACGAGACGCGCATTGTAAACAATTATCATGTCATACATCAGAACAACATTTGGAGGTTGAAGATCAAATTTACCATTTGATTGATTTTTCAAAACCACGAGGCAAATATGCATGCCTCAGTGTGACGCGTATATCAACCATGCACAGTTGAAGTTAGGTCAAAGTTCAATGTCACACTAAGTTGTCAGATTTGCTTTTCTTCCCTGTCACTTAAACATAGTTTGAGGGGGTTTAAAAGAATTAGACGCAAATGTTGGGCTCATAACGCGATTGTGTATTGCTAGTGAACCAGATTGTTACATGTACCTCACTTTGAGGTATGCGTAAGTACAAAATTGCACTTTCTGGTACCTCACTTTGAGGTATGCGTAAGTAAAAAATTGCACTTTCTGGGAGTAAAACAAAACCTTGTAACGCAGTTTTTACTCAATCAAATGTTATTTACCATTGAAAATGCAAATCACAAACGTCCATCGGCTAATTTAAATTAAAACGGCTTTCTTCTTTCAAGTTACCCTGCTTCGCTCCATTAGCCTTTACTTGACAACGTTATCTAGTAGTGTCAAATAATTATATAATTATGGTATTAATATACATTGTTTACTTTATAATGCATTGTTAGCCAATCTATACATAAGTTCATGGCGCAGTCATATTAATTTGTACCTCCGGCATGGAGGTTGTGATTTTGCCGGCGTTGGTTTGTGTATCCTGTCTGCTACTTTAAGCACACAGCTAGAATAAAATGCCTGTAAATATTTAAAATCGGCTAATTAACAAATGAACCCACTTGATGCTGATGGTGATCCTGATCACTGTCTAGAGCCAGGAATAGTTTAAACTATGCTTTATTATTGAGAAATATGACATATTGGCTGCCTTGGCAGTGGTCTGCCCTGTCTAAGTGCGTTATATGTCATTGATGGTTTTTAGACTGTTGGCGCAAGCCAACATGATTTAGTAGGTGTATTCAGAAATTGGTCTTGAGGGAACTACTTATTTACTTTGCAGGCTACGAGTCAGTAAATTACTGCGCTTCGCTCGCTGACAGTGAGGCCTTATGTTATCGATGCTACTTTCTATGAATAGATGACCAGAAATAGATTCGACTTAAAACACTAATAAACAATAATAATAATCCATTAAGTCCACATCTACAAGTGAATTAATGTTATGCCTCTTCACATAAGTATGATAGATGTTTGTGCTCTTGACTGGTTAACTGCGTATTACATCATATTGCGTAAGTTTAACAACAGTGTATTGAGTCAGTACTTATAGCGGAGCGATTGTAACCACTCGATTGACGATTGCTATTGTTTTTGACGTATGCATAAGAATTATGGAAAAGCATTGTACTTCTAAAGAGAGTTTTGAATGTATTTTACTTATTAAACTTATTTTTATTTAAATTGGTATTTACCGAACATAGCGCTTGTGACAAAAAGCACTGAATATTGATTCGAACTAATACGGTTCATATTTTTACCGTTGTAGATTGACTTGTACGCATATAACTCTGTTTGTTTTTTAAATAGTTTGCACAAACTATTTGCCTCCCAAGAAAGTCGCAGATAAACAGTATAAATTAGACGCGCGCTAAATTAGTTTTAATTTGCAAAACAAACAGTGGCCTGGAGCTCGATCTTCAATTAGGTCTAATACCAGCTTATACCAATTTATTTTAAGAAGAGTGTATAAATATGAGTTTCGATATTTTTTGTGCAGAAATTATATAACAGAAAGGTGACTTACTTCAATAAATGTTTCTATTAATTAAAATACTCTCATCATTTATTTGCCCTTGGTTTCTTTTCTACGCTGTCAGCGTTTTGATTTTTATCCGACGGCAACTACTGGTAAACTGAAAAGTCGTGAAACTTTGATATCCCAAAAATGGTATTGTGAAAACCACATAATTTTTTTTTTGTTTAAAGTTCAGATTGCTATATCACAAACAAACTAGGTAAATGTATACTACTTGTTACGTGTGAGGACTGATTTTCGATATTTGTGTAGTCACTCGTATAGCAAATGTTATTTTAATACGGTATTAACGTACCACAAAATACAGAACATCTTAAAACTTAAATTACTGCGGAGTGTTGTTTAATGGGCCATATTCACGACTGACGTACCAGAGCAAACTGTGAGAAAATGATATGACATTACAAATTACGATAACTGGGCCATTATCATACTCATTTTACATTATTCATAGTAATAAATATTGAACATGTGTCTTACATTAATCAGACATCTTCTTTTGTGTCAATGGTTGAATTTGTTGCAAACACGTGTCCAATGGCTATTGAGATCGGATTCGCACTTTAATTGCATGCCATGGACATCAGTAAAGAGACTGGGTGGTTCGGTATACAGTTATGATATATGCTTTGAAACAAGAAAACTTGCAACAGTGTTCCTTACGAATGTTGACCAAAGTTGAATGTAATTATTCCAGCATTATATATTATTAATTAGAAAACAAAAGCGGAATACAATGATCGTTTCTAACATTCTTTTAAATCAAATATGTTGAAAAACAAAGATGGTTCAAGTCCGAGAACAAGCATTTTATACAAGAGAGTGACACACCGTTACATCCAATCAATTAATAAAATAGTACAATGGTGATATTAGATTTTCATGTTTTGAAGAAATTGTACTGTGACTCAATTTACCGACTTTCTGTTTAAATAGCAAAGATCTCATTTTACTTCTTGTCTGTACAAATTACGTATCTAGGTTTTGTGTTATCCATATGTTATTAAGATGCAATACAAATGTTTGTAAATTCGACGATACTACTTCTTCTACTACAACTGCTACTACAACAATAACAACAAAAACAACAACAACAACAACAACTACTACTACTACTACTACTACTACTACTACTACTACTACTACTACTACTACTGCTACTACTTCTAACACTACTACTACCTCTTCTATTGCTACAACAACAACAACTACTACTACTACTACTACTACTACTACTACTACTACTACTACCACTACTACTACTACTTCTAACACTACTACTACTACTACTATTACTACTACTACTACTACTACTACTACTACTACTACTACTACTACTACTACTACTACTACTACTACTACTACTACTACTACTACTGCTACTATTATTAATATTACTATTACTACTTCTACTACAACTTCTTCTTATTCTACTAATATTACAACAAAAATACAAGCTGCTGCTCATGCTATTGTTGGTACTTCTACTAAACTACTACTACAACATACTACTGCTACTACTACTACTACTACTGCTAATAATAGTAATAATAATAATAATACTAATAATAATAATTATTATTATTATTATTATTTCTGATTTTATGGCTTTTTATAAATCCGCAACTCGTCAATACTAATGTTAGTGACATTGTCAACTTTACAAATATTAGTTGGTTGGAATCAGGCATCCCGGCCTTCCCGACTTTTTATATTTTTTATCGTAGCGTTGTCGGGACGCTGTCAGGAGGCATAATCGGGACGCATTCGTGGTTGACCTGTCAAAGTCCTGTCCATGAATGACAAACACACGCAAACACGCACAACACACTCGCTATACACCAGACGTTATATATGTGTATATCAATGTTATGCTATATTGTTCCCGTTCCAACGGATATTGTCCCGACAGCGTCCCGACACTGTCCCAAATCTAATCCGATACAGCCGAATCTATCCCGACAGAGTTCCACTATACATATTCGGCTGAGTCTCCCGAATGTTAAGTTACAACCTTAACAGTCGGGAGTGATGGGCCGATAACGCCGAACGTGTCCCGATGGTCCCGATTCTCAGAACAGAGTCCCGAAAGCGTCCAGACAGCTCCCGACAGCGTTCCGATATTCCCGACTTTGTTATTATTTGTATCGTAGCTTACTCGGACGATGCCAGCAGCCATAATCGGGAATGTGTGACTGAGGCTTTATATGCATCTTCTTTATTACAAAATGTGTTGTATTTATGGTTTTGCAATGTGATTATATTCACCAAGTTAGCCTTATTTCAGAACTTATATACTACTTTATAACAGTATATGAAACAAGTCAGCAAAAACATGAATTGCTTTGCTAAATCAAAGGACAAACCATTGTGTGCAATAGTGTTTTAGGTATAAACGTAAGTGTATCGTATTCGATTTATTACGTTAACAGAAAAATACAATGTGTTAAAAAAAAATTACAAGTCATTATTGATTATTAGAGAATGTGTGTTTTAATTTGCTGTTTTACTTCTGAGAAACTTGAAAGTCAATAATGTGATATAGCACAAATATTTTCTCTTTGTAGCAAACGTAGACATTGATATGATCATGGAATCTACAGGAGACAGTGTTTACATGGCCATAAAGTTCGATTGCTATCGGGTTTGCGTTACCAGTTGTTTAGTGTTGTAGATACTTATTTATGACAAGATTAACATTCGCTTACAAGCATATGGTGTGCCTTATGATGCGGGATGACTTACAACATTTAAATTGTGAAATACTTTTTTTATATGTTTAAGACGTGGAGAAAAGTCGGAAACTTCTGGTGTACATTAACAATGAAACATTCACGGAGAGTAATGGCTCTTTAGTTGCAATTATAAATAATTCTTCAAGTTCAATCGGTGTTTTGTTTGATATGCGTAGGACGTTTTTTATTTGAAATTAATTATATAATGTGTAACAATATTGAAGACTGAAGGTTTACAATGTGCCTTATTCTCCCGATAACGTTAATGTCATTAAAGCCCCGAAACAAAATACATTACTATTTTATAATAGCGGATAACAATTTTATAATAGCGAAATTCCAATGCTACGTGTTTGTTGTCCGTTATTCAACCGACCTTGATTTTTCTCTAAAATTAATAATGGTTTGGAAATATAGGTTGTGTATTGCACAGCACAATGGTAAACTTTAACATTGTCCATGTTTTGCTTATACGTATATTTACGAGAATGTTCACTGTATTGGCATCCGTTTTCTTGATGACTAAAACAAGTATAATGATGCAGAAAATGTGTCTTGACGAGACCGTTGCCTTTTTTTCTACCTTTGTAAGTGCTACATTTGTTACCTGTACGAAGAAAAGTATACAAAACAATAAAACTAGTTTTGCCATTTTTTCTGTCAATGTCATGCGTCTGCATTGAATTAAAATTGTCAAATTGTATTGTAAATATTAACGTACATCAAGTAAATCAATACAAAAATTATTAACATTACATATATTAAGTATAATATATTGTCATAATTATAAACATTTATTTATTGATTGGGTATTCAGCTTAACGTTCCGATGCTTTATGCTTGTGCATATAATCGTGTTTATTTATAACACGTTTGGACTTTAGAATGAGAACATGGACTCTTAATCAACCGAGGAAAACCGGTATTAATGTATATGTTTACGATTGAGTTACACAATTGTCAAACATGGTTTGACCCATATTGCAGCATGTAATTTCCATCAATACGGTCACGACTGTAGCTCTTTGTGTAACTGCAACGGTACAGACGACTGTAACAAAATCCAGGTGTTTGTGAAAAAGGAAGGAAAGGAAACAACTGCTCTAAAGCTATGCAACCACGTTGATGGAGATTTATATTACCAATTCAATATTTGTTTTATGACCGTTACAATTAGCCACTAAATGCACTAGGGAACGAATGCTATGTACGTTTCAAAATGTATGATACATTATATTAGTGCACACGTGTTTTATAATGACATGTATTATTAAAATACAAGCTCAGCTTCAAATACGTATGTTACATTACACAATTCAAAGCGTTAATGTGGTCAATCTGATCATCGTGTGCAATTTGTTACGATTAACAGTGTGTGACGCGCAATGGTTTGGTCAAAACTGTAGTCACCGATGTCATTGTGGTAGTAATGCTGATTGTGACAAAGATGCCCCGCACTGTGTGATTTTGGATGGACTGATGCAATCTGTTCTCAAGGTCAGAACACGTTCACAACAACAAATATATTACTTAGCTAGTAATTATATAACTTTTGGCATAACTTTAATTGATATTTAGTTCAGTGTTTTGTCATTTAGGAATGTGTGCGTTAACGAGTCCCTAATTACCTGATATATTTTTGGATGTGACTTTCACCATTGCGGCCAAAACAGTCAAATATGCCATGCAACCGCACCGACGATTGTAACAAGCGAAACGGAAAATGCTCAGGGGCGTGTAAATGTTGGCTGGAAAGGCAATCAGTGTTCAGAACGTTAGCATGTTTTTGTATATATGCTAGTTTCTTACCATGTCATTTCTATTCTGAACGTTTTTAAGATGGCTAAACAATTTATATCAATGACAATAAACGGCGAATGCAATGTTACCTGTCACATTTTTTCAACAGAATATGAACCCGGTCACTTTGTACGAGACTGTTCGTCGCTCTGTCATTGTCGGGAAAAGAGCTTGTGCGACCACGTCTTTGGTTTTTGCACTGACGGTCAATGATGGATACGGGAAAACTGCAGTGTAGGTACGCAACAGGTATAATCGTACCTTATCATAACCTATATGTTTATGTATTCAGGGGCCACATATTTAAGCGGTTTTTTCGGCGTAGCTGTCTAAGATCACTTTTGACCTAGATTTGTTTGTGATAATTATGCAGCGGGAAAATTGAATGCCAATAGAATTTGGCAAATTTTCTATTTTTAGGGAATACAAACGTACAACAATGGTTTAATGTATACCAACAACTGGTGCATACATTTGGGGAGTAAAATGTACATAATTGTTTACGTGAGCGGTTAAAATAAAGTTATAAAAATATCTTCGACAGACACTCTAGAACTGAACACAATTATGAACATGTTTTCTCATTGTATGTCAATAACAGAATATTATATTCGTTCTCATAATTACTTCACTGTTTTGTTTAGCATAGCGGCACGCTCTATAAATAACAATTCATTATTGCGATTTCAACACACTCACGATCATTCTAAAAATAGCGCGCGGTTAGCTGTCGGTGAATAGCTGTTACAATATACATGCCTCAGTTAGCGGCCAGAGAAGGTAGATGTTAATCAACATATAAAAAGATCTATATCTTTCAATAACTAAAATGTGGTGAAATAAGTAGTATCGGAATACGTCGAAATGTTATTCGTGTTACGTTTGCTTCATTTGCATAGCATTAATACATTATTTGCAATACCAATTATACAGAGAAACCCTTGATACATCATAGTTCTACCGAATATAATTTAAAATCGCCATAGTCTAATGAAATTTTATGTTTGTGTTTTCAAAATGGAACTCATCATTATTTCAAATGCGCTGAATGTTCTCTGAAGATTGCTTTTCATTAGGATACCTTTACAAAGTATAATTGATTAATTGACTTCGAAATATGTATGTATTATGCATAGATAACTTCCAAGATGACGGTATGGTAGATTACAATTATTTTCATACATTGTTAATTTGTTAAATTTCGCTTATATAATAATGATGTTAACGTAAATTATTTAGGTTGTTAATGTATCACTGGTGAAAACATGGGGTGGTATGATCGGTTTATTCACGGTACAAATATTAATAATTTTGAATTAATCACACATTAGTTTTGGGATCTGAGAAGTTTTATTATGGTGCTCAAACACTATTGGGTCCGAGAAGTCGCCTTGTCTATGTGGGGACCGAAAAATCTGGGGTCCGAGAAGCCACGTAACCGATCATCTTGGCCCTCTTGTATTATGTTTAGGGTAAAAGTGATATCTCAATATTAATGTCAACGCCGATTGTCTTTTTTAAAGACATTTCTTGTTTCTAATTACATTTATATAAATATTTGCAAACATGAAAACAACAATGGAATATTTACAATAATAATTATATTGAACAATTCAGTTAAAGAATTTACATTTTGACTCCGGTCCGGATTTGTGTGGCTATACCTTAGTTTAATAGTTTTAAATTTATTGTGCATAACATTGAAACGTGATGAAGTTCGAACATGTTGACCAATCTAATACTTAATATGGATAGTAATTTTGTGTTGTTAGTGTATGCAGAACTATATTTTAAAACCTGTAACATTACGTTTTAATTTGTGAATGATACGCCTAAAAGACGAAAACTAACTTTTTATAACGTTTAAGTGAGGTGAAGAAATTTTAATATTTTTAAATGTTTAAATGTGTTCAAATTATTTTGAAAAGACTTAAATTATGGATTGAACATGTTTAGAAATACACGAGCATACTGTCTACATAGATAGGTTAAGTATATAATGTGAATTAATATATAAACAAATGGATAGATCCAGTATTGCAAATATCTAAACCTTTTTTCTTTATGAACTTAATACATGTGTGTGATTATTTATACATTTATTACGCGTTTCGTTTTGCCAGATCGAATAAAGTGGTGGTAGACTTCATCCTACGCTTCGGTAATGATACGCTCCATCCTGCAATTAACCAATTCAAAACACCCAAACAACGACATAGATTATTTGAAGGATAAAATGAACGAACGTAGACATGAATTTTAGAAGTGTCTTTTATTCTGCATTTTGCAGTTAACACATTAAATTAATAACAATTCTAAATAAATACTCGATACTCAAGCCGAAAGCAGTCTTATGTTTCTCAAGGCAGAGTTTACATCGCACTGCGCATGCGTAGATTCCCAGGTTTTCCGGTATATCGTAATGTTTTCACGGTCTTGCAAAATTCACGCTTCACCGCAACTAGATTTACTTATTGACCTTTTCGACATTCCAATAAAGGGAGATCACTCTGCGTAGGAGATTGAGGTGGGGTGGGGGTTACTGATTTGGCTACGTCTGCTTATTCTGATAAATGTTCTTGATGACAGCATTTTTGCTCATTTAACTGTATGACTGGAAAAGAAAACTGTTACTTATTGTGGATAAATATATTTAAGTCGACTTTCATACATATGTATGCTTTATATGCAATTTGTTATGTTTTAAACAGGTTAAAATTTAAAATTCTAAAAGTGGGTGGGGTATGGGATTTAATAATTTAATGATCGAAAAACTAAGATATAAAGGCAACAAATATTATTTTGGCATTGGATTTAATACCTTTCTTTCAAATAGGTTATGAAATAAGAAAGAGAACGCCAGTATATTTATTTTTTTGCACGTTATGTTTATCCATAACAGTCATTACGTGACTTTGTTTGGGGGCTTTAAAACTGCATTTATTGGCACAAAACATTATTCCAACTCATTCCAGCAAATATTATCATATTTAATGACATAATAAATAAAAAAATAATTAATTACGGTAACGCATGGTAACAGCCGCGTTTTTACAACCAGCAACGCTTGCTTTCTGTTCCCTCCCATGTGGGGGCATAAATGTACAAAACCAGATGTCAAGGGGCTATAGATCGACAGTTGTTAAGACGGCAGTGTGCTCCTTAATCTGTGATTGGAATAGTAAGCAGTTTGATATCTTCTTGGAAGATAATTAAATAGGTTGAGCATAGAAACAAGTTTTGAGATCATTTAAATTTAATTTTCTTTTGTCAAACAAAATTAATTGTTAATAAATCATTAAAATTGACATGTGACTAAACCAATATCCTTAATAAAGGGAAGTTAATTATCTTTCAGCCATACATTTTAACAAAAACAATACCCATAAAGAAAAAAAGGCTGTCATAAAGTTTTTACTAATAATGATTTTGTTATTTGTTTTATTAAATCATGTCAATATGATCAAACCAAACTCATCTTCACAATCATGATTATCATCATCATGATCATCATAATCATCATCATGATAATCATCATGATCATCATCATAATCATCATCATCATTACCATCATCATGATCATCATCATGATCATCATCATGATCATCGTTATGATCGTATTCATCATGATCGTCATCATGATCATCATCATAATAATCATCATGATCACCACGATCAAAATGATCATGGTCATGATCATAATAATCATCATCATCATAATTGTCATCACCACCATCACCATCAGCATCATCAGCAGAAGCAGCAGCAACAGCAATAGCAGCAGCAGCAATACTGTAGTTATATTTATTATTCATTCACAAATAAATTTAGAAATCCAATTAAGTTACAAAAATAAAAGCTGAAAGAACCAAAGCGCTGAAGGCACTGCAGTTGTACGCTATTGCGTAACACTGGGCACACCATAGACAGTCTGGGCAATTAGATATGGATGATATACGTCACCTTAAATACAGCGGTTGTAAATGTTTAAACGAAAACATTCATTTACGTAATTATTATAACATTTGTTCAATATTATAAATATGACTTGATCATTGCTAAGCAATATATACTATTCAAAATGGCAAGTTTAAATACAATAGTGCCTCCTAAACATGTCAATCAAATTTTGAAATAAATATATCGTATTTGTGTAATTATGTTGTTGTATTTTTCTATCATGCCGTTTTGAATTATTTCCATTCAATATGTGTAGCTGATGATTTTAGGTCCATTGTAAATCGTACGCCACTAATTAAAACGTAATCCGGTGTAAAAACTAGATAAAATCACTTTCAAGCAACTTAATACTCTGTACGAATACACTATATTTAAAGCCTTTCAAAAAAATCAATTTAAAATAAAAGAACAATGTCGAGCAAGAAAACTAATGAGACAAATTATTTGTCCGATTTTTAATTGAATGATCTTTCTTTGGGCTACAAACATATATTAATTTCATGACATTCCTATTTGACATTCCGACATTAAATATTCATTACTAACACACATAATCTGAGTATACATGTATAATTATTCTGAAAACGACAATGATGAGTTTCACAACCGGACACTCTGAAGAAGACAGATGACTACGTTGCCGAAGATCAAAAGCTGTGGAGTTGAAAAAAACTCAATATTAACCTTAAAAACAAACAAGATGATGAATATTAAAAAATATTAAACAGTATATGAATGCAAAGACTGTGCTACAAGCTTTTCAACCGTATTAGCAAGGGTTTTAAGTTCTTTGAAGGGAGTTACTATCCAAATATTGTTGGTTTCTTTTGGAAATGTCTTAACATGTATTCCCTTTTAATTAAGTAAGCATCTGGAGTAACAAAATTGTCAGCAAGTATATGAACAAAATGCTCAACTTCTGCCGGGAATCGAACCCGGGCCCTTTAAAATGCTAGTCCGACATGCTATCCACTATGCTATTGACGCTACGACTTTCTGCATCGAAAATTCTGCGTATTGTAGTTTGTCATATGATTAGTGTATCTGACCTCAATCGTGATACATCGACTATATCCGGAATGATCCGTAAAAATTAACCACTACTACGTTATAATCGCTAAACTGTTCTTTATCGTTATAATGATGGCCACGTAAGTAATAAAATGAGTTATAACTTAACAAATTAACTACTAACAAATAATCTTTACATGAGTCGGCGATAACGAGACGAATAGGTAAGGGTTAGATTTTGTCTATTCGGCTGGCCTCGTGACCCAAGACTATCATTCATTAATGTATTAGGACGTTGCATAACGTACAATTTTATTGTTCTTCCGCGAGAACAGTCATATTTGATCCTACATGGAAAGTTGTTGATTTAAGTTTTCCCAACATGCCATGTTCTAATTAAATTCATTATCATAATGATTGCCATTTGACAAATTAAACGATAGTCAAAACGGCACTTCTTACTTGCGCGTAGTTGACTGGCCTCAAGCTGTTAGGATCATAGTTCTTAGACTTTTTTCAATTTTGGAATTGCGGTTTCTTTAGTTGTTCTGCGAACAACTAAAAGCCTAAAGTAATATGATAAGCGCTGCAAAAAAGTACAAACCTAAATTATCATGTATACATAGAATTTGTGCTGAGTTCATTTGTATTGATATCGCGTCTTTATTCGTGAAATGGTTTATAAGCACTGCACAAGTCAATACTTATTAATTAATATCTGAGTTTTTTTTTAATAGGAAAGTAAGTTTGTGTGCGTAAACATCGCTTTTATGGACAATGCATATTTTATACGTGCATTACCTTGCGGAATAACAATATTGCTTTTAAATGCAATTTGAGCAATTTATTATGATAGTATAAACTTTTTCAGATTGTATACTTTTAATAAACCACAAGTCAGTTATCAACAAAGGCCTTATACCAGATGATGTTTGATACAAATGATGACGTTTTTTAATAAGGATTATAATAATACAAATATTTAATATTTTGTTTTTATTATATGCTTTTCAGTGAAATGTAAAATTTTATTGATTAAATAAAATTTGATATTTTCGCTGTTGAAACAGTGAAAATATACGAATTTATATTTTCACTGAAGTGAAAATGTAACATAAAAAGCACTATTTTTCTATCAATCTCATCGATCTACTAGTAGTGGTTTACCGTCCTTGGCAAATGTATCTACATGTACAGTATTTACATACATTTGTTCACAGAATACACATGAGCAAATTCAACAAAAATAAAATTTAAAAACAACGACGCACACATTTTGGCATGTTTTCCCACCATAGTTATTATAAATTGACGTCAGAATACACAAACTTGTGACGTTTAAGCTTATCTCGCACAATGTTATTTATTTTTTGACCAACAGCATAAAAATAATTTTTTTTGTCGGGGTAAGCTTGTTTTTTATTTCACTCGTGGTAATTCATGTAGAAAATACATATTTTCACTCGAAGCTGCGCTACTTG